>CM069409.1:20426572-21026572 GCA_035609135.1 Eleutherodactylus coqui
TGGGGTTGGGGTTAGGTTTGGGGTTAGGTTTAGGGTTGGGGTTAGGTTTAGGGTTGGGGTTAGGTTTAGGGTTGGGGTTAGGTTTAGGGTTGGGGTTAAGGTTGGGGTTAGGGTTGGGGTTAGGTTTAGGGTTGGGGTTAGGTTTAGGTATAATAGATAAGGTATAAATTAGGTATATAAATAAGATTCTCCTCTGGGTGAGATTCATTGACGACGCGCTCCTATTATGGAACGGCACGTCTGAGACCTTTAGAGACTTTGTCGGGGCTCTTAATCATAATGACATTAATTTACGAATCACGTCGGGAATAAAAACAGAGACAATTGCATTTTTGGATATCAAAATTTCAAAGACAGCAGAAGGGACTCCCAAATCCACCCTTCACAGACTGCGACCAACAGTCTCCTATCCTGGCAAAGTGCACGCCCCTTCACACTAAAGAAAGGCATACCGAAAGGCCAGTTCCTTCCAATTAGAAGAAACTGCTCCACGGAGGACGATTTCATGACTAAAGCACAAAAACTAAAAAAGAGGTTTCATGACCGGGGTTACCCCTCTGAAATCGTTAGTGAATAGAGATGAGCGAGCACCAAAATGCTCGGGTGCTCGTTACTCGAGACAAACTTTCCGCGATGCTCGAGGGTTTGTTTCGAGTAACGAACCCCATTGAAGTCAATGGGCGACCCGAGCATTTTTGTATTTCGCCGATGCTCGCTAAGGTTTTCATGTGTGAAAATCTGCAAAACCCAAGAAAGTGATGGAAACGGCACAGGAACGGATAGGGCAGGCGAGGGGCAACATGCTGGGCTGCATCTCAAGTTCACAGGTCCCACTATTAAGCCACAATACTGGCAAGAGTGCCCCCCCCCCCAACAATTTTTACTTCTGAAAAGCCCTCATTAGCATGGCATACCTTAGCTAAGCACCACACTACCTCCAACAAAGCACAATCACTGCCTGCATGACACTCCGCTGCCACTTCTCCTGGGTTACATGCTGGCCAACCCCCCCCCCCCCTGCACGACCCAGTGTCCACAGCGCACACAAAAGTGTCCCTGCGCAGCCTTCAGCTGCCCTCATGCCACGCCACACTCATGTCTATTTATAAGTGCGTCTGCCATGAGGAGGAACCGCAGGCACACACTGCAGAGGGTTGGCACGGCTAGGCAGCGACCCTCTTTAAAAGGAGTGGGGCGATAGTCCACAATGCTGTACAGAAGCAATGAGAAATGCAATCCTGTGCCATCTCCATCTGGAGGTGCACACGTGGGCATAGCAATGGGGAACCTATGTGCCACACACTATTCATTCTGTCAAGGTGTCTGCATGCCCCAGTCAGACCGCAGTTTTTTATAAATAGTCACAGGCAGGTACAACTCCGCAATGGGAATTCCGTGTGCACCCACAGCATGGGTGGCTCCCTGGAACCCACCGGCTGTACATAAATGTATCCCATTGCATTGCCCATCACAGCTGAGGTAATGTCGTACTTAATGCAGGTGGGCTTCGGCCCACACTGCATGCCCCAGTCAGACTGGGGTTCTTTACAAGTGGACACATGCAGTTACAACTCCCTGTGGACCCACAGCATGGGTGGGTGCCAGGAAGCCACCGACGGTACATTAATATATCCCATTGCATTGCCCAACACAGCTGAGGTAATAATGTCATGTTTAATGCAGGTGGGCTTCGGCCCACACTGCATGCCCCAGTCAGACTGGGGTTCTTTAGAAGTGGACACAGATGCATTTACAACTCCCTGTGGACTCACAGCATGGGTGGCTCCCTAGAACCCACCGGCGGTACATAAATATATCCCATTGCAGTGCCCAACACAGCTGATGTTACGTCAGCTGTAATGCAGGTGGGCCAAAAATTAATTGGATTACACTGTAGGCGAGTGTAAGGAGAATTTATGTGTTTATCAAAGAGAAGATGATCCCAGATTCCGTGCAGAAGTCTGGGCCCAGGAGAAATATACATCACACCAGCCTGTGCGGTATCAGATGATTTCTAATTTATTCTAAGATGGTCAAAGATTATATACTATAAATGACATCACAGCAAAAGTACATACCTCCAAGATTAATAAGAATACATAATAGGCTGAAACTAAAATGATTAACATAAGTTACATCCTTAAGGCGCTACTATAACATACAATGAGACCGTTATGAATTCAGTGAAAAGGAATGCAAGGGAGGCAGTCTGGAGATTCTTATCTTGTCTGTCTACCCTGTAATGGTATAGAAAAGGTTTCGTTTAACCCCTTCACTACTTATACTAGCAGCAGGCTATATTTTTCTAGTCTACAATCCAATAAAAGAACAATTAACTGATACATTGATCTACAATTTTCTTAACATTCCCCACTTTAGATCAATACGTCAACACAGTATAATAGTAAATACACATATATAATGACTCTACCACAGACCCCCTGGCTTAATCAGGCCCAAAACTTTATTGCCAGGAGATCCGGGTTCACACTTCAAAACTAAGTATGTAATTATTTCATATAAAAGTATTACATTGATACATATATATATATATATATATATAAAGTTTTTCCACCAATTGTATCCAAAATTAGGCCCGCCCCCAAGAGAAGTTTGGCCTTGATTTATTATTATCCAATTGATGCTTCTTTCTTCATATATAAATTATTGCCCATCATGATATAAAATCTTACTTATCGAAATGTCACTCAGTTATTTAGAGCAATCCTCCGGTACAATCAGGACACACTGGAATCAAAATGTCACACTTTGAATCATCAAAGTAAAATAGCGCTTCCTTCGTAGAACTTTTACCCATCACTTGTCATACAGAGGTGGTCACCTGACCCAGTAAGCCATCTTGTTCTTCGTCATCTTGTATATTTTGGAACATCGTTTTGGTGATGGAAGTGTTAATAAGGTTTTGTAGCCGTCCTCGGATACATGGAATACAGCAGCAACCGCAGAGTACTAGAATGGAGGCAAATACTGACAGAGACTAGTGTGGAGTATATGACTTGTGACCAGTGTCCGAACAAGCTTCCAACCAGTCCCTGAATGGATCGTCTATGCCAGAGTTATCAGCTAGTTCATTTTATTATACATTTAACCCTTCCAGTGCTCAGGTATCATCTGGTGCCGTGTTATTAGGAATGAAAGTACAACAATATCCTCCAATCATTTTACAAACTCCTCCTTTTTCTGCTAGTAACATATAACAAGAGCCATTCTATTTTGCCATGCAATAAGTGTAAGGTGTGTCCTAGTTGTTCCTCTAGGCCCCTGATTGCATCTCTTGTAGAATTAACAAATCTCTGTTGGTTATAGTATGTGTATATAATCCAGTCTACATCTTTATTCACTGTTACCCACCATACAAGAAGAGACTCAAACCCCCTGCAGCCATCCGATTTCTCGTCCCATACTCGTCCGGTACCCCCCTTGGGACCCCGATGGGTCAGAGGAACCTTTGGGAGAGGTGTTCCTAGTTCTCCAGACACAGCCCTTGCTGTTGCCCTTGGAGGTCTTGAGGTGCATAGGCATTATCAGTTGTACCAAGCACAATCCCGCTAGGGCCTGTACCTAGCACCTGTTCTAGGCCCTGTCACCACACAACCATCACACGTCTGTGCGTGCTCTCTGTAGCTCAGGCCATATCCCAGAGACAGCGTGCCCTTACGGTTCTCCTCTCTGCACAGCATCCCTCAGGCAGTCTCCCATAGTCTGCCTTGGTCCCATTACCTGGTAGCGCGAAGCAAGTATAACCCCAGGATCAGAGGCAACAGCAGGTATTTGGTCCCTGCTCACAGGTGGAAACAGCAAACCCAATGTATAACATGGATCACTTATCTGTGGGGGGTAGGTACAGTTAAGAAGCTTAATCACACATTTTACATTCATCACAGCTTGTGGACTTGTCATTAACTTTTATCTATCCTGGGGTCAAGTCTTTCTATCTCATATAATTATTAACATTATCTATACACAATGTTTACTGCATAACATAAAGATTCACACAACTACTACTACTCCAATCATCTGCAGTCGCTTGGTCCTCCAACCTTAACAACCCCCCCCCCCCCTCAGGAATTTCTCTTATCAGGGAGAGGTGATGGAGTAAGATAAACAAAGCTTTAGCTGTGTCTGGACTCCTTCAGCTAACTGCAGCATCCTTGTGATATTTACCCTTAATAGGAACACTCAGGTCTCACATTATCAACAACTTCATTATTATTTTTCTCTTAATGACATTATCACATTGAAAACACCATTTAACAATCAAATTCACTGCAAACCAATCACAGACCTGACATGTACACAAATAACAGCAAGAATGTACGTTCCCTATTCACACAGGTTTATACTAAACTTCATTCCTGATCATCTTCATTACAGGTCTATTCATATCAAGCAAGCAGAGCATTGCTAGTCAGTCACACTCCCCCCTCCCTCCCTCACTGAACTCTAAAGCTGAAAGGTGGGGGTGAAACAAGCATTCCCATGTAACAGACGATTTAACCATTTGTGAGCTGACCCCACCGCACAGAGCAGCACTCAGGTCGTTGTCATCTTCATCTAATACTACTGTAAACCTTCATTCCTTCACTGTCTGATCCCAGGACTGTCTGCATCATGTAATCATCCCTTCTGTCCTGCTGCCTACTATCCCTGGTCCTTGTCAGCAACACCGTCACCCATAGCAACCTGTCGCCTCACTACCGTCACCCATAGCAGCCTGTCCCCTCACTACTGGACACTTATCTGAAGGAGACCTTACATATTCCTCTGCTATGACTAAATATCCCGCAGTATCATACTGACCCTATCTTATAGCACACACCTCAGGTAGACAACATATCATCAACACACAGAGGACAGTGATGGAGGCTTCTGACTATTCCTGCACAATTCAGAGAAGGCACTAATCACTGGTGTTGTGTACTACAAGTGCAAGCATTGGGATGCCAGGTAGAAGGTACAGCTATGGGATGTAAGGAGCCAAGATGGCGCCTGGGCGGCGGCTGAAGGTCTTACAGCAGGTACTAAAATGGCCGCAGGCCATGACTAGCACTAAGATGGCCGCCAGGGACATGGCCTGACTAGGAGTACTATCAAGCCAGGCAAGCATCTAGTCACGCCTTACCCCTTTGTGTGCAATGCCAACAAGTCCCTCATCTGACACATAATCACAGGGACGGAAAAAGTCTATAGACCTAAAGCTAAGCCCTTTTCACAGTAACAGACTAAAATATAGATGCTTTATTAGGGATATATTAAAAGACATAAATGGGCTAACACACAAACAAAAAAATATAAACCAGTAAAGTCCGTAACTTTTTGGTATATTACTGGCCTCCACTCAAAAACCAGATATGTGTGTGGGGCCAGATAACAGATCAGTGCTACAAGCAAGTAGTAGGAAGAGCTTAGTCACTTCCTAAACTGGTAAAGATCATACAGCATCAAGATTTGGAGGTATGATGCTCCTCTAACTTGGTATTGAAGTGCTGTAATGATCTACTAAAGTGATTGCTGTCTTAGACAGTATCCAACATAGGGACGTGTCAGTATCTCAAACTCTTTAGCATCAATCACGGGCAATGAGAAAAAGTTTTCCTATAATAAGGATTTTTCACAATCGGACACTCATAATCGGAGTGTTTAAATGAACTGTGCTCAACGCGTTTCCCCACAAGAAAAATTGTGGTTCATCAGGAGCTCAGATGAATTCGACAGGCATTCGTATAGCACTGTTTGTAGTAATGAATTAACCAAAGATGTTTAAGATGAAGTCAGATAATACAAGTGGTGCAGTGACTTAGAGACAATCTGTGTGATTGCTCAGTATGTCAGATGCATAGAAGCAAAATTGCATGTTAGGCACCAACTAAAGAGATACAGGTATACTCCCAGCATTAGTATGCAGAGTATGGTCTCTCTGCTCAATCTTAGCTAATGGGGGTTTGTAAGTAGGAAGTCTGAGAGATATTGGCTCAGTATATTATGGAAACTGCAGCCAGAGTATAGGCTCCCTGAGTAACAGAGAGCTATAAAGCTGAAAATCTGGATGCAGCATCAGCTTGGCAGTTTCAATAATAGCCCAGGCTCATCAAGGACTGTCTCATCTTGATGATATAACGAAAATCAGATGAGGATGTTAGGTAAATAGAAAATGGTCACCATATAAGTGTGGCCACCTCTATAACCAGACTAAACTTCAGACCTAAGCTGAAAATATAGACTTAGTTTCAAGTAGTGTAAAGAGCCTTCCTGCATGCTACCAGGTATAGAGTAGCAGCAGGTTTCTCTGATCTACTCCTTCCTACAGAGGATAGTTGTTATGCCCATGCATCAAACGGTCACAAAGCACCAAAGATAAATAAATAAATAAATAAAGAGGTAAAGCCTGTGGCTCGCCACAGGGGGTAATGCAAGAGTGTATGTGTCAGCCTCTCATATACTGATTACTGGACCGCCTTGATGGGAGGAGAATAATAAGTGAGCCAATCAGCGGCTCTCAAAAATAAAGGGGACCCGACTATGCAAATATCCATACTGCAGCTCTAATTAAAGTGTTTTGGATGTGAATCCAAAGTTGTAACATGCTTATCAGCATGTTACCGGCAAGGGGGTTAAGTAAAGCAGTGCATAGCGGTGTCTGATTGCTCACCGCTATGCCAGATTATTCAGAGATTATGCTAGTAGCTCCTACCAGCATAGGAGGCTACTGCACATGCGTGTGACATCATCACATGGTCACGTGATCGCAAGAATGGTCACATGACCGCCAGGAAGGTCCTGGAGGTAAAAGAGATGGAATGCAAGCCCTATATGGACCGGAGGGCAACCACAGCGACCAGAGCCAGGATTCAAAACATTTAAAGCTGCTAAATAAAGATGTATCTGCAATGTCTGTACTTTCCTTTATGTATTATAATTTGTAAAGGACAAATATGGATGGTACCCATTATGAAGATGTTCTTTCAGGTAAGTATGCAAATCCAGTAATATATAATGGTACTCAAATGCAGAATAAGTATAATGCCACACAAATACATGTTTAGATGATCTGATATCGAATATGTACACCATAATAGGAAATACAGGCTGAAGGAGAACATGGAACGGTCTATTCGGAGGAGAACATATTAATAAATCTTATCCAGGGAAAAGGCACAAATACCGACAATTAATCCAGGAAACAATTAAAGCATAAACTTTCATTGAGGCCGAGTGGATTCAGACTGTTCATACGAAATATGCATGCCGCTTCCTTTTGTAACAGCCGCTGGCCACATTGCCCCTTCTCCCATGTGTGCGTAACAATTCTATGCCTTGGAATTTTAGCGTATTTGCATCACCACTATGCGTTGACCAAATGTGGTCCGCTAAAGGTGTAGATTCTCGTCTTTCTATATTTCCTATGTGGCCAAGTATCCTGCGCCGGAACTGCTGTATCGTCTTCCCTATGTAGTTTTTTGGGCAGGGGCAGGTGGCCATGTAAATGATATTACGAGTCTTGCAGTTAATAAAGTCTTGGCACTGGAAAGTCCGATTGGAAACAGCACACGTGAAAGAATTAGCTTTTAGAATGAAGGGGCAGGCGGCACAGGTATGGCACGGAAAAGTGCCTACTGGTCTGTTTTGACCTAACCAAGTCAGTCTTGATTCGTCAGGATGTAAATGGCTTTTGACGAGATGATCTTTTAAATTGTGGCCTCGTCTGTAAGTAATGCATGGTTTCGTAGGTATGTGATCTCTAATATCCGGATCATTTTTGAGAATGTCCCAATAATGAGATAAAATCTCTCGTATCTGCACCGAAGCTGTATCAAAGGTGCCTATCACTCGTGGAGAATGTTCAATGGCCCGTACTCATGGTGTTAGTAATGTAGTACGAGGCTGTTGAGATGCATATTGATAGGCTTTCATGACTACTTCCTCAGGGTACCCCCTTGTTGTAAAACGTTTCATCAGTTTTTTACTTTCTCGGAAGAAGGAAGCTTCGTCCGAACAATTACGACGAAGACGAAGCATAATAATAATAATCATTATTTGTATAGCGCCAACATATTCCGCAGCGCTTACATAGACAGGGGGAATACAGAAAGACAAAAGTACAAACATTACAGAACCATGGTTACATAGTAATCAGCTGATGGAGACAGTAGGGGTGAGGGTCCTGCTCCAACCAGACAGTAGGGGTGAGGGTCCTGCTCCAACGAGCTTACATATTACAAATAATGGGGGAATACAGAAGGTAAGGGGCCGGAGATGTGCACGGTATGGCGGGGTGGAGATGTGCACGGTATGGCGGGGTGGAGATGTGCACAGTATGGCGGGGTGGAGATGTGCACGGTATGGCGAGGTAGAGATTGAGAGATGCTATACACATAGACAATGGTCAGACATTTAGCCGTGTGACGGCAGAAACTGTGTGACTGCAGGAGTGGTTTATGATGGCTAGCAGGGATTGCAGTCAGTAGGTCAGGAAGCAGATCTACCAGTATGGCGCTCGTCACTCCTTCTATAGAAGTTACACCCCGCGCTCTCCCAGCATCCCCCATGTGTCGGACGGCGCCCCCTGCTGGTCTTATACTCCCTTCTGCATTGTTTAGCACAAATAATACAAGACAAAAAAATTTTTTTAGAGTAGTTTGTAAACCCCTAGGCTGTGAATACTTTCCATATGAGTGCTACCATCCTCCCTGTTGAGACATGACACAGGCCATGGCTCAAAACTGCTGCACATCTGAAGAACGATTTAGGTAAGATAGTGTTTTTTTCTTTTTTTAAACGGAGATGTACAGCCCATCTACAAAGAGTGTATTCAGCATCTACAAGAGATACATGCTGCAGATCTGGTCGGGGTAACACCTTATGTGCCATCTCTCCTAGACAGTTGTATGGGGGACCGTCTGAAGAAATAGGCAGTAAGGTAGATGGATGGAGCGTAGTACATCCCATATGGAGGACCGTCTGAAGGTGGATGGATGGAGCGTAGTACATCCCTAGGTTGTCAGGTGTGGCTGAGAGCAGTAGTGCCCTGCAGGGGGATGTCTAGAAGGACTAAGATATGAGTATAACTAACTGCGTGCGGTACTCAGTGTGTGGGGGGACAGCACTATAGTGGCAGAAGGTCTAACTACCACTTGTATACAGGGGGGGAGCGCACGGGCCACTGGATCTAGTCTGCAGAGTAGTATGCCAGCAGTCTGCTTCCCGCCATGTTCCAGAGTTAACACAGAGGTGATATATCCTTCCCTTGAGTCAACAGTTAGCACTAAGGGCTTGCTGTAGTTCAGCAGCCCCCCAGACTGATGTGCCCACCAGAGTCTGTTTTAACCTGACAAAGGCTTCCTTAGAGGCCCATCTCACTGGATCCTGCCGGCTGCAGCCAGAGGGTCATCATAGATGAGTCTGGTAAGAAGCGCTGTCAGAGATGCAGAATTTGGGATCCAGGAGCTGCAGAAGTTTGTCTGTTACGATTGTGTGGGCAGGCAAAGCACGGAACCCACATGATCATGACCAAAGGGGACGCACACGGGTATCACCAGGGTCACACGGGACTCACACCGGTTTCAGGCAACTGACCCTGTGCTACAAGGGAGGATGACAGTGGCCCTACCTAAGCGGGGACATTGCCCTAATAAGGGCAGCCCAGCGGTATTCGGATCTGGGCCCTAGCTGATCCTAGGAGCCACACACCAGAACAGGATGCATTCACATGCCACATGACAGACCCAGAATACACTGCATACAACATGCAACCACTAGTAACAGATTGGAAGCTGAATATGAATATCAGGTATTAGTTGACATGTTGTACAATAAGTGGAAGCTAGCAGGCCACTTCACGGCTCCTGGTTATACTGCTAGTCCCTACACTAACCAGGAGTCCAGCAGAACCGGACAGCATTCACACCGCACGCTGCAACAGGACACAGATAGCAGGTCACACAGCAAACTAACACAAAACTGACAGAATTTAAACATAGAAACGGACATGAACCTGATCACACTGCAAACCTCACCAGACAAGCATTCATGACTGCTCGCCTGAGGGGCCATACAGACTGACCAGAGGATTGGCTAGCAGACAGCACCACACCCAGCCAGCTCAATCATTAACCCTGTGAGTGCTGTGCTGCTGGAAACACAATAGAACAACAAATCCCAGCAGCACACGTAACATTGTCATTCCCAAAGAGGACATCATTTGCTCATAGTTTTGGGACCTCCAGAATTGCTTGCCTACCTTCATCTTACAGGTTATACCCCAAATATTTAACCGTTTGCTGACCGTATTGGAGTTTCTACATGTTTACTTTATGGCCTTGCTCATAAAGAAACCTCAAGAGTACGACTGTGTCCCCCCACAATTCTCTCCACTGCTTGCTGCTGGCTACCAACATACAGTAGTAGCTGACTACCTCTAGGAGGCTGGGACTGGGCTAAGTGTGCTGACTTAGCCTGGGAGAAAATTGTTGGAGGTTCACAGCAGCCCTGAGGTACTCTGGTGAAGGTATACCTAATGTTATCATAATATCTCATCACCACACATTTACTGGACATATTCAAGACTACATAATCTGACATTTCACAGGCTTATTTGTCTCTAGGTCTGTTATAACTGGTTCAGAGAGGGATTCACTGTGGGTCTGGCCATTAACCCCTCTTACCATGATATGACTGTTACTACATTTTACATTGGGTACATATTGGGATGTATTAATGCCCTGGTGGCTCCTGAGCCCACCAGGAAAGTAATCATCCGCCCATTCACCTGGAGATCTATCTCAGGCAGTGGAAATTGCCAAGAGATCCTCCAAGTGTTGTACATCGACCCCTCCTAGTCATTTTTCCCCAAGGTGGCTGAGAACATTGTTTCTCAGGGCACTCTCGGGCAAAATCACTAGACTTCCCATAATTCCAACACACATTTAAATCCCCGAGCTGCATCCCACCTCCGCTTCTTCCTCTGTCTCTACTTTCACATCCTCTCGCTGTCCAATGACCTCTCTGACTTTCTTGAACCATCATATCACATTCTTCTCCCCATATAAAAAACCTCACTTTCTCACCCTTTTCTTTGGAACACTTTTCTGCATGTCTTGCATATTGCAAAACATCCTGCAATGATCCTGTTCTAAGGGTAACCATATGTTTCGTTATATAACCTCCTATTCCCTTCTTTACTTCACTTACAAACACATTCTTTAATGGCTGATTATACTATGGAAGGGGTCTACCATCTCCTCCCCTCCCATCCTAATTTCTGTCTACTGAACTCCAATCTGGCCATAGAATTATTCTATCTGTGCTCTCTATTTTTCATTCAATTGGAACTCCTCATTAACCCTTTGAATTGTTCATCAAACTGTCGGGGGTCTATTTTTAGATGGGCGTGACAGTTTGGGGCTTCTTTTAACCAGGCTTCAGCAGCGGATAATCCGTATTTCTGCTGATCTTTAGCTGATTTTGTCCGTATTTTATCACATAATTCTTTACAACTAGGAACTTTTAATTTATTTATTTATTTATTTTAAATCCATATTTTTCCCACTTATGTCACAATATTTGACATAGTCAGGATCTAACTTGTGTATGTACTTCTTATCCCCTTGAAGGACTTCCTGTCGTTGGCAACAACAGAGATATACACAAGAGAATGCCTTACAGTTTATATTTCCAATTGTTAGTAATTATGTTCTTGGTGCCGATTTACAAGACAAACAACATAAAACAAGCCTCTGGCCACTAAAATGTTTAGTGAAAACCTAAAAGTCCCTTTTAGTTTTACCGAGTAGGGCCTGTGAACATTGAACACAATAAGGGGCTTGTCCGAAAACAACCTGCACAGCGAGGTTGGTCCTTAATGTGTCCTAGAGGTCAGTGCCCACGTATCGGATCCACTCATCTCAATCACTCACACATTCGCTTCATGCAATATAAGACAACAATACAAATAGTACATTATGTTAGTAGGCGGCCGCCCTCTTCATATTCTTAGTTACTCTATAACACAATATCAAAGAGAAAGTAATAGAAAGATAAGAAGAAAAGTTCCTGGACACCCCTGTGTCCCATGACGTCATCTAACCACTTTTTACGTGTCGCACGGAGTTAATTCTTTCCTGTAGCCTTCTCACAATGGCTATGGTCTCACATAGACTACTGCTATTGCCCCTTTGGCAACCCATTCGTCTATACTTCTCATTTACCTTACACATTTCACATAGACTACTGCTATTGTCCCTTCGTCTATGATTGCCTCTCATTTACAATACAGATTGTAAATTCTACTAACACTAAAATATACAGAAGAAGAAGAAGAGAGAAGAGAAGTTTAACCATTGTTATACTTACTACACGTTATCTGGGAGGCTTCCAAATTCTCCGGCTAGTTCGGAAAAACGTCACTGTTTCAGACAGGATGCCCGACTGGCCTCTAATTACGTCTAAGCAAGACGGAGGTCTTTTAATGATCGGAGAGTACTTCAGACCCACCTTTTCACAGCCAGGCTGTCCTCTCCCTCTGCAGTGAGTGATTCCGGCTCGAAGGACCAAAAATGTAAGGAGAATTTATGTGTTTATCAAAGAGAAGACGATCCCAGATCTCGTGCAGAAGTCTGGGCCCAGGAGAAATACAAATCACACCAGCCTGTGCGGTATCAGATGATTTCTAATTTATTCTAAGATGGTCAAAGATTATATACTATAAATGAGATCACAGCAAAAGTATATACCTCCAAGATTAATAAGGATACATAATAGGCTAAAACAAAAATAATTACACCTCTTAAGGCGCTACTATAACATACAATGAGACCGTTATGAATTCAGTGAAAAGGAATGCAAGGGAGGCAGTCTGGAGATTCTTATCTTGTCTGTCTACCCCGTAATGGTATAGAAAAGTTTTCGTTTAACCCTTTCACTACTTATACTAGCAGCAGGCTAAATCTTTCTAGTCTGCAATCCAATAAAAGAACAATTAACTGATACATTGATCTACAATTTTCTTAACAGCGAGGGCCTCCAAAAATTGGTGTACCAACAGTACTAATGTACCTGAGAAAAATTGCCCATGCCCAACCAAGAGGGCAGGTGAAACCCATTAATCGCTTTGGTTAATGTGGCTTAATTGGTAACTAGGCCTGGAGGCAGCCCAGTAAAAATAAAAATTGGTTCAGGTGCAAGTTTCAACACTTTAATGAGCATTGAAACGTATAAAAATTGTTTCGAAAAATTATATGACTGAGCCTTGTAGCCCTAAGAAAAATTGCCCGTTCGGCGTGATTATATGAGGTTTCAGGAGGAGGAGCAGGAGGAGGAGGAGGAGGAATGTTATACACAGATTGATGAAGCGAAAAGGTCCCCGTTTTTGATGGGGATAGAGAACGATGCTTCCATCCGCGGGTGCAGCCTACGTATTGCTTACGTATCGCTGCTGTCTGCTGGTGAAGAAGAGAAGTCTGGGGAAATCCAGGCTTTATTCATCTTGATGAGTGTTAGCCTGTCGGCACTGTCGGTTGACAGGTGGGTACGCTTATCTGTGATGATTCCCCCAGCCGCACTAAACACCCTCTCTGACAAGACGCTAGCCGCAGGACAAGCAAGCACCTCCAGGGCATACAGCGCGAGTTCAGGCCATGTGTCCAGCTTCGACACCCAGTAGTTGTAGGGGGCAGAGGCGTCACGGAGGACGGTCGTGCGATCGGCTACGTACTCCCTCACCATCCTTTTACACTGCTCCCACCGACTCAGCCGTGACTGGGGAGTGGTGACACAGTCTTGCTGGGGAGCCATAAAGCTGTCAAGGGCCTTAAAGAGTGTTGCCCTGCCTGCGCTGTACATGCTGCCTGATCTCCGCGCCTCCCCTGCTACCTGGCCCTCGGAACTGTGCCTTCGGCCACTAGCGCTGTCGTATGGGAATTTCACCATCAGTTTGTCCGCCAGGGTCCTGTGGTATAGCAACACTCTTGAACCCCTTTCCTCTTCGGGTATGAGAGTGGAAAGGTTCTCCATATACCGTGGGTCAAGCAGTGTGTACACCCAGTAATCCGTAGTGGCCAGAATGCGTGTAACGCGAGGGTCACGAGAAAGGCATCCTAACATGAAGTCAGCCATGTGTGCCAGGGTACCTGTACGCAACACATGGCTGTCCTCACTAGGAAGATCACTTTCAGGATCCTCCTCCTCCTCCTCCTCAGGCCATACACGCTGAAAGGATGACAGGCAAGCAGCATGTGTACCCTCAGCAGTGGGCCAAGCTGTCTCTTCCCCCTCCTCCTCATCTTCCTCCTCCTCCTCACCGCACTGAGATATAGACAGGAGGGTGCTCTGACTATCCAGCGACATACTGTCTTCCCCCGGCTCTGTTTCCGAGCGCAAAGCGTCTGCCTTTATGCTTTGCAGGGAACTTCTCAAGAGGCATAGCAGAGGAATGGTGACGCTAATGATTGCAGCATCGCCGCTCACCACCTGGGTAGACTCCTCAAACTTTCCAAGGACCTGGCAGATGTCTGCCAACCAGGCCCACTCTTCTGAAAAGAATTGAGGAGGCTGACTCCCACTGCGCCGCCCATGTTGGAGTTGGTATTCCACTATAGCTCTACGCTGCTCATAGAGCCTGGCCAACATGTGGAGCGTAGAGTTCCACTGTGTGGGCACGTCGCACAGCAGTCGGTGCACTGGCAGATTAAACCGATGTTGCAGGGTGCGCAGGGTGGCAGCGTTCGTGTGGGACTTGCGGAAATGTGCGCAGAGCCGGCGCACCTTTCCGAGCAGGTCTGACAAGCGTGGGTAGCTTTTCAGAAAGCGCTGAACCACCAAATTAAAGACGTGGGCCAGGCATGGCACGTGCATGAGGCTGCCGAGCTGCAGAGCCGCCACCAGGTTACGGCCGTTGTCACACACGACCATGCCTGGTTGGAGGCTCAGTGGCGCAAGCCAGCGGTCGGTCTGCTCTGTCAGACCCTGCAGCAGTTCGTGGGCCGTGTGCCTCTTCTCTTCTAAGCTGAGTAGTTTCAGCACGGCCTGCTGATGCTTGCCCACCGCTGTGCTGCCACGCCGAGCGACACCGACTGCTGGCGACGTGCTGCTGCTGACACATCTTGATTGCGAGACAGAGGTTGCGTTGGAGGAGGAGGAGGAGGGTGCTTTAGTGGAGGAAGCATACACCGCCGAAGATACCACCACCGAGCTGGGGCCCGCAATTCTGGGGGTGGGTAGGACGTGAGCGGTCCCAGGCTCTGACTCTGTCCCAGCCTCCACTAAATTCACCCAATGTGCCGTCAGGGAGATGTAGTGGCCCTGCCCGCCTGTGCTTGTCCACGTGTCCGTTGTTAAGTGGACCTTGGCAGTAACCGCGTTGGTGAGGGCGCGTACAATGTTGCGGGAGACGTGGTCGTGCAGGGCTGGGACGGCACATCGGGAAAAATAGTGGCGACTGGGAACTGAGTAGCGCAGGGCCGCCGCCGCCATCATACTTTTGAAGGACTCCGTTTCCACAACCCTATACGGCAGCATCTCCAGGCTGATAAATTTGGCTACATGCACGTTTAACGCTTGAGCGTGCGGGTGCGTGGCGGCGTACTTGCGCTTGCGCTCAAACACTTGCGCAAACGACGGCTGGCAGCGGAGGTGAGGGTGTGGGTGCAGGCCTGGAGACGGTAGTGCCTGTGTCCTCAGAGCGGGGTTGGATCTCAGTGGCAGGTTGGGGCACAGGGGGAGAGGCAGCGGTGCAAACCGGAGGCGGTGAACGGCCTTCGTCCCACCTTGTGGGGTGCTTGGCCATCATATGTCTGCGCATGCTGGTAGTGGTGAGGCTGTTGGTGGTGGCTCCCGGGCTCATCACACCACTGTTCGTCAGTCGTCTGCACTCTCAGTGAAAAACTGCCAGACCTTTGAGCACCTCGGCCTCTGCAGGGTGGCATGGCGCGAGGGGGAGCTTTGGGAAACAGTTGGTGGATTATTCGGTCTGGCCCTGCCTCTACCCCTGGACACCGCACTGCCTCTTGCAACCTGCCCTGCTGCTGCCCTTGCCTACCCCTCTGAAGACCTGTCCTCAGTAGGCGTAGCAAACCAGGTGGGGTCAGTCACCTCATTGTCCTGCTGCTCTTCCTCTGAATCCTCTGTGCGCTCCTCCCTCGGACTTACTGGCCTTACTACTACCTCACTGATAGACAACTATGTCTCATCGTCATCGTCCTCCTCACCCACTGAAAGTTCTTGAGACAGTTGCCGGAAGTCCCCAGCCTCATCCCCCGGACCCCGGGAACTTTCCAATGGTTGGGCATCAGTCACGATAAACTCCTCTGGTGGGAGAGGAACCACTGCTGCCCAATCTGAGCAGGGGCCCGAGAACAGTTCCTGGGAGTCTGCCCGCTCCTCAGAATGTCTCATTTTCATAGAGTGAGGAGGCTGGGAGGAAGGAGGAGCAGCAGCCAGAGGATTCTGAGTTGCAGCAGTGGACGGCGCAGAACTGTGGGTGGACGATAGATTGCTGGAAGCACTTTCTGCCATCCACGACAGGACCTGCTCACACTGCTCATTTTCTAATAAAGGTCTATCGCGTGGACCCATTAATTGTGCGATGAATGTGGGGACGCCAGAAACGTGCCTCTCTCCTAATCCCGCAGCAGTCGGCTGCGATACACCTGGATCAGGAGCTCGGCCTGTGCCCACACCCTGACTTGGGCCTCCGCGTCCTCGGCCGCGTCCACGTCCTCTAGGCCTACCCCTACCCCTCAGCATGCTGTATTACCAGTAATGCAGAAGCAGAACGCTGTAATTAAATGTGCCGCTTATTGGCCTGTGGTTGGAGGCTGACTTCACTTACAGAACGCCAGGAAATAATTTGGCGCAAGCCTGCTGTAACACTTAGCTGGCTGGGTATGATTTTGTAGAACTACTACACCCAGCATAGTCAGACCCAGAACACTGAGCACAGTCACAGGCAGGCGAAATACATTTTTTGACCAATATATTTTAGAAAAGGCCCACTGCCTATATTCAATCAATATGTCTTCTGTCCCTGCCTCCACACTTCTGTCCCTGGAGTATGTCACAGAACTGCAGAGTGTTGCACTGTCAACTGCAACACAGCGGTGATTTCAGAGCCCAGACAGAGCCAGGAAATAATTTGGCGCAAGCCTGCTGTAACACTTAGCTGGTTGCGTATGATTTTGTAGAACTACTGCACCCAGCACACACAGACCCAGAACACTGAGCACAGTGACAGGCAGGCCAAATAGATTTTTTTGCCCAAATTTTTTTAGCAAAGGCCCACTGCCTATATTCAATCAATAATATTAATATGTCTTCTGTCCCTGCCTAACCAGCACTTCTGGCCCTGGAGTATTACTGCAGGGCGCAATGCTCTGCACGGCCGATATACCAAAAAAAAAAAATGTGCAACACTGCAAAAAGCAGCCTCTACAGTACTGCACACGGTTAGATGTGGCCCTAAGAAGGACCGTTGGGGTTCTTGAAGCCTACACTAACTCCTAACGCTCTCCCTACAGCAGCTCCAACACAATAGCACTTTCCCTCAGCTATGTCAGAACGCATCTGTGGCGAGCCGCGGGAGGGGCCGATTTTTATACTCGGGTGACACCTGATCTCGCCAGCCACTCACTGCAGGGGGGTGGTATAGGGCTTGAACGTCGCAGGGGGAAGTTGTAATGCCTTCCCTGTCTTTCTATTGGCCAGAAAAGCGCGCTAACGTCTTAGAGATTAAAGTGAAAGTAACCCGAACATCGCGTGGTACTCGTTACGAGTCACGAGCATCCCGAACACGCTAATACTCGAACGAGTATCAAGCTCGGACGAGTACGTTCGCTCATCTCTATTAGTGAAGCATAGCAGGCAGTGGCCCCATTAAAACGAGAGGATCTATTGACACCACGACCGAAGAATACAGACGAAATTATTAGGATCATCTGGACCTTTGATGAAGGGGTTCCGATGATACGGGAACTGTTGGGCAAGTACTGGCACATTTTGAAGGAAGACCCAGATTTGAGAGATATCCTACCGGAAAAGCCGAGTCTGACTTTCCGTAGAGGTAGAAACCTCAAGGATAGACTCATCAAAAGCCATCTACTACCTTCTCCTGGACCGAGAACATGGCTGGGGGCCAATATTCCGTGCGGTACGATCCCATGTGGGGATTGTTCAGTGTGTGAATTAATTCTGAGACGGGGGGAATTCCAGAGTGCGTCAACGGGTCAAAAATTCAAAATTAAGGAATTTTTTAATTGCAAATCGAGTCATTTGGTTTACCTTGCGTCTTGTACTTGCCCACTAAATTACGTGGGCAAGACAACGCAACAATTCCGACGCCGCATTCAAGGACACGTGGGTAACATCAGGCGTGGCGAAAAAACACCTTCAGCCAACCATATGAATCAACATCATGGAGGAAATATCAGCCAATTAAAATTTCAGGCAATCAAATCCATTAAATCGTACGGTCGGAGAGGAGACTTGGATAAGCGATTATTACAGAAAGAGGCTGAATGGACCTTCAGATTAGATAGTGTATCACCTAGGGGTCTTAATGAAGTACTCTTGTTCTGTTCCTTTATCCATTAGAAGCTCTGTATTTACCAGACCCTCGTGACCAAAGTATTAAAGGGGTTCTGACACAAATAATGTTTTTATGCTTTAGCAGCCATTGTTCCCTGGTCTGCCTAATGGACCCAGGGAACCCATGGTTTAATGGCTGCTAAAGCATAAAAAGATAATACTTACCTGTTCTTCTGTTGTTGTTGACATCGGGGGGGTCATCAGCAGGCGCTGCTCCTCCTCTTCTGTCTGCACGAGCCGCGCCGCTCCGGGATCGCACGCATGCGCGGTGGAGAGGTGCCCTCTGACAGGAGTCAGGACGGGCTGCGTCTCCACTGTGCATGCGCAGCACTCCGGAGTTCAGCAGGACGGACGGGCCGCCCACAGCAAGCACTGCTTGTGACGTGCTTGCTGTGGGCGGTCCGTCCGTTCACCTCGGAAGTGCCTCACAGACGGACCAGAGCCAGGAAGCGGTCTTTTTGACCTCTCCTGCTCTGCTTTAAAGGCACAGAAGATGATGCCGGCTGGAGGGGACATGCCTGGCGATCGGGCCAGGCCAGGCAAGGTGAGTACAATTTTTTTTTTTTTGATGTCAGAACCCCTTTAAAAGAGGTCCCATGAGTCATCAAATACTTGTGTTTGTCTAGCATATGTATGAAAAACTATCCCGTATATGTCCAGTGGACAGCCCCCAATAAAAAGGTGACCCTCTAAAACAAAGGGGCTGTTGCATTTCACAGTGTCACTTGACACTCATGAAGGAGACGTAATTATCTGATCCCGAATGAGGGGAAGCTGGTGTTAAATATGCAAGTTCTGAAAGGTTCTGATATAGCAAGAGAAATTAAAAGGTCCAGACCTTGTTGAATTTATGAAGCTGTGGAAAATACTTACGATGTGTACTAGGAAACTCTCGTTACTGCGTTCTTATTGGACGTATAACCGAACTTTTTATAAAATAATAAACTTTATTTGTATAGCGCCAACATATCCCGCAGCGCTTACATAGACAGGGGGAATACAGAAGGACAAAAGTACAAACATTACAGAACCACGGTTACATAGTAATCAGTTGATGGAAACAATAGGGGTGCGGGTCGTGCTCCAACGAGCTTACATACTACAACTAATGGGGTGATACAGAAGGTAAAGGGCTGGAGATGTGCATGGTATGGTGAGGTGGAGATGTGCACGGCATGGCGAGGTGGAGAGTGGGGGGTGATATACACACAGACAATGGTCAGACATTTAGCTGTGTGATGGCAGAATCAGTATGACTGCAGGAGCGGTTTATGACGGCTAGCAGGGATTGCAGTCAGTAGGTCAGGGAGCATGTTATCAGGGGGGTACAGAGGGGTTTGTTTAGGGAATGCGGTATGCCTCCCTGAAGAGGTGCGTTTTTAGAGCACGCCTGAAGTTCTGCGAGTCCTGGATTGCTCAGGTAGCCTTTGGTAGTGCGTTCCAGAGGACCGGTGCTGCTCTGGAGAAGTCTTGGAGGCGGGAATGAGAAGTTCGAATTAAAGGGACGCTCAGTCTGGTTTCGTTAGCAGAGCGGAGAGCCCGGGCTGGGTGATGGATTGAGATGAGGGAGGTGATATAGGGTGGCGCTGCACTGTGGAGGGCTTTGTGGATTAGGGTAGTAAGTTTAAATTGTATTCTGTATTTAACGGGCAGCCAGTGCAGTGACCGGCACAGGGCAGAGGCGTCCGAGTAGCGGCTGGACAGGAAGATGAGCCTGGCTGCCGCATTCAGGATGGATTGGAGAGGGTAGAGTCTGGTGCAGGGGAGGCCGATCAGCAACAAGTTGCAATAATTGAGCCGGGAGAGGATGACATAGGACAGGTCCTTATGGTAAATAAACGTGATAACAGCCGGTATTACACTAGCGATCGATATAGCATAAACATTTAAGAAGATTCCAGCAAGTTCAAATTAACCCCAATGTTTTGTGCAGACTGACTATATAATGCATATTTGCATATAAGTCACATGAACGGGTCGAATGATACGCATGCGAGAAGTGTCCATATTGTATAGGGGAGACTTGTTATTATCTCCACACATGCAAACATATCCTATGACTCTGCCTATCTGATATGCAGTGCAGAGGTGCCCATTGAGCATAGAGGGTTGGCTAACTATAGCCTGTGGACTGCACACCTGTGGCAGGTGACACGTAAAAGGCATGCATAATAATAAACGACATCGGTATAATAAGTATTGTTTATGCACCCTCTCATAGTTTATTGCAAGGTCACTCTGGATTACATCATAAGATCGGGATGTCTGTGGTTTTTGCAGCTCCCAAGTAGATGACATGGTTACATAGCCGATCGTGAGTGGGCGGAGCTATTCGCAACTGCGCCCTGCCCACAACCTACCCGCGTAAGCAGCAATCCTTTGTTTGAGGCACAAAAAAAAAATTAAAAAGGGGGGGGGGGCAGGTCCGTTTGTATCAGCTCCCTCCTCACTCATACATCTCATTAAGTAGGTTCGTGTAAGATCGGTGGCCTGATAAGTGACACAGTCTTGGTGGGGAGCCATAAAGCTGTCCAGGGCCTTAAAGAGTGTTGCACTGCCTGTGCTGAACATGCTGCTCGATCTCCGCACCTCCCGTGCTACCTGGCCCTCGGAACTGCGCCTTCTGCCACTAGCGCTGTCGGATGGGAATTTTACCATCAGCTTGTCCTCCAGGGTCCTGTGGTATAGCAACACACTCGAACCCCTTTCCTCTTCGGGAATGAGAGTGGAAAGGTTCTCCTTATACCGTAGGTCGAGCAGTGTGTACACCAAGTAATCCGTAATGGCCAGAATGCGTGCAACACGAGGGTCACGAGAAAGGCATCCTAACATGAAGTCAGCCATGTGTGCCAGTGTACCTGTACGCAACACATGGCTGTCTTCACTAGGAAGATCACTTTCAGGATCCTCCTCCTCCTCCTCCGCCTCCTCCTCCTCAGGCCATACACGCTGAAAGGATGACAGGCAAGCAGCATGGGTACTGTCAGCAGTGGGCCAAGCTGTCTCTTCCCCCTCCTCCTCATCCTCCTCATGCTCCTCCCCCTCCTCCTCAACGCGCTGAGATATAGACAGGAGGGTGCTCTGACTATCCAGCGACATACTGTCTTCCCCCGCCTCCGTTTCCGAGCGCAAAGCATTTGCCTTTATGCTTTGCAGGGAACTTCTCAAGAGGCATAGCAGAGGAATGGTGACGCTAATGATTGCAGCATCGCCGCTCACCACCTGGGTAGACTCCTCAAACTTTCCAAGGACCTGGCAGATGTCTGCCAACCAGGCCCACTCTTCTGAAAAGAATTGAGGAGGCTGACTCCCACTGCGCCGCCCATGTTGGAGTTGGTATTCCACTATAGCTCTACACTGCTCATAGAGCCTGGCCAACATGTGGAGCGTAGAGTTCCACCGTGTGGGCACGTCGCACAGCAGTCGGTGCACTGGCAGATTAAACCGATGTTGCAGTGTCCGCAGGGTGGCAGCGTCCGTGTGGGACTTGCGGAAATGTGCGCAGAGCCGGCGCACCTTTCCGAGCAGGTCTGACAAGCGTGGGTAGCTTTTCAGAAAGCGCTGAACCACCAAATTAAAGACGTGGGCCAGGCATGGCACGTGCGTGAGGCTGCCGAGCTGCAGAGCCGCCACCAGGTTACGGCCATTGTCACACACGACCATGCCCGGTTGGAGGCTCAGCAGCGCAAGCCAACGGTCGGTCTGCTCTGTTAGACCCCGCAGCAGTTCGTGGGCCGTGTGCCTCTTATCTCCTAAGCTGAGTAGTTTCAGCACGGCCTGCTGACGCTTGCCCACCGCTGTGCTACCACGCCGCGCGACACCGACTGCTGGCGACGTCCTGCTGCTGCTGACACATCTAGATTGCGAGACAGAGGTTGAGGAGGAGGAGGAGGGTGCTTTAGTGGAGGAAGCATACACCGCCGAACATACCACCACCGAGCTGGGGCCCGCAATTCAGGGGGTGGGTAGGACGTGAGCGGTCCCAGGCTCTGACTCTGTCCCAGCCTCCACTAAATTCACCCAATGTGCCGTCAGGGAGATATAGTGGCCCTGCCTGCCTGTGCTTGTCCACGTGTCCGTTGTTAAGTGGACCTTGCCACTAACCGCATTGGTGAGGGCGCGTACAATGTTGCGGGAGACGTGGTCGTGCAGGGCTGGGATGGCACATCGGGAAAAGTAGTGGCGACTGGGAACTGAGTAGCGCGGGGCCGCCGCCGCCATCATACTTTTGAAGGACTCCGTTTCCACAACCCTATACGGCAGCATTTCAAGGCTGATAAATTTGGCTATGTGGACGGTTAACGCTTGAGCGTGCGGGTGCGTGGCGGCGTACTTGCGCTTGCGCTCAAACACTTGCGCTAGCGACGGCTGGACGGTGCGGTGCGAGACATTGGTGGATGGGGCCGAGGACAGCGGAGGTGAGGGTGTGGGTGCAGGCCAGGAGACGGTAGTGCCTGTGTCCTGAGAGGGGGGTTGGATCTCAGTGGCAGGTTGGGGCACAGGGGGAGAGGCAGCGGTGCAAACCGGAGGCGGTGAACGGCCTTCGTCCCACCTTGTGGGGTGCTTGGCCATCATATGTCTGCGCATGCTGGTGGTGGTGAGGCTGTTGGTGGTGGCTCCCCGGCTGATCTTGGTGCGACAAAGGTTGCACACCACTGTTCGTCGGTCGTCAGGCGTCTCTGTGAAAAACTGCCAGACCTTAGAGCACCTCGGCCTCTGCAGGGTGGCATGGCGCGAGGGTGTGCTTTGGGAAACAGTTGGTGGATTATTCAGTCTGGCCCTGCCTCTACCCCTGGACACCGCACTGCCTCTTGCAACCTGCCCTGCTGCTGCCCTTGCCTCCCCCTCTGAAGACCTGTCCTGAGTAGGCGTTGCACACCAGGTGGGGTCAGTCACCTCATCGTCCTGCTGCTCTTCCTCCGAATCCTCTGTGCGCTCCTCCCTCGGACTTACTGCCCTTACTACTACCTCACTGATAGACAACTGTGTCTCATCGTCATCGTCCTCCTCACCCACTGAAAGGTCTTGAGACAGTTGCCGGAAGTCCCCAGCCTCATCCCCCGGACCCCGGGAACTTTCCAATGGTTGGGCATCAGTGACGATAAACTCCTCTGGTGGGAGAGGAACCACTGCTGCCCAATCTGAGCAGGGGCCTGAGAACAGTTCCTGGGAGTCTTCCCGCTCCTGAGCATGTGTCATTGTAGTGGAGTGAGGAGGCTGGGAGGAAGGAGGAGCAGCAGCCAGAGGATTCGGATTTGCAGCACTGGACGGCGCCGAACTGTGGGTGGATGATAGCTTGCTCGAAGCACTTTCTGCCATCCACGACAGGACCTGCTCACACTGCTCATTTTCTAATAAAGGTCTCCCGCGTGGACCCATTAATTGAGCGATGAATGTGGGGACGCCAGAAACGTGCCTCTCTCCTAATCGCGCAGCAGTCGGCTGCGATACACCTGGATCAGGAGCTCGGCCTGTGCCCACACCCTGACTTGGGCCTACGCGTCCTCGGCCGCGTCCACGTCCTCTAGGCCTACCCCTACCCCTCAGCATGCTGTATTACCAGTGATTTCCCAGCCAGGAAATAAATTGGCGCAAGCCTGCAGGCCAAATAGAATTTTTCCCTTTTTTTTTTAAAAGGAAAGGCCCACTGACTATATTCAATCAATAACAAATGTGTTCTGTGGCCCTGCTGTGTGTCACAGAACTGCAGTGTTATATTAACTGCAGCAGAGCGGTGATTTCCCAGCCAGGAAATAAATTGGCGCAAGCCTGCTGTTAAACTTAGCTGGCTGCGTATGATTTTTTTACGTTCTCCACCCACCACACACGTACCCAGAACGCTGAGGACTGTCAGAGGCAGGCCAAATAGAATTTTTCCCTTTTTTTTTTTAAAGGGAAGGCCCACTGACTATATTCAATCAATTAACAAATGTGTTCTGTGGCCCTGCTGTGTGTCACAGAAGTGCAGTGTTATATTAACTGCAGCAGAGCGGTGATTTCGCAGCCAGGAAATAAATTGGCGCAAGCCTGCAGGCCAAATAGAATTTTTCCCTTTTTTTTAAAAGGAAAGGCCCACTGACTATATTTAATCAATAATATATGTCTTCTGGCCCTGCCTACACAATTCTGTCCCTGTAGTATTACTGCAGGGCGCAATGCTCTGCACAGCCGATTTTGAAAAAAAAAAATGTGCAACACTGCTAACAGCAGCCTGCACAGTACTGCACACAGTTAAATGTGGCCCTAAGAAGGGCCGTTGGGGTTCTTGAAGCCTACACTCACTCCTAACACTCTCCCTGCCTAACCACCACTTCTGTCCCTGTAGTATTACTGCAGGGCGCAATGCTCTGCACGGCCGATTTGGAAAAAAAAAAAAAAGTGCAACACTGCTAACAGCAGCCTCCACACTACTGCACACGGATAGATGTGGCCCTAAGAAGGACCGTTGGGGTTCTTGAAGCCTACACTCACTCCTAACACTCTCCCTACAGCAGCTCCAACACAATAGCACTTTCCCTCAGCTAACTCACAACGCATCTGTGGCAAGCCGCGGGAGGGGCCGATTTTTATACTCGGGTGACATCTGATCTCCCCAGCCACTCACAGCAGGGGGGTGGTATAGGGCTGGAACGTCACAGGGGGAAGTTGTAATGCCTTCCCTGTCTTTCAATTGGCCAGAAAAGCGCGCTAACGTCTCAGAGATGAAAGTGAAAGTAACCAGAACACCGCGTGGTACTCGTTAAGAGTAACGAGCATCCCGAACACCCTAATATTCGCCCGAGCATCAAGCTCGGACGAGTACGTTCGCTCATCTCTAATGCTGACCCATTCTCGGTAGCTGCCTGCATATCTCTCTCTCTCCCTCTCCCCTTCCCCCACCCTCTCTCCCTCTCCCTTTCCCCCACCCTCTCTCCCTCTCCCATTCCCCCACCCTCTCTCTCTCTCCACCTCCCTACCTTTCCCCCCAGAGCTCCATTTTCTCGAGCAGCCGAGAACTGCTTAGTGCTCAGCTTGAGTAACGAGTACTTCGAGCATGCTAATGCTCGGACGAGCATACTCGCTCATCTCTGATGAATTGAAAACACATGGGAGTTATAGATGCCAGTGGGGGAGGGGGAAGTATAAGAGACCCGGTGAGTTTCTGGGGGTGAATTGAAGAGCACATAAGGGGCTGTATGATGTGTTTGGGGCTTCACATGGTGAAATAGTCATTTCTAGGTGAGTCAGCTAGAAATTATTATTTAAAGGCCCTAATCAGTGTGAAACCTCCACATATCACACGTGGAGAAGCTTCTTCTGGGATACAATAGCCATTTCTAAGTGAGCCGGCGAGATCCCATCACTCTGAAGAGCTTCTATCTTGTATGGCTGAGTGCTGTATCAGGACGTTGGGTTGTTCGGCGGTCACAGTAGAAGCGCAGGTTACCAGACTGTCATTAAATCTCATTGGATCCTATGGGGTTGGGCTATAGTCGCAGTAACACGGGATTTACCACAACGGTCACATGACTAGACGTTACTCTGGGAGCCTCAGTATACATATATTCCCACGGTGCGCTCATTAAAGGGGTTTCTGAGGCCATTTTCACTCTTCTGCATGTATTCTCAAATCTCAGATACAAGAACTTTACAATCTACTTCTACTTGTTTACTTGTTGAGATCTCCGGGTTTGACGGTCAGTCGCCTGTTGCTTTATATTCACGTCTTCGCTGATGTCAGGTTCGTAGCGTTACTCAATCTTCTCTACCTCCAATCCATGTTAACCCTTTAACGACTACCCCATCGAGAAACTACGTCCTCAGAAAGTGGGCTTTAATCCTAGAGGACGTAGTTTTATGCATCCTCTTTGGATTAATGCCCACTTGCCTGAGGACGTGACAGTTCCATGCTGTCGATGCCCGCAGGTAGCCGACAGCATGGAGCTGTCATCCCAGGATGCGGGCAGTCCCCCCCGGTATTGCGATCACAAAAAAGTAAATAAAACAGTGAAAAAAAGCTGAAAATACTCACCAGCCTTCTCCCCGCTGCCCGCTGAAGATCTGGTCCTCCCGGACCCGCCGCCGGCCTTCTGTGCTTGCGCGCCAGACGATGACGTCACGCACAGAAGCCCGGGAGCCCCCAACAAATTTAAAAACTCCTGGCTCCCGGCTCCTGAAGGTAGCTGGGAACCAGGAGATGTTACCGGGGACCGCTGTGAGCGGCAATCGCGAAAAAGTTTTAAAAAGTTTTTAAAAAGTAAACTTTCACCTCCCCTCATGAATCGGATCCATGAGGGGACGTGAAAATACTCACCTCGGGTCCTCTGCGATGTCCCGATGTCCCGGGACCCGAAGTGCCCGTCTGCGCATGCGCGCCCGATGATTGAGCCCCGGGAAATTTAAAATCCCTCTGCTCCAGGCTGCCATGTGTAGCCAGGAGCAGACAGATTTTACCAGGGACATGATCACCATTATCCAATGGATGACAGTGATCATGTAAAGTAAAAAAAGTTTTAAAGAAAGGGTAAAAAGTTAAAAAAAAAAGTGCAAAAAGTAAAAAATAAAGTTTTAAAAAGTTAAAAAAGCTTGCATTTCATCTCCCCCCACGGATCATATCTGTGAGGGAGTATGAAATGACGTACCTAAGGCCCGCGGATTTATCCGCAGACCTTACCCCAGCTTTTGCACACGCCGTCGTCGCCACAATGGTAGGCGCATGCGCAAAAGCTGTGATAATTTAAAATCTCCCTGCTCCTGGCTACAAAACTTAGCCGAGAGCCTTGAGATTTCACGGGGGGCCGCGGTGAGCAGTTTCTGATCACCTGTTCGCCGTTATCCAATGGATAATGGCGATCACGTAAAAGTAAAAAGAAGGTGAAGGTTCATATCCCCTCACCGATGCGATCAGTGAGAGTAGCTGAAACTTTTTACCGGAGGCCTCCGTATTTGCACCCCGACGCGATCTTCTTCCGTGAACTTTCCAGGATTCTGCGCATGCGACCGCAGGTAAAACACCGGACACATGCGCAGGAGTCGGGGAGCCCAGGAAAATTAAAATCTCCTTACTCCCAGCAACCAACGGTCGCCGAGAGCCTGGAGCAGTGATGGGTGGCCTCGTTGAGCGGTTGCCGGTCACATGATAAAAAGGTAGCAATCTACCTTAGGACGGCCTCACATGACCGGATAGGAATTACGGATTCCGCATGCGTCTCATCCGCGTTAATACACAGATCAATCGCATTGGATTACACAATTCCGCTCACATTAGCGGGTCGGAATTACGTAATCCACTGGCGGAAAAGAGAACGCAGCAGGTTCTATTTTACCGCGGATATCCGCAACATAAAGCCCATTGTGCTCCATGGTCGCGGATATACCCGCTGCCCATACGCAACTACGTTGTATACGGGCTGCGGGTACCCGCGTCATCGCTAAGCGACGGTGCGGGAAATACAAACAAAAATAAGGTACTGCGCATGACCGCCTGTGTGAGTTGGCAGTTATGCGCAGTACATTACGCGGCCGTACGCAGGGTCACAGCCGGGCTCACAGCTGGGATCCGCTGCGGGCCTCCGCAAGCGGATTCCGCCTACGGCTGCGAGAGGCCGGCGTTATTCAGACCGCTACCTGTAATACGTAATTTACAAGAAGCCCCGGGAACGCTCGTCTTCATGCAGTTCCAGGAGCAGCTTGTTGAGCGCCTTCTGTGTGAGACCGCCGCACCTCATCAAGCTTACGGAGACTCACAGAGTGCCACTTTTTACACCCCATACCCGCCACTGAGGTCAAGAATTACCCCCCAAAAAGCATGAGAGGAGGGGGGGGATACTCGGTTTTATTGCCCCATGTACCCATCCCAACCAGCCTCTGTAACTACCCTTGTCTTTGGAAATACTACACAGTTCACATTATTACTTTTATCTAAGATTTGGGGAACGCCGAAAAGGGTGCGGAGTGTGAGGGGGGGGGGGATATTTTTTTAAGGTGTTAATTTTTATTCCGTACAAGTGGGCAATGGGGCCTGGAATTTATTCAGTTGTGCCCTGCAATCCAACGGGTGTTCCCTCCATTATGGGCCTAGCCATGTGTCCTGTAAGTAGATTAGGGTCACAGTGGGTATGTTTTTGAACATGGGACAAACGGGGGTATCCATTTTGGGGGGAATGTCTTCATTCCTATGTACACTGTACAAAAAAAACCTGTTTTTAAATTGACGAAATTGCCAAAAAAATGAAAATTGTAATTTTCTCCTTTAGCTTTGCTTAGATTTATTCAAATACTGTGGGGTCAAAATACGCAGTACACCCCTAGATGAATTCATTAAGGGGTCTAGTTTTTAAAATGGGGTCATTTGTGGGGGCTCTTTATCGTTTTGGCCGCTCAATGGCTCTATAAGTGGGCGATGGGGCCTGGAATTGATTCCGTTGTACCCTGAAATCCAACAGGTGCTCCTTCTATTATAGGCCTAGCCATGTGTCCTTTAAGTAGATTAGGGCCACAAGGCGTATGGTTCTGAACACGGGATAAACAGGGGTATCCATTTTGGGGTAAAATTCTTCATTCCTATGTGTGCTGTACAAAAAAAACTGTTTTTAAATTGATACAACTGCCAAAAAAATGAAAATTGTAATTTTTTTCCTACTGCTTTGCTTAGATTTATTCAAAAATTGTAGTGTACAAATACACAGTACACCCCTAGATAAATTTGTTAAGGGGTCTAGTTTTCAAAATGGGGTCACTTGTTGGGGATCTCTGTCGTTTTGGCTGCTCAAGGGCTCTACAAGTGTGCTATGGGGCCTAAATCGCCTTCATGCTAAATTTCAGTTCTGAAAGCCACCGACTACTCCTTTCATTTTGGGCCCCGTTGTGCATCCAGACAAAAGATTAGGGCCACAATGGGTATGTCTCTGAACACGGGAGAAACAGGGGTATCCATTTTGGGGTGCAATTCTTCCTTCATATGTGTGCTGTACAAAAAAAGCAGTTTTTAAAATGACAGAATTGCAAAAAAAACAAAAACTACCGTATTTTTCGCTCCATAAGACGCAGTTTTTTTCCTCCCAAAGTAGGATGAAAAATCAGCCGCGTCTTATGGAGCGAAGATGCAGGCAGGGAGGGGGGGCGGAGACGCTGGAGCAGAGGGGGGGGGCGGCGATATACTCACCAAAAGTGTCCCGGACAGCCTCTGTCTCGCTTCGCCGTCCAGGGGAGGTCTTCATCTGGAGACCGCCGCCTCTGTCGCCGCCTCTCCTCTTCTCTGGTCCGTTGCGGCAGCGGAGGGCGGACTGGATGGAGAGGACGGGGGGATGTGACGCAAGCGCCGTGTCACGTATGCGAATAGAGGACCGGGTCATTCCGATTACAGATTATTTTTGAAAAATCAAGCCGCTCACTCCGGACCTGATTTTTCAAGTAATTGCTCATTGCCAATCGTGGGGTGCCATCTGGGTTTCATGGCAGCTTGGGGCCTTATGACATGAAGAATTGTCTATTGAAACATCAGGATTTGATCCCAGGAGCTCCTGTACTCCAGGTGGCAGCTTTGCCTACTGAGCCATCCAGCCCTTTGGATAGCTCTTCTGCATGACTTTAGCATTGTTCCCAGCTCCTGCAATCCAGTCCCTGTTTTAGCTTCACCCTGTTCCTGGTAAGACATGCTATAAAACTATGGGCCCTTCCTCTTCTTCTTTGCGAGATCATTGTGCTCGCTGCCTTTAGTCAAGCTCTGCTACTAACTGCTTCTATCCATCTCTTTCTGTTACCTGTTACTGACCCCTGGCTCTCTACCTGCTGCATGGTACTGCAACAGATACTTACCTGTTACCAACTTCTGGCTACCTCCTGACTACACTACCTGCCTGTTTCCTTGTACTGCAACAGATACTTACCAATTACCGACCCCTGGCGATTCTTGACCATGCTATCTGTCAGCTCGAGTTACAACACGAGGCCCTGAACCCGCTCCACATCATTACATAAGATGTGCCTGTGGCATGTCTTAATAGATTGTCTCACAGAATACAGTATAGCATGTATAGTATCCTATATTGTATAGTATTATATAGTATTGCAGTATACTTTCAAGCAAAAGAAAAACGATCACAAGTTCAAATTTCCTATGTGGACTGAAAAAAAAGTAAAATTTTGATTAATAGAAGGAATAAAAAAATTGAAAGTTTAAAAAATCTTATGTTTCCCATTTAGGTATTTGAATACATTATATGGTACCTTTTTAAAAAAATAAAACTCTACTCACAAAAACAGGCCTTCATGTAGTGATGTCACTGAAAACATTACAAAGTTAAGCTTTTTTGACAGTGGAGAGTAAAAAATTAAATGAAAAAAGCAAAAATAAAAAAGCTGCAGCAGGAAGGGGTTAATATCACATCAAATGTTTCCCCTTACTCTCTCCAGTAAATGTATTGTATACATGGTAATCTGTGTGGCTTTTATATTGTCTCATCTTCTCTCCATTCAGGTCCTACAATATAAGATCCTCTGATATCTTCTATGTAAGATATTTTTGCTGATTGACCCGTTTAGGATGGAGAAGGACAAAAACAAGATGGCGGAGAGTATAATAAATCTCACCCTAGAGATAGTCTTCCAGCTTACTGGGGAGGTGAGAGAGTCTGATGATGTCACATTACATCATTCTTATCTATGGTAATAACAGATGATGTCACTGGAGGGGGGAGAGATTCTGATGATGTCACATTACATCATTCTTATCTATGGTAATAACAGATGATGTCACAGGAGAGGGGAGAGATTCTGATGATGTCACATTACATCATTCTTATCTATGGTAATCACAGATGATGTCACAGGAGAGGGGAGAGATTCTGATGATGTCACATTACATCATTCTTATCTATGGTAATAACAGATGATGTCACTGGAGGGGGGAGAGATTCTGATGATGTCACATTACATCATTCTTATCTATGGTAATAACAGATGATGTCACTAGAGAGGGGAGAGATTCTGATGGTGTCACTTTGATGATGATTAATCTGTTCAATTGTTGCTGAATTTTAGTCACTTTGTGGATAAGCATACGCCATGCGTCCCTACATCATTCTAATCTGTGGTTTTAACAGAAGGTAGAACTGGAAATGTCTGCAGTGATATTTATTAATGTCTCCCCATGTACAGAATTACACAGTAGTGAAGAAGACCCCTGGTGATGGCTGTCAGGCCCCTGTGTGTGATGGATGGGGAAGACCCCTGAGCCCAACCATGGGGCCCCCACCTCACCCCCTGATACATGAGGACATCAATGTAGGGAAGATTCTAGAACTCACCAACAAGATGATTGAGCTGCTGACTGGAGAGGTGATGCTGCAGGGAAGGCTGGGACATTATACAGTAACAGCACTGGAGGCTTCTGGGTAATGACTGTATATTGTGTTGTCAGGTTCCTATAAGGTGTCAGGATGTCGCTGTCTATTTCTCCATGGAGGAGTGGGAGTATTTAGAAGGACACAAGGATCTGTACAAGGACGTCATGATGGAGACCGGCAGCCGCTCACATCACCAGGTAATAGGCATGTAATTAGGCTGCCCCTAGCCAGGGAGGAAGTGGGGCATGTGCGCCTGGTGTTTTCGAGTAGAAGGGCAGTTGTTGATTAGAGTCAGTCTATAATCAGAAGGCCTACAGATCGCCAATACACATTTACAAATCACTGATATATAAGCATGCTGGTCATATAGTGACGCTAGTCAGTGACTGTGCAGCGGACGGCTGCTGTACCTTCCAGTTTCAGGACAATCTAGCTAAAGAAGATCTTTTCTCCACCAGTCCTTATGCTACAGTGTTGGTGACCATATACATGTACTGGGAGTGAAAGTAGATCAGGCAATGGACTTAAAGAGATATTCCATGGATAGGACAGCAGTAATTGCTGAGCGGGGTTCCTCTCGGGAACCACATCCATAAGCTGATCGGCCCACTATAACAGCAGTGGGCCAGACAAAGTCATCAGTGGTGAAAGGAGGAAGTTGCAGCGCTTGCTTCACTCCCATTGAAATCACTGGGAGCGCCCCGCTGCTCTTACTCTTCCTACTCAGTACCATGGTCTGGATGGCACATCCTATCTTGAACCGGCGTTCCTATTGATTTCAATGGTAGTGAAGCTCCGACTTCCTCCTTTGACCACGGATGATGAAGTCTGGCCCGCTGCAGTTACAATGGGCCAGACAATCAGTTAATGGACGGGGATCCTGAGCGGCAGACCTCCATTCATCAACTACTGATGGCCTAACCAGGCGATAGATCATCAGTTATAATAGACTGGAATACCCCTTTAATAAAGGGACGGTCTCATAACATTATGTCTGTGGAAGCTTTCCAAAATATACAAAATCCTAAATGAAAAGCTGAGTGCAAGTTGGACCTTCAGTCTATAAAAGCAGAGTATGTGGATATATTCAGGGATGGTGAAGGTAAATACAGGCCGGACGTTGGTGAGACGGTCCAGCCTACAGATTACCTACAAGAGGAGGCCTGTAGCTATAATGCAACCACTGACAGGAACTGCAAGATTTAGAGAGGTGACATTGACTATACCGGCCCGACCCTCGTCATAGGCTTCTCACTGCCAGCTGCCAACCTACTGTTCACTGATGGGGGGCAAAAGACCCAAAACAGCACATGGTTAACGTTTCCTTGTGAAGAAGACTCTGGCGTTGGCTAATAGTCCCAGTCATTGTTAGAAGGCTTGCTAAAAGGTCAGACATTGACTTGCAGGAATGCTGCCTTCCAATAGGTGGCGCTGTAGCAGTATATTTCCATATTCATGGGTCGACATACGCTGTTGCCATTAATTTGTGTGTAAATATGCAGCAAATCCGCAGGTTTCCTACATATTTACGCACACCCATTGATTCAGTGGGCTATTTCAGTGCGTAACCCACACCAACACAGAACCTGCTGCATTTGTTTTTCATGTAAACCAAAAGTCACGTGAAAAATCCGCAGCTGTAAATTAACCAATTGAAATCAATGGGCTTTATTCTCTGTGCATTGTGCACATTGTATGCATGCAAAATGCTGCGCAGGGTTGTAGCTAGAGGCTCATGTGCCCGGGTGCAAAAGTTTAGCTTGGGGCCCCCTTCCAGACCCGTCCACCCACCACTCCTTTTCACAGCTACTCCTTGTATATCACTTTTAGCTACATTACTGTTTTTTTTAATGACCCATCAATGGATCATTAGTAATCAGGGGGTTTAGATTTTTAAAACATCCAGAACACAAGCCTCAAGGCACGCTTCGCTTCCCCAAGAAAGAAAAAAATAATGATATATACACACATACATACATACAGGCACACATACATTGGAGACAGCATGAGCTAACTTTTATAACATGTTAGGGCTCATGTCCACGACCAGGTTTTCACCACGTATTATGCACACGTGGTAATCCCAGCATGCTCTCTTTCTCTGCGTACCACGTAACGTGAGCCCTGTACACTTGTATGATACACTGCCCATACGCAATACATTGTTTCCATACGCATTGTCACTCTAAACAGAGTGGGGAATTAAAAAAAGAATCCCCCTGTGCATGTGCAGTGCCACACAAAGCCATATGTGGTCCCTGCCGGCAGCGTGCATGGCTGGGAAATGTGTGAGATGCTGGTGGTCCCCCACAGTGTTGTAGGCTTACGGCTGTGGCATTGAGCCCTTAGTCACCAATACAGCGGCTCGGTTCTAGCATACCTCTAATAGTGAAGTCAGGTGCCGGCTCGCAGAACCCCCCTCACTCACCCCCACTCCCCATCACACAGAACCCCCCTCACTCACCCCTACTCCCCATCACACAGAACACCCCTCGTCCCCCCCCACTCCCCATCACACAGAACACCCCTCACTCACCCCCACTCCCCATCACACACAGAACACCCCTCACTCACCCCCACTCCCCATCACACACAGAACACCCCTCACTCACCCCCACTCCCCATCACACAGAACACTCCTCACTCCCCCCCCCCTCCCCCCTCTTAATCATACCGAGGACGTTCCCTCTCACTGACTGCACTTACTTTCACTATGGTCTCTGCGCAGGCAGGCAGCCTCTCCTGCACATCGGCGCTTCCTCCCAGGACCTCCACTCAGACCCCTCCCCTCTGATGATGTCAGTGCTGGAGAACCAGATGGGGGAGGGGTCTGAGCGGAGGTCCTGGGAGGAAGCGCCGATGTGCAGGAGAGGCTGCCTGCCTGCGCAGAGACCATAGTGAAAGTAAGTGCAGTCAGTCAGTGTCGTGGAAAGTAAGGCCCGTGGGCCCTCAGGGGCTCAGGGGCTGGGTCGCAACCGCACACCCAGCACCCCCTATATGTACGCCAGTGATGCTGCGTATTTACGCTCATGTGAACTCAACCTAATACTCCTTGTATTCGGCTCCTCCAACTATTTCAGATGCTAGAAATGTGCGCAGTTGGGAAAAAGATTTTGTGTAGTTTCATCCTAACACACTCCTTGTATAAAACAATCCAGCCCCAGAAGTTGTCATTTTGCTCTAAAATTCGGCATCCAGTTCCATCACAGAGAAGATATGCAAAAGATGATAGTCGTGGTGATTAGATGAACTGTCTTGTCCCTGAGGTCCTAAAAGTGGTCCCACCCTTGGCTTATTAAGCGGCTCTCAAAGGCTCCTTGGGTGTAGTCGACCTCTTTTTCCACTTGTGTAGAGCTGGTTGACCAGTAGACGCCTCTACGACCCAATCCAAGAGATTTCGGTAAGTTAACAGAGTTTGAGAGGGGGTGAATTATTGGAATACAAGAAGCTGGAGGGTCATATTGACGAATTGCCCGTCATTTGGGCCAGCCTGGCCAGACTTTTGGAAGGTGTTGGGACCAGTGGATATGTAAGGAAATGCACACAGGGTGACCGGGCTCAGGACGCCATTGACAGACCATCTGATCTTCCAAAAAGCACAAGCAGCTCAAACTGTTTTGTTGTCTGCCATCCAGTAACTGGTAGCACCATGTTTATAGGCCACTGCGTCTGTTGAAACCATTTCCAGGTGCTTGGCTAAAGGACATTTGGACTCAGGGCACCACTTTTTCTGTACTGCCGTTGACAACCACTCAGCGTTTCCTCCATTTGTGGTGGTGTTGCCTCCATGCCCTGCCGTATCACATCTTTTATCAAAGCTAGAGTTGGTACAACAGGGTACTAGAGCCTCCATGTCCACCCGTATCACATCGTGTATCCAAGCTAGGGGCAGTACAACAGGATATTAGAGCCACCATGCCCGCCTATTTAACATCTTGTACCCAAGCTAGAGGTGGTATAACAGGGTACAAGAGCCTCCCCTCCATGGATCAGTTTTCTGCAATAAATGGTCCTTTTGCTCTGATATTGTAATCACTTACTCATATCAAGGTTACTATCTACTTATATTAAGATTACAATCACACAGAGAAAGTTTCATTCCATTCCAACAACTTCTTCTAGGGAAGGGATTTGTTTTAACAATGAGTGTATACTATCTGAGTAGATTCTGAGAGGATGAAAATAAAATGACATTGTTACGATCGTGTGGGCGAAGTAAGCAAGGGAGCCCACACGATCGTACCCAAAGAGGGACTAGGAGGGATGGTTGCACACGGGTTTCAGGCAACTGACCCTGTTCTACACGGGAGGATGGCATGGCCCTACCTCTTGCTTTGCTTAGATTCATAAAAAACATGGGGTCAAAATATGCAGTACACCCCTAGATTAATTCATTAAAGGGTATAGATTTCAAAATGGGGTCATTTGTGGGGGTTCTCTATTGTCTGGGCAGCTCAAGTGGGCAATGGGATCTAAAAGACCTTCAAGCAAAATTTATCTTCTGAAAGCCACCGGCTGCTCCTTTAGTTTTGGGCCCCTTTGTGATCCAGACATAAGAGTAGGACCACAATGGGTATGTTTCTGAACACAGGACAAATGGGGGTATCCAGTTTGGGGTACAAATCTTCATTTTCATGTTCACTATAGAAAAAAATATGTCTTTAAAATGACATATTTGCAAATACATGAAATTTTATTTATTCTCCTCTAAATTGCATTAACTCCTGAAAAAAAACATGGGGTCAAAGAACTACTTATTTTTTGTATTTTTTATTGGGGTCATTTATGGGGGTATCTATTATTCAGACACCTATGAGCCTTTGCAATCTTGGCTTGGTGCAGGAAAACAAAATGTTCCTCAAAATGTAAATAATCAATGTTACATTTGTACGTCTCCTAAATGGTTATAAAAGCACTGAAGTTTTTCAAATGTGCTTCCAGAATAAAGTAAACAGATGGAAACATATATAAATCTTATCAAAAATTTGTAAAGTATGTTTGCACATATTTTACATATTGCAGTTGAAAATGGGAAAAGTTTGAAAAAAAATCTTTTTTTCACAATTTTGGTGCTTTTAATAAATGTGCACAAAATTATATCTGTCTTTTTACCAAAATGTGGCAAAAAAAAACAGTGTCAGAATCACTTGGATGTGCAAAACCTTTACGGAGTTATTCTATGTTAAAGTGACACATGTCAGATCTCCAAATTGTGGCCTGGTCATTAAGGCGCAAACAGGCTTGGTCCTAAAGGGTTTAAGAAATATTTTTTCAATAAACATTTACCCCCCTGATTCCTCCTGCTCTGTCAAAGATACAATAAATATTCATCTACCATTCTATCTTTTTTATTCCGCATTTTGGTTTTATGTGCCCGTGATTCCTTTCCTCGAGCCTCATTGTTTTTATTTACTTTACAAATGTTTTTTTTAGACGTTTTACACGGTTTTAAAAAAGGTTTCCTTTATTTTTATTCCATTTTATTTGACTTTATTTCATAGTTTTATGTATTTTCTATACACCAAGTGTGACTGTATGTTTCATGAGTGTTCATCCATTCCTCCTATACATTTGATATTGACAGATTGTTTTAGTGTATCTATTACCAACCATATAAGGGTATACAATGTTCTACCATGGCAGACATTGATTTCCTGTCAAAAGGTACACAAACACAAAGCAACGATTCACGTGCGTACGCAACATCGTGATCACATATGTAGGGTAATGATAGAGTCAGGGGTGTAACTAAAGGCTCTGGGGCCCTGATGCAAAATGTGAGCTGGGGCCCCCACTCTATCTGTATCTGTACCCGTACCCATACCTAAACCATGCTGCACAGAGACATAACTTGAAGCTTCTGGTCCCCAATGCAAAACCTGTAACAGGGCCCCCAACTATAATGCTTTATTCATAGTACTGGCCTCCCTATATGGAGAAGAGAGGCCTTATGGGGCCCCTAAGGCTCCTGGGCCCGGGTGCAACCGCATCCCCTGCACCCACTATAGTTACGCCCCTGGATAGAGTTTTGTTCATCAGAGGGATGTCTGATATCTGCAGAAGATTGTGCTATTACCAAAGATACATATGAAGAACCTGCCATAATCCCAGAAATCTCCTCAGCCCTTCACAGTAAAGACTCATCATCTGATCCTCTTATACAGGTCCCATCTTCTGATTCATTACAGACTGATAAGCAGAAGAAAAGTCACAGAAGGAGAAAACATCAAGGAGATCACGCAGGGGAGAAGCCGTATTCATGTACAGAATGTGGGAAATGTTTTAGAAACAAAGAATATCTTGTTGTGCATCAAAGAATTCACACAGGGGAGAAGCCATTTTCATGTTCAGAATGTGGGAAATGTTTTAAGCAGAAATCAGATCTTGGTGCGCATCAGAGAACTCACACAGGAGAGAAGCCATTTTCATGTCCTGAATGTGGGAATCGTTTTACTGCTAAATCAAAACTCACAAAACATCTAAGAACTCACACAGGGGAGAAGCCATGTTCATGTTCAGAATGTGGTAAATGTTTTATCCACAAATCAAATCTCCTTAGACATCAGAGAAGTCACACAGGAGAGAAGCTGTTTCCATGTTTAGACTGTAAAAAATGTTTTACAGAGAAATCAAGTCTTGTTAAACATAACAGAGGTCACACAGGCGAGAAGCCATTTTCCTGTTCAGAATGTGGGAAATGTTTTACCCGGAAATCAAGTCTTCTTAAACATCAGAGAATTCACACGGGAGATAAGCCATCTGAATGTTCAGAATGTGGGAAATGTTTTACTACTAAATCTGAACTTACCAGACATCTAAGAACTCACACTGGAGAGAAGCCATCTTAACTGCCTTTTTTTCCTATTTTTGGTTTTTCCTACCCGTTTAAAAAAATCATAACACTTTTATTTATCTATTGACGTCGCTGTATGAGGGCTTGTTTTTTGCGGGACAAGTTGTTGTTTTGATGGTACTATTTAGTGTACCATGTAATGTACTGAAAAACGTAAAAAATTCTAAGTGGAGTAAAATGGAAAAAAAACAATCTGCCATCTTTGCGGGGGTTTTATTTCTACGGCGTACACATTGCAAAAGGAATGACATGATAACTTTATTCTATGGGTCAGTACGATTACTACAATGCCAAATATAAATCTTTGTTTGTTTTTGTGCTTTACCACAATTTTTTTCCCCAAAGATATTATTTTCTGCCATCATCTTCTGACAGCCATGATTTTTTTAGTTTTTTCATCGACATAGTTGTGCAAGAGCTCATTTTTGTGGCACGATTTGTAGTTTCTATTGGTGCCATTTTTGAGTATATACAACTTTTTGATCGCTTTTTATTACATTTTGTCTTGGAGATAAGGGGACTAGAGATGAGCGAGCATACTCGATAAGGCAAACTACTCGAGCGAGTAGTGCCTTATTCGAGTACCTGCCGGCTCGTCTCTAAAGATTCGGCTGCCGGCGCGGGTGACAGGTGAGTTGCGGCGGTGAGCGGGGGGGAGAGAGGGAGAGAGAGATCTCCCCTCCGTTCCTCCCCACTCTCCCCCGCCGCTCCCCGCCCCCTGCCGGCACCCAAATCTTTACAGACGAGCCGGCAGGTACTCGAATAAGGTACTACTCGATCAAGTAGTTTGCTTTATCGAGTATGCTCGCTCATCTCTAAAGGGGACCAAAAAAATGCAATTCTGGCTTCTTTTTTTTCTGACGACATTCACTGTACAGGGTGAATAATGCGTTACTTGGATCAGACTTTTGTGGATGCAGTGATACCAAATGTTTTTGAGTTTTAGTATTTTTATTCTTTTGTTATAAATATTGTAGATGTTTTAATTTTTTTCTCAACTTAAAAAAATTTAAAAATTACTTTATAACAATTTTTTTCTTCCATTTAAAATTTTTAAAGTCCTCAGAGGAGCCAAGAACTTGCAATAGCTTGCCATAGCATTACATTATTTTGCAATCTAATTTATCAAGCCACCCCACAGGTATGGCTTAATAGGCAATCAGCAATGGCAGTCTTGAGGCCTTTCAGATCTCATTGCAGGTGGCAGTGTGGGACCCCCAAACATCGATCATGGCATTTAAGTGCTGCTGTCAGCATTTAAAGGGTTAACAACTCTGATCAGCGGCGTGTCTTATCGGAGATGCTGCGGGCGGGTGTCGGCTGTAAGAAACAGCCTACACCCACGTTGTATGAAAAAGGATCGACCACCGAACTCCCTCCATGCATCTGGGCCACATTTATTACTATTGCACCTGAATGGCATTAATTAAACCTTTCTTTCGGCACAGATCCATTTCAACAAATGGGCTTTTTACTTTTACTGAAAAGATGTTACACCTCTCACTACGCTTTTCCAAATTGTTAAGAAAATGGGGAGGTTTAAGCAAAGTGAGGTTTCCAGACCGTTTGAAGAATTTTGATTTAGCCTGTAAGCATGTAGATTAGCTGAAGACAGAGGAGGAATGTCCGGTCCAGAAAGCTGGAGTGTTATTGCTTTAAATCTGTTATCAGTTCTGGTCTACAACACATGTGATTGGCTGGAAGGTTCACGCAATCAGTTTGTTCCTTTCAGTAAGAACACGCCCCTGATTAGATGTATCTTCCAAACAATCTAGTGGGCTGAAGATCGGAGCTGACCGCACAATCATATGTTAAATTCATGTTAAAGTTATGATGGCCCAGGAGAGGCAATCATAACTTGAATATACCATCACAGGTTCGTCGCTGGGGAAAAGTGTGGAGCAATAATAACAGCAAGGAGCCTAGACTTTGTGGAATTAGTTAGGACACTCTTTTTGAAAATGATCCTTTCGTAGAGCCCGGCAAAGAAGTCTCCTATCCATAGATCTCATCTCTATAGCTTTGCGTGCCAGAAAACATTTTTTGGAAAAATATGTGGATACACCGTTGCCACTGCTCTTCAGGAAGAAGATACAACAGACTTACCACCTTAGAGAGTCCAAAAGGATATAAATACTGCAACAGTATCGGATTAGATACAGAACATCAGCAGCATCCATATACTGATATCTATGACATTGGGATGTAGGAGTTCTACCCATGTAGCTGCTTTCCCTCACAGTGCTTACTTTCACATCCTAATACAAAGTGGCAGGAAATAAATAGGGGTCCGCTGGTTCCCCCATGGAGAGCGGTGCCAGTGCTCTCCCTCTCTCAGCCAGCTCGCTCCCTGCTTAGGTACGGGCACTGCAGTAGAGGGATAACAGGTTGTTATAAGAATTTTGTGGACACCTATGTTTATCAATTCAGCAGAAATAGGCTCGTGCAATAATGAAATCGAATGGAGTAATGCATGGTTTATACAAATATGATCATTTGGTTTCATCTAGTGGCTAGTATGGGAAATGGCAGGAAAAAAGCAACTTTGAATGTTCAATTGACATGGTGGGTCACATGGCACACCAAGAGAAGAAAGAGGAAGGGAAGTGTTGGCGCATGCTTTGGGTGTGAGATACACGGTGGAGAAAGCAGATGACTTGGTGCAGCTGCCTAAGGGATGATGACGCAAAGAGACTTTGGATGGTGCTTAGTGCTTTCTAAGCAAAACCTGTGCTCAGGAAGGATTTCTAGAAGTGTCAGGTACAGTTGATCATGCCTCAGAATCATAAAGACTATAACTAAGGTCCCCCCACTGCTGGAACCGCTACAGAGAGTGACACATCTTCCCACAGCTCTTTGGATCGGAAACCACCTATACACCTTGGGAGTTTGTGTACCACCAACATAGTACTGAGGATGCTGGAGATCGTAAGTAAGGAAAGACCTCAATAAAAACCAACTGCATGTACATTAGTAAATAGTGACCGAGAGTAAGCAGGCCTTCTAGAAAGGGAGAAAGACATAGTACGCCACATGATAGAGTTTGTTGCACAGAGAATGTTGTTATAATTGTGCTTGTTGTCCATAAATTGTTTAACATGCATATTAAAGCTGGCTGCATACTGCAAAGCCGGATTCCGCATGCGGAATCCATCTCTGCCAGCGGCAGCACCCAAGGCATACCAGCTGTTTTCTCTTTTTATCTGTATTGCAGATGGTATGCAAAAAGAGCCGTCAGTCATGCGCAGTACATTTTTTATTTTTCATGTCCTGCTTTTACCGCATCATTGCCTAGCGATGATGCAGGATCTGCAACCTTTCCGCAATATGATTGCTAAGGGACGCGGATGGGATGGTTTCATTGACTTCAATGGAAGCTGTCCGTGCGGAATCCGTGAAAAAATGGATCAGGCTGCAATTCTTCCTCCGCTTTCAAAAACCGCAATTGGTTTCCACAAGTGTGGAGGAAAAATCAATTTCCCATAGCATGCTATGGGCGCTGTTTGCTGCGGATCCACAGTGCGGACACCTGCTGTGGATTCCGCAGCAAATATCTATAGGTGGGCAGGAGCCCTTAGGCTAGTGATAGCTAGCGATAGTCAGGACTGTAGAATGAAACATTCACGTTTCACAATATTTACCCACGGTTTACTATCCTTGCTTAAGTATATTTCCCTGTTGTAATAAGAATCCACATTGTATATTTCTGCTGGCATCATTGGATCTAGCAGCAGAGAGACAAACAACACTGTTCCATGGGGAATAGAGATGAGCGAACGTACTCGCTAAGGCAAATTACTCAAGCGAGTATTGTCTTATGCGAGTACCTGCCCGCTCGTCTCAAAAGATTCGGGGGCCAGCGGGGGTGAGTTGTGGGAGTGAGCGGGGGGGGGGGGGGGAGAGAGTAAGAGAGAGATCTTCCGTATGTAACGTATACAAAAAGTGCCTCAGCTACACCCGGCTTATTAACAAATTAACACCAAAATTGCCCAAAGGACAATAAAACCTTAGAATCACCCAACATTTTTTGCCAAGATAGCTGTGTCCTCATGGATTACTAGATGCGCACCTACCTAAATTACAGCTGTAATTTAGGTAGGTGCAAATCTAGTGACCCCTGAGGGGGAGATTCTCCCATGTGACTAGCCACTGAGAGACACTGCATTGTGAGCTGCTAATGGAGAGAATACTAATAATGGAAGACAGTTCCTTAAGCTGATCGTGCCACCATCATACATGGCCAATCCCAATGTGTGATGATGTAATCAGTCCAGTGAATGGCAGTTAGGCCATTGCCAGCATGCTCAGTGTGTCCCTCCTATGACTTTGATATTTTTTCATCATTTTGTGGGGCGTCGTCTGATTTGCCTAGGGCTGTAAGTCAGCCATATATTACGATCTATAGAGCATGCCCAGTCTGTAGAAGTCCACACTTTGAAAAGCTTTCTTCTGGCCTCAGTGCTGTGAGAAGGGATCCTACATTGCTCACCATCTAAGGAGCACGACAGGTTACTGATTCAAGGCATTGGATCCCTAGATGAAGTTCTTCTCTTAAGCAGAAGGGAGAGACCCACGTTACACTAATAGATATTGTGGAAAGGTCTGCGGGATGGTGGGGCGACGACGAGGACACAGCAGCTCACTCCTTGTAAAAATCGGAATAACTTTATATTCTTGAATATAGTTTAAGCCTGTGGGGTAGTTTGGACACTATAATATATCATTTTGAATGCCTGTATGACAAACAGCTAGGGAACACCCTCAGAAGTTGCTGCTTTTGTGCCACCCACAGCACCGCCAAATTAAAAAGCCAAAAAATATTCATAAAGAATATCTAAATATAAATCTGGGCTAACTGGCAAAAATAAAAGCACTCAAAGGGTGTTTACAAGCATCTTATTATCTCAGTGACAAGTCTTAAAGGACAGTTTACACAGAATATTCTGCACTTCAGTATTACAAGACACAGCGGATTGAAGTACATTATTGTAAAGCAGTGTTTGTCAGCAGCACTACCAATAAACGCAACAAGGGAGGGCAGGTTTTGCAGTGCCCGGCAGGTCCTCCAGAACAGTCACATCAACACCTGTCCTGTTACACCTGTTTCTGCATCTGCCTTGGGCATAGAAGGTGCTGTATGTCGGAGAAACCTTGTTTCTCCCCCTATTCTAAGCCCGGAGCTTGGTTCTGGTGTTAGTTTGTTGCCTATTGGCTAATTGTTCAGTTCACAGTGATTGGAGCAGAGTCCAGGGCTGGAAGAATTCAAAGAGAGCCCCTATGCAGGGTGGGAGGACAGCAGAAAAATGTGGGAACTGAAAGGAAAGAAAAGGGGAGGATAGTGAGTGAGGAAGGACCAGTTGGAGTTAGGCATTGGAGGAGAGAGGTCATGTGAGAGTTGTCCGCAGTAAGTTGTGTCGGAGAAGGAGGACGCATTCGTACAGGAGAGAAAGCAATATCTTTACAAGTCTTCCCGAGAGTTAGCGAGGTCCCTTTCTACTCCCTTGGTGTTCCACAGCAGAGAGGAGGAGAGAGTATCCGAGGTTGATCTTCCACTAAAACAGTGAGTCTAAAGCTACCCGGTGAGTTCGAAACCAGGATTAGTCTAGTGACCACCTTATCCTCAACTTCACCTACACTCTGTTTAAATCCTGCTCATCCTGTCAGCTAGATAAACCAGTCGGGAATCGTCTTAAGTCAGCTTCAGTGAAAGTGAAAGTAAAGGAGACAGCGTTGAAGTCAAATGTCATCGTATTCAATTCACTGCATATTGTTGTATCTATTTGTACCATCACCAAGTGCTGCATTGAAAGTTTGTGTATTCAACTGTTACAAATACCAGTTTAGTAAATCTGCGTGCTCCCAGATTACTACACAAGCGGGACTCGTCTTAATTATTTCATCGGCATTCCATCCCGAGAGTTCTGGTTGGAGTACTGGCGTCACCCGTGACAAAACAGGCCTTCCTGTTAAGCGTACCAACTGTATGTTATTTTGGCCACTGTGGAACAGCTGAGCAGGGCATTGTTATCGCCACTGTCGGGAGAGGTCACAGAGCCACCCGTGACAACCATCCTACAAAACCTGTGGTCTCCCCCACTTAGGCATGCTCACCTCGGCCATTGTAGTAGTCTTGCATGCTCAGCAATGGATTAAACTTCAGTAATCCACAAAGGCTCCACAAGTAGAAATATGAGCTGAGCAGCAATGAAGTGCAAATGATTCTGCCGGTCAGTGGCTGAAACGTTGCTTGTTTTATGTGGTGCAAATAAAAGTTTCCTTTCCATGAGGTGAAAAATCTTTTGAACTTCATTGCTGCTCAGATAATATTTTTAGTTGTGAAATACATTATTGATCATATTGAAGCGGATGCAGTTACAAAATAGAAGTATTGATAAAATGAAGAAACGTATATAGCCTAAAATACAAATATTTTAACACCAGCTTCCCCTCACACCGCCATGGTGCCTCCACGTCTCCTCACACACAGGCTGCGCCCACCCCATGGACTTTATCTGAGACTCCACCCCATAGGTCTCCTATCTCTCTTCCTCTACACACAGTATGCACCCCAGGGACCCTTTCACCTCTTCCTCCACAAGCAGACTGTACCCCATGGTCCACATCCTTTTAAATAGGGAATCTTCCCTACTCATAGGCCTCCATCCAATGAGCAATATGCGAACCATTTCCACCCTACCCCACCACACAAGTAAATGACCCACATGCCCCTCATCTACTTTCTCTACAAGCCAAACATCCCCCTCCACATACAGGCTGCATCTCACAGACCCCTATCGCATACGCTATGCACAGGCTGCAACTTATAGGGCCTCATTGCTCTTCACAGTCAGGTTAGATCCTCCTTCTTTACCCGCATCACAACTTCTACACATAATGGATACCAGCTGTTACGGACAGGGACTGTGAACCCACTGTGCCAACTAACCAGTTTGGCTTTGGACTAACCTTAAGGAATTTACCCTGATGGTTCCCCGGTCTTCACCATTTAACCTCTGTACAGCCATCTTAGCTTCGCTGCGGGAAACCGAGCAGGTCGCTACCTCCTGGAGTAGTCCTGGTGCAGCTGACAGCTGACCCATGGGAGTTAGAGACACCAGTGCAACGCACCACGAAACAGTGTGAACTACAATCAAAATCCATTCCAACGTTGGGGCAGGCAGAGTACAATCACAATCCTCGTAGTAAGTCTGAAAATCAGAGGTGACACAGGAATCAGAAGAAGAAGACCTCTGCAAGGTGACTGAGAAAAACTTACACCAATACTCAGGCAAGGAAGAGGATCCCCAGCTTAGCTAATAGGAGAGTAATAGCCTATTACCCTGCAGCTAAGCTGAGAGCCCTGGGGAGAAATAACTCCTACAGTGCTGATGGAAAGTACACAGCTACGAGCCCACTCACATAGGAGGAGCAGAGCGATGCCCACATCAGCCCCGAAAAGCAAAAGGGCGGCAGGCACAGGTAGCCGGCCTAACATCAGCAGTTCTGAGGAAACATCATCTAAAGGAAGAAGAAAGATTGGCCCAAATACAAACATGTAACTTATACAAGTAAACTTTTATGAAAAGTAAGAAACAAGTTTAGAGACGCAGTTATATGTATCAGTGTGAAATATTCTATATAAACGGGTGATATAAAATTGGGTTATCTAGATTCTATTTGTTTCTGGATAACAAATTTTTCTTGTACGGTTTGTCAAAACAGGTTTGAAGAAATGGATTCTCCCCTGCGTGAATCCTCTGATACATACCAAGAACTGCTTTCTCCCTAAAACATTTTCCACATACTGAAAACTAAATGGCTTCTCCCTGTGTGAGCTCTTTGATGGGTAAAAAGATTTTTATCTAAGCTAAACTGTTTCCCACATTCTGAACATGAATGCATCTTCTCCCTGTGTGATCTTTGATGTTCACTACTTCTGTGACATTTATTCTGCTTATCAGTCTGTGATGAATCAGAAGATGGGACCTGTATGAGAGGATCAGATGATGGGTCTTTGCTGTGAAGGGCTGAGGAGATATCTGGGATAATGGTAGGTTCTTCATATGTATCTTTGGTGATACCACAATCTTCTGCAGATATCAGACATCCCCCTGAGCTCCCAGTACCGTCATCTGCCAAGAATAAAGCTGATTATTTTATAACACTATAAACCTTAAAGATGATACTGATATTTTATAACTTTTCTATATGAATTACAAGTCATGTAGCAAAATGTAATGATCATCTAAGGGTACTTTTACACAGGCTAAGAGTTGCTAGAATACACACTCAAAAGAGCCATTACAGAACAGATTAGCTGAGCAGCGCTCGAGAACCAATCAGAGCCATTGTTTCCTGGAGGCATGATTTATGAATGCCGTAACCAGAAAGTGAAGTTGTATGAGCGGCTGAGGACTGCAGGACTCCGGAGCTTCAGAGAGTAGCGGAAGGGATCAGGACCGAGCCTGCTAGGTAAGTGCAATAAGGCATCCCCTGAAAATAAGACCTTGTGCCTCTTTAGGGGAAAAAATGAATATAAGATACCCAGTGTAACCTGGGTATCTCCTATATATAATTATATATGTATAGCTGGTATAAGCTATACTACTCCCTGTATATAGTTATATAGACCATGATGGTATAACCTGGGTATTTTCTGTATATGATTGCACACTTTACACACATTTAAAAAATACATCAAATACCTGCATGTATTGTTTAAATCCACATGCGGTTTTTAATAGTGTATATGTTTTTTTGATGAGAAAAAGCATATTTTCACGTAATCCATGAAATTAGTCAATGTTTGGAAAGCTTATGCCAAGGGTCGGATTAATGTTTGACCACTAATTGTGCAGCTGCATGCACGGTTTAGGTGTGGGTATGGGTACACATAGAGGTGTAGGTGGGGGCCAATGCTGAACTTTTGTACTTGTACCCTGAGCCTTTAGCTACATGCCTGCATATCATCACTCTTCTAGTAAATTGTCAGTGGAGAACCCTAATGGTTCCTGTGAATCAGTGCTACTAGGTGGTGTCCATCTCACACACTTCCTGACAGCTGTATGCAGCTTACCACAGAGGTGATGAGCAGTATGGTCATGTAAGAAGAAGTCATGGCTGTTTAGCAAGTGTAAGGCCAGATAAGTACATGCAGTTTTCCATTCTTTATTAAACAAAGTACAGGTACTTTATAATTTTCCTTCTTCATCATCTACTCTACAACCCCTACTTCATACTTTGCCTTCATTAGGCAGTACGAGCGCATAGATGACTGTGGCTCCAGTAGATTTAAATATTTGTGTATATTTTCATATTGTGGTGGTTTCAGTCACTAGGGTGGAGCCTCAGGTATAGTAGCTACCGGTCTGGAGAGTAGTCAGGGAAGAGCCAGGAGTCAGAAACAGGAGGTCTTGGTTTGCAGTACAGATGGATGCGCCGGGTAGCGTAGTCAGAAGGGAAGCTAGGGGTAAGCAACAGAAAGTCTCGGTTTGCAGTACAAATGTATGAGGCAGGAAGAGTAGTCAGAAGGGAAGCCAGTGGTCAGTATCAGGAGGTCTTGTAACAATAGCAGAGGAGCAGGCAGAAGTGAAGCTTTATCAAATGCTGTGGAGGAGAATAATCACGCAAGGAGGTAGTGGCAAGGCCAGGCTTTTATAGTACATCCTAATCAGGAACAGATGGAGCTAGAGAAGGGACTGGAGAGTAAGATCTGTGAACAAGGTGAAAGGCATGCAGGAGAACTGCCCAAAAGCTGGATAGCTGTTAGTGAAATTAATATGACTCCATTTTGCTTTGACTGTCTTATAGCATGCTCCTTCCATTTTGTATGATATAGTCTGTGTCAATGTTTTGTACTTTTCCTTTAACAAGATGTGCTCAAAAGCATTGAAGAATAAAAAGGGACCTCGATGATTAGAACATTCCAAGGCTCTAGATTGAATGTCTCTGACATCCAGAACACAAAACTTCCAACTCTTCTGTGATAATGGAGAGGCATTGATAGTATACAGAGGAATAGGCAAATCCAGAGGTTTTACCTCTAACGCTAAGCATTTGACTGTTTTATGGTAGATTAAGTTGACACCAGCTCGACAATCTAGAAGAACTGTGACAGGATCACTAGAACTCCCAAGAAGGATCTCAGCAGGACGAACCAGCCTGGAGGACAACATCCAAGCAATTTGTGGACCTCAAGGGACTCTCCCACTAACCTCAGGCCACCTAGTCTTTCCGGCTGATACCTATGACGAGGACAATTCTGAACAAAATGTCCAATATGATTGCAGAAGAAACACCGTCCTCTAAACTGAACCTTCTGCTCCTTCCTGACACAGCAAGCTAATAAACGCAAATGCATAGGTTCCTCCCCATCAGTAGGTATAAATGGTGAAACTGAAGCAAGCTAATGCACCCTGAGAAGGGCGAACCTGGCTATGTACTTCGACCACTAGTTGACCCTACGTGGAATAGGAGAAAACCAACAAACAAGATGAAAAGATTTCACACTGTACTTAATTTTAGAAAACATATGCTACCAGGATCTCCTCCTCCCAGCTTTGACTACACCCAAAGCCGGGGAGAGACAGATTATTCAGCTCAGAGTTAAGCAAGACCAGGCTAAATAAACCTGACAAATACCCTCAGGTGAGGCCAAGCATGTCTCACCTAACACCATCAGGCCAGAAGACAGAGAAACACATACAAAACCACCTAGAAGGGAAGCGATCCCAGAACTGCAGCAATAGTCCTTTTTTGCAGTGTCATTTGTCCGTACATGTATTAGTAGGAATGGGTGGAGTTCTGTAGGACTGAAGAGTCTTGATAGCCTATCAGACACATCTTTGATTTGTGCACCTGGAATACAGCACACCTCTCGTGAGGTGTAAGGTCTGCAGACAGCGGCCTCTGCTCCTCTCAAAAGGGAATCCCCTACAACCACCACTCTCCTTTTCTTCTTCGAAAAGACACTTCTTTTTCTCCATCCAAAAGGACTCATTGTGCTTACCACACAGCTCTTTATGGGCAAAGCCATTTCTTGATGTACTTCTTCTTTGTTCTCCTGTGTGAAGCCTGGTATGGGTGCGGACTTCTGATCCTCCTGCTTCTCTGGGTCATAGGCTTCCATTCCTCTGGTTCTACACATTTACTGAACATTTCTTTTCCTTCAACATTTTGAAGACTTATTTCTGCTCTGTCAAAGAAATCATCATCTTCTTGATTGAGTTTCAATGTTGCTTTTCTCTCCTAAAGACGTTGCACCTCTTCCTTCAATAGAGACACAATCTTGCATTTTTGACAGGTGAAGTTTGGTTTTTACTCTAGTAGGTCTGTAAACATATATAGAGAAAAAAGGAAAGGAATGAGCTTACCTCTTCTGAAGTCTCAGCAACCATCTCATTAAATGCAGAACTGCTCCTTCACCAGCTTAACCGCCCAGTTGTTTGTTAAACAGCACGATCCAAAAAGAAATGGAGAACTGTTGTTTGTGAAGCAGTTTCTTACTTTATTTCTTGTGTGCGCATCAGTTACTGCAACGTCCCCACAGAATCCCAGAGCTCCCGCTGCACCAGCTCCAGTTGTGGATGCCGCGTCTGCTTCGGGTCCTCGACTAGCGGCGCCGTCTCATCATGAGGGGGATCCCAGACAGTGTCGGGGCTTTGTTAATCAGGGCTCCCTACATTTCGAACTGTTGCCTCACCTCTTTGCGCTAAAATTGCTTTATTGTCCCATTTTTTTTGGTCAGGCTCTAGCATGGATTAATCCTCTCTGGGAGTGTAATGATCCACTAGAAAATAATCTTCATGGAGACATTTTGTCAAGTTTTTGACAAATCAGGGCACCTGTCCTCAGCCGCCTCTGACCTGTTGCGTTTTTGTCATGATAATCGCACGGTCGGCGAATATGCTATTTGGTTTTGCACCTTGGCATCTGAATTAGGGTGGAATAATGATGCCCTGGTAGCCACATTCTGGGAGGGGCTTACTGGCCGTATCAAAGATGAGCTGGCAGGACGGGAGGTACCCACCTCGCTAGACTCCCTGATTTTGCTGGCTACTACAATCAACTAGTGTTTTCAGGAAAGATCTAGGGAGGTTGGGCAGCAGAGGAGCTCTAGTCACCCAACCCCTTGCTTCCAGCATCCGTTTTCTCCAGTGCAGTCTGTTACCCCGTCTGCTGATTCATTTTGGCCTGTCTAAAGAGGAGCACGAGCGGAGACTCAGCAAAGGGCTGTGACTTTATTTTGGAACCTCCAGTCACATAGTGCATGATTGTCCCTGCCAGCCAGGACACGTTTCCATATAGACTCAGTTGGAGAGGCTGTCCTAGGTGAGGATTGCTCCTCTCCTCGGTTAAATCTACTAGCAGTTTTGGTATTTTCCAATCCCCAGATTCCGGTGGCGGCCTTCCTTGTCTCTGGTGCTGCCGTGAATTTTCTCCGACAGGCCTTTGTTGACTTGTACTGGATTCCCGTTCGTCAGATCAAGGAGCAGCTGGTTGTCACCACAGTCAATGGTAGCACACTCCCCGACCCCATTCAGTTTATCACAGAAGCCTTGGAGCTTAAAGTTGGTATTTTGCACTCTGAAACTATATCTCTGTTAGTGCTCCTTGTGGCAACCAGTGATTTACTCTTAGGCTTGCCATGGCTCCATGATCACAATCTATCTTTGAACTGGAATACTGGTGAGGTGACAAGTTAGAGTAATGCATGCCACGCTAGGTGTTTGTACCTGGTCCATCCCATTCGTACAGATACCACACTTCCCAAATTTCAGGATTTACCTGAGGCTTATCAAGGGTTTACGAACGTTTCTGATAAAAAGCAGGCTGAATGTCTTCCACCACCCCGCCCATACGATTGTCCTATTAAACTCATGCCTGGTACTACTTCACCTCAGAGAAGTTTATTCTTGGTCTCTTCCTGAGACTCAGGCTATGGCCAAATATATAATGGACAATCTTGCTAAAGGGCTTATTCGAAAGTCCTCCTCCCCACCGGGGCTGGGTTTTTCAAGAAGAAAGACAGATCTTTACGGCCCTTCATGGACTATCAAGGGCTCAATGCGATCATGGTTAAAAATAAATATTCATTACCGCTGATCTCTGAGCTCTTTGATCGTCTCAAAGGTGCCTGAGGTTTTACCAAACTCGACCTGAGGGGTGCTTATAATTTGATCCATATTCGCGAGGAGGATGAGTGGAAGACAGCGTTTAATACTCGAGATGGCCATTATGAATATTTTCTGGTGCCATTTGGGCTAGTTAATGCTCCAGCTGTATTTTAAGACTTTGCTAACGATATTTTTCAGGACCTTTACCACATGTGTGGTCGTGTATCTAGATGATATCCTTATATTTTCCCCAGATATTCATTCCCATCGGAGGCAGGTCCATACAGTTTTACAGCGATTGATAATCATTTTTTTGCTTAACTGGAGAAATGCTGCATTCAGTGTGACTCGCTCCCCTTTTTGGGATATACTGTCCCCCAGCAGGGGTTGGAGATGGATCCCAAAAAACTCTCTGCGGTTCTGAATTGGCCTTGTCCCTCAGGACTCCAGGCGATCCAACGATTTTTGGGCTTCACCAATTACTACGTACAGTTCATTCCGCATTTTTCTACCTTAACGGCACCCATTTCTGCCCTCACATGGAAGGGGGCAGATGCCAAGCATTGGCCTCCAGAATCAGGGTCCATCTTCTCGTCTGCCTTAGAGCTGCGCCAACCAGATAAGAGTCAATTATTTTAAGAAGTCAATGCATCTTCTTCTGACACTGGAGCAGTTTTGTTCTAAAAGGTCAGCACTATAAGGCAAAGCAGCTAAAATGGGTACATCCCAATGTCATAGATATCAGTATGTGGAAGCTGCTGATGTTCTGTATCTAATCTGATACTGTTGCAGTATTCATATCCTTTTGGACTCTCTAAAGTAGTAGGTCTGTTGTGTCTTCTTCTTGAGGAGCAGTGGCACAGCATATCTGTATATTATTACAAGATAGTAGTTTTCTAGCACATAAAACGATAGTGATGAGATGGATAGGAGACTTCTTTGTTAGGCTCTACGAAAAGACCATTTTCAGCGTTTCCTAACAAATTCTACAAATTTTGGGTGGTTCGCTGTGATTTTCGTTCCACTCTTTTTCAGAGCGATAAACCTGTAATTATATATTCAAGTTATCATAGCGTCTCCTGGGCCATCATAACTTGAATGTGAATTCAACATACGATTGTGCAGTCAGCTCCAATTTGTAGCACTTGTGATTAGTCTGAAGATGCATCCAATTGGGTGAGTATTCTTAGTGTAAGGACCTTCCTGCCAATCATATGTGTTGAAGACAAGGGCTGATTGCTCATTTGAGGTAATACCATCCCAGCTGCTGCTCATGTGAACATGAAGTTTGTGCTGCGGGTTCCCTTCCCTCATCTAGCAGCTTCAGCTGTCTGCTGATCGGCAGCATGCTCCTCACATTATAGCCCCACGACTAGAGATGAGCGAACGTACTCGTCCGAGCTTGATATTCGTGCGAATATTAGGGTGTTTGGGATGCTCGTTACTCGTAACGAGTACCACGCGGTGTTCCGGTTACTTTCAGTTTCCTCTCTGAGACGTTAGCGCGCTTTTCTGGCCAATTGAAAGACAGGGAAGGCATTACAAATTCCCCCTGTGACGTTCAAGCCCTATACCACCCCCCTGCAGTGAGTGGCTGGGGAGATCTGATGTCACCCGAGTATAAAAATCGGCCCCTCCCGCGGCTCGGCTCAGATGCCTTGTGAGTTAGCTGAGGGAAAGTGCTATCGTGCTGGAGCTGCTGTAGGGAGAGCATTAGGAGTTAGTGTAGGCTTCAAGAACCCCAACGGTCCTTCTTAGGGCCACATCTACTAGTGTGCAGTACTGTGTTAGCACTGTATTTTTTTTTTCTTTTCAAAATTGGATCTGCAGAGCATTGCGCCCTGCAATAGGGACAGAAGTGGTGGTTAGGCAGGGAGAGTGTTAGCAGTGAGTGTAGGCTTCAAGAACCCCAACGGTCCTTTCTAGGGCCACATCTATCCGTGTGCAGTACTGTCCAGGCTGCTGTTAGCAGTGTTGCATTTTTTTTTTTTTTTTCTCAAAACCGGCTGTGCAGACCATTGCACCCGGCATTAATACTAAAGGGATAGAATTGTGTAGGCAGGGCCAGAAGACATACATTATTCATTGAATAGACACAGTGTGGCTTTTCCTTTGAAAAACAAGGGGAAAAAATTCTATTTCGCCTGCCTCTGACAGTCCTCAGGGCTCTGGGTACGTGTGTGCTGCGTGCAGAACGTTAAAAAAAATCAGACGCAGCCAGCTACGTTTTACTGCAGGCTTGCGCCAATTTTTTTCCTGCATGGGAAATCCCTGATCTGCTGTAGCGAATAACTTTGCATCACTGCAGTTCTGTGACACATTTGCAGGGCCACAACACAGTTATTAAACTTAGTAGTATTCATTGAATACACGCAGTGTGGCTTGTCCTTTGAAAAACAAGGGAAAAAATTCTATTTTGGCTGCAGGCTTGCGCCAATTTTTTTCCTGCATGGGAAATCCCTGATCTGCTGTAGCGAATAACTTTGCATCACTGCAGTTCTCTGACACATTTGCAGGGCCACAACACAGTTATTAAACTTATTATTCATTGAATAGACGCAGTGGGCCTTTCCTTTAAAAAAAAAGTGAAAAAGTATATTTGGCCTGCCTCTGACACTCCTCAGGGCTCTGGGTACGTGTGTGCTGCGCGGAGAACATAAAAAAATCAGACGCAGCCAGCTACGCTTTACAGCAGGCTTGCGCCAATTTCTTTCCTGCCTGGGAAATCAAATCACTGGTAATACACCATGCTGAGGGGTAGGGGTAGGCCTATAGGACGTGGACGCGGGCGAGGACGCGGAGGCCCAAGTCAGGGTGTGGGCACAGGCCGAGCCAGTGCGGTGGCCAGGGGTAGAGGCAGGGCCAGACCGAATAATCCACCAACTGCTTCCCAAAGCGCCCCCTCGCGCCATGCCACCCTGCAGAGGTCAAGGTGCTCTACGGTGTGGCAGTTTTTCACAGAGACGCCTGACGACCGACGAACAGTGGTGTGCAACCTTTGTCGCGCCAAGATCAGCTGGGGAGGCACCACCAACAGCATGCGCAGGCATATGATGGCCAAGCACCCCACAAGGTGGGACGATGCCCGTCCACCGCCTCCGGTTTGCACCACTGCCTCTCCCCCTGTGCCCCAACCTGCCATTGAGATCCAACCCCCCTCTGAGGACACAGGCACTACCGTCTCCTGGCCTGCACCCACACCCTCACCTCCGCTGTCCTCGGCCCCATCCAGCAATGTCTCTCAGCGTAGCGTCCAGACGTTGCTAGCTCCACAGTTTGAGCGCAAGCGCAAGTACGCAGCCACGCACCCGCACGCTCAAGCGTTAAACGTGCACATTGCAAAATTGATCAGCCTAGAGATGCTGCCGTATAGGCTTGTGGAAACGGAGGCTTTCAAAAGCATGATGGCGGCGGCGGCCCTGCGCTACTCGGTTCCCAGTCGCCACTACTTTTCCCGATGTGCCGTCCCAGGCCTGCACGACCACGTCTCCCGCAACATTGTACGCGCCCTCACCAACGCGGTTACTGCCAAGGTCCACTTAACAACAGACACGTGGACAAGCACAGGCGGGCAGGGCCACTATATCTCCCTGACGGCACATTGGGTGAATTTAGTGGAGGCTGGGACAGAGTCAGAGCCTGGGACCGCTCACGTCCTACCCACCCCCCGAATTGCGTGCCCCAGCTCGGTGGTGGTATCTGCGGGGGTGTATGCTTCCTCCACTAAACCACCCTCCTCCTCCTCCTCCTACGCAACCTCTGTCTCGCAATCAAGATGTATCAGCAGCAGCACGTCGCCAGCAGTCGGTGTCACGCGGCGTGGCAGCACAGCGGTGGGCCAGCGTCAGCAGGCCGTGCTGAAACTACTCAGCTTAGGAGATAAGAGGCACACGGCCCACGAACTGCTGCAGGGTCTGACAGAGCAGACCGACCGCTGGCTTGCGCCGCTGAGCCTCCAACCGGGCATGTGTGACAACGGCCGTAAGCTGGTGGCGGCTCTGCAGCTCGGCAGCCTCACGCACGTGCCATGCCTGGCTCATGTGTTTAATTTGGTGGTTCAGCGCTTTCTGAAAAGCTACCCCCACTTGTCATACCTGCTCGGAAAGGTGCGCCAGCTCTGCGCACATTTCCGCAAATCACACACGCACGCTGCCACCCTGCATCGGTTTAATCTGCCAGTGCACCGACTGCTGTGCGACGTGCCCACACAGTGGAACTCTACGCTCCACATGTTGGCCAGACTCTATGAGCAGCGTAGAGCTATAGTGGAATACCAACTCCAACTTGCGTGGCGCAGTGGGAGTCAGCCTCCTCAATTATTTACAGAAGAGTGGGCCTGGTTGGCAGCTATCTGCCAGGTCCTTGGAAAATTTGAGGAGTCTACCCAGGTGGTGAGCGGCGATGCTGCAATCATTAGCCTCACCATTCCTCTGCTATGCATCTTGAGAAGTTCCCTGCAAAGTATAAAGGCAGACGCTTTGCGCTCGGAAACAGAGCCGGGGGAAGACAGTATGTCGCTGGATAGTCAGAGCACCCTCCTGTCTATATCTCAGCGCGGTGAGGAGGAGGAGGAGCATGAGGAGGATGAGGAGAAGGGGGAAGAGACAGCTTGGCCCACTGCTGACGGTACCCATGCTGCTTGCCTGTCATCCTTTCAGCGTGTATGGCCTGAGGAGGAGGAAGAGGAGGAGGAGGAGGATCCTGAAAGTGATCTTCCTAGTGAAGACAGCCATGTGTTGCGTACAGGTACCCTGGCACACATGGCTGACTTCATGTTAGGATGCCGTTCTCGTGACCCTCGCGTTACACGCATTCTGGCCACTACGGATTACTGGGTGTACACACTGCTCGATCCACGGTATAAGGAGAGCCTTTGCACTCTCATTCCCGAAGAGGAAAGGGGTTCGAGAATGATGCTATACCACAGGGCGCTGGTGGACAAACTGATGGTAAACTTCCCATCCGACAGCGCTAGTGGCAGAAGGCGCAGTTCCGAGGGCCAGGTAGCAGGGGAGGCGCAGAGATCAGGCAGCATGTACAGCGCAGGCAGGGGAACATTCTCCAAGGCCTTTGCCAGCTTTCTGGCTCCCCAGCAAGACTGTGTCACCGCTCCCCAGTCAAGGCTGAGTCGGCGGGAGCACTGTAAAAGGATGGTGAGGGAGTACGTAGCCGATCGCACGACCGTCCTCCGTGACGCCTCTGCCACCTACAGCTACTGGGTGTCGAAGCTGGACACGTGGCCTGAACTCGCGCTGTATGCCCTGGAGGTGCTTGCTTGTCCTGCGGCTAGCGTCTTGTCAGAGATGGTGTTTAGTGCGGCTGGGGGAATCATCACAGATAAGCGTACCCGCCTGTCAACCGGCAGTGCTGACAGGCTTACACTCATCAAGATGAACAAAGCCTGGATTTCCCCAGACTTCTCTACTCTACCAGCGGACAGCAGCGATACCTAAGCAATACGTAGGCTGCACCCGCGGATGGAAGCATTGTTCTCTCTCACCATCCAAAACGGGGACATTTCTGCTTCATCAATCTGTGTATAATATTCCTCCTCCTCCTCCTCCTGCTCCTCCTCCTGAAACCTCACGTAATCACGCTGAACGGGCAATTTTTCTTAGGGCCACAAGGCTCACTCATATAATTTTTCTAAACAATTTTTATATGTTTCAATGCTCTTAAAAGCGTTGGAACTTTAACTTGAACCAATTTTTCGTTAAACTGGGCTGCCTCCAGGCCTAGTTACCACTTAAGCCACATTAACCAAAGCGATTAATGGGTTTCACCTGCCCTCTTGGTTGGGCATGGGCAATTTTTTGGATGTACATTAGTACTGTTGATACAGCAATTTTTGTGGGCCCTCGCCTACAGTGTAATCAAATGAATTTTTAGCCCACCTGCATTACAGCTGACGTTACATCCGCTGTGTTGGGCACTGCAATGGGATATTTCTATGTACCGCCGGTGGCTTCCTGGCACCCACCCATGCTGTGGGTCCACAGAGAATTATAAATGCATCTATTTCCACTTGTAAAGAACCCCAGTCTGACTGGGGCATGCAGTCTGGGCCGAAGCCCACCTGCATTAAGCACGACATTACTACCTCAGCTGTGTTGGGCAATGCAATGGGATATTTTTATGTACCGCCGGTGGGTTCCAGAGAGCCACCCATGCTGTGGGTCCACAGGGACTTCACAATAGGGAGTTGTACCTGCCTGTGTCTATGAATTAAAAACCGCGGTCTGACTGGGGCATGCAGACACCTTGACAGAATGAATAGTGTGTGGCACATAGGTTCCCCATTGCTATGCCCACGTGTGCAGCTCCTGATGGCGGTGGCACAGGATTATATTTCTCATTGCTTCTGTACAGCATTGTGGGCTATCGCCCCGCCCCTTTTAAAGAGGGTCGCTGCCTAGCCGTGCCAACCCTCTGCAGTGTGTGCATGCTTTTCCTCTGGCAGACGCACTTATAAATAGACATGAGTGTGGCGTGGCATGAGGGCAGGTGAAGGCTGGGCAGGGACAGTTTGGTGTGCGCTGTGGACACTGGGTCGTGGGGTGGGGTGGTTGGTCAGCATGTAACCCAGGAGAAGTGGCAGCGGAGTGTCATGCAGGCAGTGATTGTGCTTTGTTGGAGGTAGTGTGGTGCTTAGCTAAGGTATGCCATGCTAATGAGGGCTTTTCAGAGGTAAAAGTTGTTGGGAGGGGGGGGGGGCCCACTCTTGCCGGTATTGTGGCTTAATAGTGGGACCTGTGAACTTGAGATGCAGCCCAACATGTAGCCCCTTGCCTGCCCTATCCGTTGCTGTGTCGTTCCCATCACTTTCTTGAATTGCCTAGATTTTCACACATGAAAACCTTAGCGAGCATCGGCGAAATACAAAAATGCTCCGGTCGCCCATTGACTTCAATGGGGTTCGTTACTCGAAACGAACACCCGAGCATCGCGATAAATTCGTCCCGAGTAACGAGCACCCGAGCATTTTGGTGCTCGCTCATCTCTACCCACGACGTAAAAGAGCCGTCCTTGCTGCTCAATGCCACGAATAATCTCCAAGAATGCTGCACTGTCTTAACTAGATATTCATCTCTTCCAGCTAATCTACGTACTGACAGGCTAAATAAAAATTCTTCAAACAGTCTAGAAACCTCACTCTGCTCAAACCTCCCCATTTTCTAGACAATTTGGAAAAGCGAAGTGAGAGGTGTAACAAATTTTTGGTAAAAGCAAATTTGTGTAAATTAAAAGGTGTGATTTATGCCAGAATTCTAGTACAACAGTAATAAATGTGCCCCAGAAAGGCTACCAGCTCTCCGTCACATATATAGGTTTTGAACAAATAACTTATAGTCTGAAGAAGGTATCGGCCCAACACAAGCATACTTTTTAAAAGTTTTATTAACAATTAGCAACAAATGTTGAGACGCAGTTATAATATTATTGTGATATAGTCTATGTATATAGTAGATATAAAGGCGGGTTATCTGGATTCCATTTGTTTTCTGGATAACAGATTATTAGTATTTACATACATTTCTTATTCATCATTTACTGCTCTAAATTATTAGTTTTTTCTTGTGTCAATAAAACAAGTTAAAAAATAATAGATTTTTCTAAGTTCTCTGATATCAAACTAATTTTTTTTTATTGAGAACGATTTCCAATTTTTCTGAACATTAACGCCTTAATACCCCAGGACATACATTTACGTTCTGTAGATTCAGGGTTTGTATGGAGAGGGATCGGGGGTCAATCTATCTTCATACAATGCGGGTACGGGGTGTTTCTTACAGCCAACACCCGCCCACAACATGTCTAATCAGCCAAGCCCCTTATTGGAGCTGTTAACTGTTTTAATGCTGCCGTCAATTCTAACGGAGGCATTTAAATGCCATGATCGATGTTTGGGGGTCCCGCCTTGCCCCCCCCTCCACGATCAGATCAGAAAGGCCCTATGGCTGCCATTGGAGATTACTTATTAAGCCATGCTTGTGTGGTGGCTTGATAGATTGTCTGTCGGATTGCAGTATAATGTGATGCTATGGCAAACCATTGCAATTTTTAAAAAAAGAAGGAAAAATTTGTTTCAAAATTTACATAATTCTTAAAAAATATAAAAAGGTAATAAAAGTAAAAAAAACCCTTCTGCCACATTTATAATCGAATCTAAAAAATAAAACCCCAAAACATATTTGGTATCACTGCGTCTCATCTATCAAAGTAGCGCATTATTTACCTTAAACGGTGAATGTCATCAATAGAGATGAGCGAGTATACTTGCTAAGGCACATTACTCGAGCGAGTAGTACCTTAGCCGAGTATCTTCCCGCTCGTCTTTAAAGATTCGGGGGCCGGCGGGGGGCCGCAGGGGAGAGCGGGGAGGAACGGAGGGGAGATCTCTCTCTCCCTCTCTCCCCCCCACTGCCCGCCGCAACTCACCTGTCACCCGGGCCGGTCCCCGAATCTTTAGAGACGAGCGGGGAGATACTCGGCTAAGGCACTACTCGCTCAAGTAATGTGCCTTAGCGAGTATACTCGCTCATCTCTAGTCATCAGCAAAAACCAAAATGCCAGAATTGCGCTTTTGGTCACCTCATCTCCAAGAGAAAATGCAATAAAAAGCGATCAAAAAGTTGTATGTACTCAAAAATGGTAACAATACAGAACTACAGGACGTTCCTCAAATATGAGCCCTTGCACAACTACGTCAATAGAAAAATCTTGTCTTTGACAAAGACCCAAGGGGTCGAAACGTTGCATTAATGGAGGAATTAAAGAAGGAAATTATTTGTGCACCTTATATGCTGTCACTTCTCGTTTATATTGTGGACTTTATAATTGAGTCATGGGCTCTGACTCTTTAGTGATGGTGCATATGGACTTTGTATATCGTATATTGCCTGTATGTTTTTTGAGTGCTGCTGACTGAAAAAATTTAAAGTGGTATAGCAAAAAAACATTAATTTAGTATCAGCGTAATCGTACTGACCCATAGAAGAAAGTTATGATGTCATTTTTGATGCAGTTTGTATACCATAGAAATAAAAAGATGACATTTTTTTTTTCAATTTTACTCCACTTTGAAGTTTTTCAGTACATTACATTGTATACTAAAATAGTGCCATTGAAAAATACAACTCGTTACGCAAAAAACATGCCCTCAGACATCTACGTCTGAGTTATGATATTTGTAAAAGGGGGTAGGAAAGACCAAAAATAATAAAAAGTGGGTTAAGATGGCTTCTCTCCAGTGTGAATTCTTAGATGTCTTGTAAGTCCCGATTTAGTAATATAACGTTTATCACATTCAGGACATGAAAATGGCTTCTCCCCTGTGTGAGATCTCTGATGTGCACCAAGATCTGATTTGTCTCTAAAACATTTCCCACATTCTGAACATGAAAATGGCTTCTCTCCAGTGTGAATTCTGTGATGAACAACAAGAGCTGATTTGTCTCTAAAATATTTCCCACATTCTGAACATAGAAATGGCTTCTTTGGTTTCTCCCCTGTGTGAATTTTTTGATGTTTAAAAAGATTTGATTTCCATCTAAAATATTTCCCACATTCTGAACATGAAAATAGTTTCTCCTCTGTGTGAATTTTTTGATGCCTTTCAAAATCTGATTGAACAGAAAAGCATTTCCCACATTCTGAACATGAAAATGGCTTATCTCCTGTGTGAGTTCTTAGATGTTTTGCAAGTTCTCGTTTAGTAGTATAGCATTTCCAACATTCAGGACATGAAAATGGCTTTTCTCCTGTGTGGGTTCTCTGATGCACTTCAAGATATGATTTACGGTTAAAACATTTCCCACAGTTTGAACATGAAAATGGCTTCTCTCCTGTGTGAGTTCTTAGATGATTTGTGAGTTCTGATTTAGTAGTACAACGTTTCCCACATTCACAACATAAAAATGGCTTCTCTCCTGTGTGAGTTCTTTGATGTATATCAAGATCTGATTTCTTACTAAAAGATTTCCCACATTCTGAACATGAAAATGGCTTCTCTCCAGTGTGAGTTCTCTGATGTGTAACAAGATTTGATTTCCAGGTAAAACTTTTCCCACATTCTGAACACGAAAATGGCTTTTCCCCTGTGTGAATTTTTTGATGGCTTGTAAGATCTCGTTTAGCAAAAAAGCATTTCCCACATTCTGAACACGAAAATGGCTTTTCCCCTGTGTGAATTTTTTGATGACTTGTAAGATCTCGTTTAGCAAAAAAGCATTTCCCACATTCTGAACATGAAAATGACTTCTCTCCTGTATGAGTTATCTGATGTGTAACAAGATTTGATTTATAGGTAAAGCATTTCCCACATTCTGAACATGAAAATGTCTTCCCCCTTGTGTGACATCTTTGATGTACAACAAGACCTGCTTTCCACTTAAAACATTTTCCACATTCTGAACATGAAAATGGCTTCTCCCCTGTGTGACTTCTCTGATGCCTTACAAGGTGAGATTTAACAGTAAAGCATTTCCTACATTTCGAACATGTAAATGTACTTCTCTGTTGTGGCTTTTCTCCTGTGTGAATTCTCTGATGTGTAACAAGGGTTGATTTCTGAGTAAAATATTTCCCACATTCTGAACATGAAAACGGCTTCTCTCCTGTGTGAATTATCTGATGTGTAACAAGATTTGATTTATAGGTAAAGCATTTCCCACATTCTGAACATGAAAACGGCTTCTCTCCTGTGTGAATTATCTGATGTGCAACAAGGGCTGATTTATAGGTAAAGCATTTCCCACATTCTAAACATGAAAACGCCTTCTCTCCTGTGTGAATTATCTGATGTGTAACAAGGGCTGATTTCTGAGTAAAACATTTCCCACATTCTGGACAAGAAAAGGGCTTCTCTCCTGTGTGAATTATCTGATGTTTAACAAGGGCTGATTTATAGGTAAAGCATTTCCCACATTCTGAACATGAAACCGGCTTCTCTCCAGTGTGAATTCTCTGATGTGTAACAAGGGCTGATTTCTGAGTAAAACATTTCCCACATTCTGGACAAGAAAAGGGCTTCTCTCCAGTATGAGTTCTCTGATGTATATCAAATTCTGATTTCCAGTTAAAACATTTCCCACATTCTGAACATGGAAACGGCTTCTCTCCTGTGTGAATTCTCTGATGTGTAACAAGGGTTGATTTCTGAGTAAAACATTTCCCACATTCTGGACAAGAAAAGGGCTTCTCTCCAGTATGAGTTCTCTGATGCATATCAAATTCTGATTTCCAGTTAAAACATTTCCCACATTCTGAACATGAAAACGGCTTCTCTCCTGTGTGAATTCTCTGATGTGTAGCAAGGGCTGATTTCTGAGTAAAACATTTCCCACATTCTGGACAAGAAAAGGGCTTCACTCCAGTATGAGTTCTCTGATGTTTATCAAATTCTGATTTCCAGTTAAAACATTTCCCACATTCTGAACATGAATATAGCTTCTTCCTTGTGTGAGCTCCTTGATGTTCTCCCCTTCTGTGACTTTTCTTCTGCTTATCAATCTGTGTTGAATCAGAAAAAGGGACCTGTATGAGAGGATCAGATGATGGATCTTTGCTGTAAAGGGCTGTGGGGACATCTGGGATAATGGTAGGTTCTTCATATGTATCTTCGGTGATACCACAATCTTCTGCAGATATTAGACATCCCTCTGAGCTTCCAGTACCGTCTTCTGCAAAGAATAAAGCTGATTATTTTATAATACTATGAACCTTAAAGATTATACTGATATTTTTAACATTTCTATATGAATTTCAAGTCATGTAGCAAAATGTAATGATCATCTAAGGGTACTTTTACACAGTCCTAGAGTTGCTAGAGCAATCATGTAGAAGAGCCATTCCAGAACAGATTTTATATTGTAGCTTGTATTCATTGGTGGTAGTAGAAGAAAGGGAGCCATGCATAATTGTGTTCGCCATGTTGCATGCGCATTAATGTGGGACCATAAGCATGGTAGAGATCGATGGGAGAGATCATGTGTTCTACTTAACAAAACTCTATCAGTACCCTACATAGGCAATCACAATGGTGTGCATACATTTTTGTGGAACTGGAAAGAAGTCTTGAACAGGTAGGAGCGTGCGCTTGAAAGACTGGAAGTGAATCGTTGCTCTGTGTTTGTGTACCTTGTGACAGGAAATCAAGAGATGCCATGGTAGAATGTTGCATACACTTATATTGATGGTAAGATATACACTAAAACAATCTAGTAATATTGAATGGATAAGAGCAATGGATGAACATTCATAAAACATGCAATGGCACTTGGTTTATAGAAAATGCATAAAACGTATAAAGTCAAAAAAAAATATAAAGAAAATAAAGGAAACCATTTTAAAAACATGTAAAACTTATATAATAACCATTAGTAAAGTAAATAAAAACAAAGAGGCTCGAGGAAAGGAATCACGGGCACATAAAACCAAAATGTTGAATACAGATAATACAATGCTAGATCAATATTTATTCCCGGGCAGAGCAGGAGGAATCAGAGAGTAGAAATGTTTATTTAAAAAATATTTATCAAAAAGGAGAAATATTTTGATTAGGAGATGTCTGGATAGGGGTGGAGATGGAGCACCTCTAGATCTTCTCCAGAACCTTATTCAGGCCTTTTGGCTCTAGAGCATTCAATCAAAATATCCAGTACATCTTATAGGACATCTTATCCCCATATAGGACTTTTTCCAGGGGAGTAAGACGAAGTAGGGAAGCGTCCCTGTTGTGGAGAGAAGTGTCTGGAAACACTGTTGTTAGAAACTGGTCCAGATATCTGAACGGTGTTAATTAGCAGCATTTCCACTACGTGTGAACACACCCTGAGGCCGGGTTACCATTATGTTTTCAGTTTTAGCTGAAGCTAGCAGAGGATATAACAGAAGAGGACGAGTTCTTTATAGTTTTCCCCCCTTATAATCTGCACCAGACTTTGGCTAAAAAACATCTGCAAAAACATCACCAAAAACTACATATGTGATTCAGGACTTACAAGCAATGAATTCTGGTCTTCATTAATGACATGGGTGTCCAAGGGGATCTGAGAAAGGGTCTTGCAAAGGAACTTGCAGCAGAGTCCTCCACAAGCCCCCGGGCTCCTGTCCCCGGTAGATCACTGAGCCCAAGCTACAAGAATAGTATATTCCATACAGATGGAGTTCGGCCCTTTCTGTGCCAAGGTAAGTTTCTGTTTTTCTATAAAGAACTCATATAAAATCTCCCATGAAGCCGGATGTCAGTAACACACGGTGTGCAGCAAATACAGAACTGCTCATCTATAAAACAGCTTAGTACATTCAGTAATTCTAAATGGTGTAACGTCAGACCAGGTCTATGGCCACCAATGTACTCCCTGACGGGTCAACAAGAATCTGCAAAACCCAAGAAAGTGATGGAAACGACACAGAAACGGATAGGGCAGGCGAGGGGCTACATGTTGGGCAGCATCTCAAGTTCCCAGGTCCCACTATTAAGTCACAATAGCGGCAAGAGTGGGGCCCCCCTCCCAACAACTTTGACTTCTGAAAAGCCCTCATTAGCAATGCATACCTTAGCTAAGCACCACACTACCTCCAACAAAGCACAATCACTGCCTGCATGACACTCCACTGCCACTTCTCCTGGGTTACATGCTGACCACCCCCCCCCCCCCCGCACGACGCAGTGTCCACAGCGCACACCAAAGTGTCCCTGCGCAGCCTTCAGCTACACTCATGCCACACCACCCTCATGTCTATTTATAAGTGTGTCTGCCAGAGGAAAAGCAGGCACACACTGCAGAGGGTTGGCATGGCTAGGCAGCGACCCCCCCATAAAAGGGGCGGGGCGATAGTCCACAATGCTGTACAGAAGCAATGAGAAATCCAATACTGTGCCACCTCCATCTGGAGCTGCACACGTGGGCATAGCAATGGGGAACCCATGTGCCACACACTATTCATTCTGTCAAGGTGTCTGCATGCCCCAGTCAGACCGCGGTTTTTTATAAATAGTCACAGGCAGGTACAACTCCGCAACGGGAATTCCGTGTGCACCCACAGCATGGGTAGCTCCCTGGAACCCACCGGCTGTACATAAATGTATCCCATTGCAGTGCCCTGGACAGCAGAGCCACCATCAGATGAAATGCAGGTGGGCTTCAGTCCACACTGCATGCCCCAGTCAGACTGGGGTTCTTTAGAAGTGGACAGATGTAGTTACAACTCCGTGTGGACCCACAGCATGGGTGGGTGCCAGGAAGCCACCGGCGGTACATAAATATATCCCATTGCAGTGCCCAACACAGCTGAGGTAACGTGAGCTGTAATGCAGGTGGGCTAAAAATTCATTTGATTACACTGTAGGCGAGGGCCACAAAAATTGGTGTACCAACAGTACTAATGTACCTGAGAAAAATTGCCCATGCCCAACCAAGAGGGCAGGTGAAACCCATTAATTGCTTTGGTTAATGTGGCTTAATTGGTAACTAGGCCTGGAGGCAGCCCAGTTAAAAAAAAAAAATTGGTTGAGGTGAAACTTTCAACGCTTTAATGAGCATTGAAACGTATAAAAATTGTTGACAAAAATAATATGACTGAGCCTTGTGGGCCTAAGAAAAATTGCCCGTTCTGCGTGATTACGTGAGGTTTCAGGAGGAGGAGCAGGTGGAGGAGGAGGAATATTATACACAGATTGATGAAGCAAAAAGGTCCCCGGTTTTGATGGGGATAGAGAACAATGCTTCCATCCGCGGGTGCAGCCTACGTATTGCTTAGGTATCGCTGCTGTCCGCTGGTGGAGAAGAGAAGTCTGGGGAAATCCAGGCTTTGTTCATCTTGATGAGTGTAAGCCTGTCGGCACTGTCGGTTGACAGGCGGGTACGCTTATCCGTGATGATGCCCCCAGCCGCACTAAACACCCTCTCTGACAAGACGCTAGCCGCAGGACAAGCAAGCACCTCCAGGGCATACAGCGCTAGTTCAGGCCACGTGTCCAGCTTCGACACCCAGTAGTTGTAGGGGGCAGAGGCGTCACCGAGGACTGCCGTGCGATCGGCTACGTACTCCCTCACCATCCTTTTACAGTGCTCCCGCCGACTCAGCCGTGACTGGGGAGCGGTGACACAGTCTTGCTGGGGAGCCATAAAGCTGGCAAAGGCCTTGGAGAATGTTCCCCTGCCTGCGCTGTACATGCTGCCTGATCTCTGCGCCTCCCCTGCTACCTGGCCCGCGGAAATGCGCCTTCTGCCACTAGCGCTGTCGGATGGGAAGTTTACCATCGGTTTGTCCACCAGCGCCCTGTGGTATAGCATCATTCTCGAACCACTTTCCTCTTCGGGAATGAGAGTGGAAAGGCTCTCCTTATACCGTGGGTCGAGCAGTGTGTACACCCAGTAATCCGTAGTGGTCAGAACGCGTGTAACGCGAGGGTCACGAGAAAGGCATCCTAACATGAAGTCAGCCATGTGTGCCAGGGTACCTGTACGCAACACATGGCTGTCCTCACTAGGAAGATCACTTTCAGGATCCTCCTCCTCCTCAGGCCATACACGCTGAAATGATGACAGGCAAGCAGCATGGGTACCCTCAGCAGTGGGCCAAGCTGTCTCTTTCCCCTCCTCCTCATCCTCCTCATGCTCCTCCTCCTCAATGCGCTGAGATATAGACATGAGGGTGCTCTGACTATCCAGCGACATACTGTCTTCCCCCGCCTCCGTTTCCGAGTGCAAAGCGTCTGCCTTTATGCTTTGCAGGGAACTTCTCAAGAGGCATAGCAGAGGAATGGTGACGCTAATGATTGCAGCATCCCCGCTCAGCATCTGGGTAGACTCCTCAAAGTTTCCAAGGACCTGGCAGATGGCTGCCAACCAGGCCCACTCTTCTGTAAATAATTGAGGAGGCTGACTCCCACTACGCCGCCCATGTTGGAGTTGGTATTCCGCAATAGCTCTACGCTGCTCATAGAGCCTGGCCAACATGTGGAGCGTAGAGTTCCACTGTGTGGGCACGTCGTACAGCAATCGGTGCACTGGCAGATGAAACCGATGTTGCAGGGTCCGCAGGGTGGCAGCGTCCATCTTGACCCGGCACACCTTTCCGAGCAGGTATGACAAGTGTGGGTAGCTTTTCAGAAAGCGCTGAACCACCAAATTAAAGACATGGGCCAGGCATGGCACGTGGGTGAGGCTGCCGAGCTGCAGAGCCGCCACCAGGTTACGGCCGTTGTCACACACGACCATGCCCGGTTGGAGGCTCAGCGGCGCAAGCCAGCGGTCGGTCTGCTCTGTCAGACCCTGCAGCAGTTCGTGGGCCGTGGGCCTCTTATCTCCTAAGCTGAGTAGTTTCAGCACGGCCTGCTGACGCTTGCCCACCGCTGTGCTGCCATGCCGCGCGACACCGACTGCTGGCGACGTGCTGCTGCTGACACATCTTGATTGCGAGACAGAGGTTGCGTAGGAGGAGGAGGAGGGTGGTTTAGTGGAGGAAGCATACATCGCCGCAGATACCACCACCGAGCTGGGGCATGCAATTCGGGGGGTGTGTAGGACGTGAGCGGTCCCAGGCTCTGTCCCAGCCTGCACTTAATTCACCCAATGTGCCGTCAGGGACATATAGTGGCCCTGCCCACCTGTGCTTGTCCACGTGTCTGTTGTTAAGTGGACCTTGGCAGTAACCGCGTTGGTGAGGGCGCGTACAATGTTGCGGGAGACGTGGTCGTGCAGGTCTGGGACGGCACATCGGGAAAAGTAGTGGCGACTGGGAACCGAGTAGCGTGGGGTCGCCGCCGCCATCATGCTTTTGAAAGCCTCCGTTTCCACAAGCCTATACGGCAGCATCTGTAGGCTCATCAATTTGGCAATGTGCACGTTTAACGCTTGAGCGTGCGGGTGCGTGGCGGCGTACTTGCGCTCGCACTCAAACAGTGGCGCTAGCGACGTCTGGACGCTGCGCTGAGAGACATTGCTGGATGGGGCCGAGGACAGCGGAGGTGAGGGTGTGGGTGCAGGCCAGGAGACGGTAGTGCCTGTGTCCTCAGAGGGGGGTTGGATCTCCGTGGCAGGTTGGGGCACAGGGGGAGAGGCAGTGGTGCAAACCGGAGGCGGTGAACGGCCTTCATCCCACCTTGTGGGGTACTTGGCCATCATATGCCTGCGCATGCTGTTGGTGGTGCCTCCCCAGCTGATCTTGGCGCGACAAAGGTTGCACACCACTGTTCGTCGGTCGTCAGGCGTCTCTGTGAAAAACTGCCACACCGTAGAGCACCTTGACCTCTGCAGGGTGGCATGGCGCGAGGGGGCGGTTTGGGAAACAGTTGGTGGATTATTCGGTCTGGCCCTGCCTCTTCCCCTGGCCACCGCACTGGCTCGGCCTGTGCCCACACCCTGACTTGGGCCTCCGCGTCCTCGCCCGCGTCCACGTCCTCTAGGCCTACCCCTACCCCTCAGCATGCTGTATTATCAGTAGTGCAAAAACAGAACGCTGTAATTAAATGTGCCGCTTATTGGCCTGTGGTTGGAGGCTGACTTTGCTTACGGAACGACAGGAAATAATTTTGCGCAAGCCTGCTGTAACACTTAGCTGGCTGCGTATGAATTTGGAGAACTACTACACCCAGCACAGACCCAGAACACTGAGGACAGTCACAGGCAGCCCAAATAGATTTTTTTCCCCAAATTTTTCTGCAAAGGCCCACTGCCAATATTCAATCAATATGTCTTCTGTCCCTGCCTCACAATATATGTCTTCTGTCCCTGCCTCACAATATATGTCTTCTGTCCCTGCCTAACCACCACTTCTGGCCCTGGAGTATTACTGCAGGGCGCAATGCTCTGTACGGCCGATATACCAAAAAAAAAAAAAAGTGAAACACTGCAAAAAGCAGCCTCCACACTACTGCACACAGTTAGATGTGGCCCTAAGAAGGACCGTTGGGGTTCTTGAAGCCTACAATAACGCCTAACGCTCTCCCTATAGCAGCTCCAGCATCAGCAGCACTTTCCCTGAGCTATGTCTGAATGCATCTGTGGCGAGCCGCGGGAGGGGCCGATTTTTATACTCGGGTGACACCTGATCTCCCTAGCCACTCACTGCAGGGGGGTGGTATAGGGCTTGAACGTCGCAGGGGGAAGTTGTAATGCCTTCCCTGTCTTTCAATTGGCCAGAAAAGCGCTCTAACGTCTCAGAGATAAAAGTGAAAGTAACCCGAACATCGCGTGGTACTCGTTACGAGTAACGAGCATCCCGAACACCCTAATACTCGATCGAGCATCAAGCTCGGACGAGTACGTTCGCTCATCTCTAGTATTTATGGATGCCTGGTAGTGATGGGCACATGGGGCAATCAAACCACCTATCCCTTCTCCTCCCATGCTTGCTGCAAACCCGACACACTTTTCAGGGGTATTTCTTGATGATATTTTACCTTCTTAAACTTTTACGTGATCGCCGTTATTTATTGGATAACATCAGTCACATGACCGGGAACCACTTACCGTGGCACCCAGTGATAGCTACAGACTCTTGGCTACCTTTGATAGCTGGGAGCTCGGAGATCTTAAATTTTCCAGATCCACCACTCCTGCGCATGAAACCGCAGTTTTTCCGGCGACCTCAAAAGCAGAAGCCGGGGGAAGGTCCCTGCAGCAAGATCTCGTCAGGAGACATCGGCAGAGACCTTAGTAAGTAGTTTTCTCTCTCCTCATGGATAGGCTGCGTGAGGAGAGATGAAACTGACTTTTTTAAAACTTTTTTTTCGCCGTTATCCGTTATACCTTTGGCAGCCGGGAGATTTTAAATTTCTCGTCTCTGCAAGGCAAGGAAGCCAGGGAAAGGTCCTTGCAGGGAGATCGTCGTGGGACATCGTGGAGGCAGAGGTGAGTAGTTTCATTTCTCTTCACGGGTCAGATTCATGGGTGAGAGAAAACTTGATCAGCCCTGCAGGATGTCACGTAGCGGTAACCATTGTGCGTTAGTAAGGTATTTCCTGATAATTATGGGGCCACAGCTTCACATCACTTTGGAGCCATTAGAGAACATCTCTGTAAGACATCACTTTATTTTCGATCATGTAATGACGAAGACAGCACTCCAGGACAAACGTACAAAAAGTTCTTCTTAATCCTCCATGACAACCGCTGCTACGTTTCGACCTGTATTAGGTCTTTGTCAAGCATGCAGCTCAATGATACAATACACATCTATATACAAGCCCATAACCAATCAGATGCTACAAACAATTAGAGATACATAACATACATATGTGTCCATGATAGGTCAGAGGCAAGGCTCTCCGCTGCACAGCTGCCCTCCAGTGATAAGGTCCTCTAGACCAGGGGTCCCCAACCACTGGGCCGCGGACCGGGGCCGGGCCGTTGGATGTGTAGCGCCGGTCCGCGGCACCGCGGGGAAATTTTGCTCCAAATACAAGGCCCGCGGGCCGAATCCGGCCCCCTGCCTTGTGTTTTGTGGCCCGCGGCGTGCGGACGCCGCTCACCACTGAAGCGATTACCAGCGGGGGCGCCGCAGCTCCCCGCTGGTAATCGCGCTGATCCCGGCGCACACTGACATCTGTGCAGCCAGGATTCCCCTCCCCGAGCGCCCTGCTCATTAGTTCCGCAGGAGAGGACTCGGGGAGGAAGCGTTCCGGGCTGACGTCAGGGCAAGCAGACAGAGAGCGACAGCAGGGAGGAGGTAAGTATATGGGTTGGGGGGGCTGCTTACTACTAGGGGGGGCTGCCTATTACTGGGGGGTGCTGCCTAATACGGGGGGGCTACCTATTACAGGGGAAGGGGCTGCCTATTTCTGGGGGGGGGGGGCTAGTTATTACTGGGGGGTAGGGCTACTTATTACTGGGGGGACCTGCTTATTACTGGGGGAGGTGGGGGCTGCTTATTACTGGGGGAGGTGGGGGCTACTTATTACAGGGTAAGGGGCTGCTTATTACTGGGGGGGATGGTTATTACTGGGGGGGCTACTTATTACAGGGGAAGGGGCTGCCTTTTACTGGGGGGGAGGCTGCCTATTACTGGAGTGGGGCTGCCTATTACTGGGGGGGGGCTACTTATTACAGGGGAAGGGGCTGCCTATTATGCAGGGCTGCCTATTACTGGGGCGGCTGCCTATTACTGGGGGGGAACTTCTTATTACTGGGAGGGACCTGCTTATTGCTGGGGGGGGGGCTGCTTACTGTGGGGGCTGCTTATTACTGGGGGGGTGGGGGCTACTTATTACAGGGGAAGGGGCTGCTTATTAATGGGTGGGTGGCTATTACTGGGGTTGGGGCGCTGCCTATTACTGGGGGGGGTGGACCTGCTTATTACAGGGGGGGGGCTGCTTATTACAGGAGGGGGGGACCTGCTTATTACAGGGGGGGGGGACCTGCTTATTACTGGGGGGGATGGTTATTACTGGGGGGAGCTACTTATTACAGGGGGAGGGGCTGCTAATTACTGAGAGGTGGGGGCTGTCTATTACTGAGGGGTGGGGGCTGTCTATTACTGAGGGGTGGGGGCTGTCTATTACTGGGGGGGGGATAAATTATATGCTGCCCTATGTGTGTGCTGGGGGGGGGGGGATAGACTATATACTGCCCTGTGTGTGTACTGCCAGGACATTCTAAATGTCATAATTAAATAAGAATGGACTAAACTCCAACCCCCTTCATAACCCCGCCCCATATAACCAAAGCCCCGCTCATGTCCCGCCCAACGCTGCCGGGCCTTGTAAAAATGGTCTTGCTGGAAGCCGGTCCTGGTGCCAAAAAGGTTGGGGACCACTGCTCTAGACGCCGCCATCTTCTCTGAGTCAGGAAGCTGTCATATAATGCAAATGTCCTGCCGTGTCAGGGTCCATGCAGCCCATCAGCTGCATGCCCATACCCATCCTGTGTAGCCAGAACACACTGAGCATGTCAGGAAGTTGTAATGTCATCTGCCCATGTCAATACAGCCCACTTACATGGGACTGCACAGGCCCAGCAAATATTAATCAAAGATAGATCCCGCAAGGATCGTAGCTAAAACATCGCATAATCACCGCTGCGCTTGCGCAAATGTAAGCAACGTATAATTCGCCCCTAACGGTGTGCGAAACGGGTCCATGCGCATGCGAGTAAACCAGACCACATGCCTATACCCGAAATGTATAGCCAGGACGCAGTGAGCATGTCCGGAAGTTAAAGTGTTATCTGCCCGTGACATTAGAGCCCACATATGCGCAAGACTGCGCAGGCGCAGAGAATATTGGTCAAAAATAGATCCCGCAAAGCCCATAGCTAAAACATCGCACATTCATCGCTGCACTTGCGCACATATAAGCAGCGCCTAGCTCGCCATTAGAAGTGTATGAGTCGGGTCCCCGCGCATGCGAGGAAGCCAGATCGTACTAGGGGGGCGTAGTCATAGCATCCTATCCGCGCCTGGTGATAATACTAACCCACATAGCGCTCCTGATGCATAGCACAAACAGGGCATAATAGTGTTTTAGCGGACCAAGGATATAGTGATCCCATATACTAAACAAAGAATCTAATCATGACACAATCCAAAAATTGGGTATACTATTCATGCTTTATTAATCCATATATGCCATTCCCAAAAATGTGGAATTTAACTGAACCCATTTTCTATGCCTGTCAAAAAATGTAAATTCCATCTACAAAAAATTATCACAGAACATTATTCTCAAGAGAAGAATTCCGCACAGAAATCGATAGCAGATCCATGTCGCTGAACATGAGGTACACATATTCCATCTGGATCGCAGAAATGGACAGCGGAGAGCCAAACCCTATAATCCAAAGAGAAAAAACAAAAATCAAAACAATACCTCTAAAACACAGTACAGACCACAAAAAATGCATAAAAACGTATATCACATTAATGATCAGAAATACATATATAAGACAATGCATAAATCCTTAATGAGACCACATAGGGCACAACATACTACCTATAAAAAACTACCACCTTGTGCCCTATGTGGTCTCATTAAAGATTTATGCATTGTCTTATATATGTATTTCTGATCATTAATGTGATATACGTTTTTATGCATTTTTTGTGGTCTGTACTGTGTTTTAGAGGTATTGTTTTGATTTTGATTTTTCTCTTTGGATTATAGGGTTTGGCTCTCCACTGTCCATTTCTGCGATCCAGATGGAATATGTGTACCTCATGTTCAGCGACATGGATCTGCTATCGATTTCTGTGCGGAATTCTTCTCTTGAGAATAATGTTCTGTGATAATTTTTTGTAGATGGAATTTACATTTTTTGACAGGCATAGAAAATGGGTTCAGTTAAATTCCACATTTTTGGGAATGGCATATATGGATTAATAAAGCATGAATAGTATACCCAATTTTTGGATTGTGTCATGATTAGATTCTTTGTTTAGTATATGGGATCACTATATCCTTGGTCCGCTAAAACACTATTATGCCCTGTTTGTGCTATGCATCAGGAGCGCTATGTGGGTTAGTATTATCACCAGGCGCGGATAGGATGCTATGACTACGCCCCCCTAGTACGATCTGGCTTCTTCGCATGCGCGGGGACCCGACTCATACACTTCTAATGGCGAGCTAGGCGCTGCTTATATGTGCGCAAGCGCAGCGATGAATATGCGATGTTTTAGCTATGGGCTTTGCGGGATCTATCCTTGACCAATATTCCCTGCGCCTGCGCAGTCTTGCGCATATGTGGGCTCTAATGTCACGGGCAGATAACACTTTAACTTCCGGACATGCTCACTGCATCCTGGCTATACATTTCGGGTATAGGCATGTGGTCTGGTTTACTCGCATGCGCATGGACCCGTTTCGCACACCGCTAGGGGCGAATTATACGTTGCTTACATTTGCGCAAGCACAGCGGTGATTATGCGATGTTTTAGCTACGATCCTTGCGGGATCTCTTTGATTGATACTTGCTGGGCCTGTGCAGTCCCATGCAAGTGGGCTGTATTGACATGGGCAGATGACATTACAACTTCCTGACATGCTCAGTGTGTTCTGGCTACACAGGATGGGTATGGGCATGCAGCTGATTGGCTGCATGGACCCTGACACGGCAGGACATTTGCATTATATGACAGCTTCCTGACTCAGAGAAGATGGCGGCGTCTAGAGGACCTTATCACTGGAGGGCAGCTGTGCAGCGGAGAGCCTTGCCTCTGACCTATCATGGACACATATGTATGTTATGTATCTCTGATTGTTTGTAGCATCTGATTGGTTATGGGCTTGTATATAGATGTGTATTGTATCATTGAGCTGCATGCTTGACAAAGACCTAATACAGGTCGAAACGTAGCAGCGGTTGTCATGGAGGATTAAGAAGAACTTTTTGTACGTTTGTCCTGGAGTGCTGTCTTCGTCATTACATGATCTGGTGTTTCTGCTCTGATTGGGTCAGTGAGTCCAGACCCAAAACCTATAGAAGTCCGTGCACCCATCTGTTTCTAAAAGCTCCCCCACTAGGTGGTTTATTGTGGTGTGCTGCAACCTTTCTCTTTCAATTTGAATTTGCAACATCACTTTATTTTCGATCCTCTCACAATCTACTCAGTGATAAGTGAAGGAAAAAGGGCGACAAACTGATACAGTGGTGCAAGCTTTTTTTGAAAAATGTGCACATATTTGAATAAATATATTTATTAAAATAAGATAAAATCCAGCCCAAAATGCAAAGCGTTTCGAGGCAAATATGTTTCTTCAGTTCTGCTGGAGAACACACTAGATAATATAGACAAGAAATGGAGGTCCATGGGATAAAATATAATGTTTAACAAAAACATTCTATATAGTGATATGTGATGGGGAAAAAAAGAAGAAAAGAAATAGATTGGACAGTGAAATACGAATGGAGAAAGGTGGCCAGGGGGTAGGTATAGCCAGAAAGTATTATACAATAGTACTGCATGTACCATAAACATATATATTTTTTAAGGGAGGGAAATGACGTGCCGTCATGATGACTCGGAAAAAATGAATTTTCGGTAAGAAATTCTATCCTTTTCCCCAGCGTTATCATGACGGCATACATGGAGCCATACCAAATTACTTCTCTAGGGTGGGACTATTGCCTGCAAATCTTTCCTACCAAGCGATAAGTCCGAGTGATGATCGGTATTTAGCCTGTAGTGCTTCACAAATGTGTGCAGGCTAGACCATGTGGCCGCCCTGCATATCTGATCTGGTGAAGCCATGGCCCTTTCTGCCCAAGAGCACGATATGACTCTCATTGAATGAGCCCTCGGTCCTTCTGGAACCGTCTTGTTGCTGGAGGAGTAGACTTGCTGGATTGCTGTTTTTAATCCAGCGGTTAATGGATCCACAATACGTCGGAACTCTTCCCGCTTCAGGCACCATTCTCCCGGATCCAGGTGTGTCCGGCTGAGGTAGTCTGCTGTCATGTTCTGGGATCCTCTGAGATGAACCACTGTTAATGACCGCAGCATGACTTCGGCCCACCGAAGATTTGGGCTGTTAGCTTTAGGAGATGGAAGTTCCTGGTACCTCCCTGATGACGAAAAAGGGAGACAGCCGTTGCGTTATCTGAGAAGACTTTGACATGTTTGCCTCTTAAGGTGTCTCGTGACCTGCGCAGCACTTCCCAGATAGCCATAAGTTCTCTGAAGTTTGGCTTTTAATTTCTGGGCCCCATTTCCCATGTAGCAGGTGTTGTCCTACCTGTGCTCCTCAACCGAGCTGGCTAGCATCCATGACTACACTAACGAAGGGTTCAGGAACCCACTGGGACGCCGCATTCAGATTATGGGCCGACAACCACCAGCGAAGAGACCGGACGACTGATGATGACAGGGGCATCTTGCTATCTAATGAGGTTGCCGCTCCATCCCAGTTACTCAGGACAGCCCTTTGCAGCGTTCTTGAATGTGCTTGGGCCCATGGTATAATTTGTATGTCATGAGGCCCAACAGTCTCATTCCTTCTGTTAATGATATCTGGTTTTTTTGCACGTATTTACGAACTGTCTGTCTTAAGCTCTCCTTCCTGAGTGACGGCAAGGATAAAGTCTGGGACTCGGAGTCTATCTGGACACCCAAAAATATTTTCCGAGTTTCCGGAAGAAGTCTGGACTTTTGGAAGTTCACAATCCACCCTAGTTTCTGGAACAGGGCGACTATATGAACGGTATCTTCCTTCAGGACTTTTACTGAGGGGCCTATCAGTAGAAATTCGTCCAGATAGGGAATGATGTTAATGCCTGATGCGTGAAGATATGCTACCATCTCGACCATGATTTTCGAGAAAACCCTTGGCGCGGTAGATATGCCGAATATAGACAGTTCCCGATTTCCACGGTGAATCGCAAGTATTTATGATGTTCAGGAAGAATCGGTACATGATAGTATGCATCCTTTAGGTCAAGTGTACACATATAATCTCCTCTATTAACTAAGGTCACTGCTAATCTAATAGTTTTCATCTTAAATTTTTTGTAAATGATCTACTTGGCTTTTTAATGAGAAAAAGGGGAGAGTAGTACCTCAATTTCTGTTCTGAAGAGGAGACCTAAACTATTGCCCCCATATGCAGCAAGTTAGCGATTTCTTCTCTAAAGACTTTTTGAAGGGCCGGGGATTGCGTGGGAGTTACAGCAAATCTATTGGGAGGCCGGACAAAAAATTCTATTCTTCACCCGTGGGATACTAGCTGGAGAACCCACAGATTTTCTGTAATGCCTTGCCATTCCTGACCGAATCTCAGCAGTCTACCCCCCACCTGGAAATTTTCTACCGGGATAGCAACTTCCCTCGTCTTACCCCTGCCTCCTTTGGGGTAAGACCAGCGTCCCGTCTTTCCTTTTGCCCCGATAAGGCTTGAAGGTAGGCTGTCGCTTGAAGGGTTTGCGGGATCTTCCCCTGGTCTGGAAATCCCTGGGTTTTATCCTCTGCTTTTTTCAAGATCTTGTCCAGATCGGCCCCGAAAATGTATTGCCCATAAAAGGGGGTGTTGCATAATTTATTCTTGGACGTAGCATCTGCTTTCCAGTTTTTTAGCCAGATTGCTCGTCTGGCCATATTAGATAGTGCCGCATTTCAATCTGACAGTCTGATTGTCTCAGCGGGGGCATCATCCAGAAAGGCTGTTGCCAACTTTAACAGGGGTATACACTCCTGGATCTCCTCCCTGTATGCCTTCTGCTTGACTTGGTTGTCCAGTTCCCCCAGCCAAAGAAACAAAGACCTCGCCACCGACGTGGCTGCAATATTTGATTCTCTGGCATAAGCCGATGCTTGCCACGACTGCTTCATGAGGGCATCGACTTTATTATCCATGGGATCCTTTGGATGGGAGGAATCGTTGAAGAAAAGTGCCGTTTTGCTAGCCATCTTGGCCACCTGTGCATCCACCTTTGGTACGCTCTCCTACTTCTGCACGTCTTCTTCTAAGAACCTAAGTGCCTCTTTATACTCTCAGAGTAGATACAGGTGTTTATCAGCACAGAGCCATTCATCAGCGATCACTTTCTTCAGAGTGCTATTTACAGGAAAAACAATACTATTTCTGGCCCTTAATCCTCCAAACATGTCATCCTGGACAGACCTTGGCTCAACCGTATCTTTGATTTTCATGTTGTGCCTTATGGCCTTTAGAAGCTCGTCGAGATCACCTGAGGCGAAGTAATACTTTTTACTATCATCCGTGGCCTCGGGAGGATGATCCAATAATTCGCCCTCTGAGAGCTTGACTAGCGACTGCTCCTAGTCCGAGCTAGTCAGTGGCGTATAACTGAGCCTTTTGGTGGACTTTCTCTCCAACTGGGCCAATGGAAGGCTAGAGATGGATGCCCGCACTTCATCCCTAACAAGGGATCTTTTGTCTTCCATGAACGCCGACTGCTCCTCCTTAAAGGGGTTGTCCCGCGCCGAAACGGGTTTTTTTTTAACCCCCCCCCCCCCGTTCGGCGCGAGACAACCCCGATGCAGGGATTAAAAAAGAAAACCGCACAGCGCTTACCTTAATCCCCGCGCTCCGGTGACTTCTTACTTACCTGTTGAAGATGGCCGCCGGGATCTTCTCCCTCGATGGACCGCAGGGCTTCTGTGCGGTCCATTGCCGATTCCAGCCTCCTGATTGGCTGGAACCGGCACGTGACGGGGCGGAGCTACACGGAGGCGGCATCCTGCACGAGCGGCCCCATTGAGAAAAGAAGAAGACCCGGACAGCGCAAGCGCGGCTAATTTGGCCATTAGACGCCGAAAATTAGTCGGCTCCATGGAAACGAGGACGCTAGCAACGGAGCAGGTAAGTGAAAAACTTCTTATAACTTCTGTATGGCTCATAATTAATGCACAATGTACATTACAAAGTGCATTATTATGGCCATACAGAAGTGTATAGACCCACTTGCTGCCGCGGGACAACCCCTTTAAGGATTTTAAACCTGCATTCCAGCCATAGAGATTTCTTATATGCAACCTCTAATTTTTTTAAGGCACATAGAGCATTTTCTATGCCTCTTTTTAGGGTCCTGCTTAGATTTAACAGATTCCCTGTCCTGCAACGATACATGCATAGAGGTGCATAAATATACACACAACAACCCACTCAAACCAAACCTTGTATATATTGCACCTTTTTGGATTAGATGGAACACTCACAGTTTGCAGGGCCTCCACGTCGGTCTCTCTGCTTGTCATGTTGGAAGAGGAACGCCAGGCAAAGATGTACGCTTCTATGAAGGTGTTTCCTGCACTGTGGAGGAGGTCAGGGGTTTTGAACGCCGCGGGCTTTTAATTCCTGATTCTCGCCGGCGTGTGACGTCATCACGCTTGGACGCATCAAAGCCACACACCCCTGCATCGAGCGCGCGGCCCGAGGACGCCTCGAGCCGAGTCCTGCTGCTGGTGGGAGAGGGGTCTCAGGAGCCTATGGTCCGCCGCTTTACCTGTTGCCGCGGATGCCAGTAAGAAGGGAGGCAAAGCCCGTGGCCCGCTGTTCCCCCTGATGCTGTGAATGGGGCAGGAAGCTCCCCTCCCCTTGTCGATCCTTTCGGCTCCATGTAGGGAGCCCTCTTGCTTGTCCCTGTAGGGACAGGAAGCACTGAGGAATGGAAGTTAGGAGGAGCCTTTTCAAGCCTCTTGCTTTCTGTCCCTACGAATTCAGAGGGCAACCTCCATGTACTGCCATCATGAAGACACCGGGGAAAAGGTTATTTACCCTATTTGGAACAATATAAGACACCATTGGTGGAACCGGCTACTGCACAGCATCATGCCTCTAGAAGCAGAAAATGACATCACAATACTGCTGCAAAAATGCAACAAAAATACAACAAAACACAGCAACAAAATGCAACAAAAATACAACAAAACACAGCAACAAAATGCTACAAAAATGCAACAAAAATACAACAAAACACAGCAACAAAATGCAACAAAAATACAACAAAACACAGCAACAAAATGCTACAAAAATACAACAAAACACAGCAACAAAATTACAACAAAACACAGCAACAAAATGCAACAAAAATACAACAAAACACAGCAACAAAATGCTACAAAAATACAAGAAAACACAGCAACAAAATGCAACAAAAATACAACAAAACACAGCAACAAAATGCTTTTTTTTCCTTTCTTTCCTTCTCCTTTTCCCGTTTCTCCTTTCTCTTCCTTTTTCTTTCCCTTCTCTTTCCTTCTCCCTTTCTCCTTCTCTCTTCCTTTCATTCCCCCTCCTTAATATGGGTTAGTTCTAATACCGGATTTTAATATATGGGCAATAAACCAGTTTTATAGCTCATGCCTCTGGGATACCTTGTGTCTAATCTGAGGATCCAGCATGCCTCTAGGATACCTTGTGTCTAATCTGAGGATCCAGCACGCCTCTAGGATACCTTGTGTCTAATCTGAGGATCCAGCACGCCTCTAGGATACCTTGTGTCTAATCTGAGGATCCAGCACGCCTCTAGGATACCTTGTATCTAATCTGAGGATCCAGCACGCCTCTAGGATACCTTGTGTCTAATCTGAGGATCCAGCACGCCTCTAGGATACCTTGTGTCTAATCTGAGGATCCAGCACGCCTCTAGGATACCTTGTGTCTAATCTGAGGATCCAGCACGCCTCTAGGATACCTTGTGTCTAATCTGAGGATCCAGCACGCCTCTAGGATACCTTGTGTCTAATCTGAGGATCCAGCACGCCTCTAGGATACCTTGTGTCTAATCTGAGGATCCAGCACGCCTCTAGGATACCTTGTGTCTAATCTGAGGATCCAGCACGCCTCTAGGATACCTTGTATCTAATCTAAGGATCCAGCACGCCTCTAGGATACCTTGTGTCTAATCTGAGGATCCAGCATGCCTCTAGGATACCTTGTGTCTAATCTGAGGATCCAGCATGCTTCTAGGATACCTTGTGTCTAATCTGAGGATCCAGCACGCTTCTAGGATACCTTGTGTCTAATCTGAGGATCCAGCACGCCTCTAGGATACCTTGTGTCTAATCTGGGGATCCAGCACGCCTCTAGGATACCTTGTGTCTAATCTGGGGATCCAGCACGCCTCTAGGATACCTTGTGTCTAATCTGAGGATCCAGCACGCCTCTAGGATACCTTGTGTCTAATCTGAGGATTCAGCACGCCTCTAGGATACCTTGTGTCTAATCTGAGGATCCAGCACGCCTCTAGGATACCTTGTGTCTAATCTGGGGATCCAGCACGCCTCTAGGATACCTTGTGTCTAATCTGAGGATCCAGCACGCCTCTAGGATACCTTGTATCTAATCTAAGGATCCAGCACGCCTCTAGGATACCTTGTGTCTAATCTGAGGATCCAGCATGCCTCTAGGATACCTTGTGTCTAATCTGAGGATCCAGCATGCTTCTAGGATACCTTGTGTCTAATCTGAGGATCCAGCACGCCTCTAGGATACCTTGTGTCTAATCTGGGGATCCAGCACGCCTCTAGGATACCTTGTGTCTAATCTGGGGATCCAGCACGCCTCTAGGATACCTTGTGTCTAATCTGAGGATCCAGCACGCCTCTAGGATACCTTGTGTCTAATCTGAGGATCCAGCACGCCTCTAGGATACCTTGTATCTAATCTGAGGATCCAGCACGCCTCTAGGATACCTTGTGTCTAATCTGAGGATCCAGCACGCCTCTAGGATACCTTGTGTCTAATCTGAGGATCCAGCATGCCTCTAGGATACCTTGTGTCTAATCTGGGGATCCAGCACGCCTCTAGGATACCTTGTGTCTAATCTGGGGATCCAGCACGCCTCTAGGATACCTTGTGTCTAATCTGAGGATCCAGCACGCCTCTAGGATACCTTGTATCTAATCTAAGGATCCAGCACGCCTCTAGGATACCTTGTGTCTAATCTGAGGATCCAGCATGCCTCTAGGATACCTTGTGTCTAATCTGAGGATCGAGCATGCTTCTAGGATACCTTGTGTCTAATCTGAGGATCCAGCACGCCTCTAGGATACCTTGTGTCTAATCTGGGGATCCAGCACGCCTCTAGGATACCTTGTGTCTAATCTGGGGATCCAGCACGCCTCTAGGATACCTTGTGTCTAATCTGAGGATCCAGCACGCCTCTAGGATACCTTGTGTCTAATCTGAGGATCCAGCACGCCTCTAGGATACCTTGTATCTAATCTGAGGATCCAGCACGCCTCTAGGATACCTTGTGTCTAATCTGGGGATCCAGCACGCCTCTAGGATACCTTGTGTCTAATCTGAGGATTCAGCACGCCTCTAGGATACCTTGTGTCTAATCTGAGGATCCAGCACGCCTCTAGGATACCTTGTGTCTAATCTGGGGATCCAGCACGCCTCTAGGATACCTTGTATCTATCTGAGGATCCAGCACGCCTCTAGAATACCTTGTATCTATCTGAGGATCCAGCAGGCCTCTAGGATACCTTGTATCTATCTGAGGATCCAGCACGCCTCTAGGATACCTTGTATCTATCTGAGGATCCAGCATGCCTCTAGGATACCTTGTGTCTAATCTGAGGATCCAGCATGCCTCTAGGATACCTTGTGTCTAATCTGAGGATCCAGCACGCCTCTAGGATACCTTGTGTCTAATCTGAGGATCCAGCACGCCTCTAGGATACCTTGTGTCTATCTGGGGATCCAGCACGCCTCTAGGATACCTTGTGTCTAATCTGAGGATCCAGCACGCCTCTAGGATACCTTGTATCTATCTGAGGATCCAGCACGCCTCTAGGATACCTTGTGTCTAATCTGAGGATCCAGCACGCCTCTAGGATACCTTGTATCTAATCTGAGGATCCAGCACGCCTCTAGGATACCTTGTATCTAATCTGAGGATCCAGCACGCCTCTAGGATACCTTGTGTCTATCTGGGGATCCAGCACGCCTCTAGGATACCTTGTGTCTATCTGGGGATCCAGCACGCCTCTAGGATACCTTGTGTCTAATCTGGGGATCCAGCATGCCTCTCTCTCTCTTTAGGACTTTCTCCTTCATATTGCCTCCTCTGTTTATACCTTTCACCGCTTCTATGCCTTGGAACATGAACGTATCCAGATTATCATTATGACAATCCAAGAAGTGTCTGACTGCACCGAGATGTTATTATTTGTATTAGTAATATCTCTAATACATTCTGTGATCCTGGTGTTTAGTTTCCTAATGGTACAGCCTGGATAACCAAACCCCTATGTACGCCGCCAGATAACATGCACCCTGACCTACTGACTGCAATCCCTGCTAGCCACCATTAACTGCCACCTGCAGTCACACCTTTTCTGCTGTCACACAGCTTAACCCATTAAGGACCAGCCACTGTATATATACGGCGGCTGGTCCTGGGCTTAGAGGACCACCGATAGTAAAAATACGGCGGTGCTCTAAGTCTCCTGCCTCTGCAATCAGTCAGAGAGGTACGGGTTATCAGCTGTTAGTGACAGCTGATAACCCGGTGCAGAAGGCAGGAGGGTTTTTGAACCCTTCCTGCCTTCTGCTTCCCCGATATACAGTGCTCAATGAGCACTGTATGGGGAAACTGAAAGTAACATTTACTTTCAGTACGGGAGCCTCGTGGGGTCATGTGACCTCCTGGGATTCCCTGCTATGCAGAGCTGGAGGGTCAGACTTAGACCCTAGCAGCTCTGCAGGTGACTAAAGTCACCACAGTGGTTGCTTTCCCCTATAATTAGGGCTCCTATGGACGCCCCAACTATAAAGGAAAGTGTCAAAGTTAAAAAAAAAAAAAAAAAGTGAATGTCCCCCAGAGGTCTTATATGACGTCATGGGGGACACAGATAGTAAAATACACAATTACAGAAATACGTAAAACAAAATAACAGAATAAAACAACAATACATACAAAAGAAAGAGAATAACACAAAGCAGACGCCAACAAAAACCATCGCCGTATGCGCCCTGTAAACCCAAACCCATACATACTATATATCAAAACGTCCGAAATAAATAGAGGAACCCATTCCCATACTTTGTTTTAGTGTAAATATAAAAATAATTTTTAAAAAAACTATAAATGTTAAAAAAATCCTTTTTTTTTAGCATTTTACCCCCAATAAAACGAAAAAACGAAAAGAAAAAAAAAGTCAGTGAAAAAGATATTAAAAAAATAGTCCTATTTGTCACGGAAAAAAAAAACGCAGCAAAAATAATTTTGGTAGCTAAAGGAAAAAAAAAATAGAGCAGTAAAACCGCCACATGGGTAAAATCCAAGTGTCTGGTCCTTAAGGTACAAAACAACCTGGTCCTTAAGGGGTTAATGTCTGACCATTGTCTATGTGTATAGCATCCCTCACTCTCCACCCCGCCATACCATGCCCATCTCCAGCCCTTTACCCTCTGTATCCCCCCATTACCTGTAGTATATAGGCTCGTTGGAGCAGGACCCTCACCCCTATTGTTCCCATCAGCTGATTACTATATGTAAGTGTGGTTCTGTAATTTTTGTCTCTGTATCCCCCCTGACTTTGTAAGCGCTGCGGAATATGTTGGCGATATTCAAATAAAGATTATGATTATTATAACCTTTGGCGCACTCTGTGCACGCAATATTGCAGACAACATTTTTAGTATAACAGTTAATGTAAGAATTTATTTTTGGATTCTGTTTTTTTATCTATTCCAAATTTTATTTTGTTGGCAAGCTTCCATGCCCCGCCCCCCCTTTCCCACCTCCCCCACATCTGAAGAAGCCCTTTTGCAGCAGGCAGCATCGTGAGCTACGGGTCTTTTCTATATGACTGTGTGAGTTTATTTGCTAGATTCGTGTTACGCCGTGGCACGCATCTTACACCCCCTTCCAAAATAGATTGTAATGTTTTATCCCGTTTCAAGATGGGAAGGTAAGAAAAAACTATATTTTTTAATTTCACTGAACTCTCGGCTGTACGCCGTAAAAAAGACCAGTCTATAATCTGCAACTGTTTGTTAGTGCATTTGTGCCTCAACAGATCGGTTCTAGCCGCTGATTGGACCCCTCTCCTTGCTCTTTCCAACATCCATTTCTTATACCCTCTTTCCCCCAATCTTTCACATATTTTACTTTTTGAGAAATACTACAGGAACGTTTGGCTCTCACTAGCTCCCCCACAGGTATTGCTCTGATTGCTTGGATGGGATGGCAACTATTGGCACTTAGGATGGTGTTACACAAATTGGATTATACACTGACTCTAATCAACAATTGCCCTTCTACTCCAAAACGCCAGGGGCACATGCCCCGCTTCCACCCCAGCTAGGGGGCTCCTGATTACATGTCTATTACCTGGTGATTGGAGCAGCTGGTGGGTCTCCATCATGGCCTCCTTGTACAGATCCTTGTGTCCTTCTAAATACTCCCACTCCTCCATGGAGAAATAGACAGCGACATCCTGACACCTTATAGGAACCTGACAACACAATATACAGTCATCACCCAGAAGCCTCCAGTGCTGGTACTGAATAATGTCCCAGCATTCCCTGCAGCGTCACCTCTCCAGTCAGCAGCTCAATCATCTTGTTGGTGAGTTCTAGAATCTTCTGTACATTGATGTCCTCATGTATCAGGGGGTGCAGTGGGTGCCCCATGATTGGGCTCAGAGGTCTTCCCCATCCATCACACACAGGGGCCCGACAGTCATCACTAGAGGTCTTCTTCACTACTGTGTAATCCTGTATATGGGGATACATTAATAAATATCACTACAGACATTTCCAGAATCTCTCCCCTCCCCAGTGACATCATCTGTTATTACCATAGATAAGAATGATGTAATGTGACATCATCAGAATCTCTCCCCCCTCCAGTGACATCATCTGTTATTACCATAGATGAGAATGATGTAATGTGACATCATCAGAATCTCTCACCTCCCCAGTCAGCTGGAGGAGTATCTCTAGGGTGAGGTTGAATACACTCTCCGCCATCTTGTTTCTGTCCTTCTCCATCTTTGATGAATCAGTCCTGTAGGGACCTGAATGGAAACAATATGAACCGATGTAAAAACCACAAAAACCAACATCTCCAAGTTCAGCTGCTTTTTACGGGGTTTTCTCTGAAGCGCTGCGGTGTTTTAGCGCACAATATAGATGTCTGCAATGTACATGCGTGTTGGGATGTATGTGTGACATCGGGCAGCAGAATCCTCCGGACAGCCTCCCGTTAACCCCTTCCTGCAGCCATTTCTCATCCCCACCGCCCAACGACAATTGCTATTATATCTGCTAATAAAGCTGGATGAGCGCCGGTATTGTGAGGGACAAGTAGGATTTATAATAGCAGCATTTAATGTGGGAGAACCTTAGAAATGCTTTATTAGGAATTCATTTAATAAGAAATTTTATAAAAACATTTGCTGGAATCCTTTAACCCCTTAGTGCTATAGGTAGTACATGTACGTCCTGCAGCGTCGGGGTATGTATGAACGCGCGGCGATCTCCCTCCATACAGCGTGAGCGCCGGCTGTTTACTGCGGCTGATACCAACTCCGATAAGCTGTCAATTCTGATAGCGCCATTTAAAATGGGATGAGATCGCAGGGAGCCGTGCAGGTGTCATGGCAGCCGGGGGCCCTCTGTAACGCCCCGGGCTGTCCTGGCAGAATGCCTATCAAGCCATGCCCGTGGCTCCTCCAGAAAAGGAGTGAGAAGATGAGCCCATTCCCATCTAATTACTTCTCTGTACTAATTACTTACTGACTCCACGACCTAAACATTTACCAGCGTCCGGATCGCGGCATCCAATAATCCGCACAAACCTCAGTAAAGTTTACACCGCCCTATCCCATCTGGGCCCAATCTGTAGCAGAAAGTAGGCCGACCGCTTCTATAGCGAAACCCGTTACACGCTGCCGTCACAGAGATAACAAATATCACTAGCGAGGAACGGCTAATACATTCCTGATGACAGATGGAAAACATCCTGAAGGACATACAAATGGCCACCAAAATAACCTGCAGGGGGCGCCCTCCAGCCTCACCCTGCCCTGAAAAGAATTGCATCTTCTACACCCAGGTACGCAGAGGGATCTGTTCCTTCAGCCGCTAGGACTTACTATTCTTATACAGAGGAGTCTATATCCCGGTGGTCAGAGGGATCTGGTCCTTCAGCCAGTAGGACTTACTATTCTTATACTGAGGAGTCTACATCCTGGTGGTCAGAGGGATCTGGTCCTTCAGCCACTAGGACTTACTAGTCTTATACAGAGGAGTCTACATCCTGGTGGTCAGAGGGATCTGGTCCTTCAGCCACTAGGACTTACTATTCTTATACAGAGGAGTCTACATCCTGGTGGTCAGAGGGATCAGGTCCTTCAGTCACTAGGACTTACTATTCTTATACAGAGGATTCTACATCCTGGTGGTCAGAGGGATCTGGTCCTTCAGCCGCTTGGACTTACTATTCTTATACAGAGGAGTCTACATCCTGGTGGTCAGAGGGATCTGGTCCTTCAGTCACTAGGACTTACTATTCTTATACAGAGGATAAGGTACTGGACAGACCCCGTTGACCATAATGAGTTCTGGATGGCAGTTTCCTGGATAAGTAGCACAGTGTGGTGTAGAGACTTCAGGCTGTCAGACATTGTTGTGTCAGGCCTTGGGCCTATCTCAGCTTCTATGTTATGGTTGTCATTTGTCAGGCCCTGGGAAAGCTGGATGAATTCAGTGTTCTAAACTCTTATTCCTCTCTTTTGTATCTGGCAAGCCTTCGATGTACAGGAGGACAGGAAGCCCTTTGTCCCACCGGCTACTGACAAGGAGATGCTAAATAGGCCCCTGCTGGCACGGATTGGCACGTTGGATGGTTCACGCAGACATCCTGGTGCCCAATTTTACATCAGAAGGAAATCATTTAATAAAGGATATTTGGGCGAATGAAGGTCTTAGCCAGATATATATTATATATTTAGCATCGGGCTGACCAGCCAAGCAAAATAAAAAGGCTCAGAGCACCCAGAACTGCATATTTGGGGAAATATGGATGTCAACCAATCCGTGCGTGGGCTCAAACCATATGTAAAATCAGGACTAAGAATGTGCCCTTTTGCAGCAGGCAGCATCGTGAGCTACGGGTCTTTTCTATATGACTGTGTGAGTTTATTTGCTAGATTCGGGTTATGCCGTGGCACGCATCGTACACCCCCTTCCAAAATAGATTGTAATGTCTTATCCCGTTTCAAGATGGGAAGGTAAGAAAAAAATATATTTTTAACTTCACTGAACTCTCGGCTGTACGCCGTAAAAAGGACCAGTCTATAATCTGCAACTGTTTGTTAGTCCGTTTGTCCCGGATAGAACAGATCGGTTCGATCCGCTGATTGGGCCCGTCTCCTTGCTCTTTCCAACATCCATTTCTTATACCCTCTTTCCTCCAATCTTTCACATATTTTACTTTCTGAGACTGTATAGTCGTCCCTCTTAGTGCAGGAAGGTTTGGCTCTCACTGGCTCCCCCACAGGATTGTATGGGATGGCAACTATTGGCATGTAAAATGGTAATACCCAAATTGGATTATACACAGACTCTAATCAACAATTACCTTCTACTCAAAAACACCAGGGGCACATACCCCGCTTCCACACCAGCTAGGGGGCTCCTGATTACATGTCCATTACCTGGTGATGGGAGCGGCTGGTGGGTCTCCATCATGGCCTCCTTGTACAGATCCTTGTGTCCTTCTAAATACTCCCACTCCTCCATGGAGAAATAGACAGCGACATCCTGACACCTTATAGGAACCTGACAACACAATATACAGTCATCACCCAGAAGCCTCCAGTGCTGTTACTGTATAATGTCCCAGCATTCCCTGCAGCGTCACCTCTCCAGTCAGCAGCTCAATAAACTTGTTGGCGAGTTCTAGAATCTTCTGTACATTGATGTCCTCATGTATCAGGGGGTGAGGTGGGGGCCCTGTGATTGGGCTCAGGTGTCTATCCCATCCATCACACACAGGGGCCCGACAGCCATCACTAGAGGTCTTCATCACTACTGTGTAATCCTGTATATGGGGAGACATTAATAAATATCATTACAGACATTTCCAAAGTCAATCACCTCTCCAGTGACATCATCAGTTACTACCATAGATAAGAATGAGGTCATGTGACATCATCAGAATCTCTCTCCACCCCAGTGACATCATCTGTTATTACCATAGATAAGAATGATATAATGTGACATCATCAGAATCTCTCACCTCTCCAGTGACATCATCTGTTATTACCATAGATAAGAATGATGTAATGTGACATCATCAGAATCTCTCACCTCTCCAGTAAGCTTGAGGAGTATCTCTAGGGTGAGGTTGAATACACTCTCCACCATCTTGTTTCCGTCCTTCTCCATCCTGACCGGGTCAATCAGCAAAAATATCTTATATGAAAGTTATCAGCGGACCTTATATTGTACGACCTGAATGGAGAGAAGATGAGAAAATATAGAAGCCACACAGATAGCCATGTACAGAATACATTTACTGGAGGGAATAAGGGGAAACATTTGAGGAGATATTAACCCCTTCCTGCTGCAGACTTTTTTTTTCCTAATTTTAATTTCTCCATCTCCACCAACTTTTTACTGTTTCCAGTGATAGAGCTACACAAGGACTTCTTTTTGTGAGAGGAGCTTTATTTTTAAAAATGAAATAAAAATATAGATCCGCGCTCAAAGGATAAGACATCCGACACCTTTTTCAAGCTTATGTTTACCGAAACGCGTTGCTCTGTTTAAATGTAATAAAAGTACGCTGGAGAATTTAAATCTTATCCTTTGAGCGCGGATCTACTGTATATTTTTATTTTATGCACTTTGATTCATCAAGCCCCAAATTTTGGTGTGCTTGTTATTTTTCCTGCGGCTCTCCGTGAAGCGACGGATCTAGGATTAAAGATTTTCTACATGGCTACCTGGATTGTCGGTGTCAGCGAGGTTTATTAAAGGTTTACCTCGTTTGACACCAGGTGAGTTAACACTCATTTACTTGTGGGTATATAACTAACTCAATACACCTGGCGCATCTTTAAACGGTTTTTTTTTTTGTTTTATTTTTAAAAAGGTACCATATAATGTATTCAAAAACTTGAATTGGAAATACAGAATTTTTGACATTTCAATTTTTTTATTCTTTGAAATAATCAAAAAGCCTTTAAAAATGTTACTTTTTCTTTAGTCCATAAAAGAGATTTTAACTTGTTTTTTTTTTTTTTTTGCTTAAAAGTATACTGCAATACTATGTAATACAATACAGTATACAATGTCTCCCATAAGTCCAACCTTACGTCCTCATCGTGGGAGACGGGCAACAGTCAAGTAGGAGACTGCTTGATAGGTGAAGTACGGTGGCCAATACTGTAGCCGTTGAGGTCTGTCAGGAACCTTGAATATGGCTGGCTAACGAGGCTCTGGTGATGGCTGGGCAGCAGGGGTTCCTTCCTAGCTCAAGGCGGATACATCTCCTAGTCGAGGCAAACAGCAACAGCGAAGGGCCTAGTACCATTAGAGTTGCGACTAATGGCAGACTAGTGCCAGATTACGCAACATAGTAGTGATAAGATTATACAACTTTACATAAGACAGTGGTGACGCTAGTAGCAGAATAGCATCAGGTTATATAGGAAAGAGTTGACGGTACTGACAGAATAGTGACCGGTGACATAAGATAGTGGTGACAGAATAGTGACAGAATAGTGACAGATGACATCAGATAGTGGTGACAGTAGTGACAGAATAGTGACCGGTGACATCAGATAGTGGTGACAGTAGTGACAGAATAGTGACCGGTGACATCACATAGTGGTGACAGTAGTGACAGAATAGTGACCGGTGACATCAGATAGTGGTGACAGTAGTGACAGAATAGTGACCGGTGACATCAGATAGTGGTGACGGTAGTGACAGAATAGTGACAGGTGACATCAGATAGTGGTGACAGTAGTGACAGAATAGTGACCGGTGACATCAGATAGTGGTGACAGTAGTGACAGAATAGTGACCGGTGACATCAGATAGTGGTGACAGTAGTGACATAATAGTGACCGGTGACATAAGATAGTGGTGACAGAATAGTGACAGAATAGTGACAGATGACATCAGATAGTGGTGACAGTAGTGACAGAATAGTGACCGGTGACATCAGATAGTGGTGACAGTAGTGACAGAATAGTGACCGGTGACATCACATAGTGGTGACAGTAGTGACAGAATAGTGACCGGTGACATCAGATAGTGGTGACAGTAGTGACATAATAGTGACCGGTGACATCAGATAGTGGTGACAGTAGTGACAGAATAGTGACCGGTGACATCAGATAGTGGTGACAGTAGTGACAGAATAGTGACCGGTGACATCAGATAGTGGTGACAGTAGTGACAGAATAGTGACAGGTGACATCAGATAGTGGTGACAGTAGTGACAGAATAGTGACCGGTGACATCAGATAGTGGTGACAGTAGTGACAGAATAGTGACCGGTGACATCAGATAGTGGTGACGGTAGTGACATAATAGTGACCGGTGACATCAGATAGTGGTGACGGTAGTGACAGAATAGTGACCGGTGACATCAGATAGTGGTGACAGTAGTGACATAATAGTGACCGGTGACATCACATAGTGGTGACAGTAGTGACAGAATAGTGACCGGTGACATCAGATAGTGGTGACAGTAGTGACAGAATAGTGACCGGTGACATCAGATAGTGGTGACAGTAGTGACATATTAGTGACCGGTGACATCAGATAGCGGTGACAGTAGTGACATAATAGTGACCGGTGACATCAGATAGTGGTGACAGTAGTGACAGAATAGTGACAGGTGACATCAGATAGTGGTGACGGTAGTGACAGAATAGTGACCGGTGACATCACATAGTGGTGACAGTAGTGACAGAATAGTGACAGGTGACATCAGATAGTGGTGACTGTAGTGACATCAGATAGCGGTGACAGTAGTGACATAATAGTGACCGGTGACATCAGATAGTGGTGACAGTAGTGACATAATAGTGACTGGTGACATCAGATAGTGGTGACAGTAGTGACAGAATAGTGACCGGTGACATCAGATAGTGGTGACAGTAGTGACAGAATAGTGACCGGTGACATCAGATAGTGGTGACAGTAGTGACATAATAGTGACCGGTGACATCAGATAGTGGTGACAGTAGTGACATAATAGTGACCGGTGACATCAGATAGTGGTGACAGTAGTGACATAATAGTGACCAGTGACATCACATAGTGGTGACAGTGGTGACATAATAGTGACCGGTGACATCACACACGTCTTCTATGGTCCTGATGGCGGATAGAGTTATGTCGCTCACCGGCGGATCCTCCGTGTTGCTCCCTACAATTTCTGCGTTCGCTCCGGACGTTCCGCAGGTTTTTCTCCTCTTCTACAACTTCTGACTTGCAGTGTAATAAACAATGGCGCTGCTCTCCATAGACGGCGCCTCCCTGTGTGGGAGACTCACAGCGACCTACAGATGACAACGTGCCACCTTCTTCCTGTCACTGCAGAAAGCCCCTGAGCTGCCGTCTGTCGGAGATCCCTCAGTGGGCCCCTTCCTCACAGCCCCTATAGGACTCAGTGCCCAGTGCAGGTTGATTAACCCTTAAACTGCTAATTGTCCCCCCTGCTGTGTGAGGAGCACATGTCACCTCTCAGGCAGTGAAAGGGTTACAGCTGGTAACTTCCAGCAGCGACTCCCATCATCCACCAGGGGGCGCCGGCTCCTTCATGAGGACCCCTTATACAGCCTGTTAATGGCAGAAGGTCTCACAACGCTCCCTTACCTCCACCGGGGTAGATGCTGGAATGGAGGGGCTCCTAGGAGGTCTGAGGACAGGAAGTCACATGGTCTGAGGTCACATGACTGTAAAGGGCGGGGCTTACTAATGCAGTTCTGTGGAAAGAGGGGGAGGCTGCTGGGAGGGCTGTGACTGGAGGGTAGAAGTGTGGTACGGGGACTTATAAGCTATTGTTTCTCTGTTACCAGCCCGAAGGCTGAAGCACATTAAACATATATTGTTCTGTTACACATAAGTATAATTATAAGTATCTAACAGATGAAGTATGGCTGCTGTATAGTAACTTCACCTTTTCTTTAGGTTCCCCAACTATAAACATCTGTATGCAATCTCATGCAATGTAAACTTTTCCTGTGTGACCTAAGTAGTCGTCAAGGTAACGGGGCGCTGTTGTACCCGCAGTCTGCCCCGGGGCTGATTCTGTACCCCTCCCCTCTGTACGTATGGAAAGCTGAAGAGCGGAGTGCAGGCTGGATGTTGGGATGCAGCGATGATCCCCCCCCCCCCCCCCGCCCCGGCTCCCCCCTTAGCTCCGCCTACCACTACTGTCTGTACATGGAACTAGTATAAGAGATAAGATGAACCAATGAGCATTGGCCTCTAATAAGGCTGCCTACCTCGTATATAAGAATCGGCTGTGATGTCACAAGGCAGGCTGGATGTGAGAACCTTTATGTCTCCTTGACTCATTCATGTCGACATTGAATAAATCTTCATTTCCTAAGTCCCGGGTATCGTGTTGGATGTCGGCTCCTACTTCAGAAGGAGCTCCTTCCTGTGGAGTCAGTAGTCCGGCTCTTCTCTCCTGAATGGAGGTGTTAGAAGGTCCTCCGGCTCCTCTTATTACATCCTGATATCAGTAATTCGGAGAGCCGTCTGATGTGGTTGGAGGAAACATTTAGGAGAGAAGATCTATTTGTAGAGCTGAAAGCTGAACTTGTCCTCCTGCTGGATGAGTGTGGAGCGAGGAGCCCTGATGACCCGCAGCCCTTTATATCTACTAGACGGGGTCAGCAGGACCCTCTAGAGCCACATCTGCCCCCTGGATGACTGCGGAGCGAGGAGCCCTGATCACCTGCAGCCCTTTCTATCTACTAGACGGGGTCATCAGGACCCTCTAGAGCCACATCTGCCCCCCTGGATAAGTGCGGAGTGAGGAGCCCTGATGGCCTGCAGCCCTTTCTATCTACTAGATGGGGTCAGCAGGACCCTCTAGGGCCACATCTGCCCCCCTGGATGAGTGTGGAGCAAGGAGTCCTGATCACCTGCAGCCCTTTCTATCTACTAGACGGGGTCATCAGGACCCTCTAGAGCCACATCTGCCCCCCTGGATAAGTGCGGAGTGAGGAGCCGTGATGACCTGCAGCCCTTTCTATCTACTAGACGGTGGTCAGCAGGACCCTCTAGCGCAACATCTGTCCCCCTGGATGAGTGTGGAGCTAGGAGCCCTGATGACCTGCAGCCCTTTCTATCTACTAGACAGGGGTCAGCAGGATCCTCTCTAGAGCCACATCTGCCCCCCTGGATGAGTCTGGAGCGAGGAGCCCTGATGGCCTGCAGCCCTTTCTATCTACTAGATGGGGTCAGCAGGACCCTCTAGGGCCACATCTGCCCCCCTGGATGAGTGTGGAGCAAGGAGTCCTGATCACCTGCAGCCCTTTCTATCTACTAGATGGGAGTCAGCAGGATCCTCTCTAGAGCCACATCTGCCCCCCTGGATAAGTGCGGAGTGAGGAGCCGTGATGACCTGCAGCCCTTTCTATCTACTAGACGGTGGTCAGCAGGACCCTCTAGCGCAACATCTGTCCCCCTGGATGAGTGTGGAGCTAGGAGCCCTGATGACCTGCAGCCCTTTCTATCTACTAGACAGGGGTCAGCAGGACCCTCTCTAGAGCCACATCTGCCCCCCGGGCCGCCATCCGTGGATCTCGATGAGTGCAGAGCGAGCAGCCTTGATGACCTGCAGCCCTTTCTATCTACAGTATTAGTGCATCTTGACACCAGCGGAAGCCAGGGGTTTGACAGGAGGAATGCCCCTGTCACACCCCTAGCTCCCGATAGGGTCAAGAAGCAAAGGTCCTGGAAGGACCTAGGAGCTGGGGACGCCACTTGCAGCGTGGGGAAGCCAAAGCGGGAGACATGCTGCAGGAGGAGTGACACCCGGGGACCTCAGTGACAGTGCTCCTGCCTGCTTTGGCTGAAGGGGGAGCCGAGATGTGAGCCTACAGTACTGGACTTTAGCAGGGATACCAGTGACAGCGATCCTGCCTGCTTCACCCTTAGGGGGAGCGCAAGGGGGAGGCAACTTTGCCGGTTGTGCAGGAGTGGCACCCGGGGACAATAGTGCTGACGCAACTTACACCGCTCCCGGCTGGTTTGACTGCGGCGAAGCGGCAGCGTGATACTACAGTGCCGGGTGAGCGAAGGCATGGGGAACGCCTCTCAATGTGCTCCCGCCTACTTCAGCTGCAGGGAGAGCGGCAGCAGGAGCACACGGTCCGGTGGGGTGGAGGATCCTCTCAGCGGTCACACATGGGAAAATAACCGTGTGGCTATTTGTGTCACGGATGAAGGGTTAGGGTGAGGGGTAAGTGTAACAGTTAGCTTTATATTAAAACTGTAAGGATAACTGTGACACTTACCCCTCACCCTAACCCTCCATCCCTGACAGAAATCATAAAAGTGTGCATTGGTGGAATGAACGTGAATGGCTCCATGGATGTTAGCTGCTGCATGAGCTTACTGGGCTGCAAGGAGCTGCAGCCTATCCAGCTCTGCAGCCAATCAGGTGCAGGGGGCGTCACCCGCCCTGTCAATCTTGACTCCACCAGGACTTCCTGGTGGCATCAAGATACACTAATACCTCTATCTACTCGACGGGGGGTCAGCAGGACCCTCTCTAGAGCCACATCTGCCTCCAGGCTGCCATCCATGGAGCCGCAGAACAAAGATACCAGAACCGCCAGATCTGTACATGCCACCCCATGTTTTTATTCATACCAATTTAGGGTCTTTCTGCCTATCAGCTCCTCCCGCCTCCCTATAAGATCCAGCTCTTGCTGTTTGGGAGTTGCCAATTATTCCTCAGTGTTTGCTGAGTAGTCTTGCTGCTCTGACCTGCTGATTGTCTGGCCATGGCACTTTGTACGATTCCCTCAATTTGCAAGCTATTCTGCCTCTGTTGGTATTCTGCTTCTGTCAGCTTGTCTGCTGGACTTTGATATGGTCTGCCAGGTTTTCCATCTGCCTCAGTTCTACTTAGTATTGTTTGTGTTCGTTATTTTCATCTGCCTTTCCTGTCTGTATTAGTGAGTAGTTGTCTCTTACATAGGTACGGCGGTCCCTGCCTGTCCCCCCTAGGTAGCGCAGGGTCAGAGTTGGCGGTCTGGACGTGTCCACCATCAGGGCTATCTCCAGGAAGGGACAGTGGCGTGTGTGAAGATCAGGGAGCCCCGCGCCGTGCGTACCTATGCACCTCACTAGTACCGTAACAGCGCCCCCACTTTATTAGCTTAGATGCCACTATCATCATTAACCGCGGCATTCAAGTGATTCAAATGAACTATTTAAGATAGCTTGCACCTTGCCTTTAAGCCCTCCCCATGTCACCCTCCCCTGTGACCTAATGTTATGCAAGGCCTTTGGAAACACTTCAGACCCTTGCCATTGTTTGCATTTGCTATGTTGTGCCCTTGTGCAAATAAAAAAACACATCTTTTGGACTCAAAACACCAGAAGGCAAACGTGAAAACAGAATGTTAGAAATCTTTGATTGACCTTGATTGGAGTCACCAAGGGTAAACTCAGTTGATTGGACACAATTTTAAAATTCTGTCTGTAAAAGATCTCACCGCTCACAATGCATATCAGAGCCAAAACTAAGCCATGAGGAGGAAAGAACTGCCTGTAGAGCTCAGAGACTGGATTGTGTGGAGGCACAGATCTGGAGAGGGCTACAAAAACATTTCTGCTGCACTTAAAGTTCCCAAACGCCCAGCGGCTTCCATAATACTTACATAGAAGAACAACCAGGACTCTTGGTACATAGGAACAATCTTCTCTTGTAGGGAGCAGGTTTATAAGCTGAGGTACTGAACACAATAATCATGCCAGGAAGGAGGGAACAGGGTAGGGTTTATATAGTAGACTAATTGGGGAAGGAACAAGACACGGGGTGCACTAGAGAGGGAAGACACAGAAACAGGAACACATAACTAAGAATCGGTGGGAGGTATTTAGCACGCTAAGCCACCAAACTAAGTCATCTGTCAGGATTTGAATTGGCAACCTCCTGCACTCCAAGCATCAGCCCTACCTGCTGAGCTATTACAAGCAAGGATGATCCCTCAAAATTCATTCCAAAGATTATAAGGGTTTACAGTTTGAGCAATCTTTTGTATGTAAATAAGCCTCCCTGTGCTGGATGCAGAGAACAGCAGGTGGTCTGTTGTCTGCATACAGCCCCCGCAGCTGAATACAATAGAGAATCACAGTTTTGAGAGCTAATCGTTGCCTATAAATGGGGCTTTAGTCCCTGAGCGGGACAGATCACAGGAGAGATAAGAATGCTCACAATGCATGTAGGTGTGATGGTGGGGTGGAGGTACTGGGGTGCAGTATTAATTATTGTGATGTTGTCCTTTTGAAGTTGCATTATATTAGTTCACAACTAATGCCTTAATTGCATTCTCTAGTTTTACATATGGCCGTTCTTCCTGGGTGGCGGGAGGCTTTGTTTGCAAGCCGGCAATTTGCGTCCGACTGTACAGACACAAAGTTGTTAGTGATTTCTATTGTTTTGTCTGTTTGTCTTTTCTTTTTCATCCCCCCCCCCCCACCACCACCTATCTACATAAATCTACTGGTCAGGCTACTTGTCTTTGGTCCCCCCACTTACCCCATATAACCACCCATGGCAGCACAATTTAGTTCCCTTAATGTCAGGGGTTCCTTTAGAAAGGAGCACAGATCCTATACCATAGGCACAAGGGTTCAGGTGTTACTGCGGCAGGAAACGCATTTCAAAGTTGGACACGTCCTAGACATTAGTTATTTTGCGCACTGGTTCCACAGCGCCAACCCGGAATGTCGATCCAGGGGGGTGTCTATTATTCTCCATAGGTGTTTTGCCAACTGGCAAACAACAAGTTCGGATACGGCTTTAACCCCTTAATGACACGGCCTATTTTGGCGTTGAGGACCAAGCGATTTTTAGGTATTTTTCCATCTCCATTTTTCAAAATTCATAACTTTTTTATTTTTCCATGGACGCGGCCGTATAAGGGCTTGTTTTTTGCGTGGCGATCTGTAGTTTTTATCGGTGCCACTTTTGGGTATATAGACAATATCGTAACATTTTTTTTTTTCCTTAATGATAACAGGGAGAGAAAACACATCAATTCTGCCATAGATTTTTTTTTCTTTTTTTTACAGCGTTAATCATGCAGCATAAATGACACACACAATTTTTTCTGCGGGTCGGTACGGTTACAACGATACCAAAATTGTTATATTTTTTTTAGGTTTTTAAACTTTTTTGCAATAAAACCCCCTTTTTTTTGGAAATCTTTTTTTTTTCTCTATAGCTGCATTCAAAGTCCTGTAACTTTTTTATTTTTCTATGTACGGAGCTCTTTAAGGGCTTATTTTTTGCGAGACGAGCTGTAGTTTTTATTGGTACCATTTTGGGAAATGTACGGCTTTTTTGATCACTTTTATTGCATTTTTTGTGAGGCAAAATGCTAAAAATTAGCATTTTGCCTCTGTTTTTTAGCGGTTTTTTTTACGCTTTTTGTCGTACAAAATAAAAAGTGTGTTCAACTTTTTTTACACGTCGTTACGGACGCGTCAATATCCAATATGTGGGGTTTTAGTTTTTTTTCCCTTTTTTTATGCTAATATTAGAAAAAGCATAGAAAATGTTTTTTTTTACATTTTTTTTTTACATTTTTCTTTTTTTTACACTTTTCCTTTCTTTTTTTATACTATTTGAGTCCCTCTGAGGGACTTACATCACTGTGCCTATGATCGCTGTCATAAGGCATGGCGGAGCTACTGCTCTCCCATGCCTTATTGCTTGTACAGCGATTATAGGCACAGGCAATACAGGACGCCGGTGTCTGGCGTCCTGTTGCCATGGTGACAGGCCGGGCTCTACTTAGATCGCGGCAGGGAAGGGGTTAACAGCGGCGGGCGCATCTCCGATGTCCCCCCGCTGTTGGAGCGGGACGCCGGCTGTGACTGACAGCCGGCTCCCGCTGCGGGATATCGCGGGATCATATGTGATCCCGCACTATCCCCAGGACGTACCAGTACGTCCTGTTGCGGGAAGGGGTTAAAGAAGGATAAGTGGGTGGATACAACAAAATGTATTAATACAAATGAATAAATGATTATGATAAAACAAATTTACATAAAACTAGGTGATATTGCGTAAATGTTTACAATGATTCTCTACAGGTAAAATACCTACAGCAAGTGATAAAACATAAACTCACCTTACAATACAAAAGACTTACAAGACATACTTACAACATACAAACTGCATCCGTTAATAAGTAGGAGCCTTCCTTAAACATTTCTGCCTGGAGTTCATCTTTCACTGGAGAAGCCACAGTGACAGGCAGACGGGTTCCATGGACCAACACTGTAGGAGATCATCTCCTTACAGGTACAAGATGCTTCTGATCTACTACAATTTTTGTCCTATTTTATACACTAAAACCTGCTTAGTCATAGGCCATATTCTCCAAGCTTTGTAAACCAAGATGTTATCAGTCTGAGACCCCCCACCATCTGAAGGAGCCAGTTTCTTTGATCAAAGGTTCAGAATCAACAACTCAATTCCCTAGACAATGCTGATGGTATCACAGGATTAACAAGACTCAACAGATCCCTGGCCATACAATGTATATGGACAGAGCTCAAACAAACCTATACAAATGGAATTGTGGTAAAAGCAGGTAGCATTGTTCTGTATAAGTAAGACCAATATACATATGTTAGACCTCTATCTTATACAAAGAACTAACAAGTCGCATACACATTTCACAGTTACATCAAAGCTTCCTACACCAAACAGGTTTGAAGGCCACATGAATGTTCATAGCTATTCGTATGTAAAATACAGAATGGAGAATAAAGGAAAATACAAAATAGAGGATGAAGGACACAATGGAGGGCTACAAATAGCCAATTATATTTGTACCACAATAGGTCACTGGTCCAACTGCTTAATAGACCAACGACTTGACCCTCAAGTCAGATATGCAATCATTAAGATATCAGTAACTGGCAAGTTCACCATAGCTAATTGGTAGGCACCAAACCAGCGACAGGCCACAGCATGAATCTCCTTTTTGAATGTCCTGGCTGAGTTTGCATAAGAAGTGCTTGTTGCTGGGGGGGATTTCAACCTGACCCTAAGCCCTGACATTGACACGTTGGTGGGTAGAGGCAGGGTCTCCACTAGTCAGTAGAGATCGCTCCAGCGTACATTACATACACTTCAGGTGGTGGATAACTGGCGCATTTTATATCCGCAGGACCGGGACTATACCTTCTTCTCACGCCCCTACAACTCCTACAGTAGGATTGACTTCTTCTTGTTGGGTTATCACATTCTGTCCTGGCACCCTACAACTAGCATGATCTGGTCAGACCCATGCCCCAAATTTTCTGAGCCTTTCCTTACCAGACCAGGTTGACAGTCAGTGGACCTGGCATTTGAATGATAATTTATTAAGGGACAGGAACATATCGATATGTTTCCGGTGGTACATGCCTCAGACGATACGCTTAACCTACCCAAAGGGTGAAGTGTGTCTTAAGGGGCCTGTTTATTAAACATGGGGCACAAATTAAGAGAGAGGGCGCAGCCAAGATATCCACTTTACTTCAGCAGATACATGTGCTAGAAACCACACACAAACAAACGCTATCCTCATCCACGCTGGTGGATCTGATGAAAACCAGAATTGAGCTCAAAGCCAAACTAGACCAAAGATATTTACGCTGTAGTGATCAGTGTAGAAGGTTTTACTATGAACACTCTAATAAAATGGGTAGACCCTCGTCTAGCTTGCTTCATCCGAGCGCAGTGGGTAACTTTTTCCCACGAGTCAAGAACGCGTCGGGAATTGAAACTTACAATTCTGAAGAAATTTTGAAGACCTTCTGGGATTGCTATGCACAACTCTATGGTTAAGGGGTCAATCAGCAGATATGGAGCCGAGGGCTCTACAAGACCGCATAAGAGAATATACAACGGACAAAACTTTTCCATTAATAGACACTGATGACAAGGAAATACTAGTGTTGGATATCACCACAGAGGAGATTGAGGAGTTCATTAAGACTACCCTAGAAGATGGCTTCACACCTGCTTTTTTGATGGTCACGTGACAACAGATCTACCTGTTCTTAGCAAGGTTCTTTTCTGCAGTCTCTTCTGAATCTCCCTTCCCACATCGGTCTCTCTGGAGGCGCATATTAGCATCATACCAAAACCGGGGATGGATCACATGGTCTCCACCAATTATAGACCAATATCATTAATACATGAGGATGTGAAATTCTTCTCAAAAATCCTGGCTAACAGACTAACTCCCCACATTCCCTCCATTATCCATACAGACCAGGTGGGCTTGTCAGGGGCAGGGAAGCCAGAGACAATATTATTAAAACCATACTGGTAACATCTAGGATGAGAAATTAATCGGACCCTATGTGCCAACTATCTGTCAATGCTGAAAAAGCCTTCCATAGGGTACATTGAGGGTTCCTGACCAAGATATTCAAACAGATTGGATTGGGCCCCAAATTTTTGGCGAGGGTCCTTGCCCTGTATACTTATCCCACAGCTAAGATCAGAGTAAATGGCAGATTGCCATCCCCAATTAGTATTAAAAATGGCACCAGGCAGGGTTGTCCCGTCTCCATTGCTATATGTGCTGGCTATGGAACATCTGGCTGTGGCGATCAGGAACAACACTAATATTAAGGGCTTTTACCCACTAGCATTTTTTTAAACTTGCGATTTTTGTGCGAAGCGATTTTAACATTAAAAAAGGTCATTGAAAAAAATGCAGTGATATCGCAGCGTTAAAAAAAAAACGCTAGAGGATAAAAGCCCTAAGGGAGTAGAAGTAGGCAGTGCTCAATACAAGGCGGTGTTATACGGGGACAATCTTTTTCTATATATTACCACTCTGCCATCCCTGTTGCAGGAATTTGAGAAGTTTGGGCATCTATCTAACTTTAAAGATCTGCCCGCATACGCTGCCCAAGATTTGTCCTTGTTCGGATGGATAAACGCCATTAAGATGGACATACTCCCGAGGTTCCTATATCTTGTTCAGGTGATCTCTATCACCCCTCCAATACAATTCTTTAATAGACTAAGATCGGCCATGATCAAGTTTGCATTGGGCATTCGAAGATCTTGACTGAGAAGTCGGTACCTATCATTTCACACAATTAGGGGAGGGATAGGGTCAGGGGCATAACTATAGAGGATGCAGGGGATGCGGTTGCACCCGGGCCCAGGAGCCTTAGGGGGCCCATAAGGCCTCTCTTCTCCATATAGGGAGCCCAGTACTATGAGTAAAGCATTATAGTTGGGGGCCCTGTTACAGGTTTTGCATCGGGGCCCGGGAGCTTCAAGTTACGCCTCTGGATAGGGTTACCAAACTTGAGGCAATACTACAGAGCAGCAATCTTAATACATCTGGTTGACTGGCAATACCACGTGAATAGTAAGCGATGGGTGGCGCTGGAGCAGGAAGATTGCTCAATGCCGAAAAATCTTGTCCCATGGATTAGAGCTAGTGACAGGGCTCAGGCCATTTCTCCTAACTTTCTGCTGCAGGGCACACTAAGAATGTGGGATTGGATGATCCGAGAACAAAGTCTGTCTAGGGAGGACAGCCCTCTCTCTCACCCCCCTATTTCACAACTCGACTTTTCCACTGGGCCAGATTAGAGACTGATTCATGGGTTGGGAGGCACAGGAAGGCACACCGATACACCATATTCTCAATGGGGCATCGTTGCCAACTTTTCAGGAACTTAGAGATTACCTTAGAGGACTGGACCTCTCCTGGTTTGAATATTTCCAGTTGCCTTTATTCCTCACGGCGCGTGCAGTTGGCAGCTCCTTTGAGAGGGCACTAACACCATTTGAGAAGTTGTTCACCTTAAAATCACCTCCGACGCCTGAGAAGATGACCTGGGGGCTGTGATATCCACTGGGGATTGGCAGAAGGCATGCCTGTTTACACACAAGCTGTCCATTGCATGTGCCACCCAAGGAAAAAGTTATAAGATCTTGTCAAGATGGTATAGATCAGTGATCCCCAACAGGGGTGCCGCGAGAGGCTCTCTGGCTGGAAATCACGTCGGTATTGTATCTTGTCTCCACGAGGAAGTCCTGGTGGAGACAAAATTGGCAGAGGTTGACGCCCCCTAATGCTGATTGGCCGTCAGCTTTCTGCTCGTCATCAGGCTTATGTGCCTAGGTGTTGGGGAAAGCAGCAGCGGCAGGTGAGCACTACAACACACCGGCCTCGCTCCCGGCAGCAGTCCTGTCCCACCTCCGCTTCCCGCTGTCACACGGCATTTTACTGGGGCCACCGCCAGTCGTCTCCCAACTCCGCTCCCTCTCTCACTCTATCCTGGGCCGCTGCTGCCGGCTGTCCTCTCCCACCTGCGGTCCCCACTGTACATGTTGTTACTGGGGAGGGAGGTTAATATTACTACCGGGGGCAGCACAGGGGGTCGCTATTTCTACCAGGGGCAGCACAGGGGGTCGCTATTACTACGGGGGCAGCACAGGGGATCACTATTACTACCGGGGGCAGCACTGGAGGTCGCTATTACTACCGGGTGCAGCACTGGGGGACGCTATTACTATCAGGGACAGCACTGGGGGTCGCTGTTACTACCAGGGTCACCTAATACTGCTGGGGCCGCAATGATTACTACCGAGGCTACTGTGAGGGGTCGCGATTACAAGTGGGGCCACCAATATAGGGGGTTGTGATTACGAGTGGGGCCACTAATGTAGGGGGTCGCGATTACGAGTGGGGCCACCAATGTAGGGGGTTGCGATTATGAGTGGGGCCACCAATATAGGGGGTCGTGATTACGAGTGGGGCCACCAATGTAGGGGGTCGCGATTACGAGTGGGGCCACCAATATAGGGGGTCGTGATTACGAGTGGGGCCACCAATGTAGAGGGTCGCGATTACTAGTAGGACAACCAATGTAGGGGGTTGCGATTACGAGTGGGGCCACCAATGTAGGGGGTTGCGATTACGAGTGGGGCCACCAATGTAGGGGGTCGCGATTACGAGTGTGCCCACCAATGTAGGTCCCCCCCGGACACGGATTAGTTATGGAATTTATAGTAGCTGTAGCAAAAAAGTGGATGAGATTTTGAAAATCATCCACACGGTGTGGAAACAATCTTCACAAAACCCGTGCGGACGCTGACATGAAGTGTGGGATATAATTTCGCAGCATGTTCATTTTAAATATAATGTATATCAATAGCCCATCCAGCGCTCTTCCCTGTGTGTTTTTCTTTTAAACAGCCCTTTTAAATCATATGTTGTAATAGGCAACACCCTAGTCACACCCCTGACCACACCCCTGACCACCCCCCCTTTTGGCAGGGGTGTCGCGGCGTAAACATTTTTTCCCAGGGGTGCCCCAAGGCTGAAAAGGTTGGGAAACACTGATATAGATACCCGATACATTTGCATCACATTTTTGCTTTAGTGTCAGACCGGAGTTGGCGCTGTGGGATCGACAGGGACCCGATGATCCACATATGGTGGAACTGTGATCAGGTAAAACCTTTCTGAACAGGGAGTTTTCTATTTACAATTTGAGGAGGAGGAGGACAATCCAAAACATTACACAAATAGCATTACTCTCTATCCTGCCAGGCTCCATAGGAGCTCAGAAAAAGAGGCTGCTTAGATTTGGTTTGGTAGCTACAAGGGTGGTGACCCTGCGAAGTGCCCTCCATGAGTGAGTGGCAGCAGGAAATGGTACAACTTGGTGCTGAATATAATAGAGAGATGGAAACATTTCCAGTAATATGGCAGCCTTGGCTGGCCATCTTGTCCTCCGCAGAGTTCAAGATCCTGTTTTCATAAATCTGTAGACATGTTGGACTGACCATGGGATGGTTATACTTGTTGTCCCTCTTCCACCTCACCTCAACACCCCTTCTGTACCATCCCTTCCAACCCTTACCCATCTGCCAATCTACCCTTTTATTATTTTTCTTTTACTCTGGAGAGAAAATAGAATACTACCTATCTTGACCTTTGGTTCTGTTACGGATTACAGGAATGTGAATCCACTGGACCAACCAAATAGGCTGAGGCGAGTCCTGGGGTGGTTGGTAGCTGACTTCTCAGACAGACGGACTGTAGACAGGAAAGGGAGACTGGTCCTTGGCTTCAGAGGTAATGGCAGACCCCTACCTATAAGCAAGGTGATTGCCCCAATAAGGGGGGCCCTGCACTGCAACCTCAGGTCTGACTATCCTTGATGGGGTAAACCTCAGAACCAGATGGAACTGACAGCAGACACAGGAGCACACAGATGCAGAACTGACAGAAAATACACATAAAAACAAATGCTGATATGCAAGAAGCCTCAGACAGAACAGAAGGCCTGAAACAGACCCAAAACAGAGAGGCAGAAAAGACAGATCAAACAGAACTCAGACTGCAAAACAGAACACAGAGAGCAGAGCAGAACTGAGACAGAACAGAGCGACCAAAAAAGGCTGCGTGTCAGGAGCTAACGAACACTTATCAAAGGACACAGGAAATGCATCATATCAGATTAAATAGGGGAGTAGTGCCTAATTAACCCCTTTTGGTGAGCTGAGAGGCAGAGAGCTAGTTAACCCCTCAGAGTTGATTAACCCTCTCAGTGCTGAAAGAAAGGAAGAGCAGAGGGATGCAAGCAGCTGCCCGTAACGGCATGAGGTCGGCAGGAGATGAGCAGCGACCTTACAGGTTCTTTATAGGTTATCCCCCTTTTATTTCTATTTCTGGTTGCCAGATCTTTGGCACCAGAGGGTTGGGATCTTTTTGGTGGGATACTTTATATGTTCCTCCCTCCCACCTTGGTCCCCCCCCCCCCCCTTTTTTTCTCTTTTTTTCTTTCTTATGTCTCCCTCATTTGTTTTGCAGCTTAGCCCAACACTATGTATCTCCGCAGATATTTTGATTGCTAAACTAGGGGAGCCAACACCAGTAAGATGGAGCCCACCACAGACCTTGCTGAATGTCTTCTCGCCCCTTAGGGCTTTTACCCACTAGCGTTTTTTTAAAGCTGCGATATCGCTGCGGGTTTTTTTTCATGGCAAATGTCAATGGGACTTTCTAATGTTAAAATCGTATCGCACAAAAATCGCAAGTTTGCGCTTCTGCAATTTTTGTGCGATGCAATTTTAACATTAGAAAGTCCCATTGACATTTGCCATGAAAAAAAACCCGCAGCGATATCGCAGCTTTAAAAAAACGCTAGTGGGTAAAAGCCCTTATACAGACTGTGGGGGAAATTACCCAGGACCCCAGCTTTTGTGAGATTATTCTAGATTCTACTGTTATAGAGAAATCATTTCTTGTATAAAGCTTTAGGCCTTGGTAGAAGGTCAGCTTGAACTTAACCAGCAATAAACCCTAACTGGTGACTAGTCAGGCGATGGTTTAAGGTACAGACCTTAACTGATAAGAAACCAATTAGTACCAGGCTACAGCTGATATAACCAATAAAGTTACCTTAAAATAAAGTCATAAAGACAAACCTGTATTGATAAATGAATATGCTAAATCATTATGATGTTTAGACACGTATTAAAGGGGTTGTCCCGCGCCGAAACGGTTTTTTTTTTTTTTTCAATAGCCCCCCCGTTCGGCGCGAGACAAACCCGATGCAGGGGTTAAAAAAACCAAACTGTCCAGTACTTACCCGAATCCCCGCGCTCCGGTGACTTCTTACTTACCCTGCGAAGATGGCAGCCGGGATCTTCACCCTCGGTGGACCGCAGGTCTTCTGTACGGTCCATTGCCGATTCCAGCCTCCTGATTGGCTGGAATCGGCACGTGACAGGGCGGAGCTACACGGAGCCGCTCTCCGGCACGAGCGGCCCCATTCAGAAAAGAAGAAGACCGGACTGCGCAAGCGCGTCTAATCGGGCGATTAGACGCTGAAAATTAGACGGCACCATGGAGACGGGGACGCTAGCAACGGAGCAGGTAAGTGAATAACTTCTGTATGGCTCATAATTAATGCACGATGTACATTACAAAGTGCATTAATATGGCCATACAGAAGTGTATAACCCCACTTTGTTTCGCGGGACAACCCCTTTAAGGAAAATTACAGAATTACTAAAGAATGGAAAGTTTTGAGTATTATGAATGGACTTTGACCAATCATGTGGCAGAATATTGAATGATGTAAACAAACTCTGTCATGTTTGGCTCAGAATCAACGTCATTTTAAATATGTGACGTGTCTATAAAGAAGAGGCGCGATGAGTAATAAATCAGAGTAGATTTGGTACACCTAGGCTGCGGGTCCTTATTTCTGCTCTCTATCAATTGATATACCCGTATATACTGACGGTTTGTCAAGTCTGCAGACTTACCTATTTTATCTTTAATTTGGACGCCGACTGACATACTGACAGGGTTTGTTTTATTCCCTAACAAATTGGTGCCCAAACCGTCCTTATCAAGGCAGAGATCTTTCCCCCTTGGACCCCGGACCTAGCAGTGAGGAGCGAGGATACCAGGAAACCACAGATTTAAAAACAGCGCTGTAACAAGGTAAGAGATTTTTATCTTACCATGAAAATCTGTGCTTTTCTGAAAAATTCTCCTCTTTCCGTCCGGAGCCAAGTGGGTAAGGCCTCATGTCCACGGGGAAAATCAGGCCCGCTACGGATTCTCCATGGAGAATCTGCAGCGGGTCCCTTCTGCCCCGCGGACATGAGGGCTGAAAATAAGAATAAATCAGAATAAACTTACCTCCCGCCCGCTCCGGATACTTTCTTCGCTGCGGCGTCATCTTCTCTGCGTCGCGGCCGGATCTTCTTTCTTCGGCCCGGCGCATGCGCAGGATGACGTCGGTGACGTGCCCCGCGCATGCGCCGGCCCGAAGCAAAATGATCCGGCCGCGACTGAGAGAAGATGGCGCCGCGGCGAAGAGAAGAAACGGAGCGGGTGAGTAAATTCCAATTTTTGTCTCCCACGGATCCGGACGGCTTCCATAGGCTTCAATAGAAGCCCGCGGGAGCCGTCCCCGCGGGAGCCGTCCCCGCGGGAGACCCGCATGAAAATGGAGCATGGTCCGGATTTTTTCATGCTCCATTTTTAAAAAAATCACTTTTATTGACCATCCGCGGGTATTTATCTACCCGCGGGTGGTCAATGCATCCCTATGGGGTGCGGATCCGCGAGCGGGAGAAGAGTTAAAATCCGCTGCGGATTTTAATTCTTCTTTTGGCCGTGGACATGAGGCCTTAGTGTTTTTATCTCTTTTAAAAGCCTGATTTACAAAGAACCTGTAAAAGGGATCTGGTATGTCATTTTGGCGGGTGAGAATGTTGCGTCCCATGTTTTATGTTTCATAATGATTCCCCTCAGCATATACTAGAGCGCTGCTAAGCTACTGCTGTACTTTGTCCTCTTAACTTGGGTGTGTATGATTGCGGAATCCTGTAAGACAGGGAGAGTTTAAAAAGTGCTTTGTTACAAACATCCCCTTTAAACTGCGCCTTGGGAAATAAAATAGAATAAAAGGCTATTTTATATAGACCATATATATATATATAGCAATGAAAAAAAGACTTTGGCAGCATCCAGGGTGCAAATTGATATCCAAAATTTTATTCCCCCATCACAGAAAAACAGGCAACGTTTCGGCCATGTTGGCCTTTGTCAAGCTCACCATTGAGCCTTTGTGAGCTTGACAAAGGCCAACATGGCCGAAACGTTGCCTGTTTTTCTGTGATGGGGGAATAAAATTTTGGATATCAATTTGCACCCTGGATGCTGCCAAAGTCTTTTTTTCATTGCTGCATGTGATTTGGTGAAAAGGATCCATTCACCTGTTTCTTTGGCTACTGCATGATCTATGCCCAGCCCTTGGAGGGATATACAATTTGTGCTGCTGGCGACCTGCTTTCTCTATATGTATGTATGTATGTATGTATGTATGTATATGTATATCTTGGTTGGGAAAACGTCCTTCTTAAGTAATGGGTAGGAATTAAAGGCCAGAGGAATAGAAAGCGGGAGGACGTACAGGCAAAATAAAGCGGAAAACACACACCCAAATAGCGGTAATGGAGAACCGCTAGGAAATTGGAAAAAGGACAAAGGGCAGTAGGAAAATGTAGATGTATTCAGTTGTTAAGAGCAGCAAGTTTAGGAGAAGCTGGAATTCTTAAATCTTCCTTTTGGGAAGAATTCAGGAATTGCCAGGGGGGGGGGGAGGGAAGTATGGCAGCTATAAACAGGTATGGGATAAGTAAAACAAGCTAAGATATAAGTTATCAGTGAAAAGAGTACAAAGGTATAAAGGATTACGCTCTTAAAATACAAAATCCACCAGCCTATGATTCTAATAAGAGGGTACTCACAGAGGGAAAGGGTCCTTACTGGACTGGTGGGCTGTAAACTGTAAAGATCCGTGGTAGAAGAGACGTTTGTGTTGCCTGTGTTGCGGGCGGACTGTCTAAAGCGTCTGTAGCAGGAAGCAGCAGGTGAAGAACCTTCGGCCCCTATGCCTAAAGGACTTTACCCTGTGATTACTAATAAAGTAGATAGCAGAGTCAAATCTAAGGGAAGCTGCTGTGAGAAAAAAAAAATGAAGCAGTGGATTTAAATGGAAAAGAGTGAGAAGTGTGGAGACCTATGGGGCAAACTTATATAATTGGTGGGCGGACCTTGGGTATAGCGGCATAACTGATGGTAACATTGGGACTTCTGTGTTAGCATTATCTTTTGTGGAAGGTCTTAAACCCTCCATCCGCAAGAAATTACAGGAATGCAAGCCTGAATGGCGGCAGACAGAATCTGTTGCAGGCAGCAAAAGGAATAGAATTAAATGAAAGATCTGAATGGGTTACAAACCTTAGAGCTGTCATGATAATGCAGAGACAGGGGTTTAAAGGAAAGCCTCAAGGTACAAGTACCCGCTAGCACCACCTATTTTACAGTGATTGACCTTAGCAAGCCTTTATGTCAGTTGCATTGCACCCTGATTCACAATATCTCTTTGCATTCACTTTCAGGGGAAAACAGTACACTTGGACAGTTCTGCCACCAGGAGCGCAGAATTCTCCAAATATGCACACACAGGTCCTACAAACTTTTCTGCAGGCCTGGCCCTGGCCACAAGGGGTGGTCTTGCTACAATATGTGGATGATTTGTTACTATGTGCTGACAATCTCCAAATCTGCCAGCAGGCATCTCTCTCGCTGCTTCAGTTTCTAGCAGACAGTGGATGCAAAGCTTCAAAAGACAAGCTTCAGTTCTGTAAGCAGAAGGTAATCTTTCTTGGTCACTGCCTGTCACAAGGAACCAGGCATGTGACGGAAGAAAGGAAAAAGGCTATTCAAAATTTGCCTCTCTCAAATTTTGCTGCAAAGCTTCGAACATTTTTAGGCCTTGTATCATTCTGCAGGCCTTGGTTGTGTTCAGCCTCTATACTCATGCAACCACTCTATGACTGTCTTACCACCACTCCTTTCCCTCTTTCTGAAGAAGCAGTCACTAACTTTCATTTGCTAAAACAGGCTATCACTTCTTCTCCTGCACTGGGTCTACCCAACTATCAACTTCCTTTCCGGCTTTACTGTACAGAACTGTCTGGACATGCTACAGCAGTACTTTGCCAACAACATGGTGGCAGGCCACGGCCTGTGGTGTACTACTCAGCCAGACAGATCCACTTGCAATGTGCACTCCTCATGCCCCCTAACATTACCTTTCAAAGATGTACTACCTTGAATCCGGCTACTCTATTGCCAGTGGATTATCCGGATTCCAAAAGGGGGGAGGGAGGAGTGGAAGAAGGGGAAAATACAGAAACTGATGATGACACATTTGATGATGACTCACATGAACACGATTGCATAGAATTGATGCAACAAGAAACGGCAGGTTTTGAAAATGTTGTTGAAAAACCATTAGATAATCCTGATTTTGAACGTTTTTTTGATGGATCTCGTTATCAGGGTGAAGATGGCCGATTCCACTCCGGTTATGCAGTCGTTACACAACATGACACGGGAAAAGCAGAGTCTCTGCCTCCGCATGTCTCAGCACAAGAAGCGGAACTAAAAGCACTCACAGAAGCATGTAGAGTTGCTGCAGGTAAGACAGCAAATGTGTACACTGACTCCAGGTATGCTTTCGGCATAGGTCATGATTACGGCCCCATATGGAAGGCCAGACAATTTTTAACCTCTGCTGGACAACCTATTAAGAATGGTGCTGCAGTGAAAGAATTAATTAAGGCCCTGCTATGGCCAGATAAGATACCAGTACAAAAGATATAACCATAGAAAAGAAAGAAGAAAAGGGGGGTTTTGCTACGCAGCATACAGACCCCGACCCAGTCACAAGAGAGACATTTTGTTCTGATACAGGTACAGAGACATTTTGTTCTAAAGCAGACACAGGGAACCTGTTTCATCTGATATGGACATTATTAAGACTTTCTCAATACGAGCCAGGAAAAAAGAAAAGGACAAGTGGATGAAAGCTGGGGCCAAGGAAGATGACGGCATATGGAGAACTGTTACCAGAACTTGCCTCCCACGTGCCTTGTTCCCTATGATGGCCCAGCTGATTCATGGAAGGACGCATCTATCAAGGACAGCAATGGTCGCAACGTTAGAGATATTCTGGTTTGCCCCTGGTTTTTCTGTAGCTGCCGCATCATTTGTCCAATTTTGCATGGTTTGTGCCGTAAAGCAGTCCTGGGTAAAAAGTCAAAGTACCCCAGAAACACGCACCTAGACCACTCTACCCGTTTCAGAGACTGCAAATTGACTACATTCAACTGCCCCACAAAGGCAAGTATGAATTTGTGTTGGCATGTGTGGACATGTTCTCGGGGTGGTCTGAGCCTTATCCGGTCAATTCTGTAACTGATGACCGCAAAGAAACTAATGAACGAGATAATCTGCAGATATGGGGTACCTGAGGTGATCGAATCAGATAGAGGTACCCACTTCACAGGAGAGATAATGAAACACATAATGTCAGCTTTGGGCATCACTCAGGCCTGTCACACTCCATACCACCCACACAGTAGTGGTAAAGTGGAAAGGCTGAATGGCACCGTAAAATTAAAAATACAAAACGTCATGAGGGAGACCAGCAAATCTTGGACTGAGTGTTTGCCTTTGGCCCTCTTCTCTGTAAGATATGTCCCTACCAAGAAAACAGGCTTGTCTCCCTATGAAATTTTGTTTAGACGTATGCCAAGACTGGGACTGAATTTCCCACAACAACTGCAGGCCCAGTATGGCACCCTAACAGATTATGTTATCCTCTAAGTAAGAAACTTAAAGTATCACATGACCAAGTGTTCTTTTTCATTGCAGATCTATACTCTCTTGAAGGTACACATGAATTGCAGCCTGGAGATTGAGTAGTGATAAAAAGACACGTGAGCAAAAACATTGGAACCACGATTTGATGGTCCTTTCCAAGTTCTCCTGACCACCTCTACTTCAGTAAAACTAGAAGGAAAACAAAACTGGATACATGCTTCACACTGTAAAAAGGTCCAGATCCCAGGGGAAGTATACATATCTTAGTTTCTTGGCGTGTATTGCAATCTGTCTTACAGGTATAAGTTGGTATTGGAAACCAAATGAAATGACAAAGGTGGAAAGGAGATGGTCCGTATGGACAGAAGGGCGTCCCAATATGTGGGAATATTTGGCAAGAGATGTATTAAATATTCCAAGTATGTGTATGCCTAATTTGAGAAGTGGAGATGATATCTTACGGACATGTTTGTTATCAGTTCCTACACCTGTAAAAGTGCTCAGAAATATATTTACAGTAAAACATAATGATAGTTTAGTAGAAGAATCCGATGTAACCAACATAAACACTTTCTTAAATTTGTATGAATACTGTCCTGACTGTAGGGAAATAGAACATACAGAATGGACTAATATGACTAAGTTTCAGGTTAAAAATGTAGCTGAGGCCGAGGTGTGTTATAATTTCACTTGTGACCCTAAGGAAATTGGGAAAGGTTAGCAAATTGAAGCACACCCCGAACAGGCTACTGATGATTCTCAAATACTCTGTAATCGTACGGTAAATCAATGTAAGAAGGTAACAAATGAAATGCGTTGTAAAGTGATTGTTCGAAGCTCCAATCATTTTCGACGTGTTAAATTACCAACTGGTTGGGTTTTATCATGTGGAAATCTCACTTATACATATATTCCATCAAATGTCACAGGAGAACCATGTACACTGCCCCGTTTGAGTATTTTACGTACTAGAAACTAGAAGAACGTAACAAAGTAAAAAAAGAAATAAAAGGGATAGATGAGAGCTGTGAGGGTCCACCAACCCTCCTTAGCGACACTGAAGTAAAAGCGTTAGGTCTTCCTCCGGCTCTGCTCTGCTGCCAACTTTACTAACTCCCCTCTCCTGCTCTCGGATCATAACCTCCTCTCTTTCTCTGTCACGCTCCCTAACATCTCTCCAGACCCACCTACGTACAGTACCTACAGGAACCTTAAGGCCATTCACACCCAGAACTTTGCTGAATCCCTACAGTCCTCTCTGTCCCCCATCTCTCTCCTCACCTGCCCCAACCTGGCTGCCGCTCACTACAACACCACTCTCAAATATGCCCTGGATGAAGCGGCGCCCCCCAGGACCCGAGCCATCCGATGTAGACCACGGCAACCCTGGCTCACGCCTCAAACGCGCTTCATCCGGCAGTGCTCTAGAAGTGCTGAACGGCTGTGGAGGAAATCGCAAACGTCCGCAGACTTCCTCCACTACAAATTCATGCTCAGAACCTACAACCTTGCCCTCCACCATGCCAAACAAGTCTATTTCACCTCTCTAGTCTCCTCACTATCCCACAACCCTAAACGGCTCTTTGATACTTTTCATTCCCTTCTCAGCCCTAAACCACAGCCCCCGGTGACGGATCTCAGTGCTGAAGAGATGGCTGCTTACTTCAAAAAGAAAATTGATGACATCCGTCAGGTAATAACTTCCCAACCCCAGACTAGCCCTGACCCTAGTCTTGTCAGCACTGCATCTACCTCCTGCTCACTGTCTGTACTCAGACCAGCGACAGAGGAAGAAGTCTCCAAATTGCTCTTCTCTGCTCGCCCCACCACCTGCGCTAGCGACGCTCTCCCCTCACACCTCCTCCGATCCCTCTCCCCAGTGGTCATTTCCCATCTCACCACTATATTCAACCTCTCTCTGACCTCTGGCATCTTTCCCTCTTCTTTCAAACACGCCATCATATCCCCACTGCTAAAGAAGCCGACTCTGGACGCGACTGATGCTGCCAACTACCGACCCATCTCAAACCTCCCCTTCATCTCCAAACTACTAGAACGGCTGCTTTACTCCCGCCTTGTAAGCTACCTATCAGAGCACTCTCTCCTAGACCCCCTACAGTCTGGCTTTCGACCTCAACACTCGACAGAAACTGCCCTTACAAGGGTATCCAATGACCTACTGACAGCCAAATCGAGGGGCGATTACTCCCTACTGATCCTCCTCGACCTCTCCGCAGCATTTGACACTGTTGACCACAAACTCCTCCTCAGTATGCTACGCTCCATTGGCCTAAAGGATACTGCCCTCTCCTGGTTCTCTTCCTACCTATCTGACCGCTCTTTCAGTGTCTCCTTTGCTGGCTCTACCTCCCCTCCTCTTCCCCTTGCTGTTGGGATCCCCCAGGGCTCTGTCCTCGGCCCCCTTCTTTTCTCTATCTACACAGCCCCTATTGGACAAACCATCAGGAGATTTGGCCTCCAGTACCACCTCTATGCTGATGACACCCAGCTATACACCTCTTCCCATGACATCTCTGCACCTTTACTCCAAAACATCACCGACTGTCTGTCCGCTGTCTCTAACACTATGTCCTCTCTCTACCTAAAACTAAACCTCTCTAAAACTGACCTGCTGGTATTTCCACCCTCCACTAACCGACCTCCTCCTGACATCTCCATCTCAGTGTGTGGCGCCACCATAACTCCTAGACAACATGCCCGCTGCCTTGGAGTCATATTTGATTCTGATCTCTCTTTTACCCCCTACATCTAATCTCTGGCCCGAACATGTCAGCTGCACCTCAAGAATATTGCAAGAATCCGCTCTTTTCTCACTGTGGACACGCTAAAAACGCTTACTGTTGCCCTCATCCACTCCCGGCTTGATTATTGCAACTCGTTGCTGATCGGCCTCCCCTGCACCAGACTCTACCCTCTCCAATCCATCCTGAATGCGGCAGCCAGGCTCATTTTCCTGTCCAACCACTACTCGGATGCCTCTGCCCTGTGCCGGTCACTGCACTGGCTGCCCGTTAAATACAGAATTCAATTTAAACTCGCCACCTTCATCCACAAAGCCCTCCACAGTGCAGCACTTCCCTATATCGCCTCCCTCATCTCAATCCATCAACCAGCCCGGGCTCTCCGCTCTGCTAACGAAACCAGATTGAGCGCCACTTTAATTCGAACTTCTCATTCCCGCCTCCAAGACTTCTCCAGAGCAGCACCGATCCTCTGGAACGCACTACCAAAGGCTACCCGAGCAATCCAGGACTCGCAGAACTTCAGGTGTGCTCTAAAAATGCACCTCCTTAGGGAGGCATACCGAATTCCCTAAACAAACCCCTCTGTACTCCGCCTGATAACATGCTCCCTGACCTACTGACTGCAATCCCTGCTAGCCATCATAAACCACTCCTGCAGTCATACTGTTTCTGCCGTCACACGGCTAAATGTCTGACCATTGTCTATGTGTATAGCACCCCTCACTCTCCACCTCACCATACCTGCACATCTCCAGCCCCTTTACCTTCTGTATCCCCCCATTACTTGTAGCATGTAAGCTCGTTGGAGCAGGACCCTCACCCCTACTGTCTCCATCAGCTGATTACTTTGTAACCGTGGTTCTGTAATGTTTGTACTTTTGTCTTTCTGTATCCCCCCTGTCTATGTAAGCGCTGCGGAATATGTTGGCGCTATACAAATAAAGTTGTTTATTATTATTATTATTATTATTATTAATTACTACCTAATGCTTGTAAAAGGCTATATAATGTTTCTAATGCTATACTGACAAATAGAGATGAGCGAGCGTACTCGCTAAGGCAAATTACTTGAGTGAGTATTGCCTTATGTGAGTACCTGCCCGCTCGTCTTAAAAGATTCGGGTGCCGGCAGGGGTGAGCGGTGAGTTGCGGGAGTGAGCAGGGGGGAGAGAGGGAGAGAGAGATCTCCCCCCCCCCCCCCCAGTTCCTCCCCACCGCTACCCGAATCTTTTGAGATGAGCGGGTAGGTACTTACAAAAGGCAATACTTGCTCGAGTAATTTGCCTTAGCAAGTACGCTCGCTCATCTCTACTGACAAACATAAGATTGAAGTTGCTATGGATCCGATATTTCTGTTAATATCTATTATATGACCAACGGGGGGATCCCTAAGGGCTTCCTCCCAAGTTTTCAGTCCTAAACAGCTCACAATTATTTGACTGATACTTCGTCATATGTGGATACCCGATGTGCTGTGTACAATATCTACGGGCGTTGTATTCATGCGTAGAGAGATAAATCTTTGCACCATATGTTGTATGACTGTTACCGAATACCAATAAAACAGTTTAAACATGAAAGGTCTCATATCTACAAGATGACTTGGTTTCTCTTGCTGAGAACAATCACATTTTGCTCTACTGGCGACGCCGGACCTGATCCTTTTTGTTTTAAATGGTTTTGATATGTTTGGTCCTTTTTTGGCATTTATTTCAATAACCTTTTGGATATGATATTGACTTATATCATCCAGAGTGCGGCTGTTACTTGCAGGCAGCCTTTATCATTTGTTGTAAAACTTTCATTTATGAAAAGTGAAGGCAAAGGCCGGAATCAAACCCTTAGGCTGCATTCACACGAGACACACAAAACCCACGGGAATATGAACTCGTCTTTTGAATGGAGTCATACACATGGGCGATTTTTTATTTTTCTTCATAGCAATGCTGCGAAGTAAAAATATCGCTCCATTTTCTAAGTTTTCATGCTCCTCGGCAGCGCACTGCTCGGCCTGATATCACACTTATCACGTCAATCTCGCCTTAAAGGGGTTGTCCCGTGCCGAAACGTTTTTTTTTTTATTCAATAGGCGCGAGACAAACCCAAGGGATGGGTTAAAAAAAAAAAAGTTTATTACTTACCCGAATCCCCGCGCTGCGGCGACTTCTTTCTTCCTTTACCAAGATGGCCGCCAGGATCTTCACCCACGATGCACCGCGGGTCTTCTCCCATGGTGCACCGTGGGCTCTGTGCGGTCCATTGCCGATTCCAGCCTCCTGATTGGCTGGAATCGGCACACGTGACGAGGCGGAGCTACGAGGACCAGCTCTCCGGCACGAGCGGCCCCATTCACCAGGGAGAAGACCGGACTGCGCAAGCGCGTCTAAAAACGCCAGAAGACAGCGAATTTAGACGGATCCCTGGCGACGGGGACGCTAGCAACGGAGCAGGTAAGTGAATAACTTCTGTATGGCTCATATTTAATGCACGATGTGTATTACAAATTGCATTAATATGGCCATACAGAAGTGTATAACCCCACTTGATTTCACGAGACAACCCCTTTAAGCAGGGTAATTCTACTGCGGACTGGCTGGAGACCCTCGCAGGAAGCGCTCATTTCTTATCCCCTATTCTTCCCCCTGTTGGGTGAGGGGAACGTGCACTTTATCAAGCAGGGGAGCTAGCTGCCAGGTAGAGCTTACCCAAACCAGAGCTGTTCTGTGGAGCGACAGAAGTTGCTGGAACCTAAGTGGATCCCAGTTGCTTCAAGACTTGCAGTGTTGAACCACAAGTTGCAGCAAACCACGTTGAGGCAGTGATGACGCCGGCTGTGAACAAGAACAGGTCCAAAAGGAGCCCTGTCCATCCAGAGTTTTGGCTTTGCTCAGATTTGAACCGGACACTCCAGGAGGAGCATCAGCTCTAACATCTGGGCTACCGCACCCGTGTGCCTAAACAATGGAGTGAAAGCAGTTTGATGCACCACACACTTGTTCTGCAGTCATTGTCTTTGTACCTTGGGCTTTTTTACTGTGAAAGATAAGATCCAAGTTCAAAGATTTACAGGAGCTCTGCTTGCTGTTACTGAATGGAGATCTGTCCTGATCTTGACACACATGCAGGGTTTGATTCCGTGTATCAGAACTCACTAGTATGACAAATGATAAGTACAAAATATTGTGCAGTAATCATCTCTATCTGGATTACAGGAGCTGTGGGTGAGTAGAAGCAGGTACCTATGTAGAAGGTCCCTGAGAGCCCTGAGAAAAGATAAGGGCAAGGAGACCCTTACCCTGTCCACTCGCTCCCCATTCAGTTTGCCTATGCCTGTTAATGGGTATGAAAGGAATAGGGACAGGGACTCGCAACGGATCCAGGACACTTACCTTAGGGATCCGTTGGCAAAAATACACACCTATTAATAATAATAATCTTTATTTGTATAGCGCCAACGTATTCTGCACAGCTTACAGGCATGGGATAAATGCAAAACAATACAACAATTACAATGTGAGGTACAGTTTGACACAAATGGGGTGAGGGTGGTACAGGAGGTGCAAGGGGGGGAGTGAGGCATGGGAACACAGGCAATAGGGGAAATCAGTTACTGGAAGGCAAACGGGGTGGGGCGGTAAGGAAGTACAGGGGTAGAGGTCGTATGCGATAGGCAGGGTGGAAGGTGTGGGGAGCCATAGGGAGGGGTGGGGGACTAGGTCAGGGGATTTGGTATGTTCCCCTGAAGAGGTGCGATTTTAAGGCAAATCTGAAATTTTGTGCATCAGGAGTAGAGCGTTCCAGAGGATGGGTGCTGCTCTGGTGAAGTCCTGCAGGCGAGCATGTGCGGTTCATATCACAGGGGTGTTTAGTCTGACTGTGTTAGCGGATTGGAGTGAGCGCGCTGGGTGGTGTACTGACAGTAGGGAGGCGATGTATGGTGGCGTGGCACCATGCAGAGCTCTGTGGGTGCTGTTAAGGAGTTAAAATTTTGTCCTGCAGTTGATGGGCAGCCAATGCAGTGACTGGAATAGCACAGAGGCGTCTGAGTAACGGCTGGATACACAAATGAGCCTAGCTGCCGCATTTAGTATGGATTGGAGTGGAGCGAGTCTGGTGTGGGGGAGGCCAATGAGTAGCGAGTTGCAGTAGTCAAGTCAGGAATGGATGAGGGCGACCACGAGCGTCTTTAGCGTGTCCGTGGTTAGGAACGGCCCTATTTTAGCAATATTTCTGAGGTGCATGTGGCACGTTTGGGCTAGAGATTGAATATGGGGGGTAAAAGAGAGGTCACAGTCCAGTGTGACCCCAAGGCAGTGGGCATGCTGTTTGGGGGTTATGATGGAGATGTTGAGGGGAGGTCAGTTGGAAGGCGGAAAGACGAGGAGGTCAGTTTTAGAGAGGTTAAGTTTGAGAAAAATGGAGAACATAGTATTAGAGACAGCGGACAGACAGTCGGTGATATTTTGGAGGAATGGTCCAGAGATCTCACGAGAGGAGGTGTATAGTTAGGTGTCGTCAGCGTAGAGATGGTATTGGAGGCCGAATTTGTGGATGGTTTGTACAATTGGGGCTGTATAGATAGAGAAGAGAAGGGGACCAAGGACCGAGCCCTGGGGTACCCCAACAGCGAGAGGAAGTGGAGCAGAGATAGAACCAGCAAAGGAAACACAGAAAGAGCAATCAGAGAGGTAGGAGGAGAACGAGGAGAGAGCAGTGTCCTTTAGACCAATAGAGTGGAGCATAGTGAGAAGGAGGTCATGGTTGACAGTGTCAAATGCAGCAGACAGGCCAAGGAGGATTAGTAAGGAGTAGTCACCTCTCGACTTTGCCATCATCAGGTCATTTGATACTTTTGTGAGGGCAGATTCGGTCGAGTGTAGAGAGCGGAAACCAGACTGGAGGGGGTCAAGGAGAGAGTTGTCAGAGAGAAAGTGTGTAAGGCGGGAGTAGACCAGGCGTTCTAGAAATTTGGAGATGAAAGGGAGGTTTGAGACAGGTTGGTAGTTGGCACCATCAGTCGGGTCCTGGGTTGTTTTTTTGAGCAGAGGGGATATGATGGAGTGTTTAAATGAGGAAGGGAAAGTGCCAGAGGTTAGGGAGAGGTTGCAGATTGTGGTGAGGTGAGTAATGAGAGCTGGGGAAAGGGACCGGAGGAGGTGAGAGGGTCGCTAGCGCAGGTGGTGGGGCGGGCAGCGGAAAGGAGCCTGGAGACTTCTTCCTCTGTCGTTGATTCTAACAAAGAAAGTGAGTAGGTGCTGGGTGCAGTGCTGAGGAAACTGGGATCGGGGCTAACCGTGCAGTTTTCAAAGATTTCTTTTCGGATGTTGTCGATTTTTTTTCTTTGAAATAGGCAGCTAGTTCTCCAGCAGTCAGGTCTGTCGCAGGGGCCTGTTCTTTGGGGCTGAGGAGGGAGTGAAAGGTCTCAAAGAGTTGTTTAGGGTTGTGGGATAGTGAGGAGACAAGGGAGGTGAAATAAACTCGTTTGGCATGATGAAGGGCTAGGTTATAAGTTTTAAGCATGAATTTGAAGTGGAGGAAGTCTGCCGGCAGCTTTGATTTTCTCCACAGCCGCTCAGCACACCTAGAGCACCGCCGGATGAAGCGCGTTTGGGATGTGAGCCAAGGTCTGCGGTTAACATCACGGGTCACGGGTGGTGCTGCTTCATCCAAGGCTCAGCTGGGGGTGGTGTGGTAGTGTTCAGCTGCCAGGTTAGGGCAGGAGAGGAAAGAGATAGGGGACAGGGAGGACTGAATGGTCTCGGTGACCTGTTTGGTGCAGACGGACTGGAGGTTCCTAGAGGTGCGATAGATAGGAGGGTCAGGGGAGATGCTAGAGTGCCTGATGGAGAAAGAGAGAAGGTTGTGATCTGAGAGTGGAAGTGGGGAGTTAGTAAAGTGAGAGGCAGAGCAGAGACGGAGGAAGACTAAATCGAGAGTGTTGCCATCTCTGTGAGTGGGGGAGTCAGAGATTAGTGATAAGCCAAGGGAGGAGGTAAGTGTTAAAAGCCGGGAGGCAGATGAGGAGCTAGAGTCATTAGTAGGGATGTTGAAATCACCAAGGATGAGGGTTGGGATTTCACAGGATAGAAAGTGGGGGAGCCAGACGGCGAAGTGGTCTAGGAACAGGCGGGTAGGACCTGGGGGGCGGTAAATAACTGCGACACGCAGAGGCAGTGGGCGGAAGAGGCGCAGGGTATGGACTTCAAAGGAGTGGAAGGTAAGCGAGGGAGCTGAGGGAATGACCTGGAAGGTACAGTTAGGCGGGAGCATGACGCCTAATCCTCCGCCGCGCCTGTCGTCCAATCTGGGGGTGTGGGAGAAATGCAGGCCATCATAGGACAATGCAGCGGGGGAGGTAGAATCGGACCGCTGTATCCAGGTTTCTGTTGCTAATACAATGCTTATGTAACATATGACTGGGTCATGTGATGCAGGTGTCCAATGAAAGTGATTACCATATGCAAGATGAAGGATGCATTTGGTGACATCAGCAAGGTGCCCTGCCTGCTGATTGGCCAAACACTGTTCTCTGCAACTGGCATAAGGGAAAGTCGATTTTTTTTAGCGATTCTTGCCATAAATCAGGTCGATATTAATGCCTGGTTAATCACGCCGAGCAATGCTTGTTACAAACTTCAAACAAAAGCATGGTAACACTGTATTTTCCCTGTGTTTTCATAAGAACAGTGAAAAGAAGTTGGTATTCTGTCTGATAACTATTAGATCTAAAAGCTTTTGCTCTTCTGTCTCAATCTTGACATTTGTAAATCTGGCATCCCGCACAAAAACTGCATCAGGTGAAATCCCACGAGGTCTGAACAGACTTATCACGGTTTACTTTTAAATATGAACCAACTGGTCTCTAATATTGAATGTTTTCTTATAAACAAAGACTCTTGCTATATGTAACTTCTGTAAACATCCTACTTCTTGGTGGACTTTGCTGCATCAGCATCTGCCTTTATCACTCAGGCTGCTGCAGCCTGTAAACAGTATGTCAGAGGAGACCCGGAGCTGCGGACGGGGAATATGTGGAGGGCCGGGAGAGGTGAGTATTAGCTGGTTTGTTATTTTTGCCAAGGAGGCCTGTTTACATGAGAACTGGATAGCTTAAGGCCTATTTAGGCACACAGATGATCACTCAAAAGATGGCTTTTGAGCGATCATTTTGCATAATATGCTAATTGGTACTAATGCCTATTAGTACCAATTAGCAGTGTGTGAGCCACCAGGAGCTAAATTTATTAGAGGACCGCCCACTGTTCTCTGAATAATTCCTTTTGTTCTGTTGGCGGGGCTGAAAGCTGAGAACAGCTGAGACAATGCAATCAGCTGTTCTCAGCAGTCCATCTTATCAGCTTTTCTGCTGAGCGACAGTTTTCAAGCCGAACTGAAGACTGTCGTTCAGCAGAAAACTGAAAAATGGGCACATTTAGACACAATGATTATTGCTCAAAGATAGCTTTTGAGCGAATTTTGAGTGATAATCATTGTGTGTAAATGGGCCTTTTAATCAAAAACATCAGGTACAACCACTCTGATACTCACTCCCTGTAGCTATGTAATCTAGAAATCACTAAGCACCACACAAAGTCTCTTACCGTCATCATCCCTAAGGCAGCTGCACCAAGTCATTTTCTCTGTCCACCATGTATCTCACACTCAAAGCATGCGCCAACACTTCCCTTCTTTCTTCTCTCGGTGTGCCATGTGACCCACCCTGTCAATGAGTCAATTGAGTGTGCAAAGTTGCTTTTTTCCTGCTATTTCCCATGCTAGCCACTAGATGACACCAAAAGAGCACATTGAAATAAACCATGCATTTGTTAGATTACTCCGTTGGTTTCATTACTGCATGAGCCTATTTCTGTGGAATTGATAAAGATAAATAACCACAAACTGGTCATAACAAGCTGTTACCCCTCTACTGCCGTGCCCGTACCTAAGCAGGGAGTGAGCTGGCTGAGAGAGGGAGAGCACTGGCACCGCTCTCCATGGGGGAACCAGCGGACCCCTATTTATTTCCTAGTAGTAACTGCCACTTTGTTTTAGCATGTGAAAGTTAGCACTGTGATGGAAAGCAGCTACATGGGTAGAGCTCCTACATCACAATGTCATAGATATCAGTATATGGATTCTGCTGATGTTCTGTATCTAATTTGATATGGACGGATTTGCATTGCGGAGTACGGAGCGGGATTCCGCAGCAAATCCAGCCCCATAGCATACAATGTAAAAATGAAATTTCCTGCCCATGAGCATAAACCGATTGCGATTTTTCGCTTGCAGAGAAGAAATCACATCATGCCGCTATTTTGTGTGGCCTAGGCACAGACTGCTTCTATTGAAGTCAATGGAAGCCGTCCATCCCATGGACACTCTGCAATCATCATTGCAGAATGGCCTCAGGAGCCACGTCATCGTCATATCGACGGTGCGGAGTCCTCTGTACTACGCATGCGTGTTAATGAGCAGGCCGGCATGTCCACAGCATGGAGAAGAGATGCTGGACAGGTAAGCTATGGTCACCAGCCGGGCACTGGGTTGAACCCCACTGCGGGAATTCTGCATGGGGGTCTGCCCAGCCCGTGAACAGAAGCCCCTAAATGATAAGTCTGTTGTGACTTCTTGAGAAGCAATGGCAACAGTGTATCTGTATATTATTACGAGACAGTAGTTTTCTATCACGTAAAACCATAGCGATGAGATGGATAGGAGACTTCTTTTTTGGGCTCTATGAAAGGATCATTTTCAAAAAGAGAGAGGGTCCTAACAAATTCTACAAATTCTCGTCCCATTCTTTCCTCTAGCCATGTACCTGTGATGATTAGAGATGAGCGAGCACCAAAATGCTCGGGTGCTCGTTGCTCGAGTCGAACTTTTCGCGATGCTCGAGAGCGCGTTTCGAGTAACGAACCCCTTTGAAGTCGATGGGCAACTCGAGCATTCTTGTATATGACCGATGCTCCGGATAGGTCTTTACTTGTGAAAAACCAGAAAACATCCAAAATCCATGGAAACACCACAGAAACGGATAGGGAAAGGCAGGGGCAGCATGCAGGGCTGCATCTCAGGCTCCCAGGTCCCACTATTAAGCCACAATAGCGGCAAGAGTGTGCCCCTTCCACTAACAATTTTTACTTCAGACAAACCCTCATTAGCAAGGCACACCTTAGCTAAGCACTACGCTACCTGCAACCAACGCTGCCTCTTTTCCTGGGTTACATGCTGCCCAACCCCCCGCACGACCCTGCGTCCACAGCGCACATAAAAGTGTCCCTGCGCAGCCTTCAGCTGCCCTCATGCCACACACTGGCCTCATAGCCACACCACCCTCATGTCTATTTATAAGTGCGTCTGCCATGAGGAGGAACCGGAGGCACACACTGCAGAGGGTTGGCAGGGCCAGGCAGCGACCCTCTTCGAAAGGGGTGGGCGATAGCCCACAATGCTGTTGAGCATTGATGAGAAATTGATGTTCAATCTTCACGTGAGCGGGCCCAGGGTCAGGCTTGTTCCCAGCCTCCATCTTGTGTGACCCAAGGTGCCGCGAGTTACATAGCAATGGGGAATCCATGTGCCCACACACGATTCAATCTGTGTTGGTGTTGGATAGTTCAATCGACACCGCAAGTCAGTCAGTGTCTTTGAGCCAGACAGGTAAATCACCGCAATGGGAAGTCTGTGTGCACCCACAGCATAGGTGGGTCCTAGGCGACCCAAGACATGAACCATGAAGAAATCAGAGTGCCCAAACATGGCAGACTTTCACTGCGCTGAGGACATAGGCCTCTGCACAAACCCTCAGCAATCGCGGGCATGACGCGGAATTCAATGCTAGTTCAGCTGCGAAGGTCTCAGTAAATCAGTTATGTTTTCTTTCACCGCTCCAGTGACTGGATTAGCCAGGAAAACGTTCAACAGGTCCACCCTGGCGCAGTTGCAGTTCTCCCAGGACATAGGCCTCAGCCCACACCCTCAGCAATCGCGGGCATGAAGCGGACTTCGATGCTAGTTCAGCTGCGAAGGTCTCAGTAAATCAGTTACGTTTTCTTTCACCGCTCCAATGACTGGATTAGCCAGGGAAAAGTTCCAAGGGCCCAACCTGGTGCAGTTGCAGTTCCCCCGGGACATAGGCCTCAGCCCACACCCTCAGCAATCGCGGGCATGAAGCGGACTTCGATGCTAGTACAGCATTGAACGCCTCATTAATGCAGTAACGCTCCTCTTCTTTGGCCCAAACCAGTGTATCAGATAACTGTGGTAACACAAGAGCAAATACATGATGCCCAGTGCTGATCCCCTGACGCCAAGCAGGAGGAAGAGGTGGCTTTACAAGGCCAAGAAACCATGACCAGGATCCGCTGTAGCCTGTGTGGGAAGTATGTGAGCGGGCCCTTGGTCCAGCTCGGTCCCAGCAAACACACTGTGGTACCTAAGGTGCCGCGAGTTACATAGCAATGGGCAATCCAGGTCCCCTCACACTATTCATTCTGTGTTGGTGTCGTATAGCTCAATCGTAACCCTCAGCAATTGCGGGCATGAAGCGGACTTTAATGCTTGTTCAGCTGTGAACGTCTCATTAAGGCAGTAACGTTCCTCTTTTGTGGCCCAAACGAGTTTCTCAGATAACTGTGGTAACACGAGAGAAAATACATATTGGCCTCGGCCCACAATTGATGCCCTAGTCAGTGAGTGTTTTTGGGCCAGATAGGTAAAACACCGCAATGGGAAGTCTGTGTGCACCCATAGTATAAGCAGACCCCAGTAACATTTCGGTTGCAGTAGTATAGGCAGACCCCAGTACCATTTCTGTAGTAGAATTATAGGCAGACCCCTGTAACATTTAAGTGGCAGCAGTATAGGCAGACCCCTGTAACATTTAAGTGGCAGCAGTATAAGCAGACCCCAGTACCATTTCTGTTGTAGAATTATAGGCAGACCCCTGTAACATTTAAGTGGCAGCAGTATAGGCAGACCCCTGCAACATTTATGTAGCAGCAGTATAGGCAGACCCCTGTAACATTTTTGCAGCAGCAGTATAGGCAGACCCCTGTAACATTTACGTGGCAGAAGTATAGGCAGACCCCTGTAACATTTCGGGAGCAGGAGTATAGGCAGACCCCAGTACCATTTCTGTTGTAGAAGTATAGGCAGACCCCTGTAACATTTTTGTAGGAGCAGTATAGGCAGACCCCTGAAACATTTACGTGGCAGAAGTATAGGCAGACCCCAGTAACAATCTTGTAGCAGAAGTATAGGCAGGCAGACCCCAGTAAAATTTCTGTAGTAATAGTATAGGCCAACCTCTGAAACATTGGGGTACCATGAGTATAGGCGAAGGTCAAAAAAATTAGTTGGATAAGAGTGCAGGTGTGTGCCCGAAAAATTAGTGTACCAAGAGTACAAGTGTACCTCTGAAAAATGTATTAACCGAGAGGGCAGGTGAAACCTATAAATATTTTTTGAAAGGTACAGCTCACTGTTGTTTAAAGGGGTTGTCCCGCGGCAGCAAGTGGGGTTATACACTTCTATATGGCCATATTAATGCACTTTGTAATATACATTGTGCATTAAATATGAGCCATACAGAGGTTATACACTTACCTGCTCCGTTGCTGGCATCCTCGTCTCCATGGCGCCTACTAACGCTGTCTTCTCCTTCCATTAGACGCGCTTGCACTGTGCGGTCTTCTGCTGTGTTCAATGGAGCCGCTCCGGCGTGCTAGCGCCGGAGAGCCGGTCTGCGCATGCGAGGACGCCAGCAACGGAGCAGGTAAGTGTATAACTTCTGTATGGCTCATATTTAATGCACGATGTATATTACAAAGTGCATTAATATGGCCAGACAGAAGTATATAACCCCACTTGCTGCCGCGGGACAACCCCTTTAATTTGTAACAGAGCCTGGAGGTAGCCCTGTGAAAAAAATTGGTTCATGTTAAAGTATCAATACTTTTGAAACTTTAAAAAATTGTAAAAACATTGGTAGATGTAGATGAGCCTTTTGGGCCGCAGAAAAATTGGCAGTTCAGCATGATGACATGTTGTTTCTGGAGGAGGAGTAGCAGGAGGACTAATATCAGAGACAGATTGACAAAGCTAAATGCACCGTTTTTCCGGTGATAGAGAAGAGTGCTTTTATCTGTGGTTGCAGCGAAAAGAATCTTTAGGTTCCGCTGCTCTCCGCCTGTGGAGAAGAGAAGTCTGGGGAAATCCAGGTTTTGTTCATCTTTATGTGTGTAAGCATGTCGGCACTGGCAGTTGACAGGTGGGTACGCTTATCCGTGATGATTCACCCAGCTGCACTAAACACTGACAAGACGCTAGCGGCAGGGCAAGCCAGCACCTCCAGGGCATACAGCGCAAGTTCGTGCCACATGTCCAGCTTCAACACCCAATAGTTGTATAGAGCAGAGTCATCACGGAGGACAGTGGTACGATCGGCTACGTACTCCCTCACCATCTTTTTACAGTGCTCCCTCCGAATCAGCCTTGACTGGGGAGTGGTGACACAGTCTTGCTGGGGAGTCATAAAGCTGGCAAAGGCCTTGGAGAGTGTTCCCCTGCCTGCGCTGAACATGCTGCCTGATCACCGCGTCTCCCCTGCTTCTTGGCCCTCGGAACTGCGCCTTCTGCCGCTAGCACTGTCAGATGGGAAGTTTAGCATCACTTTGTCCACCAGGGCCCTGTGGTATTGCATCACTCTCGTACCCCTTTCCTCTTCAGGAATGAGAGTGGAAAGGTTCTCCTCGCACCATGGGTCGAGAAGAGTTAACACCCAGTAATCCGTGTTTGCCAGAATGCGTCTAACGCGAGGGTCACGAGAAAGGCAGCCTAACATGAAGTCAGCCATGTGTGCCAGTACGCAAGACATGGCTGTCCTCACTAGCAAGATCTTTCAGGATCCACCTCCTCCACAGCCCATACACGCTGAACAGATGAGAGGCAAGCAGCATGGGTACCCTCTGCAGTGGGCCCAGCTGTCTCTTCCCCTCCTCCTGCTCCTCCCCCTCCTCCTCCTCCAAAACGCGCTGAGATATAGACATGCATGGGGGTCTGCCCAGCCCGTGAACAGAAGCCCCTAAATGATAAGTCTGTTGTGACTTCTTGAGAAGCAATGGCAACAGTGTATCTGTATATTATTACGAGACAGTAGTTTTCTATCACGTAAAACCATAGCGATGAGATGGATAGGAGACTTCTTTTTTGGGCTTTACAAAAGGATCATTTTCAAAAAGAGAGAGTATCCTAACAAATTCTACAAATTCTCGTCCCATTCTTTCCTCTAGCCATGTACCTGTGATGATTAGAGATGAGCGAGCACCAAAATGCTCGGGTGCTCGTTGCTCGAGTCGAACTTTCAGCGATGCTCGAGGGTTCGTTTCGAGTAACGAACCCCATTGAAGTCAATGGGCAACTCAAGCATTTTTGTATATAACCGATGCTCCGGATAGGTCTTTACTTGTGAAAAACCAGAAAACATCCAAAATCCATGGAAACACCACAGAAACGGATAGGGAAAGGCAGGGGCAGCATGCAGGGCTGCATCTCAGGCTCCCAGGTCCCACTATTAAGCCACAATAGCGGCAAGAGTGTGCCCCTTCCACTAACAATTTTTACTTCAGACAAACCCTCATTAGCAAGGCACACCTTAGCTAAGCACTACGCTACCTGCAACCAACGCTGCCTCTTTTCCTGGGTTACATGCTGCCCAACCCCCCGCACGACCCTGCGTCCACAGCGCACATAAAAGTGTCCCTGCGCAGCCTTCAGCTGCCCTCATGCCACACACTGGCCTCATAGCCACACCACCCTCATGTCTATTTATAAGTGCGTCTGCCATGAGGAGGAACCGGAGGCACACACTGCAGAGGGTTGGCAGGGCCAGGCAGCGACCCTCTTCGAAAGGGGTGGGCGATAGCCCACAATGCTGTTGAGCATTGATGAGAAATTGATGTTCAATCTTCACGTGAGCGGGCCCAGGGTCAGGCTCGTTCCCAGCCTCCATCTTGTGTGACCCAAGGTGCCGCGAGTTACATAGCAATGGGGAATCCATGTGCCCACACAAGATTCATTCTGTGTTGGTGTCGGATAGCTCAATCGACACCGCAAGTCAGTCAGTGTCTTTGAGCCAGACAGGTAAATCACCGCAATGGGAAGTCTGTGTGCACCCACAGCATAGGTGGGTCCTAGGCGACCCAAGACATGAACCATGAAGAAATCAGAGTGCCCAAACATGGCAGACTTTCACTGCGCTGAGGACATAGGCCTCTGCACAAACCCTCAGCAATCGCGGGCATGACGCGGAATTCAATGCTAGTTCAGCTGCGAAGGTCTCAGTAAATCAGTTATGTTTTCTTTCACCGCTCCAGTGACTGGATTAGCCAGGAAAACGTTCAACAGGTCCACCCTGGCGCAGTTGCAGTTCTCCCAGGACATAGGCCTCAGCCCACACCCTCAGCAATCGCGGGCATGAAGCGGACTTCGATGCTAGTGCAGCTGCGAAGGTCTCAGTAAATCAGTTACGTTTTCTTTCACCGCTCCAATGACTGGATTAGCCAGGGAAAAGTTCCAAGGGCCCAACCTGGTGCAGTTGCAGTTCCCCCGGGACATAGGCCTCAGCCCACACCCTCAGCAATCGCGGGCATGAAGCGGACTTCGATGCTAGTACAGCATTGAACGCCTCATTAATGCAGTAACGCTCCTCTTCTTTGGCCCAAACCAGTGTATCAGATAACTGTGGTAACACAAGAGCAAATACATGATGCCCAGTGCTGATCCCCTGACCCCAAGCAGGAGGAGGAGGTGGCTTTACAAGGCCAAGAAACCATGACCAGGATCCGCTGTAGCCTGTGTGGGAAGTATGTGAGCGGGCCCTTGGTCCAGCTCGGTCCCAGCAAACACACTGTGGTACCTAAGGTGCCGCGAGTTACATAGCAATGGGCAATCCAGGTCCCCTCACACTATTCATTCTGTGTTGGTGTCGTATAGCTCAATCGTAACCCTCAGCAATTGCGGGCATGAAGCGGACTTTAATGCTTGTTCAGCTGTGAACGTCTCATTAAGGCAGTAACGTTCCTCTTTTGTGGCCCAAACGAGTTTCTCAGATAACTGTGGTAACACGAGAGAAAATACATATTGGCCTCGGCCCACAATTGATGCCCTAGTCAGTGAGTGTTTTTGGGCCAGATAGGTAAAACACCGCAATGGGAAGTCTGTGTGCACCCATAGTATAAGCAGACCCCAGTAACATTTCGGTTGCAGTAGTATAGGCAGACCCCAGTACCATTTCTGTAGTAGAATTATAGGCAGACCCCTGTAACATTTAAGTGGCAGCAGTATAGGCAGACCCCTGTAACATTTAAGTGGCAGCAGTATAAGCAGACCCCAGTACCATTTCTGTTGTAGAATTATAGGCAGACCCCTGTAACATTTAAGTGGCAGCAGTATAGGCAGACCCCTGCAACATTTATGTAGCAGCAGTATAGGCAGACCCCTGTAACATTTTTGCAGCAGCAGTATAGGCAGACCCCTGTAACATTTACGTGGCAGAAGTATAGGCAGACCCCTGTAACATTTCGGGAGCAGGAGTATAGGCAGACCCCTGTAACATTTTGGGAGCAGGAGTATAGGCAGACCCCAGTACCATTTCTGTTGTAGAAGTATAGGCAGACCCCTGTAACATTTTTGTAGGAGCAGTATAGGCAGACCCCTGAAACATTTACGTGGAAGAAGTATAGGCAGACCCCAGTAACAATCTTGTAGCAGAAGTATAGGCAGGCAGACCCCAGTAAAATTTCTGTAGTAATAGTATAGGCCAACCTCTGAAACATTGGGGTACCATGAGTATAGGCGAAGGCCAAAAAAATTAGTTGGATAAGAGTGCAGGTGTGTGCCCGAAAAATTAGTGTACCAAGAGTACAAGTGTACCTCTGAAAAATTTATTAACCGAGAGGGCAGGTGAAACCTATAAATATTTTTTGAAAGGTACAGCTCACTGTTGTTTAAAGGGGTTGTCCCGCGGCAGCAAGTGGGGTTATACACTTCTGTATGGCCATATTAATGCACTTTGTAATATACATTGTGCATTAAATATGAGCCATACAGAGGTTATACACTTACCTGCTCCGTTGCTGGCATCCTCGTCTCCATGGCGCCTACTAACGCTGTCTTCTCCTTCCATTAGACGCGCTTGCACTGTGCGGTCTTCTGCTGTGTTCAATGGAGCCGCTCCGGCGTGCTAGCGCCGGAGAGCCGGTCTGCGCATGCGAGGACGCCAGCAACGGAGCAAGTAAGTGTATAACTTCTGTATGGCTCATATTTAATGCACGATGTATATTACAAAGTGCATTAATATGGCCAGACAGAAGTATATAACCCCACTTGCTGCTGCGGGACAACCCCTTTAATTTGTAACAGAGCCTGGAGGTAGCCCTGTGAAAAAAATTGGTTCATGTTAAAGTATCAATACTTTTGAAACTTTAAAAAATTGTAAAAACATTGGTAGATGTAGATGAGCCTTTTGGGCCGCAGAAAAATTGGCAGTTCAGCATGATGACATGTTGTTTCTGGAGGAGGAGTAGCAGGAGGACTAATATCAGAGACAGATTGACAAAGCTAAATGCACCGTTTTTCTGGTGATAGAGAAGAGTGCTTTTATCTGTGGTTGCAGCGAAAAGAATCTTTAGGTTCCGCTGCTCTCCGCCTGTGGAGAAGAGAAGTCTGGGGAAATCCAGGTTTTGTTCATCTTTATGTGTGTAAGCATGTCGGCACTGGCAGTTGACAGGTGGGTACGCTTATCCGTGATGATTCACCCAGCTGCAATAAACACTGACAAGACGCTAGCGGCAGGGCAAGCCAGCACCTCCAGGGCATACAGCGCAAGTTCGTGCCACATGTCCAGCTTCAACACCCAATAGTTGTATAGAGCAGAGTCATCACGGAGGACAGTGGTACGATCGGCTACGTACTCCCTCACCATCTTTTTACAGTGCTCCCTCCGAATCAGCCTTGACTGGGGAGTGGTGACACAGTCTTGCTGGGGAGTCATAAAGCTGGCAAAGGCCTTGGAGAGTGTTCCCCTGCCTGCGCTGAACATGCTGCCTGATCTCCGCGTCTCCCCTGCTTCTTGGCCCTCGGAACTGCGCCTTCTGCCGCTAGCACTGTCAGATGGGAAGTTTAGCATCACTTTGTCCACCAGGGCCCTGTGGTATTGCATCACTCTCGTACCCCTTTCCTCTTCAGGAATGAGAGTGGAAAGGTTCTTCTCGCACCATGGGTCGAGAAGGGTTAACACCCAGTAATCCGTGTTGGCCAGAATGCGTCTAACGCGAGGGTCACGAGAAAGGCAGCCTAACATGAAGTCAGCCACGTGTGCCAGTACGCAAGACATGGCTGTCCTCACTAGCAAGATGACTTTCAGGATCCACCTCCTCCACAGCCCATACACGCTGAACAGATGAGAGGCAAGCAGCATGGGTACCCTCTGCAGTGGGCCCAGCTGTCTCTTCCCCTCCTCCTGCTCCTCCCCCTCCTCCTCCTCCTCCAAAACGCGCTGAGATATAGACATGAGGGTGGTCTGGCTATCAAGCGACATACTGTCATCCCCCGTCCCCTGTTTCAACCGCAAAGCGTCGGCCTTTATGCCTTGCAGCAGACTTCTCAGCAGGCATAGCAGTGGGATGGTAATGCTAATGATTGCAGCGTCGACGCTCACCATCTGGGTAGACTCCTCAAAGTTTCTGCCATCCAGGCCCACTACTCGGTAAAGAATTGGGGAGGCTGACTCCCACTACGCCGCCCATGTTGGAGTTGGTATTCCACTATTGCTCTACGCTGCTCATAGAGTCTGGCCAACATGTGCAGCATAGAATTCCACTGTGTGGGCACGTCGCACAGCAGTTGGTGCTCTGGGAGATTAAACCGATGTTGCAGGGTCCTCAGTATGGCAGCGTCCGTGGTGGACTTGCGGAAATGTGCGCAGATGTGGCGCACCTTGCCGAGCTGGTCTGATAACTGCGGGTAGTTTTTCAGAAACCGCTGAACCACCAGATTGAAGATGTGGGCCAGGCATGGCACTTGTGTGAGGCTGCCGAGCTGCAGAGCCGCAACCAGGTTACGGCCGTTGTTACACAAGACCATGCCCGGTTGGAGGCTCACCGGCGAAAGCCAGAGGTTGGTCTGCTCTGTCAGACCCTGCAACAGTTCGGGGGCCATGTGCCTCTTGTCACCTAGGCTGAGTAGTTTCAGCACGGCCTGCTGCGCCATACTGACTGCTGGCGACGTGCTGCTCACATTTCTTAATTGAGAGGTAGAGGTTGCGCAGGAGGAGGAGACCGCCGCAGATACCAGAACCAAGGAAGGACCCGCTATTCTGGGTGTGGGTAAGACGTGTGCGGTCCCAGGCTCTGACTCGGTCCCAGCCTCCAGCAAATTCACCCAATGTGCTGTCAGGGAGATATAGTGGCCCTGCCCGCCAGTACTTGTCCATGTTTCCGTGGTTAAGTGGACCTTCCCCATAACCGCATTGGTGAGGGGATGATTGATGTTGCGGGAGACGTGCTGGTGTAGGGCTGAGACGGCACACCGGGAAGAATAGTGGCGAATGGGGACCGAGTAGCGTGGGACCGCCGCCGCCATCGTGTTTTTGAAAGCCTCCGTCTCCACAAGCCTGTACGGCAGCATCTCCAGGCAGATTAATTTGGCAATGTGCACGTTTAAAGCTTGAGCGTGTGGGTGCGTGGCGGTCTATTTGCGCTTTCGCTCCAACGCTTGCGCTAGTGGCAGCTGGACGCTGCGCTGAGAGACATTGCTGGATGGGGTCGAGGACAGCGGAGGTGAGGGTGTGGGTGCAGGCTGGGAGGCGCTCGTGTCTGTGTGCTGAGAGGGGGTTTGGCTCTGAGTGGAAGGTTGGGGCACAGGGGAAGAGGCAGTGGTGTGACCCGGAGGCGGTGAACGGCCTTCGTCCCACCTTGTGGGGTGCTTGGCCATCATATGCCTGTGCATGCTGGTGGTGGTGAGGCTGGTAGTGGTGGCTCCCCGGCTGATCTTGGCGCGACACAGGTTGCACACCACTGTTCGTCGGTCGTCCGCGCTCTCACTGAAAAACATCCACAGCTTCGAACGTCATCGTCCAGCTGCTCTTCCTCCGAATCCTCTGTGCGCTCCTCCCCCGGACTTACTGCCCTTACTACTATCTCACTGATAGACAACTGTGTCTCATCATCATCGTCCTCCTCACCCACTGAAAGCTCCTGAGACAGTTGCCGGAAGTCCCTAGTCTTATCCCCCGCACCCCGGGAACTTTCCAAAGGTTGGGCATCAGTCACGACAAACTCCTTAGGTGAGAGAGGAACCATTTTTTCCCAATCAAGGCAGGACCCGAGAACAGTTCCTGGGAGTCTGGCTGCTCATCAGAATGTGTTATTTTCATGGAGTGAGGAGGCTAGGAGGAAGGAGGAGCAGCAGCCAGAGGATTCAGAGTTGCAGCAGTGGACGGCGTAGAACTCTGGGTGGTTGATAGATTGCTGGATGCATTTTCTGCCATCCACGACAGGACCTGCTCACACTGGTGTTTGTAATAAAGGTCTACCACGTGGACCCATAAATTGTGATATGAAGCTGGGGACCCCAGAAACTTGCCTTTCTCCTAATCCTGCAGCAACCGGCTGTGATTCACCTGGACCAGGAACTCGGCCTGTGCCCACACCCTCACTTGGACCTCCGCGTCCTCGCTTGCGTCCATGTCCTCTAGCCATACCTCTACCCCTCAGCATGGTGGATTACGAATAGAGCAGACACAGAGCGATGTAAATAATTATGGAATTATTGGCGTACAGTTTGAGGCTGAGAGCGGTATTGTAACACTAACTCCAGGCAGAAACAAAGAATACGGAAGGCTGCAAACAGGCCTAGCTGTGCAATAGTGATGCACTAGAACTCCCACCAGACACCCTGTAAAATTCAGACGGTCAGAGGTAGCCCAACGAAGCAGCTTTTTTTTTTGGAAAAAGAATACAGGCTATATAGTGTGCATATGACTTTCCCTCTATCAGTGGCTGTGGCCGTACGCTGTGCGTTAAGTTCACTGCAGACACAGACTAGTGTAAAAAATTATGGAATTATTGGCTTACAGTTTGAGGCTGAGAGCGGTATTGTAATGCAAACTGCAGCCAGAAAAAAATTATACGGAAGGCTGCAAACAGGGCTATCTGCAATAGTGATGCACTACAACTTCCACCAGACACCCTGTAAAATGCAGACGGTCAGAGGTAGCCCTAAAAAGGACCGTTAGGGTTCTTGTAGACAGGATTCTACACTACCACTGTCCCTATCTCAGCAGCACTTTCCCTATACTCTGTATTGCAGACTGCAGACTCAGAACGCTATAGCTGTAATAGCCTGCACAGCTCAAGATTAAAAAAAAAAAGTGCAAAACTGCTCCCAGCCAGCCACACAGTTATGCACATGGTCAGATGTGGCCCTAAGAAGGACCATTGGGGTTCTTGTAGACAGGATCCTACACTAACACTTTCCCTATAGCAGCAGCAGCACTTTCCCTATGTTCTACTAGTGTGTGTCTGAGGCGAGCCGCGGGAGGGACCGCTTTAAGTACTCGGCGGTCACTTGATCTCGCCAGCCACTCACTGCAGGGGGGTGGGATAGGGCTGGCACGTCACAGGAGGAAGTGGTAATGCCTTCCCTGCATGTCTATTGGCTAAAAAATGGCGCCAAACATGGAGAAAGAAAATGGAATTGACTCGAGTGCCGCGTGGTGCTCGTCTCGAGTAACGAGCATCTCGAACACCCTAATGCTCGAACGAGCATCAAGCTCGGACGAGTGTGCTCGCTCATCTCTGGTGATGATATATTCAAGTTATGGTTCAAAAAGTATTTTATTAAACTGCAATACTGATATCGACACATCCAAAGCAGACATATAATTGCAATATAAATAACACAACACCGTTTTCTCTTGTTCCTAATTACCCAAAATCTAGTGCAGCAATTCTAGTGAAATATAATTCCCCTTGCATCTTTCTCTTGAAGATCCAGTAGTCCGGGGAAAGTGAAAGAGAGAGAAAGGGATAACAAAATCAGAAAAGGAAAGGAAGTATAGGGGAAGGGTAGGAGGGAAGAGAGGGAAGTCATAGGGATGGGGTAAGGAACATGGGGATAGACTGTCCAGCTCAATCAGGAGACTAGGGTAAACATTCAGGACATGAAAATGGCTTCTCCCCTCTGTGAGTTCTCAGATGCACTTTAAGAACTGATTTACGGTTAAAACATTTTCCACATTCTGAACATTAAAACTGCTTCTCTCCTGTGTGAGTCCTTGGATGTTTTATAATTTCTGATTTAGTAGTATATAGCGTTACCCACATTCTCAACATGAAAACTGCTTCTCCCCTGTGTGCATTTTCTGATGTCTAAAGAGATTTGATTTCTTGTTAAAACATTTCCCACATTCTAAACATGAAAACGGTTTCTCCCCTGTGTGAGTTCTTAGATGTTTTGTAAGTTGTGATTTAGTGGTATAACTTTTCCCACATTCAGGACATGAAAATGGCTTCTCTCCTCTGTGAGTTCTCTGATGCTTATCAAGATCTGCTTTCTGCTTAAAACATTTCTCACATTCTGAACATGAAAATGGCTTCTCCTCTGTGTGAATTTTTTGATGCTTTACAAGGTAAGATTTAACAGAAAAGCATTTCCCACATTCTAAACATGAAAATGGCTTCTCTCCTTTGTGAATTTGTTGATGCTTTGCAAGATCTGATTTAGCAATACAACATTTCCCACATTCAGGACATGAAAATGGCTTCTCTCCTGTGTGAGTTCTCTGATGTATAGCAAGATCTGATTTCCGGTTGAAAGATTTCCCACATTCTGAACATGAAAATGGCTTGTCCTCTGTGTGAATCTTTTGATGCTTTGCAAGGTAAGATTTAACAGAAAAGCATTTTCCACATTCTGAACATGAAAACGGCTTCTCTCCTTTGTGAATTTTTTGATGCTTTGCGAGATCTGATTTTGTAGTACAACATTTCCCACATTCAGGACATGAAAATGGCTTCTCCCCTGTGTGAGTTCTCTGATGTATATCAAGATCTGATTTCTGGTTAAAAGATTTCCCACATTCCGAACATGAAAATGGCTTCTCCCCTGTGTGAGTTCTCTGATGTGTAACAAGGTTTGATTTCCAGTTAAAACTTTTCCCACATTCTGAACATGAAAATGGCTTCTCCTCTGTGTGAATTTTTTGATGCTTTACAAGGTAAGATTTAACAGAAAAGCATTTCCCACATTCTGAACATGAAAATGGCTTCTCTTCTTTGTGAATTGTTTGATGCTTTGCAAGATCGGATTTAGTAGTATAACATTTCCCACATTCAGGACATGAAAATGGCTTCTCTCCTCTGTGAGTTCTCTGATGCTTATCAAGATTTGCTTTCTGGTTGAATGATTTCCCACATTCTGAACATGAATATGGCTTTTCCCCTGTGTGAGTTCTCTGATGTACAACAAGAATTGATTTCCAGTTAAAACATTTCCCACATTCTGAACATGAAAATGGCATCTCCCCTGTGTGAATTTTGTGATGGTTTGTAAGATGTCGTTTAACAAAAAAGCATTTCCCACATTCTGAACATGAAAATGGCTTCTCCCCTGTGTGAGTTCGGTGATGTGCAACAAGATCTGCTTTCCTCTTAAAACATTTCCCACATTCTGAACATGAAAATGGCTTCTTCCCTGTGTGAGTTCTGTGATGTGCAACAAGATCTGCTTTCTGCTTAAAACATTTCTCACATACTGAACATGAAAATGGCTTCTCCTCTGTATGAATTTTTTGATGTTTTACAAGATAAGATTTAACAGAAAAGCATTTCCCACATTCTAAACATGAAAATGGCTTCTCTTCTTTGTGAATTTTTTGATGCTTTGCAAGATCTGATTTAGTAGTATAATATTTCCCACATTCAGGACATGAAAATGGCTTCTCTCCTCTGTGATTTCTCTGATGTCTAACAAGGTCTGCTGTCTGCTTAAAACATTTCCCACATTCTGAACATGAAAATGGCTTCTCCTCTGTGTGAGTTTTTTGATGCTTTACAAGGTAAGATTTAACAGAAAAGCATTTCTCACATTCTGAACATGAAAATGGCTTCTCCCCAGTGTGAAATCTTTGATGTACAACAAGACCTGTTTTCCTTCTAAAACATTTTCCACATTCTGAGCATGAAAAAGGTTTCTCCCCTGTGTGAATTCTTTGATGCACAACAAGATCTGCTTTCTTTCTAAAGCAATTCCCACATTTTGTACATGAAAACGGCTTCTCCCCAGTATGAGATAACTGATGTACAACAAGACCTGATTTCCGTCTAAAACATTTCCCACATTTTGAACATGAAAATGGCTTTTCTCTTGTGTGAATTTTCTGATGGTTAACAAGAAGAAATTTATGGGTAAAGCATTTCTCACATTGTGGACATGAAAACAATCTCTCTCCTGTGTGATGCATCTGATGTATAACAAGACTTGTTTTCCACTTAAAATGTTTCCCACATTCTGAACATGAAAATGGCTTCTCTCCTGTGTGAATTCTCTGATGTGTAACAAGGGCTGATTTCTGAGTAAAACATTTCCCACATTCTAGACAAGAAAATGGCTTCTCTCCTGTGTGAGTTCTCTGATGTCTAACAAGAACTGTTTTCAATCTAAAACATTTGCCACATTCTGAGCATGAAAAAGGTTTCTCACCTGTGTGAATTCTTTGATGCATAACAAGAACTGATTTCTTAGTAAAACATTTCCCACATTCTGAACAGGAAAATGGCTTCTCTCCAGTATGAGATAAGTGATGTACAACAAGGACTGATTTCCTCGCAAAAAATTTCCCACATTCTGAACATGAATATGTATTCCCCTTTGTGTGAACTCCTTGATGTTCTCCCCTTCTGTCACTTTTCTTCTGCTTATCAGTCTCTGATAAATCAGATAATGGGACCTGTATGAGAAGATCAGATGATGGATCTTTGCTGTAAAGGGCTGTGGGGACATCTGGGATAATGGTAGGTTCTTCATATGTATCTTCGGTGATACCACAATCTTCTGCAGATATTAGACATCCCTCTGAGCTTCCAGTACCGTCTTCTGCCAAGAATAAAGCTGATTATTTTATAATACTATAAACCTTAAAGATTATACTGATATTTTTAACATTTCTATATGAATTACAAGTCATGTAGCAAAATGTAATGAATCATCTAAGGGTACTTTTACACAGTCCGAGAGTTGCTACAGCAATCATGTAAAAGAGCCATTCCAGAACAGATTTTATAGAGTGTTATAGCTTGTAGTTATTGGTGGTAATGGAAGAAGGGGAGCCATGCATAATTGTGTTCACCATGTTGCATGCACATTAATGCGGGACCACCAATATGCGGTGGATGGTAGAAAGCATGTGTTCTAAATGAACAAAACTCTATCACTACCCGGATTATGGAGTTGGAGGACCTCTCTGCGTCTCTAAAGGGTAAACAAGAAAGGTTTCGGAGAACATGGTATCATTGGATAGTGTTCCAGGACTCAGAGGAATATCGGTCATTACTCAACCTCCAAGCTGTTTAATTTACTTTCAGTCACAAATTTATACTCTTTGCTATTTTTAGTTTTATTTCTTTTTTTTTTACTTGTATTTTTTTTGTACACCCCCTATGTGTCCTGTCTGTTTTTGTCAGATATTCTAGATTTTGATGGCTAGAGAGACAAGACAAGAGGTTTTATGTAGCATTCTGTTGAAAGTAGTGCAGATGGAGATCAGAAGGTCGGTAAGTGTTGGCTTTGGCAATCTGTTTTATGTCATGTCTTTATTTGTATTAGAGAAACGTTTTCTAACATTGAGGTTTTACTGAAGTTTGTATTTTGTTGACTGATGAAAGTAATAATCCAACTGTAACCTAATAAATATCTGCAATAAATAAAGAATAAAAAAAGAAAACTATCACTACCCTATATATGCAATCACAATGGTGTGCACATATTTTTATGGAAGTCTAGAACAGGTAAGGGCGTGCGCTCCAATCATTGTTCCGTGTTTGCGTACCTTGTGACAGGAAATCAATGGATGCCATGGTAGAATGTTGTATACACTTATATTGATGGTAATGCATGCATTGAAACAATGTAGCAATATTGAATGAATAGGAACAATGGATGAACACTCCTAAAACATGTGGTCACACTAGGTGTATAGGAAATGCATAAAACGTATAAAATAAAGTCAAATAAAATAGAATGAAAATAAAGAAAAACATTTTAAAAACATGTAAAACTTATATAATAACCATTGGTAAAGTAAATAAAAACAATGAGGCTTGAGGAAAGGAATCGCGGCCACATAAAACCAAAATGTTGAATACAAATAATACAATGGTAGATTAACCCTTTCCAATCCAATGTCGGGCCTGCCCCGACATCATCATTTTCCTCCACAGCTCCAATGTCGGGGCAGGCCCGGCACTGCAGTGCAGGAGTGCATCTGCACCCGATCGGCAGACACATCGGGTGCAGATACACTTGTGCACTGGTCACCATCGAGGACCCCCTAGGAGAAGGCAGAAAGGGTTTTTAACCCTTTCTGCCTTCTCCTTTACACATTACATAGCGCTCAATTAGCGCCATGTAATGCACAGAGATTCCGGCCGGCCGGCGATCATGTGACCGCCGGTGTTACCTGACCCCCGGCGGTCACATGAACTCCGAGCCAGGAGCCTGCACTGTGGGACCTGCTTACCTGACCGGCGTCTTGCGCGTTCTCCTTCTGTCTCCCGGCCCGGCGATCATGTGACCGTCATGTGCCACCTGACCCCAGCGGTCACATGATCGCCGAGCCGGGAGGCAGAAGGAGAATGCGGAAGACGCCTGACAGGTAAGCAGGTCCCTCCACGGTGCAGTGAGCACCTGCACCCTCCTGAACTCTGTCAGTTCAGGAGGGTGCAGGGAAAATGTATTTTTTCTCACCCATTTTCCCCAGCTCCAATTTATTTGGAGCTGGGGAGAATGGGTGAGAAAAAATAAATGGATTGGAAAGGGTTAATATTTATTCCCGGACAGGGAAGGAGGAATCAGAGAGTAGCAATGTTAATTTAAAAAATATTTATAAAAAACGAGAAGTATTTGGACTAGGAGATGTCTGGATAGGGGTGGAGATGGAGCACCTCTAGACCTTGTTCAGGCCATTTGGCTCTAGAGCATTCAATCAAAACATCCAGTACATCTTCTTCATTTTCAATTCAGAAAATTCCCAATATGGGACTTTTTCCAGTAGAGTAAGACGAAGTAAGTAGGGAAGCGTCCCTGTTGTGGAGAGAAGTGTCTGGAAACACTGTGTTGTGGGAAACTGGTCCACATATTCGAACGGCGTTTATACATTTCCACTATGTGTGAACACACCCTGAAGCTGGGTTACTACATGCAGTTTTCTAGTATGTATTCAGTTTTAGCTGAAGCTAGGAGAGGATATAACAGAAGAGGACGAGTTCTTTATAGTTTACCACCTTATAATCCGCACCAGACGATGGCTAAAATACATCTGCAAAAACTGAACTCACCATCAGGGTGCATTCACACGAACGTATGTCGGCTCGGTTTTCACGCCGAGCCGATATACGTTGTCCTCGGGTGCAGGGGGGGGGGGGAGGATGGAAGAGCCAGAAGCAGGAACTGAGGCTCCCGCCCCCTCTCTGCCTCCTCTCCGCCCCTCTGCACTATTTGCAATGAGAGGAGGAGGGACGGGGGCGGGGCTAAAGGCCGGGAATTAGCCCACCCCCGTCCCACCTCTCCCCATTGCAAATAGTGCAGAGGGGCGGAGAGGAGGCAGAGAGGGGGCGGGAGCCTCAGTTCCTGGCCCTGGCTCTTCCATCCTCCCCCCCTGCACACGAGGACAACGTATATCGGCTCGGCGTGAAACCCGAGCCGATATACGTTCATGTGAATGCACCCTCAGAGTTATAGGCTCTACCACTTTGTTATTTTATCTGATTGTGTGTGTGATACTATAGCCTCTAGATAGCACTCATCCTAGGCAGCATAGATACTATTTTTGTCTCCGCTATTATGCGGCGCCTTTTGACTGCTGGCACTCTTTGATAATTGACCCAAGCATACTCTCTAATCTGGGGCTTTATCATAATTCAACTATTCTTTTTATAGCCAGCACTGTAACTCTGTTATTTAGGCGTCTAGCTCTGACTTTATCGTTTCCGCTATTATGCGGTTTTGCCTAAGTTACTAGTGCCTTTGGATCAATATTTGGAGAATAAATCCCATTCTCCTATTGAGTGCTCTGACCCTATCATCTATATATATGCTCTCTTGATCACCAGAAGTGTAATATATACCTATTGTGAGACGGTGACCGGCAAGGTGCTGGAGGGCAGGTATGTGTCGCCTAGGATGCTCTCCTATGCTGCCTTGGGGAGCGCTTGGGCAGATACGTGCCACCGAGCAGCCTGGGGTCGGTGGAGGAAGCCGGCAGTATGGTGTCAGTAACATTAAGTTACTGACACGTTGTAGCAAGTAGGTGGCTCCAAGCCGCATAATCCGGGCCGGCTTTTCCTGGAGTGACCAAAGCGAAGGGTGGGATGGTCACTCCCACGTACCAGGTGGGGCTGGTACCAGGCCTTATAAAGCCTGGGCCTACAGGGCCAGGAGGAGAGCTGAGACCTCTGCAGGTCTGAGAGTCCTGGCTGGCTGTGTGCAGGAGCCATTTTGTTACCAGTGTGTAGACAGGGACGCTCCATGTATAGTAAGTGCTCAGACGAGCAGGATTTACTTTATGTTTGCCTGATGTTAAGGCCTGTATTTTGCTTTGCTCGCTTGGAAATAAACCCAGGCAACGCCTGGACTAAAGACTTTATCCCATGTGTCACTGTCTCTGACTGCTTATGCCCAGGTTGCTACCGATCCTAAACGCTAATCCCTCACATAATATACACTTCTTTTCCTAGGTGATAAGAGTAAAAGATTCTATACTATCACACCAACAAGCTGACAGAGCTTGCATACCTCATGTTTGCCCAAAATCTCTTTTTAGGGCAACTCATTTCTGGTAACATAGTCAGACTCACACGTTTTCTACTCATAAAATAGCTCCTGATGAACTACTGCTTACACCAGTAGGGAAACGCGTTGAGCATTACCATACCTCCAAGGAGTCATATTTTCTCCTGGAGATATACGAGTTATATTGCAGAGTTATATTGCATAACCATCTGACTAAATTGGACTAGTAATATCCAGAATAGCAGCTTACTATTTCTACGCGAGATTATGCCTGATACCTAGTACTTACATTGATCTGACAGGTACCTTGCCTAAAATTTAGTATCTGATTGGCTCATTTCGGATACCTGAATTTAACCAAAATACACTGAAATAATTCTAGGTACTCCGTCACAAAAGACTGACTGCCGGACACTACAGATAGGCACTCTCGCACTATAGTCAGGATTGGACAACCAATCCATCTGGTTAAACCCATCCTTACTCGTATGCTCTCTGTCTGTTATGTTTGTCATTTTTGTTTTTTGTTTGTTAGCCCATGTCAGGATTTTAATGAAATCTATAATAAAAGTTACATTTTAGTTAGTCTACCTCTGTGAAGAAATATGTGAATCAGGGCTTACAAGGAATGAATTCTGGTTTCCATTAAAGGGGTTGTCTCATGAAATCAAGTGGGGGTATACACTTCTGTATGGCCATATTAATGCACTTTGTAATATACATCGTGCATTAATTATGAGCCATACAGAAGTTATTCACTTACCTGCTCCGTTGCCAGCGTCCCCGCCGCCATGGATCCGTCTAAATTCGCCGTCTTCTGGCGATTTTAGACGCGCTTGCGCTGTGCGGTCTTCTCCGTGGTGAATGGGGCCGCTCGTGCCGGAGAGCTGGTCCTCGTAGCTCCGCCCCGTCACGTGTGCCGATTCCAGCCAATCAGGAGGCTGGAATCGGCAATGGACCGCACAGAGCCCACAGTGCACCATGGGAGAAGACCCACGGTGCATCGTAGGTGAAGATCCCGGCGGCCATCTTGGTAAGGTAAGTAAGAAGTCGCCGCAGAGCGGGGATTCGGGTAAGTACTAAACGTTTTTTTTTTTAACCCATCCCTTGTGTTTGTTTCGCGTCGAACGGGGGGCCTATTGAAAAAAAAAAAAAACCGTTTTGGCGTGAGACAACCCCTTTAATGACATGGGTGTCCATTGGGGATCTGAGAAAGGGTCTTGCAAAGGAACTTGCAACAGAGTCCTCTACAAGCACCAGGCTCACAAGTAACAAATTCTGGTTTCCATTTAGAACATGGATGTCCAAGGGGGTCTGAAAAGGGGGTCCTGCCTCCAGTAGATCTTGGAGCCCAAGCTACAGAAATAGTATATTCCATACAGATGGAGTTTGGCCATTTCTGCACCAACATTAGTTTCTGCTTTTCCATAAATCTATAAAACAGCTTAGTACATACATTAATTCTAAATGGTGTAACGTCAGACCAGGTCTATGGCCACCAATGTACTCCCTGACGGGTCAACAAGGATCACTGCATAGAGATGCCATGAGATATTTTGGGGCCCCAAACAGTGAGAACCACAGAGGAGGGGTCCCTAATGGAAGGATGTGAACAGAACAGCCAGCAAGAAGCAAGGCATGTAGTCACTGACCACTGAGGATGCTCCTTAACCCATTAGTGACTGAGCCTGCTTGCGCCTGAATTACTAGGCCAAATTTGGAAATCTGACGTGCCATTTTAACATAGAAGAACTCCCTAAAGGTTTTTCACATTTTCAACTGCTATACAGTATGTCAAATATATCAATCTGACATAATGTACAAATTTTTGATAATCTTTCCATCTGTTTACTTTACTTCGGAAGCACATTTGAAAAACGTCAGATACTTTTAAAACATCTAGAAGACGTACAAATTTAACATTAATTATTAACATTTTTAGGAACATTTTGTTTTCCTGCACCAAGCCAAGATTCCAAAGGCTCATAGATGTCAGAATAATAGATACCCCAACAAATGACCCAATGTTAAAAAATACAGCCCTTAATGTATTCACTGAGGGGGTCAGGAGTATTTTGACCCCACAGTTTTTTTTCAGGAGTTAATGCAATTTAGAGGAGAAAAAATTAAATTTCATATATTTGCAAATATGTCATATTAAAAGATAGTGTTTTTTTCCTATAGTGCACAGGAAAATAAGGATTTGCATCCCAAATATGGTACCCCGTTTGTCCTGTATGCAGAAACATACCCAATGTGACCCTAATATTATATCTATATGCACAACGGGGCACCAAAACAAAAAGAAGCAAACCAGAAATCCTCCTTGAGGGTGTTTAAAGCCCCATTGTATACTTGTAGAATACTTGAGCTGCCAAAACAATAAAAGAATCCCCACAAATGATCCCAATTTGAAAACTAGACCCCTTAACGAATTCATCTAGGGGTATGTATTTGGACCCCACAGTTTTTGAAAGCAAAAGGAAAAATATTTCAACTTTTTGGGCAATTCTGTAAATTTAAAAACAGTTTTTTTTTCGTGCAGCACACATATGAATGAAAACTCGCACCCCAAAATGGATACCCCCGTTTGCCATGGCTTCAGAAATACCCCCATCGCACCCCCAGTCTGCTTACTGGACACATGGCTAGGCCTGTAATCGAGGAACACCCTTTGGCTTTCAGGGCACAACTGAATAAATTCCGGGCCCCATTGCTCACTTGTGCAGAAAAAAAGACCCCCTAAAAAGAAGCTCCCCACCCATCCTTTTGGCTTAATAATGTAAAACAGTTTGGTTTGTCTCAAAACAGGGGTAATTACGGAGGCCTGGTTGGGATGGGCACACGGGGCAATAAAACCGCCTATCCCTCCTCCTCCCATGCCTGCTGCAATCCCGACACACTTTTCTGGGGTATTTCTTTACTAGATTTTAACTTTTCAAACTTTATTGTGATTGCTGTTATCCATTGGATAACAGCGGTCACCTAACTGGGAACCACTTACCGTGGCCCCCGGTGATAGCTACAGGCTCTCGGCTACCTTTGATAGCCAGAGTCATGGAGATTTTACATTTCCCAGGCCCTCCACTCCGTCCGTGCATAAGGCCCCCTGCACACAGGCGGAAATTCTGTGGCGGGATTTCCCACAAAATTTTCGCCCCTGCGCAATCCTATGCAGACGGCAGCGATTTGTCCGCGTGAAAATACACGTGGAAAACAAATCGCGGCATGCTCTACTTCGGTGAGGGTCTCACAGAGGCCCGCACAGAAATGTCTCTCCCGGCGCCCTGGCTCTGCTTTTTGCGCATGCACCGGCTAGCCGGCACATCAAAGAGCCGGAGCTGCAGGAGAGCTGAGCGCTGCACTGGTCTCTGCAGGGGCTCGGGTCAGGTCCCGCTACGAGAATTGTTGCAGCGGGATCAGACCCAACCATCTGCAGGCTAGCTAAAACCGCAATTTTGCCGGAGAGCACAAGAGCAGAAGCCGGGGGAAGGTCCCTACAGCAAGATCTCGCAGGGAGACATCGCCGGAGACCTTAGTAAGTATTTTTATCTCTCCTCACGGATAGGTTGCGTGAAGAGAGATGAAACTAACTTTTAAAAACTTAGTTTTTACTTCCACGTGATCGCCGTTATCCGTTATATCTTTGGTTGCCCGGAGCAGGGAGATTTTAAATTTCTTGTCGGAGCCCTTCGAGAACATCTCTGTGAGATGCCACTTTATTTTCAATCCTCTCACAATCTACTCGGTGATGACTGAAGAAAAAAGGGCAAAAAACTGACACAGTGGCGCAGCCTTTTTTAGAATAATGTGCACATATTTGAATAAAAATGTCGTTCCTGATTTGAGGAGATGAGGGCAGAGGAGGAGGCTACAGTGGTGGGGTTCTATGCAACGTGGTGGCCATGGTTAGATTTTAGATCATCCCCCCGAATGGGGGAGTGGATCTCACAGACCACAAGACCGTCGTAGGCTGGCAATCCCCCGGAATTGCTCAGTGAGATAACTGAGGAGCGATACACCCTCCCCCCCCCTCCTCTCCGACGCAGAGGGGAGGAGGCATTGCAAAAAGGAGGGACCGAACCCTCCCCTGGGAAACACACCGCACGCAGACGGGCTCAAGCAATAAAGGAAAAATAAACAGAATAACTCTGAGTTGTCATAACCTCGAACTCAAGGTACCCCCCCCCCCCACACACACACCCGACCCCCCCCTACTTCCCGCTCAATGTCCCCTGTTCCCCCTTTTTCTTTGGGTTTATTTTACACCTCCTCCTGGACACCTACCCTGGGGTGGGCTAGGAAGGAGCTTCCCCCTTTATGGAAAACGGTAGTCAGAGAGAAACCTTCAGCCGGCTCCACAAAGGAAGAAGTGTTGGAGCCAGATCAATGGATGCACTGTGAGACGATCATATGTTTTGTATGTTCTATAGATCGAAAAGCATTCAAGAATGTACTCTGTCATCACTCTCTGTCACAATAAAATCCGTTTGAACTAAAAATGTCGTTCCTTTATTAAAACAAGATAGAATCCAGCACAAAATGCAAAGCGTTTCGAGGCACATATGCCTCTTCTTCAGTTCCGCTGGAGAACACACTACATTATATATATATAACAATAAATGGTGGTCCATGAAATAAAATATAATTTAACAAAAATGTTGTATATAGAGATATCCAAGTAAAAAAAGAGATTCCACGCCCACCGGGTTCGGGAAAATCAGACAAGGTTTCAAAGACAGGTATATGAATACCATACTTTAATGCAACGCGTTTTGACTAACGCCGAAGCAATATAATTACATACATAAAACAGCACCAACATATATAAAACATATAGCTGCTAACATATATAACATATATTGCTTGAAAAAGGCAACATGTTGCACTGAAGTATAGTATAGTCACATACCTGTCTTTGAAACCTTGCCTGATTTTCCCGAACCCGGTGAGCGCGGAATCTCTTTTTACTTGGAATTCCCTGGTTGTGGTGAGGCGTTCTTGTCGGTGAAGCCACTGTTGGATTCCTAGCTAGGTCTTCAGCTATCTAGCTGGGTTGTGGAACGGGATGATTTGTTTTACGTGCCAACTCAGATCGTAGGTATTGGTCGGTTTCCCTGTTATAGGGTTTTGCCACCTGGCACCAGGTGAGTGTATTATACACCACTTTCTATACAAATACTGTGTTAAGATAAACGGGGCGCTGTTTCACTATTTGGTATATAGAGATATGTAATGGGTAAAAAAGAAGCAAAGAAATAGGGTGGATAGTGAAATACGTATTAAGATAGGTGGCCAGGGGTAGATATAGCCAAAAAAAAGAAAATAAAGAAATAAAATAATAATGAAAAATGATAAATAAATAAAAATGAAAATAAAACATACAAAATATGCATAAGAATACATGGAGGCTCTAGAACCCTGTTGGGCCACCTCTAGCTTGGATGCAAGATTTGATGTGGAATGGCATGGAGGCTCTAGTAAGTACCCTGTTGGGCTGCCACTAGTTTGGATGCAAGATTTGATGTGGAATGGCATGGAGGCTCTAGTAAGTACCCTGTTGGGCTGCCACTAGTTTGGATGCAAGATTTGATGTGGAATGGCATGGAGGCTCTAGTACCCTGTTGGGCTGCCACTAGTTTGGATACAAGATTTGATGTGGAATGGCATGGAGGCTCTGGTACCCTGTTGGGCTGCCACTAGTTTGGATACAAGATTTGATGTGGAATGGCATGGAGGCTCTAGTACCCTGTTGGGCTGCCACTAGTTTGGATACAAGATTTGATGTGGAATGGCATGGAGGCTCTAGTACCCTGTTGGGCTGCCACTAGTTTGGATACAAGATTTGATGTGGAATAGCATGGAAGCTCTAGTACCCTGTTGGGCCACCTCTAGCTTGGATGCAAGATTTGATGTGGAATGGCATGGAGGCTCTAGTAAGTACCCTGTTGGGCTGCCACTAGTTTGGATACAAGATTTGATGTGGAATGGCATGGAGGCTCTAGTACCCTGTTGGGCTGCCACTAGTTTGGATACAAGATTTGATGTGGAATGGCATGGAGGCATACATGTTCTATATTGTATCCTGCGGCATATCACTCCACATTTGCCTTACCGGTGCCTCTATATTATGCAAACTAATAAGCTGTTGAAGTGGGGGGTCCCTGATGGTCCTATATACGTTCTATTGGCAAAAAAAATCTGGTGATCGGACAGCCACCGAAGTGTGGCAATGTCGTGGAGGCATTCCCTGGTGTGTGAAAATCCTGCTGGATAATGCCTCATGGAAGCCGCCATGAGAGGAACACATGTAGCTGCAGGATGTCCTGAACATATCGCAGAGCTGTCATTGTCCCTCGTACCACTGCTAGGAGGGACCGTCTGTCATATACTATGGCCCCCCCAGACCTTCACACCAGCAGTGGGGGCAGTGTGCTACTCCACAGCATAGGAAGGATTAAGGTGCCCCCCATGAGGTTTCCAGACACGAACACGTCTGTCCTCAGTGCCCACAGTCAACCGGAATTAATTGCTGAAAACAAGCGGTTCCACTCTGCAACAGTCTAGTTTGATTATTTACAACACCAGCGCAAACGGAGGCGATGGTGGGTATCCAAGTCAGTACATGTATTGGGTGCCCAGAGACCAAATTTCCTTCAGCCAAGCGCCTGGAATTGGTTCCAATGGACACAGGGGTCTATAAATATGGTGTTACCAGTTACTAGACGTCAGAAAACAAAACAGTTGACGCTGCTTGTGCTTTTCAGAAGATCTTATCTATTGGTGGTCTGTAGGGGGCGTCCTGAGTCCAGTCGCCTGGTATGCATTTCCTTACATATCCACTGGTCTTAACACCTTCCAAAAGTCTGGTGAGAATGGCCCAGGTGACAGGCAATTCATTCATATGACCATTCAGCTTCTCTCATCCCAATAATGCGCCCGCTCTCAAACTCTGTCAACTGGGTGAAATCTCTTGGATTGTCTAGAGGCGTCTAGTGGTCAGCAAGCTCTACAAGCGGAAGAAGAGGTCACTACACACAAGGGGCCTCCGAGAGCCTTTTGTAGGCCACGGTTGGAACCCTTTTTAGGACCTCCGGTGACGAGACCGTTAATCTAATCACGCCACAATTGTAATTATTTGCATATCTGCCTGCGATATAACTGAATCCGAGCACAGTAGACATGGCAGGTACTGTATTATCACGGCTACCTTCCAGCATGGTAAGGCTGTAATACACAGGCAAGCATGATATTCGTTCCAGTCAAACTGGCAAACATGCGAATTTTCTGTGATCGGGATGCGTTTTGCGACACAAACACAACTGTACCTGCGACAATAGTGACAGATTAGTGCCAGGTGACATAAGATAGTAGTGACAGTAGTGATACGGTAGGATAGTGACCGGTGACATAAGATGGTGGTGACAGTAGTGACAGAATAGTGACCGGTGACATAAGATAGTGGTGACAGTAGTGACAGAATAGTGACCGGTGACATAAGATAGTGGTGACAGTAGTGACATAATAGTGACCGGTGACATCAGATAGTGGTGACAGTAGTGACAGAATAGTGACCGGTGACATCAGATAGTGGTGACAGTAGTGACATAATAGTGACCGGTGACATCAGATAGTGGTGACAGTAGTGACAGAATAGTGACCGGTGACATCAGATAGTGGTGACAGTAGTGACAGAATAGTGACCGGTGACATCAGATAGTGGTGACAGTATAGTGACCGGTGACATCAGATAGTGGTGACAGTAGTGACATAATAGTGACCGGTGACATCAGATAGTGGTGACAGTAGTGACAGAATAGTGACCGGTGACATCAGATAGTGGTGACAGTAGTGACAGAATAGTGACCGGTGACATAAGATAATGGTGACAGTAGTGACAGAATAGAGACAGGTGACATCAGATAGTGGTGACAGTATAGTGACCGGTGACATCAGATAGTGGTGACAGTAGTGACATAATAGTGACTGGAGACATCAGATAGTGGTGACAGTAGTGACAGAATAGTGACAGGTGACATCAGATAGTGGTGACAGTAGTGACAGAATAGTGACAGGTGACATAAGATCGCGGTGACAATAGTGACATAATAGTGACAGGTGACATAAGATAGCGGTGACAGTAGCGACAGAATAGTGACCGGTGAGATCAGATAGTGGTGACAGTAGTCACAGAATAGTGACAGGTGACATCAGATAGTGGTGACAGTAGTGACAGAATAGTGACCGGTGACATCAGATAGCGGTGACAGTAGCGACAGAATAGTGACAGTAGTGACAGAATAGTGACCGGTGAGATCAGATAGTGGTGACTGTAGTGACAGAATAGTGACCGGTGACATCACATAGTGGTGACAGTAGTGACAGAATAGTGACCGGTGACATCACATAGTGGTGACAGTAGTGACAGAATAGTGACAGGTGACATCACATAGTGGTGACAGTAGTGACAGAATAGTGACAGGTGACATCAGATAGTGGTGACAGTAGTGACAGAATAGTGACAGGTGACATCAGATAGTGGTGACAGTAGTGACAGAATAATGACCGGTGACATCAGATAGTGGTGACAGTAGTGACAGAATAGTGACCGGTGACATCAGAGAGTGGTGACAGTAGTGACATAATAGTGACAGGTGACATCAGATAGAGGTGACAGTAGTGACAGAATAGTGACCGGTGACATCAGATAGTGGTGAGAGTAGTGACATAATAGTGACCGGTGACATCAGATAGTGGTGACGGTAGTGACATAATAGTGACCGGTGACATCAGATAGTGGTGACAGTAGTGACATAATAGTGACCGGTGACATCAGATAGTGGTGACAGTAGTGACAGAATAGTGACAGGTGACATCAGATAGTGGTGACAGTAGGGACAGAATAGTGACCGGTGACATCAGATAGTGGTGACGGTAGTGACAGTATAGTGACAGGTGACATCAGATAGTGGTGACCGTAGTGACAGAATAGTGACAGGTGACATCAGATAGTGGTGACAGTAGTGACATAATAGTGACCGGTGACATCAGATAGTGGTGACAGTAATGACAGAATAGTGACCGGTGACATCAGATAGTGGTGACGGTAGTGACAGAATAGTGACCGGTGACATCAGATAGTGGTGACAGTAGTGACAGAATAGTGACCGGTAACATAAGATAGTAGTGACAGTAGTGACAGTATAGTGACAGGTGACATCAGATAGTGGTGACCGTAGTGACATAATAGTGACCGGTGACATCAGATAGTGGTGACAGTAATGACAGAATAGTGACCGGTGACATCAGATAGTGGTGACGGTAGTGACAGAATAGTGACCGGTGACATCAGATAGTGGTGACAGTAGTGACAGAATAGTGACCGGTAACATAAGATAGTAGTGACAGAATAGTGACAGGTGACATCAGATAGTGGTGACAGTAGTGACAGAATAGTGACCGGTGACATCAGATAGTGGTGACAGTAGTGACAGAATAGTGACCGGTGACATCAGATAGTGGTGACAGTAGTGACAGAATAGTGACAGGTGACATCAGATAGTGGTGACAGTAGTGACAGAATAGTGACCGTTGACATAAGATAGTGGTGATGGTAGTGATAGAATAGTGACCGGTGACATCAGATAGTGGTGATGGTAGTGATAGAATAGTGACAGGTGACATCAGATAGTGGTGACGGTAGTGACAGAATAGTGACAGGTGACATCAGATAGTGGTGACGGTAGTGACAGAATAGTGACAGGCAACATCAGAGAGTGGTGACAGCCAAGCTGCAGAGCCGCCACCGGGTTATGCCCATTGTCACACTCGACCATGCCTGGTTGGAGGTTCAGCGGCGAAAGCCACTGATCTGTCTGCTCCGTCAAACCCTGTAACAGCTGTTGGGCGGTGTGCCTCTTGTCACCTAAGCTCAGGAGCTTCAGCATGGCCCGTTGACGCTTCCCCCACAGCAGTGCTACAGAGCCTCGAGCTACCGACTGAAAGTGACATGCTCACAGATGGTAATTGAGAGATGGAGGAGGAGGAGGGGGTTGGAGGTGGTAGCATAATAAACCGGAGAAACCATGACTGAGGTAGGACCCACAATCCTCGCTGTGAGTAGCACGTAAGCAGACCCAGGCTCAGACTCGGTCCCAGCCTTCACCAGGTTAACCCAATGTGCCATTAGGGAGATGTAGTGTCCCTGGCGGTCAGCACTTGTCCATGTGTCGGTGGTTAATTGGATCTTCCCAGTAACCGCGTTGGTGAGGGCACGGTTGATATTCCATGACACGCACTGGTGTAGGGCGGAGATGGCACAGCGGGAAAAATAGTGGCGACTGGGGACCGAGTAGCGAGGGAGGGCCGCCGCCATGTGGTTCCAGAAAGCCTCCGTTTCTACTAGTCTATATGGCAGCATCTCCAGGCTCAGCAGTTTGGAGATATGCACGTTTAGCGATTGTGCATGCAGGTGGGTGGCTGCATATTTTTGCTTGTGCTCTAATGTTTGTGTAATGGACAGCTGAACGCTGTGCTGGGACACATTGGTGGAGGCGATGGAGGACCGTGGAGGTGAAGGGGTGGGTGCAGGGCGGGAGACACTCATGCCTGCGTCCTGGGAGGGGAATTGCATCTCAGTGCCAGGATGTGACACAGGGGAAGAGGCAATGGTATGACCCAGAGGCGGTGAATGGCCTTCGTTCCACCTTGTCGGGTGCTTAGCTATCATATGCCTGCACATGCTGGTGGTGGTCAGGCTGGTAGTGCTGGCTCCCCCGCTTATCTTGGTGCGGCACAAGTTGCACACCACTGTTCGTCGATCGTCCGCGCTCTTATTAAAAAACCTCCAGACCTTCGAACATCTAGCCTTCTGCACGGGAGCTTGCTGCGAGGAGGTGCTGTGGGGAACAGTTGGGGGATTACTTGCTCTGGTCTTGCTTCTCCGTCTGGCCACCCCACTGCCTCTTCCAACCTGTTCTGGTGCTGCACTTGCCTCCCCTTCTGAAGCGCTGTCTTCAGTAGGCTTACCAACCCAGGTCGGGTCAGTCACCTCATCATCCACCAGCTCTTCCTCTGAATCCTCAGTCTGCTCCTCCCTCAGACTTACCGCCCTAACAACTTCACTGACAGACAACTGTGTCTTATCATCAACAAATACCTCTTGAGACACTACTTGAAAGTCCCCACCCTCGTCACCCTGAGACTGTGAAAGTTCTAAATTTTGGGCATCGGTCACGACAAACTCCTCAGGTGGCTCATCAATCGTTATTTGTGACTCAGGGAAGGGACATGAGAACAGCTTCTGTGAGTATGCCTGTTCTGAATCTTTCCTTTTTCTGGAGTGACCAGGCTCGGAGCAAGGAGGATCACCGTGAGCATTCACAGGTCCAGTCCCTTGGCTAGCATAAGTGGACTGCGTGTTAGACCGGGTGGTGGATAAATTACTGGACGCGCTATCCACGTCATCACCTGATCGCACTGTTGTGGTTTTAATAATGGTGTACCACGCTGACTTGCAAACTGTGAGCTGAAGCTAGGGAGCGTAGATACGCGGCATTCTACTACTCCCTCAGGAGCAGGCACTGTTTTACCCCACCCAGGACCTCGGCCTCTGCCCACACCTTCATTCGGACAGTAAGTATTTTGTGCATGCTTTAAGCCAAAATAGTGTAAAATGCGTACAGTCTTGTTATATAGTGCGGATTGAGAGGACACACGCTAAGGGTATTTTACGTACGCTTTAAGCCAAAAATACAGTATAAAAGGTCTACATACAGTCTTGTTATATAGTGTGGATCAAGAGGACGCACACTTGGGCCTATTATGCAAATGCTTTCAGCCAAAAACAAATAAAAAAATGAAAAATGAGCGGAGTTTTGTTAGTTCCTATATAGTCTGTGTACACCAGTAGCAGTATACTGCATAGAACCGATTACAGTATACAGCATACAGTCGGGATGCTTGTGAATGCTTTGTGTGCACTACTAGTCTCAGGCAGCCAAACCGATGATGCACAAAAGTGGAGTTGTAGTCCTAAAAAGGACTGTTGGGTTCTTTGAAGATGGATCCCTGCCTAAACACTCCTTCTAACCTACACTAATGCTCTCCCTCATTCACAGCAGCTCTGTCCCTCAGCTAATCCAGCCTCTGTGTGAGGCGAGCATCAGGTGACCTGTGTTTTTATGATCCTGATCAGGCCAGCCAATCACTGCTATAGATGTGCACAGGGTTAGCACGTCATAGCAGGAGGTGCCAATGCCTTCCCTGCATGTTCATTGGCTAAAAAAAACCGCTAAACATGTGGGGAGGAGAGGGTGAAACTTTCTCTAACACCGCGTGGTGCTCGCTCGAGTAACGAGTGCTTTCGAGTATGCCAATGCTCGAACAAGCATGCTCGCTCATCTCTTCCTTGTGTCTAATCTGGGGATCCAGCACGCCTCTAGGATACCTTGTGTCTAATCTGAGGATCCAGCACGCCTCTCGGATACCTTGTGTCTAATCTGAGGATCCAGCACGCCTCTAGGATACCTTGTGTCTAATCTGAGGATCCAGCACGCCTCTAGGATACCTTGTGTCTAATTTGAGGATCTAGCACGCCTCTAGGATACCTTGTGTCTAATCTGAGGATCCAGCACGCCTCTGGGTTACCTTGTATCTAATCTGAGGATCCAGCACGCTTCTAGGATACCTTGCGTCTAATCTGGGGATCCAGCACGCCCCTAGGATACCTTGTGTCTAATCTGAGGATCCAGCACGCCTCTAGGATACCTTGTGTCTAATCTGAGGATCCAGCACGCCTCTAGGATACCTTGTATCTAATCTGAGGATCCAGCACGCCTCTAGGATACCTTGTATCTAATCTGAGGATCCAGCACGCCTCTCTCTCTCTTTAGGACTTTCTCCTTCATATTGCCTCCTCTGTTTATACCTTTCACCGCTTCTATGCCTTGGAACATGAATGTATCTACATTACCATTATGACAATCCAAGAAGTGTCTGACTGCACCGAGATGTTATTATTTGTATTAGTACTATCTCTAACATGTTCCATGACCCTGGTGTTTAGTTTCCTCGTGGCGCAGCCTGTATAACCTTTGGCGCACTCTGGGCACGCAATGTTGCAGACAACATTCTTAGTAGAACCGTTAATGAAAGAATTTATTTTAGATTCTATCTTTTTATCTGTTCCAAAAAAGCATTTTGTTTTGTTGGCAAGCTTCCATGCCCCGCCCCCCCCTCCCCTTTCCCACCTCCCCCACATCTGAAGAAGCCCTTTTGCAGCAGGCAGCATCGTGAGCTACGGGTCTTTTCTATATGACTGTGTGAGTTTATTTGCTAGATTCGTGTTATGCCGTGGCACGCATCGTACACCCCCTTCCAAAATAGATTGTAATGTCTTATCCCGTTTCAAGATGGGAAGGTAAGAAAAAAATATATTTTTAACTTCACTGAACTCTCGGCTGTACGCCGTAAAAAGGACCAGTCTATAATCTGCAACTGTTTGTTAGTCCGTTTGTCCCGGATAGAACAGATCGGTTCGATCCGCTGATTGGACCCCTCTTCTTGCTCTTTCCAACATCCATTTCTTATACCCTCTTTCCTCCAATCTTTCACATATTTCACTTTCTGAGACTGTATAGTCTTCCCTCTTAGTGCAGGAAGGTTTGGCTCTCACTGGCTCCCCCACAGGTTTGTATGGGGTGGCAACTATTGGCATGTAAAATGGTAATACCCAAATTGAATTATACACTCACCTTTCTACTCAAAAACACCAGGGGCACATGCCCCGCTTCCACACCAGCTAGGGGGCTCCTGATTACATGTCTATTACCTGGTGATGTGAGCGGCTGGCGGGTCTCCATCATGGCCTCCTTGTACAGATCCTTGTGTCCTTCTAAATACTCCCACTCCTCCATGGAGAAATAGACAGCGACATCCTGACACCTTATAGGAACCTGACAACACAATATACAGTCATCACCCAGAAGCCTCCAGTGCTGTTACTGTATAATGTCCCAGCATTCCCTGCAGCGTCACCTCTCCAGTCAGCAGCTCAATCATCTTGTTGGTGAGTTCTAGAATCTTCTGTACATTGATGTCCCCATGTATCAGGGGGCGAAGTGGGGGCCCCGTGATTAGGCTCAGGGGTCTTCCCCATCCATCACACACAGGGGCCCGACAGCCATCACTAGAGGTCTTCTTCACTACTGTGTAATCCTGTATATGGGGAGACATTAATAATTATCACTACAGACATTTCCAGAGTCCATCACCTCTCCACTGACATCATCAGTCATTACCATAGATAGGAATGATGTAATGTGACATCACCAGAATCTCTCACACCCTTCAGTGACATCATCTGTTATTACCATAGATAAGAATGATGTACTGTGACATCATCATAATCTCTCTCCTCTCCAGTGACATCATCTGTTATTACCATAGATAAGAATGATGTAATGTGACATCACCAGAATCTCTCACACCCTTCAGTGACATCATCTGTTATTACCATAGATAAGAATGATGTAGTGTGACATCATCAGAATCTCTCTCCTCTCCAGTGACATCATCTGTTATTACCATAGATAAGAATGATGTACTGTGACATCATCATAATCTCTCACCTCTCCAGTCAGCTGGAGGAGTATCTCTAGGGTGAGATTTAATATACTCTCCGCCATCTTGTTTCCGTCCTTCTCCATCCTGAACAGGTCAATCAGCAAAAATATCTTATATGAAAGATATCAGAGGATCTTATATTGTAGGACCTGAATGGAGAGAAGATGAGAAAATATAAAAGCCACACAGATAGCCATGTATAGAATATATTTACTGGAGAGAAGAAGGGGAAACATTTCAGGAGATATTAACCCCTTCCTGCTGCAGCCTTTTTTCTCATTTTAATTTCTCCCTCTTCACTAACTTTTTAATCCTTTCAGTGATATAGCTACACAAGGACTTCTTTTTGTGGCTGGCTAACGAGGCTCTGGTGATGGCTGGGCAGCAGTGGTTCCTTCCTAGCTGAAGGCGGATACAGCTTCTAGTCGAGGCAAACAGCAACAGCATGCAACAGTGAAGGGCCTAGTACCATTACACTTGTGAAACGGGCCTTCATTACTGCGCTTCCCGTTGCCCTCCCATCCCAAAGTGACGAAAAATTCAGGGACTCCCGCTCAAACAACAATGGCTAGCACTTCAAGCACCACAGTGCACACACAAAGGTAAGAGCCAAAAGCCCACATTGGGGTGGCCCTTTCTGGATGTAGGTTGATCACCAGGTCCGGAGAACTGACTTGCATTCAGTCACCCGCTTCGCCTCATTGAATGTCCTTACCCTGAATGGGTTTTGGCTTCCAGGTGGCACTCATCAACAAACTGGGTAGATATAACATCACTGTATCTGGCATCACCAAAGCTCGTCTACTGCATCATGGCCAGCGCGAGGTTAATGGCGCCACTATAAACACTCTGGTGGCTCAGACCACACCCAGGGAGTGGCACTGATCCTTCACCCTCCCATAAATCAGTCCATGGTAATGTGGCATCTGACCTCTCCGCATCTGCTGAACGCCAGGTTTGTTCATCATCAAAGTCACATGTCCATCATTGACGCATATGCACCAACTGAAGAACACACAGCTACAGACAAATGACCAGCACCCCACCACTGTACAGTCCGTCCCTCCGCACGATCTGCTCATAGTGCTCAGCGACCTGAATGCAAACCCAGGTCCCCGGACTCCTGGCTACGAAGACATTGTTGAACCCTTTGGCGAAGGCTCAACCAATGACAATTCACACCGGATGCTGTCATTCTGTGCCTCAACAGGTGTCGCAGTAGCGGGGTCCTGGTTCCTGAGATGTAGCATCCAAAGGTTTACCTAGATATTCAACGATGGACGCATAAAAAAGGAACTGAACCACATACTCATTAGTCATCGCAAGTCTGTCAAATCGTGTCGAGTCTACCCCAGAGCAGAAGATCCAGCAAATACAGACCATCGTTTGCTTATTGCTGAAATAGCAGTTCCACTCCATCCATCCCATAAGACCAGATCACAACCTGAGGGAAGATCCAGCACTTGAACGTCAGTACATCATAATCGAGAACCGGTTCCACGTTCTGGGAAATCTCCCAGATAAACCAGAGGCAGCTTGGAATGTCACGGGAGATGCCATCTGTGAAGACCCTTCTCGGATATCGGCATCTCCGTAGGCAGCCCTGGCTAATGGACGACACTATGCAGGTCCTTGAAGCAAAGGTGAAAGCCCACCTTTAGAATGACCAAGCGGAATAGAAGAAGCTGAAGGTTGTGTTCCGGGCAAAGGCCAAAAAAGACAAGGATCGGCTCTATAATGCTCTGGCTGGTGAAGCTGAGGAGGGTCTGAAATCAAACAATCTAAGAGCAGCATACGAAGCAGTCGCTAGAATCCGAGGGTCCTCAGGGACTACCTAGCATACACTAAACCATAAATCCGATGGCAGCCCGTGTACCAACCATGACAAGACACTCCAACACTGGGGTGAACATTTCTCATCCGCCCTAAACCATCTACCGGCTAATCCATGCCACGACCTCGATGACCTCACATCCGTTGCTGTGGACAATCATTCTGTGCCTACGGATGCTCCGACACGGGAAGAAGTCCGTTCTGCTATTCACAAACTTAGAAACGGACGCGCCACCGGCTCAGATGGCATTCAACCTGAGCTGATAAGTACGGCTCTACATCGACTATTTCTGTGCATCTGGTCCTGTGGGAGCATCCCAATGAAATGAAAGGAGGGCATCATCCTCACCCTGTACAAGGGGAAGGGTCAAAAAACTGCATGCACTAGCTACAGGCCGATAACGCTCCTTTCGGTTCCTAGCAAGGTCTTCACACACATTCTATTCTCAAGGGAACAACCACTCCTGACCTCCGAGGGGAGGCCCCAGCAGTCAGGTCGATCCACCATGGATGCCATACTTAGTGACAGTAGTGACAGAATAGTGACCGGTGACATCAGATAGTGGTGACAGTAGTGACAGAATAGTGACCGGTGACATAAGATAGTGGTGACAGTAGTGACATAATAGTGACCGGTGACATCACATAGTGGTGACAGTAGTGACAGAATAGTGACCGGTGACATCAGATAGTGGTGACAGTAGTGACAGAATAGTGACCGGTGACATCAGATAGTGGTGACGGTAGTGACATAATAGTGACAGGTGACATCAGATAGTGGTGACAGTAGTGACAGAATAGTGACCGGTGACATAAGATAGTGGTGACAGTAGTGACAGAATAGTGACCGGTGACATCAGATAGTGGTGACAGTAGTGACATAATAGTGACCGGTGACATCAGATAGTGGTGACGGTAGTGACAGGTGACATCAGATAGTGGTGACAGTAGTGACATAATAGTGACCGGTGACATCAGATAGTGGTGACAGTAGTGACAGAATAGTGACCGGTGACATCAGATAGTGGTGACAGTAGTGACAGAATAGTGACCGGTGACATCAGATCGTGGTGACAGTAGTGACAGAATAGTGACCGGTGACATCAGATAGTGGTGACAGTAGTGACATAATAGTGACCGGTGACATCAGATAGTGGTGACAGTAGTGACATAATAGTGACCGGTGACATCAGATAGTGGTGACGGTAGTGACATAATAGTGACCGGTGACATCAGATAGTGGTGACAGTAGTGACAGAATAGTGACCGGTGACATCAGATAGTGGTGACAGTAGTGACATAATAGTGACCGGTGACATCAGATAGTGGTGACAGTAGTGACATAATAGTGACCGGTGACATCACATAGTGGTGACAGTAGTGACAGAATAGTGACCGGTGACATCAGATAGTGGTGACAGTAGTGACAGAATAGTGACAGGTGACATAAGATAGTGGTGACAGTAGTGACAGAATAGTGACCGGTGACATCAGATAGTGGTGACAGTAGTGACAGAATAGTGACAGATGACATCAGATAGTGGTGACAGTAGTGACAGAATAGTGACCGGTGACATCAGATAGTGGTGACGGTAGTGACATAATAGTGACCGGTGACATCAGATAGTGGTGACAGTAGTGACAGAATAGTGACCGGTGACATCAGATAGTGGTGACGGTAGTGACAGAATAGTGACCGGTGACATCAGATAGTGGTGACAGTAGTGACAGAATAGTGACAGGTGACATCAGATAGTGGTGACAGTAGTGACAGAATAGTGACCGGTGACATCAGATAGTGGTGACAGTAGTGACAGAATAGTGACCGGTGACATCAGATAGTGGTGACAGTAGTGACAGAATAGTGACAGATGACATCAGATAGTGGTGACGGTAGTGACAGAATAGTGACAGGTGACATCAGATAGTGGTGACAGTAGTGACATAATAGTGACCGGTGACATCAGATAGTGGTGACGGTAGTGACAGGTGACATCAGATAGTGGTGACGGTAGTGACAGGTGACATCAGATAGTGGTGACAGTAGTGACATAATAGTGACCGGTGACATCAGATAGTGGTGACGGTAGTGACAGAATAGTGACCGGTGACATCAGATAGTGGTGACAGTAGTGACATAATAGTGACCGGTGACATCAGATAGTGGTGACATAATAGTGACCGGTGACATCACATAGTGGTGACAGTAGTGACAGAATAGTGACAGATGACATCAGATAGTGGTGACGGTAGTGACAGAATAGTGACCGGTGACATCACATAGTGGTGACAGTAGTGACAGAATAGTGACCGGTGACATCAGATAGTGGTGACATAATAGTGACCGGTGACATCACATAGTGGTGACAGTAGTGACATAATAGTGACCGGTGACATCAGATAGTGGTGACAGAATAGTGACCGGTGACATCACACACGTCTTCTATGGTCCTGATGGCGGATAGAGTTATGTCGCTCACCGGCGGATCCTCCGTGTTTCTCCCTACAATTTCTGCGTTCGCTCCGGACGTTCCGCAGGTTTTTCTCCTCTTCTACAACTTCTGACTTGCAGTGACTGTAATAAACAATGGCGCTGCTCTCCATAGATGGCGCCTCCCTGTGTGGGAGACTCACAGCGACCTACAGATGACAACGTGCAGCCTTCTTCCTGTCACTGCAGAAAGCCCGTGAGCTGCCGTCTGTCTGAGATCCCTCAGTGGACCCCTTCCTCACAGCTCCTATAGGACTCAGTGCCCAGTGCAGGGTTACAGTGATTAACCCTTAAACTCCTAATTGTCCCCCCTGCTGTGTGAGGAGCACATGTCACCTCTCAGGCAGTGAAAGGGTTACAGCTGGTAACTTCCGGCAGCGACTCCCATCATCCACCAGGGGGCGCCGGCTCCTTCATGAGGATCCATCATACGGCCTGCTGATGGCAGAAGGTCTCACAACCCTCCCGTACCTCCACCGGGGGTAGATGCTGGAATGGAGGGGCTCCTAGGAGGTCTGAGGACAGGAAGTCACATGGTCTGACGTCACATGACTGGAAGGGGAGGGGCTTACTGCAGGGTTGTAGAGGGGGGAGCAGGAGAGGAGGCTGCTGGGAGGGCTGTGACTGGAGGGTAGAAGGAGCTCCTTCCTGTGGAGTCAGTAGTCCGGCTCTTCTCTCCTGAATGGAGGTGTTAGAAGGTCCTCCGGCTCCTCTTATTACATCCTGATATCAGTAATTCGGAGAGCCGTCTGATGTGGTTGGAGGAAACATTTAGGAGAGAAGATCTATTTGTAGAGCTGAAAGCTGAACTTGTCCTCCTGCTGGATGAGTGCGGAGCGAGGAGCCCTGATGACCTGCAGCCCTTTATATCTACTAGACGGGGGTCAGCCGGACCCTCTAGAGCCACATCTGCCCCCTGGATGAGTGCGGAGCGAGGAGCCCTGATGGCCTGCAGCCCTTTATATCTACTAGACGGGGTCAGCAGGACCCTCTAGAGCCACATCTGCCCCCCTGGATGAGTGCTGAGCGAGGAGCCCTGATGACCTGCAGCCCTTTATATCTACTAGACGGGGTCAGCCGGACCCTCTAGAGCCACATCTGCCCCCTGGATGAGTGCGGAGCGAGGAGCCCTGATGGCCTGCAGCCCTTTATATCTACTAGACGGGGTCAGCAGGACCCTCTAGAGCCACATCTGCCCCCCTAGATGAGTGCTGAGCGAGGAGCCCTGATGACCTGCAGCCCTTTATATCTACTAGACGGGGGTCAGCAGGACCCTCTAGAGCTACATCTGCCCCCCTGGATGAGTGCAGAGCGAGGAGCCCTGGTGGCCTGCAGCCCTTTATATCTACTAGACGGGGTCAGCAGGACCCTCTAGAGCCACATCTGCCCCCCTGGATGAGGGCGGAGCGAGGAGCCCTGATGGCCTGCAGCCCTTTATATCTACTAGACGGGGTCAGCAGGACCCTCTAGAGCCACACCTGCCCCCCTGGATGAGTGCGGAGCGAGGAGCCCTGATGGCCTGCAGCCCTTTATATCTACTAGACGGGGTCAGCAGGACCCTCTAGGGCCACATCTGCCCTCTTGGATGAGTGCGGAGCGAGGAGCCCTGATGGCCGGCAGGCCTTTATATCTACTAGACGGGGGTCCGCAGGACCCTCTAGAGCCACACCTGCCCCTTGGATGAGTGCGGAGCAAGGAGCCCTGATGACCTGCAGCCCTTTATATCTACTAGACGGGGTCAGCAGGACCCTCTAGAGCCACATCTGCCCCGCTGGATGAGTGCGGAGCTAGGAGCCCTGATGGCCTGCAGCCCTTTCTATCTACTAGACAGGGTCAGCAAGACCCCCTAGAGCCACATCTGTCCCCCTGGATGAGTGTGGAGCGAGGAGCCCTGATGACCTGCAGCCCTTTCTATCTACTAGATGGGGGTCAGCAGGACCCTCTAGAGCCACATCTGCCCCCCAGGCCACCATCCTTGGAGCCGAAGGATTAATATACTGTTGCCGCCAGATCTAGCACATGTCGCACCCAAGTGGTGAAGAATGGACATGCTATCTATACCTCTGATGCAAATATGAGTAGACCTTAACCCCTTAGTTGGGTTTTCCAGTGAAATACTATTGATGACCTATCATCAATATAGGTCATCAATAGTTGATCGGCCGGGGTCCATCACATGCTATCAGTGCCAAAATGCTACAGAGTTCGGAGCGGAAGCTTCCACACCGCCTCTGTGTAGTGGCCGGCTCTTGTAACTGCAGTATGTTCGTCCATACACACTGCGAACCTGCAGGACGTAACTCTACACCCTGCAGCTTTAAGGGGTTAAAAACAGTGTTGCCTCCGAACAGCAGAATAGTCCAGGTTATGGTGCTATTCGGTGAGGTGATGGGGAGTTGGGGGTTGCATAGTTTGTACTTGCTATCTCTCACTTCCTGCGGTGTCCACCACTGAGGTCCACATCCGGTCTGTAAATGTGATTCTGCTCAGACCACTGTGCATGTTCTCCCCGTAGACTTCTATGGGTGCTGTGTGCAAACAGGTCTGAAGAGAATCAGATTCTCAAATCATCGGCGGTAATCGCGAGAACACAAGGGTAGGCGAGTACAAAAAGTACATCCTGAGCTCCGCGAACAGCCCCATAACTTACTGTGCGGATGTAACGGTGTCTCTCTAGTCTGCTATATATATATATATATATATATAATGACCCGGACTGTTCCCTACTGAGCAGGTTAGGATAGACTAGTAGTGAGGTGACTGAATATATTCAAGGCATTCTTAACCCATTAAGGACTGGACATTTTCTCTGTGTTTCGAGCACCATAACGCTTTAGTTTTGCTGATGGCGATGTGTGGGGTTTGTTCTTTGGGGGATGAGCTGTAGGTTTTAGTCATACTTATTTAGGGTAAATATCACTTTTTGATCACTTTTTATTTGGGGAGATTGGGTGATCTAAAACCTCTGAAATTCTGGCACAGAAGTGTGACAATGTTGTGGGGGCTCCTGTGACCCCCTGTGTGCGGCCGAGCATTATCCTGCTGGAAGCTGCCATGAGAGGAACACATGTGGCTGCAGGATGTCCTGAACATATCGCTGAGCTGTCATTGTCCCTCGTACCACCACTAGGGGGGACCGACTGTTGTATGTGATGTCCCCCAGACCATCACACCAGCAGGGGGCAGTGTGCCGCTCCACAGCAAAGGGAAGATTGAAGTGCTTACTCCGAGGTCTCCAGCCATGAACACGGCCCTCGTCAGCGCCCAAACTAAACCTTGTCTAGTCGCTCACTACAACCCGGTTCTACTCTGTAGCGTCCAGCTTCGTCATTCATGCCACTAATGCAAACAGAGGCGACGGTGGGTGTCAAAGGCAATACATGTAATGGGCGCCATGAGATCAAATATTCTACAGAAAAGCTGTTACGTCTGTCAGTTCATTGTTAATTTCGTCAGCACACCTTGTTCTCTTCAGACTAGCCAGGGTTAACAGCTCCTGTGCCTTCTAGTCAGGTAATTACCCTGCTATGTGTCTGAGAAGTGTGCTGTTGATTTACAGGTCTATCTGCCTATCAGCTCCTCCTGCCTCCCTATAAGATCCAGCTCTTGCTGCCTGGGAGTTGCCGATTATTCTTCAGTGTCCGCTGAGTAGTCCAGCTGCTCTGACTTGCTGAGGGTCTGGCCCTGGTACTTTGTGCCATTCCCTCAGTGTGCTAGCTAGTCTGCCTCTGTTGGTATCCTGTTTCTGTCAGCTTGTCTGCTGTATTTGCTATTGTCTGCCAGGTTTTTCCATCTGCTTCAGTCCAGCTAGTAGTGTTCATGCTGTTTTTTGTCATCTGCCTTTCCTGTCGGTATTCTACCCATTCCATCCAAGTATGCCAGCGTTCCTTTCTCGGTCCCTAAAATCAGATTTATGTATCTGAGGGACCGCCGCCCAGTTGCCTGCCTGGGGTTAGCCAGGAGTGGAGGCAAGTAGGCAGGGACATGAGTTGCGGGTTACATCCAGGGCAACCCGGACGGCGTACCCAGGGTAGTATACCGTAACATAATCGGCCCACATAAACTGCGCTAGACACGGTGTGGATCGTGTTTAGGCTCTTCCAAGCCAGTTTAGTATCATGTCTGTACAGGATCTAATGCAAGCTCCGGCTCAGCAAGTGCTGGCGTTATCGCATCAGATGGCGGACATCATGCAGCATCTGTCTGCCATTTAGTCAGTGCCTGCGGCTTTGGACTTGTCAGCACAATCTGAACCCGGGCTTCAGCTACCAGACCGTTTTTCTGGCAAGCAAAGTGGATTTGCTTCTTTTCGTGAGGCTTGTAAGCTATATTTCCATTCAAGGCCAGTCTCCTCAGGGAATGAGACCCAGTGTGTGGGCATAGTTATCTCCCGGTTACAGGAGACCCTCAGGCCTGGGCATTTCCCCTTTCTCCTGCCTCACCTACTCTGTCTTCTGTTGACTGTTTTTTCTCAGCTCTAGGATTGCTTTATGATGATCCGGACCGTGTGGCCCTCACTGAAAGTAAGATCCGCATGACTCTACAAGGCAACCGCCCTGCTGAGGACTACTGTGTGGAATTCTGGCTTTGGGCAAACGAAACCCAGTGGAACGATCCAGCTTTGAGAAGCCAGTTTTGTTTTGGTTTGTCTGGCAGGGTTAAGAATGCTATGGTTCAGTATTAGAGATGAGCGAGCGTACTCGGCCACGCACCTTTTTCACCCGAGTACCGTGATTTTCGAGTACTTCTGTACTCGGGCGAAAAGATTCGGGGGGCGCCGTGGGTGAGCGGGGAGTGGGGGAGGAGAGAGAGAGGGCTCCCCCCTGTTCCCCGCTGCTGCCCCCCCGGCGCCCCCCGAATCTTTTCACCCGAGTACTGAAGTACTCGAAAATCGCGGTGCTCGATCGAGTAATTACTCGAAACGAGTATACTTGCTCATCTCTATTCAGTATGCTACAGCTTGCATGTTGGAGGATGCTATGGCCTTAGTAATTAGGATTGATCGCTGTCTACGGGAGAGAAAGCAGGAGACTATGTTTGAATCTCCTGCCTCATCATCTATGTCCCCTGAAGAGGTTGCGGAGGAACCTATGGATATAGAGACAGTTTCTATTAATAAAGCATGTAGGGATATTCATCTAAAGAAAGGTTTGGGCTTTTATTGTGGGCATAACAGGCATTTTATTTGCAGTTGCCCAGTGAGACCTCGGAACAAGCAACCAGTGATTCAGCGGGATCCACAAGTTGCTTAGTTGGCTAAATCCAGGCAAGACATCTCTGCTGAGGTAATAATAGATGATAACTAGAGATGAGCGAGCACCAAAATGCTCGGGTGCTCGTTACTCGGGACGAAATTTTCGCGATGCTCGAGGGTTCGTTTCGAATAACGAGCTCCATTGAAGTCAATGGGCGACCCGAGCATTTTTGTATATCGCCGATGCTCGCTAAGGTTTCCATTTGTGAAAATCTGGGCAATTGAAGAAAGTGATGGGAACGACACAGCAACGGATAGGGCAGGCGAGGGGCTACATGTTGGGCTGCATCTCAAGTTCCCAGGTCCCACTATTAAGCCACAATAGCGGCAAGAGTGGGCCCCCCTCCCCAACAATTTTTACTTCTGAAAAGCCCTCATTAGCAATGCATACCTTAGCTAAGCACCACACTACCTCCAACAAAGCACAATCACTGCCTGCATGACACTCCACTGCCACTTCTCCTGGGTTACATGCTGCCCAACCCCCCCCCCCCCCCCCCCCGCACGACCCAGTGTCCACAGCGCACACCAAAGTGTCCCTGCGCAGCCTTCAGCTTCGGCCCACACTGCATGCCCCAACCTGACCGGGGTTTTTAATTCATAGACACAGGCAGGTACAACTCCCTATTGTGAAGTCCCTGTGGACCGACAGCATGGGTGGGTGCCAGGAAGCCACCGGCGGTACATAACTATATCTCATTGCATTGCCCATCACAGCTGAGGTAATGTCATGTTTAACGCAGGTGGGCTTCGGCCCACACTGCATGCCCCAGTCAGACTGGGGTTCTTTAGAAGTGGACACATGCAGTTACAACTCCGTGTGGACCGACAGCATGGGTGGGTGCCAGGAAGCCACCGGCGGTACATAAATATATCCCATTGCAGTGCCCAGCACAGCTGAGGTAATGTCATGTTTAATGCAGGTGAGCTTCGGCCCACACTGCATGCCCCAGTCAGACTGGGGTTCTTTAGAAGTGGACACATGCAGTTACAACTCCGTATGGACCGACAGCATAGGTGGCTCCCTGGAACCCACCGGCGGTACATAAATATATCCCATTGCAGTGCCCAGCACAGCTGAGGTAATGTCATGTTTAATGCAGGTGGGCTTCGGCCCACACTGCATGCCCCAGTCAGACTGGGGTTCTTTAGAAGTGGACACATGCAGTTACAACTCCGTGTGGACCAACAGCATGGGTGGCTCCCAGGAACCCACCGGCGGTACATAAATATATCCCATTGCAGTGCCCAGCACAGCTGATGTAACGTCAGCTTTAATGCAGGTGGGCAAAAAATTAATTGGATTACACTGTAGGCGAGGGCCCCCAAAAATTGGTGTACCAATAGTACTAATGTACGTCAGAAAAATTGCCCATGCCCAACCAAGAGGGCAGGTGAAACCCATTAATCGCTTTTGTTAATGTGGCTTAATTTGTAACTAGGCCTGGAGGCAGCCCAGTTAAAATAAAAATTGGTTCAGGTGCAAGTTTCAACGCTTTAATGAGCATTGAAACATATAAAAATTGTTTACAAAAATTATATGACTGAGCTTTGTGGGCCTAAGAAAAATTGCCCGTTCGGCGTGATTACGTGAGGTTTCAGGAGGAGGAGGAGGAATATTATACACAGATTGATGAAGCTAAAAGGTCCACGTTTTTGATGGTGATAGAGAACAATGCTTCCATCCGCGGGTGCAGCCTACGTATTGTTTAGGTATCGCTGCTGTCCGCTGGTGGAGAAGGGAAGTCGGGGGAAATCCAGGCTTTGTTCATCTTGATGAGTGTAAGCCTGTCGGCACTGTCGGTTGACAGGCGGGTACGCTTATCCGTGATGATTCCCCCAGCCGCACTAAACACCCTCTCTGACAAGACGCTAGCCGCAGGACAAGAAGCACCTCCAGGGCATAGAGCGCGAGTTCAGGCCACGTGTCCAGCTTCGACACCCAGTAGTTGTAGGGGGCAGAGGCGTCTCGGAGGACGGTCGTGCGATCGGCTACGTACTCCCTCACCATCCTTTTACAGTGCTCCCGCCGACTCAGCCTTGACTGTTGAGCGGTGACACAGTCTTGCTGGGGAGCCAGAAAGCTGTCAAAGGCCTTAGAGAGTGTTCCGCTGCCTGTGCTGTACATGCTGCCTGATCTCCGCGCCTCCCCTGCTACCTGGCCCTCGGAACTGCGCCTTCTGCCACTAGCGCTGTCGGATGGGAATTTTACCATCAGCTTGTCCACCAGGGTCCTGTGGTATAGCATCACTCTCGAACCCCTTTCCTTTTCGGGTATGAGAGTGCAAAGGTTCTCCTTATACCGTGGGTCGAGCAGTGTGTACACCCAGTAATCCGTAGTGGCCAGAATGCGTGTAACGTGAGGGTCACGAGAAAGGCATCCTAACATGAAGTCAGCCATGTGTGCCAGGGTACCTGTACGCAACACATGGCTGTCCTCACTAGGAAGATCACTTTCAGGATCCTCCTCCTCCTCGGGCCATACACGCTGAAAGGATGACAGGCAAGCAGCATGGGTACCCTCAGCAGTGGGCCAAGCTGTCTCTTCCCCCTCCTCCTCATCCTCCTCATGCTCCTCCTCCTCAACGCGCTGAGATATAGACAGGAGGGTGCTCTGACTATCCAGCGACATAATGTCTTCCCCCGGCTCTGTTTCCGAGCGCAAAGCGTCTGCCTTTATGCTTTGCAGGGAACTTCTCAAGAGGCATAGCAGAGGAATGGTGACGCTAATGATTGCAGCATCGCCGCTCACCATCTGGGTAGACTCCTCAAAGTTTCCAAGGACCTGGCAGATGTCTGCCAACCAGGCCCACTCTTCTGTAAAGAATTGAGGAGGCTGACTGTTACCATACAGCGCGGCACGGGGTCCCGCAGTCGGCGCGCGTCGCTCCGGCGGCCTGGAGCCCTGTGTCGAGGTTATCCCAGCAGCTTGGGGCGGCCGGTGGGCGGCGGCGTGGGCGTGTCCGCCCGTAGGGTGACGCCCGCACTCCTCCGTTCTTCTTATACAGCAGTGGGTGGAGTTGCCTCCTCCCACTCTCCGCCCCTGGGCGGAACCTTGTGGTTAAAAGACTGGCAGTGAAGTGAGCTCACTGCCAGTTATTGGTTCTGCATGCACCTAGCTAGGCTGTCTGCGGTTATCCTCAGCCAGTCCCTAGTTGCCGGTCAGTTCCTTCTGGTTCCCTATTGTTCTGTTTGTTCTTGTTAGTTCGTTTAGCCTCTAGTCTAGTCTGGCCAGTCAGCACTAGTTGCTATCCAGCATCCTTCCAGTTTTCCTGTGAGCTCCAACTCCAGCCTTGTCAGTTTTGTTGGTCTGATCCATCTGCCTCCCCTGTTGGCACTCTGTTCCCCCCATTAGGTAGCTTTCTTCTTGTCAGCCGCCAGGTCCCTAGCCAGGGCAGGGACCGCCGTCCAGTTGTCCGCCTGGGGTTAGCCAGGGCCGAGGCAAGTAGGCAGGGACAGTGGGGTGCGGGAAGATCAGGGCACCCCACTTGGCGCTCGGGGGGCAGAGTGCCGTAACACTGACTCCCACTGCGCCGCCCATGTTGGAGTTGGTATTCCACTATAGCTCTACGCTGCTCATAGAGCCTGGCCAACATGTGGAGCGTAGAGTTCCACCGTGTGGGCACGTCGCACAGCAGTCGGTGCACTGGCAGATGAAACCGATGTTGCAGGGTGCGCAGGGTGGCAGCGTCCGTGTGGGACTTGCGGAAATGTGCGCAGAGCCGGCGCACCTTTCCAAGCAGGTCTGACAAGCGTGGGTAGCTTTTCAGAAAGCGCTGAACCACCAAATTAAAGACGTGGGCCAGGCATGGCACGTGCGTGAGGCTGCCGAGCTGCAGAGCCGCCACCAGGTTACGGCCGTTGTCACACACGACCATGCCCGGTTGGAGGCTCAGCTGCGCAAGCCAGCGGTCGGTCTGCTCTGTCAGACCCTGCAGCAGTTCGTGGGCCGTGTGCCTCTTCTCTCCTAAGCTGAGTAGTTTCAGCACGGCCTGCTGACGCTTGCCCACCGCTGTGCTGCCACGCCGTGCGACACCGACTGCTGCCGACGTGCTGCTGCTGACACATCTTGATTGCGAGACACAGGTTGCGGAGGAGGAGGAGGGTGGTTTAGTGGAGGAAGCATACACCGCCGCAGATACCACCACCGAGCTGGGGCCCGCAATTCTGGGGGTGGGTAGGACGTGAGCGGTCCCAGGCTCTGACTCTGTCCCAGCCTCCACTAAATTCACCCAATGTGCCGTCAGGGAGATATAGTGGCCCTGCCCACCAGTGCTTGTCTACGTGTCCGTTGTTAAGTGGACCTTGGCAGTAACCGCGTTGGTGAGAGCGCGTACAATGTTGCGGGAGACGTGGTCGTGCAGGGCTGGGACGGCACATCGGGAAAAGTAGTGGCGACTGGGAACTGAGTAGCGCGGGGCTGCCGCCGCCATCATACCTTTGAAAGCCTCCGTTTCCACAACCCTATACGGCAGCATCTCCAGGCTGATTAATTTTGCTATGTGCACGTTTAACGCTTGAGCGTGTGGGTGCGTGGCGGCGTACTTGCGCTTGCGCTCCAACACTTGCGCTAGCGACGGCTGGACGGTGCGCTGAGAGACATTGGTGGATGGGGCCGAGGACAGCGGAGGTGAGGGTGTGGGTGCAGGCCGGGAGACGGTAGTGCCTGTGTCCTGAGAGGGGGGTTGGATCTCAGTGGCAGGTTGGGGCACAGGGGGAGAGGCAGCGGTGCAATCCGGAGGCGGTGAACGGCCTTCGTCCCACCTTGTGGGGTGCTTGGCAATCATATGTCTGCGCATGCTGGTGGTGGTGAGGCTGGTGGTGGTGGCTCCCCGGCTGATCTTGGCGCGACACAGGTTGCACACCACTGTTCGTCGGTCGTCTGCACTCTCAGTGAAAAACTGCCAGACCTTTGAGCACCTCGGCCTCTGCAGGGTGGCATGGCGTGAGGGGGCGCTTTGGGAAACAGTTGGTGGATTATTCGGTCTGGCCTTGCCTCTACCCCTGGCCACCGCACTGCCTCTTCCAACCTGCCCTGCTGCTGCCCTTGCCTCCCCCTCTGAAGACCTGTCCTCAGTAGGCGTAGCAAACCAGGTAGGGTCAGTCACCTCATCGTCCTGCTGCTCTTCCTCCGAATCCTCTGTGCGCTCCTCCCTTGGACTTACTCCAATTACTACTACCTGAGCGATAGACAACTGTGTCTCATCGTCATCGTCCTCCTCACCCACTGAAAGCTCTTGAGACAGTTGCCGGAAGTCCCCAGCCTCATCCCCGGACCCCGGGAACTTTCCAAACGTTGGGCATCGGTCACGACAAACTCCTCCAGTGGGAGAGGATTCGGAACCATTGCTGCCCATTCTGGGCAGGGGGCCCGAGAACAGTTCCTGGGAGTCTGCCTGCTTCTCAGAATGTGTCATTGTAATGGAGTGAGGAGGCTGGGAGGAAGGAGGAGCAGCAGCCAGAGGATTCAGAGTTGCAGCAGTGGACGGCGCAGAACTCTGGGTGGTCGATAGATTGCTGGATGCACTTTCTGCCTTCCACGACAGGACCTGCTCACACTGCTCATTTTCTAATAAAGGTCTACCGCGTGGACCCATTAATTGTGAGATGAATGTGGGGACGCCAGAAACGTGGCTCTCTCCTAATCCCGCAGCAGTCGGCTGCGATACACCTGGATCAGGAGCTCAGCCTGTGCCCACACCCTGACTTGGGCCTCCGCGTCCTCGCCCGCGGCCATGTCCTCTAGGCCTACCCCTACCCCTCAGCATGGTGTATTACCAGTAGTGCAGAAATAGAACGCTGTAATTAAATGTGCCACTTATTGGCCTGTGGTTGGAGGCTGACTTCGCTTACGGAACGCACAGCAGAGCCAGGAAAGAATTTTGCGCAAGCCTGCTGTAACACTTAGCTGGCTGCGTATGAATTAGGACAACTACCCCCAGCAGAGACGCAGTACACTGAGGACGGTCACAGGCAGCCCAAATAGAATTTTTTTCCCAAATTTTTTTGGAAAAGCCCACTGCCTATATATAGACTGTATATGTCTTCTGTCCCTGCCTCACCACCACTACTGGCCCTGGACAATGTAAAATTACTGCAGACTGTTTCACTCTGGACAGGAATACAGCGGTGATGTGACAGGCAACGCAGAGCCAGGAAAGAATTTTGCGCAAGCCTGCTGTAACACTTAGCTGGCTGCGTATGAATTAGGACAACTACCCCCAGCAGAGACGCAGTACACTGAGGACGGTCACAGGCAGCCCAAATAGATTTTTTTCCCCAAATTTTGTTGGAAAAGCCCACTGCCTATATATAGACTGTATATGTCTTCTGTCCCTGCCTCACCACTACTGGCCTTGGACTATGTAAAATTACTGCAGACTGTTTCACTCTGGACAGGAATACAGCGGTGATGTGACGGGCAACGCAGAGCCAGGAAAGAATTTTGCGCAAGCCTGCTGTAACACTTAGCTGGCTGCGTATGAATTAGGACAACTACCCCCAGCAGAGACGCAGTACACTGAGGATGGTCACAAGCAGCCCAAATAGATTTTTTTTCCCAAATTTTTTTGGAAAAGCCCACTGCCTATATAGACTGTATATGTCTTCTGTCCCTGCCTCACCACTACTGGCCCTGGACTATGTAAAATTACTGCAGGATGCAATGCTCTGGACGCAATGCTCTGCACGGCCGATATACAAAAAAAAATGTGCAACACTGCAAAAAGCAGCCTCAACAGTACTGCACACGGTCAGATGTGGCCCTAAGAAGGACCATTGGGGTTCTTGAAGCCTAAAATAACTCCTAACACTCTCCCTATAGCAGCTCCAACAAGATAGCACTTTCCCTCAGGTATGTCAGAACACATCTGTGGCGAGCCGCGGGAGGGGCCGATTTATATACTCGGGTGACACCTGATCTCGCCAGCCACTCACTGCAGGGGGGTGGTATAGGGCTTGAACGTCACAGGGGGAAGTTGTAATGCCTTCCCTGTCTTTCTATTGGCCATAAAAGCGCGCTAACGTCTCAGAGATGAAAGTGAAAGTAACCCGAACATCGCGTGGTGCTCGTTTCGAATAACGAGCATCTCGAACACGCTAATACTCCGACGAGTACGTTCGCTCATCTCTAATGATAACGTCATATCTGCTGGTGTTTGTCTACATAGCGGGTCGGACACTAATGTGATTAATTCTCAGTTTGCCCTAAAAGCTGGTCTGAAGATAAAGACCCTCCCTAAACCAATGTCATTTACCACTGTAGACTCATCTCCATTCCGTCTGAGACACATTGTTCCAGACGTGTGTTTAACCCCTTAGTGACCAAGCCTGTTTGTGCCTTAATGACCAGGCCAAATTTTGCAAATCTGACATGTGTCACTTTAACATGGAAAAAGACCAGAAAGGTTTTGCATATCCAAGCGATTCTGACATTGTTTTTTCGCCACATGTTGTACTTCATTTAGGCGGCAAAAATAGACCGATAGAATTTGTGTTTATTTATTAAAAGCACCAAAATTGGGAAAATTTTGAAAGAATCGTCATTTTTCACATTTCCAGCTGCAATATCTTAAATATGTGCAAACATAATATAGAAATTTTTGCTAAGATTTATATTTCCACCCGTTTACTTTATTTTGGGCGCACATTGGAAAAACTTTCGTTTTTTTTTAACCATTTAGGAGATGTACAAATTTAACATTACTTTTCAGCATTTTGAGGAGCACTTTGTTTTCCTACACCAAGCCAAGATTGGAAAGGCTCATGAGTGTCAGAATAATAGATACCCCCACAAATGACCCCATTTTAGAAACTACATGAGCCCTTAGTGTATTCACTGAGGGGTGTCATGAGTATTTTGACCCCACAGTTTTTTTTCAGGAATTAATTCAATTTAGAGGAGAAAAAGTAAAATTTCATATCTTTGCAAATCTGTCATTTTAAAGACATATTTTTTCCTATAGTTTACATGAAAATGAGGATTTACACCTCAAAATGGATACCCCTATTTCTCCCGTGTTCAGAAATATACCCATTGTGGCCCTAATCTTATGTCTGGATGCACAACGGGGCCCAAAATGAAAGGAGTAGTCGGTGGCTTTCAAAACAGAAATTTTGCTTGAAGTCCTTTTAGGCCCCATAGCACACATGTAGAGTTCTTGAGCACCCAAAACCATAGAAAACCCCAACAAATGACCCCATTTTGAAAACTAGACCCCTTAAGGAATTTATCTAGGGGTGTACTGCATATTTTGACCTCACAGTTTTTGAATGAATTCAAGCCAAGCAAAAGGAAAAAATTGTGATTTTCGTTTTTTCGGCAATTCTGTCATTTTAAAAACAGCTTTTTTTGTACAGCACACATATGAATGAAGACTTGCACCCAAAAATGGATATCCCTGTTTGTCCCGTGTTCAGAGACATACCCATTGTGGCCCTAATTTTATGTCTGGATGCACAACAGGGCCCAAAATGAAAGGAGTAGTCAGTGGCTTTCAGAACATAGATTTTGCTTGAAGTCCTTTTAGGTCCCATTGCCCACTTGTAGAGTTCTTGAGCGCCCAAAACCATAGAGAACCCCCACAAATGACCCCATTTTGAAAACTAGACTCCTTAACAAATTTATCTAGGGGTGTACTGCGTATTTTGACGCCACAGTTTTTGAATAAATTCAAGCAAAGCAAAAGGAAAAAATTAGGATTTTTGTTTTTTTGGCAATTCTGTCATTTTAAAAACAGCTTTTTTTGTACAGCACACACATGAATGAAGACTTACACCCCAAAATGGATACCACTGTTTGTACTGTTTTCAGAAACATAAACATTGTGGCCCTAATCTTATGTCTGTGGGCGCCATTGCCCACTTGTAGAGTTCTGAGCGGCCAAAACCATAGAGAACCCCCACAAATGACCCAATTTTGAAAACTAGACCCCTTAACGAATTTATCCAGGGGTGTACTGTGTATTTTAACCCTACAATTTTTGAATAGATCTAAGCAAAGCAGTAGGAAAAAATTATGATTTTCATTTTTTGGGCTATTGCGTCAATTTAAAAACAGTTCTTTTTGTATAGCACACATATAAATGAAGACTTTCACCCCAAAATGGATACCCCTGTTTGTCCCGTGTTGAGAAACATACCCATTGTGGCCCCATGGCTAGGCCTACAATGAAAGGAATACCCGTTGGATTTCAGGGTACAACTGAATAAATTCCAGGCCCCATTGCCCACTTATAGAGCCATTGAGCGGCCAAAACTATAAAGAACACCCTCAAATGACCCCATTTTGAAAACTAGACCCTTAACAAATTCATCTAGGGGTGTATTGCGTATTTTGACCCCACAGTATTTGAATGAATCTAAACAAACCAGAAGGAAAAAGTTACGATTTTCAATTTTTTTGGCAGTTTTTTAAATTTAAAAACAGTTTTTTTGTACAGTGTACATAGGAATGAAGACGTTCACCCCAAAATGGATCCCCCTGTTTGTCCCGTGTTCAGAAACATACCCATTGTGGCCCTCATCTACTTACAGGACGCATGGCAAGGCCTATAAAGGAGGGAACACCCGTTGGATTTCAGGGCACAACTGAATAAATTCCAGGCCCCATTGCTTATTTGTACGAAATAAAAATTGACTCCCTAAAACTCCCCCCCCCCTCCCCCACACACTCCGCGCCCTTTTCGGCATTCGCAAATCTTAGATAAAAGTAATAATGTGAACTGTGTAGTATTTCCGAAGACAGGGGTAATTACGGAGGCTGGTTGAAATGGGCCTTTGGGGCAATAAAACCGGTATCCCCCCTCCTCTCATGCTTTTTGGGGGTATTTCGTGACGTCAGTGGCGGGTATGGGGTGTAAAAAGTGGCGTTCCGTGAGTCTCTGTAAGCTTGCAGAGGTGCGGCGGTCTCACACAGAAGACGCTCAACAAGCTGCTCCAGGAACTGCACGAAGGTGAGCGTTCCCGGGGCTTCTTGTAAAATACGTATTACAGGTAGCGGTCTGAATAACGCCGGGCTCACGCAGCTGTAGGTGGAATCCGCTTGCGGAGGCCCGCAGCGGATCCCATCTGTGAGCCCGGCTGTGACCCTGCATACGGCTGTGTAATATACTGCGCATAACTGCCTACTCACACAGGCGGTCATGCGCAGTACACCTTGTTGTTTGCATTTCCCGCACCGTCGCTTAGCGATGACACGGGTACCTGCAGCCCGTATACAACGTAGTTGCATATGGGCTGCGGTTATATCCGCGACCATGGAGCACAACGGCTCTATGTTGCGGATAGCCGTGGTAAAATAGAACCTGCTGCGTTCTCTTTTCTGCAAGTGGATTACATAATTACGACCCGCTAATGTGGGCGGAATTGTGTAATCCAATGCGATTGATCTGCGTATTACCGCGGATCAGACGCATGCAGAATCCGTAATTCCTATCCGGTCATGTGAGAGCGACCTATGTTAGAGCGCTACTTTTTTATTACATGACCGTCGACCACTCAACGAGGCCACCCGTCACTCCTCCAGGCTCTTTTAAATTTTAAGTTTCCTGGGCTCCCTGACTCCTGCGCATGTGTCCGGCTTTTTGCCGGCAATCGCATGTGCAGAATTCAGAAGGTTCACGGAGGAGGATCGCGTCGGGGTTCAAATACGGAGGCCTCCGGTAAAAAGTTTCATCTCCTGTCACCGATCGCATCAGTGAGGGGAGATAAAACTTCAATTTTTTTTTTTTAACTTTTACGTGATTGCCATTATTGGATAACGGCGAACACGTGATCAGGAACCGCTCACCGCGGCCCCCCGTGAAATCTCCAGGCTCTTGGCTACGTTTTGTAGCCAGGAGCAGGGAGAATTTAAATTATCCTGTCAATCCACAGCTTTTGCGAATGCGTCCGCCATTTTGGCGATGGGCACGTGCGCAGAAGCTGGGGTAAGGTCCGCGGATAAATCCGGGGGCCTTATGTATGTACTTTCATCCTCCCTCACGGATATGATCCGTGAGGAGAGATGAAATGTACGCTTTTTTAACTTTTTAAAACTTTTTTTTACTTTTTTACATTTTTTTTTACTTTACATGATCACTGTTACCATTGGGTAACAGTGATCATGTCCCCGGTATAATCTCTCTGCTCCTGGCTACACAGTAGTGTAGTAGTGCGAGTAGTGCTTTAGCGAGTATACTCGCTCATCCCTAGTTCCAACCTATAACGATGGTGCCACCTGTTTCTGTGCAACAAAACTTTTTGAGCTTCTGTTTCCATTAAAATCAGATTTATGTATCTGAGGGACCGCCACCCAGTTGCTCGCCTGGGGTTAGCCAGGAGTGGAGGCAAGTAGGCAGGGACAGGGGTTGCGGGTAACATCCAGGGCAGCCCGGTCTGGCATACCCAGGGTAGTATACCGTAACAAAAGCCACTGGAAATGGTTCCAACCTGTAACAATGGTGCCACCTGCTTCTGCGCAACAAAACTTTTTCAGCTTCTGTTTCCATTAAAATCAGATTAATGTATCTGAGTGTCTTTAAACAGGAGTTGTGATGGTTTCAATTAGGGAAGTTTATTTGTAATAAGCCTGTACTTTGTAGCTGGGGCGTAGCTAAAAGCTCAAGGCCCAGGCGCAAAAGTTCAGCTCGCCTCCCCACCCCATATCTGTACCCGTACCCATACATAAACCGATCTGCATACAGCTGCATAATGAATTTACATACATGATGGAGCCCATTGGTACAAGCTTTCGAAAATGACTTATTTCCTGAACTACTTTAAAACGTGTTTGTAGCTGCTTAGACTATGTTCATGTTTATTGTTGCATTTTTGAACCACAATTTTAAAAAAACACATTTAAAAAACTGCATGAGGTATTCAAAAACCACTTCTATTTTTAAGAAACTGCTCACATTATTATAAACTGCATGTCGTTAGGTGACATCATGGCAAGGTGGTACTTAAGGTAACATGACATAACCTTATGTCATGTGGATCTCGCGGGATCTGAAGCCGGCCTCCCGCTGCAACAGCGGGGTTGCATAAGGACAGCGACCCCCGACATTAAACCCCGACATGCCATGTTTTACGTAGATTGCAGCATGTAAAGTGTTCACAGAAGGAGCGTGCTCCCACTGATGTCGTCAGACCACCAAGATGTAAGGGCTGATGAGTTGCCATGGCAAAAGGACACAATATACAGGCGTTGAGCTTTGCCATTGCTATGATTGCAGGCGCACCTCTGCTCTGTCATCAGACCATGCAGAGAGGGGAAGGGGGTGTCCATCATGAGCTATACTTACACAAATGGACAGATACGTGAGGGCAGACGTCATTGCCACATGTATGTGATTATTAAGCTAGCAGGGATACCCAGCGTTGCCCAGGATTAAAACTTGAACCAAAGAAACAGCAGAGGTGTGCCTGCGCATCACTAAATAAATTCCCCTTGTCACGCTCCCAAGAGAATACACTACCCCCTCCTCCTCATGGAAGTGATGCTGTTCCTCTGCCCGGCGCACCGCCAGCAGCGCTGATAGCAGGTGCACACTAATGTCAGTGTGCTGCCAGACACCTCCTCCCCTACTCTCACGAAACCAACGGCGATGAGTGCCAGCAGGGAGGGCTCTACGGGCCGCATCTGGCACGCGTGCCATAGGTTCGCCACCACTGCCCTATGACATGTGCATTGTGTGTACAGAGAAATACACACAGATAGAAAGTCTTCAGACAATTTCACTTTTTGTAACATTTGTAACTTCTGCTTTTCCCCATCATTCTAGTCACACAAGGTCAGAGATCACTGTCACTTCTTGCATTGACAGCGGTATCCCGTCCGCACTCAGGACTTAGTAGAAGAGATTCCAGTCTCCAGTCTTCTGGGTATGATGCCACAAGGTTTGCACAGTTGGATTTGGGGATTTTCTGCCATTCCCCCCTGCAGATCCTCTCTAGCGGTCAGGTTGGATGGGGTCGTCTGTGGAGCCATTGTCAGGTCTCTCCGGAGATATTTGACAGGCTTCTCAGGACATTCACAGCTGTCCCTAAGCCCCTCCTGTGTTGTCTTGGCTCTGTGTTTAGGGTCATCGTCTTGTTGGAAGGTTCACCTTCTGCCCGGTCTGAGGTCCCTGCGCTCTGCATCAGGTTTTATTATCTCTGTACTTTGCTCCATTCAGCTTTCCATCAACCCTGAGCAGTCCCCCTCTCCCAGCCAAACCCCCGCAGTATAATGCTGCCACCACCACCACGATATCCTGCAGGCATGGTATTGGGCAGATGACGAGCCGCGCCCTCCAGACATAACACGTACGGCGCCTTCACACTATCACTTTTGAGCGATACAAGGGTGAGTGAAACGGCAGCATTATGACGCCCCTGCTTTATGACGCCGCTGCTTTATGACGCCGCTGCTTTATGACGCCGCTGCTTTATGACGCCCCTGCTTTATGACGCCGCTGCTTTATGACGCCCCTGCTTTATGACGCCCCTGCTTTATGACGCCGCTGCTTTATGACGCCCCTGCTTTATGACGCCCCTGCTTTATGACGCCCCTGCATTATGACGCCGCTGCTTTATGACGCCGCTGCTTTATGACGCCGCTGCTTTATGACGCCCCTGCTTTATGACGCCCCTGCTTTATGACGCCCCTGCATTATGACGCCGCTGCTTTATGACGCCCCTGCTTTATGACGCCGCTGCTTTATGACGCCCCTGCTTTATGACGCCGCTGCTTTATGACGCCCCTGCTTTATGACGCCCCTGCTTTATGACGCCGCTGCTTTATGACGCCCCTGCTTTATGACGCCGCTGCTTTATGACGCCCCTGCTTTATGACGCCCCTGCTTTATGACGCCCCTGCATTATGACGCCGCTGCTTTATGACGCCCCTGCTTTATGACGCCCCTGCTTTATGACGCCGCTGCTTTATGACGCCGCTGCTTTATGACGCCCCTGCTTTATGACGCCCCTGCTTTATGACGCCCCTGCATTATGACGCCCCTGCATTATGACGCCGCTGCTTTATGACGCCGCTGCTTTATGACGCCCCTGCTTTATGACGCCCCTGCATTATGACGCCCCTGCATTATGACGCCCCTGCATTATGACGCCCCTGCTTTATGACGCCGCTGCTTTATGACGCCGCTGCTTTATGACGCCCCTGCTTTATGACGCCGCTGCTTTATGACGCCGCTGCTTTATGACGCCCCTGCTTTATGACGCCGCTGCTTTATGACGCCCCTGCTTTATGACGCCCCTGCTTTATGACGCCGCTGCTTTATGACGCCCCTGCTTTATGACGCCCCTGCTTTATGACGCCGCTGCTTTATGACGCCCCTGCTTTATGACGCCGCTGCTTTATGACGCCGCTGCTTTATGACGCCCCTGCTTTATGACGCCCCTGCTTTATGACGCCCCTGCTTTATGACGCCCCTGCATTATGACGCCCCTGCTTTATGACGCCCCTGCTTTATGACGCCGCTGCTTTATGACGCCCCTGCTTTATGACGCCCCTGCATTATGACGCCCCTGCATTATGACGCCCCTGCTTTATGACGCCGCTGCTTTATGACGCCGCTGCTTTATGACGCCCCTGCATTATGACGCCCCTGCATTATGACGCCGCTGCTTTATGACGCCGCTGCTTTATGACGCCGCTGCTTTATGACGCCGCTGCTTTATGACGCCGCTGCTTTATGACGCCCCTGCTTTATGACGCCCCTGCTTTATGACGCCGCTGCTTTATGACGCCCCTGCTTTATGACGCCCCTGCTTTATGACGCCGCTGCTTTATGACGCCCCTGCTTTATGACGCCGCTGCTTTATGACGCCCCTGCTTTATGACGCCCCTGCTTTTCAATGGTTTCATTCCCATTTGAGATGGTTATTATTACGCGATGTTGTGAGATCCGTAATCCGCAGCATGTCCTATCATTCTACATTTTGCTTTCCTCTGTCGCCCATGTTACCTTTGGAGCCCCTGATTTATCGCATTGCAATGCATGAGCGTGCGATGATCATGTGATGCGTTTTCACATGCTGCTATGCGAATGCATTTATATTTTGGAGGACGGGCTTTCAGGTCCCTGAGCTGGGGGGAGTCCTGTGTGGGGATTCCCTGTAGGGAGAGCCGTGTGGATTAGGAGCCAGAAGAGTACAAACATGGCTAGATTCTCAATAGATGAAGAGCAAATGATCGCTGTGGTCCAGGAGTGGCCAAACCCCCGGGACACAAGACGTGAGGTATATATGTATACGCTTCCCCTGGTCGTATATAAGATGGCGTTCCCACGCTTTCCTCATAATCGCCTCTTTTATTTGATACCTATGAACTCGGCATATAATGTCTCTGGGTACTCCAGGTCTGCGGATTGTGGGCCAGGTGAGCAAGATCTAACTCCAAGGAGGAAACCTCCAGAACAGAGTGAGGTGGGGCGCAGGGCTTCCTCTATATTTTGTTGCTCCACTTCCTCGCACCCTTATATTATTTCTCCATCCCCTATTTTCTACATCAGCCAAAGAATCGTCTGGATCTTGCATTTGATAGGCATGTGATAATACTGATCCTGTGGGTTCACACCGTTAACTTGTGCCAACCGGGTACAGACTGCTGCCAGCTCTGTCTTAGAGGAGTTTTCCAGCCTATCAAAATATGCCCACAGAACTGCAGTAAGCCCCTCCCGTTTCAGTCATGTGACCTCGGACCATTTGACTTCCTGCCCTCAGACCTCCTAGGAGCCCCTCCATTCCAGCATCTACCCCGGTGGAGGTACGGGAGGGTTGTGAGACCTTCTGCCATCAGCAGGCCGTATGATAGATCCTCATGAAGGAGCCGGCGCCCCCTGGTGGATGATGGGAGTCGCTGCTGGAAGTTACCAGCTGTAACCCTTTCACTGCCTGAGAGGTGACATGTGCTCCTCACACAGCAGGGGGGACAGTTAGGAGTTTAAGGGTTAATCACTGTAACCCTGCACTGGTCACTGAGTCCTATAGGGGCTGTGAGGAAGGGGCCCACAGAGGGATCTCAGACAGACGGCAGCTCAGGGGCTTTCTGCAGTGACAGGAAGAAGGCGGCACGTCATCTGTAGGTCGCTGTGAGTCTCCCACACAGGGAGGCGCCGTCTATGGAGAGCAGCGCCATTGTTTATTACAGTCACTGCAAGTCAGAAGTTGTAGAAGAGGAGAAAAACCTGCGGAACGTCCAGAGCGAACGCAGAAATTGTAGGGAGCAACACGGAGGATCCGACGGTGAGCGACATAACTCTATCCGCCATCAGGACCATAGAAGACGTGTGTGATGTCACCGGTCACTATTATGTCACTACTGTCACCACTATCTGATGTCACCGGTCACTATTCTGTCACTACTGTCACCGCTATCTGATGTCACCGGTCACTATTCTGTCACTACTGTCACCACTATCTGATGTCACCGGTCACTATTATGTCACCACTATCTGATGTCACCGGTCACTATTCTGTCACTACTGTCACCACTATCTGATGTCACCGGTCACTATTATGTCACTACTGTCACCACTATCTGATGTCACCGGTCACTATTATGTCACTACTGTCACCACTATCTGATGTCACCGGTCACTATTATGTCACTACCGTCACCACTATCTGATGTCACCGGTCACTATTATGTCACTACTGTCACCACTATCTGATGTCACCGGTCACTATTCTGTCACTACTGTCACCACTATCTGATGTCACCGGTCACTATTCTGTCACTACTGTCACCACTATCTGATGTCACGTGTCACTATTCTGTCACTACTGTCACCACTATCTGATGTCACCGGTCACTATTCTGTCACTTCTGTCACCACTATCTGATGTCACCTGTCACTATTCTATCACCACTATCTGATGTCACCTGTCACTATTCTGTCACTACTGTCACCACTATCTGATGTCACCGGTCACTATTATGTCACTACTGTCACCACTATCTGATGTCACCTGTCACTATTCTGTCACTACTGTCACCACTATCTGATGTCACCGGTCACTATTATGTCACTACTGTCACCACTATCTGATGTCACCTGTCACTATTCTGTCACTACCGTCACCACTATCTGATGTCACCGGTCACTATTCTGTCACTACTGTCACCACTATCTGATGTCACCTGTCACTATTATGTCACTACCGTCACCACTATCTGATGTCACCTGTCACTATTCTGTCACTACAGTCACCACTATCTGATGTCACCGGTCACTATTCTGTCACTACTGTCACCACTATGTGATGTCACCTGTCACTATTCTGTCACTACTGTCACCACTATGTGATGTCACCGGTCACTATTATGTCACTACTGTCACCACTATCTGATGTCACCGGTCACTATTATGTCACTACCGTCACCACTATCTGATGTCACCTGTCACTATTCTATCACCACTATCTGATGTCACCGGTCACTATTATGTCACTATTCTGTCACCACTATCTGATGTCACCGGTCACTATTCTGTCACTACTGTCACCACTATCTGATGTCACCGGTCACTATTCTGTCACTACTGTCACCACTATCTGATGTCACCAGTCACTATTCTGTCACTACTGTCACCACTATCTGATGTCACCGGTCACTATTCTGTCACCACTATCTGATGTCACCTGTCACTATTCTGTCACTACCGTCACCACTATCTGATGTCACCTGTCACTATTCTGTCACTACTGTCACCACTATCTGATGTCACCGGTCACTATTCTGTCACTACTGTCACCACTATCTGATGTCACCGGTCACTATTATGTCACTACCGTCACCACTATCTGATGTCACCTGTCACTATTCTGTCACTACTGTCACCACTATCTGATGTCACCGGTCACTATTCTGTCACTACTGTCACCACTATCTGATGTCACCGGTCACTATTCTGTCACTACTGTCACCACTATCTGATGTCACCTGTCACTATTCTATCACCACTATCTGATGTCACCTGTCACTATTCTGTCACTACTGTCACCACTATCTGATGTCACCTGTCACTACTGTCACCACTATCTGATGTCACGTGTCACTATTCTGTCACTACCGTCACCACTATCTGATGTCACCGGTCACTATTCTGTCACTACTGTCACCACTATCTGATGTCACGTGTCACTATTCTGTCACTACCGTCACCACTATCTGATGTCACCGGTCACTATTCTGTCACTACTGTCACCACTATCTGATGTCACGTGTCACTATTCTGTCACCACTATCTGATGTCACCGGTCACTATTATGTCACTACTGTCACCACTATGTGATGTCACCGGTCACTATTCTGTCACTACTGTCACCACTATCTGATGTCACCGGTCACTATTCTGTCACTACCGTCACCACTATCTGATGTCACCGGTCACTATTCTGTCACTACTGTCACCACTATCTGATGTCACGTGTCACTATTCTGTCACCACTATCTGATGTCACCGGTCACTATTATGTCACTACCGTCACCACTATCTGATGTCACCGGTCACTATTATGTCACTACTGTCACCACTATCTGATGCCACCGGTCACTATTCTGTCACTACTGTCACCACTATCTGATGTCACCGGTCACTATTCTGTCACTACTGTCACCACTATCTTATGTCACGTGTCACTATTCTGTCACTACTGTCACCACTATCTGATGTCACCGGTCACTATTCTGTCACTATCGTCACCACTATCTGATGTCACCGGTCACTATTCTGTCACTTCTGTCACCACTATCTGATGTCACCTGTCACTATTCTATCACCACTATCTGATGTCACCGGTCACTATTATGTCACTACCGTCACCACTATCTGATGTCACCGGTCACTATTATGTCACTACTGTCACCACTATCTGATGTCACCGGTCACTATTCTGTCACTACTGTCACCACTATCTGATGTCACCGGTCACTATTCTGTCACTACTGTCACCACTATCTTATGTCACGTGTCACTATTCTGTCACTACTGTCACCACTATCTGATGTCACCGGTCACTATTCTGTCACTACTGTCACCACTATCTGATGTCACCGGTCACTATTCTGTCACTACTGTCACCACTATCTGATGTCACCTGTCACTATTATGTCACTACCGTCACCACTATCTGATGTCACCTGTCACTATTCTGTCACTACCGTCACCACTATCTGATGTCACCGGTCACTATTCTGTCACTACTGTCACCACTATCTGATGTCACCTGTCACTATTATGTCACTACCGTCACCACTATCTGATGTCACCGGTCACTATTCTGTCACTACTGTCACCACTATGTGATGTCACCTGTCACTATTCTGTCACTACTGTCACCACTATGTGATGTCACCGGTCACTATTATGTCACTACTGTCACCACTATCTGATGTCACCGGTCACTATTATGTCACTACCGTCACCACTATCTGATGTCACCTGTCACTATTCTGTCACCACTATCTGATGTCACCGGTCACTATTCTGTCACTACTGTCACCACTATCTGATGTCACCGGTCACTATTCTGTCACTACTGTCACCACTATCTGATGTCACCAGTCACTATTCTGTCACTACTGTCACCACTATCTGATGTCACCGGTCACTATTCTGTCACCACTATCTGATGTCACCGGTCACTATTATGTCACTACTGTCACCACTATCTGATGTCACCTGTCACTATTCTGTCACTACTGTCACCACTATCTGATGTCACCGGTCACTATTCTGTCACTACTGTCACCACTATCTGATGTCACCGGTCACTATTATGTCACTACCGTCACCACTATCTGATGTCACCTGTCACTATTCTGTCACTACTGTCACCACTATCTGATGTCACCGGTCACTATTCTGTCACTACTGTCACCACTATCTGATGTCACCTGTCACTATTCTATCACCACTATCTGATGTCACCTGTCACTATTCTGTCACTACTGTCACCACTATCTGATGTCACCTGTCACTATTATGTCACTACTGTCACCACTATCTGATGTCACCTGTCACCACTATCTGATGTCACCGGTCACTATTATGTCACTAACGTCACCACTATCTGATGTCACCGGTCACTATTCTGTCACTACCGTCACCACTATCTGATGTCACCGGTCACTATTCTGTCACTACTGTCACCACTATCTGATGTCACCTGTCACTATTATGTCACTACTGTCACCACTATCTGATGTCACCGGTCACTATTCTGTCACTACTGTCACCACTATGTGATGTCACCGGTCACTATTATGTCACTACCGTCACCACTATCTGATGTCACCTGTCACTATTCTGTCACTACTGTCACCACTATCTGATGTCACCGGTCACTATTATGTCACTACTGTCAGCACTATCTGATGTCACCGGTCACTATTCTGTCACTACTGTCACCACTATCTGATGTCACCGGTCACTATTATGTCACTACTGTCACCACTATCTGATGTCACCTGTCACTATTCTATCACCACTATCTGATGTCACCTGTCACTATTCTGTCACTACTGTCACCACTATCTGATGTCACCTGTCACTACTGTCACCACTATCTGATGTCACGTGTCACTATTCTGTCACCACTATCTGATGTCACGTGTCACTACTGTCACCACTATCTGATGTCACCGATCACTATTATGTCACTACTGTCACCACTATCTGATGTCACCGGTCACTATTCTGTCACTACTGTCACCACTATCTGATGTCACCGGTCACTATTCTGTCACTACTGTCACCACTATCTGATGTCACCGGTCACTATTATGTCACTACTGTCACCACTATCTGATGTCACCGGTCACTATTCTGTCACTACTGTCACCGCTATCTGATGTCACCGGTCACTATTATGTCACTACTGTCACCACTATCTGATGTCACCGGTCACTATTCTGTCACTACTGTCACCACTATGTGATGTCACCGGTCACTATTCTGTCACTACTGTCACCACTATCTGATGTCACCGGTCACTATTCTGTCACTACTGTCACCACTATCTGATGTCACCGGTCACTATTATGTCACTACTGTCACCACTATCTGATGTCACCGGTCACTATTCTGTCACTACTGTCACCGCTATCTGATGTCACCGGTCACTATTATGTCACTACTGTCACCACTATCTGATGTCACCGGTCACTATTCTGTCACTACTGTCACCGCTATCTGATGTCACCGGTCACTATTATGTCACTACTGTCACCACTATCTGATATCACCGGTTACTATTCTGTCACTACTGTCACCACTATCTGATGTCACCGGTCACTATTATGTCACTACTGTCACCACTATCTGATGTCACCGGTCACTATTATGTCACTACTGTCACCACTATCTGATGTCACCGGTCACTATTCTTTCGGTGGATGGTTTAAGGCAAATGAGAAATGTTCACGCCAGCATTGGAGTGTCTTGTCATGGTTGGTACTAGGGCTGCCATCGGATTTATGGAGTGGCGTATGCTAGGTGAGACCTTCTGGGAGACCTTTTTAAAAATAAAATTCCTGTCACAAAAAGAAGTCCTTGTGTAGCTCTATCACTGAAAACAGTAAAAAGTTGGTGGAGATGGAGAAATTAAAATTAGAAAAAAAAGTCTGCAGCAGGAAGGGGTTAATATCTCCTCAAATGTTTCCCCTTCTTCTCTCTAGTAAATGTATTCTGTACATGGCAATCTGTGTGGCTTCTATATTTTCTCATCTTCTCTCCATTCAGGTCGTACAATATAAGGTCCGCTGATATCTTCTGTATAAGATATTTTTGTTGATTAACCCGTTCAGGATGGAGAAGGACGGAAACAAGATGGCGGAGAGTGTATTCAACCTCACCCTAGAGATACTCTTCCAGCTTACTGGGGAGGTGAGAGATTCTGATGATGTCACATTACATCATTCTTATCTATGGTAATAACAGATGATGTCACTGGAAAGGGGAGAGATTCTGATGATGTCACATCACATCATTCTTATCTATGGTAATAACAGATGATGTCACTGGGGAGGTGAGAGATTCTGATGATGTCACATTACATCATTCTTATCTATGGTAATAACAGATGATGTCACTGGAGAGGGGAGAGATTCTGGAAATGTCTGTAGTGATATTTATTAATGTCTCCCCATATACAGGATTACACAGTAGTGAAGACCTCTAGTGATGGCTGTCGGGCCCCTGTGTGTGATGGATGGGATAGACACCTGAGCCCAATCACAGGGCCCCCACGTCACCCCCTGATACATGAGGACATCAATGTACAGAAGATTCTAGAACTCACCAACAAGATGATTGAGCTGCTGACTGGAGAGGTGACGCTGCAGGGAATGCTGGGACATTATACAGTAACAGCACTGGAGGCTTCTGGGTAATGACTGTATATTGTGTTGTCAGGTTCCTATAAGGTGTCAGGATGTCGCTGTCTATTTCTCCATGGAGGAGTGGGAGTATTTAGAAGGACACAAGGATCTGTACAAGGAGGTCATGATGGAGACCCGCCAGCCGCTCCCATCACCAGGTAATAGACATGTAATCAGGAGCCCCCTAGCTGGGGTGGAAGCGGGGCATGTGCGCCTGGTGTTTTGGAGTAGAAGGGTAATTGTTGATTAGAGTCAGTGTATAATCCAATTTGGGTATTACCATTTTACATGCCAATAGTTGCCATCCCATACAATCCTGTGGGGGAGCCAGTGAGAGCCAAACCTTCCTGCACTAAGAGGGAAGACTATACAGTCTCAGAAAGTGAAATATGTGAAAGACTGGAGGAAAGAGGGTATAAGAAATGGATGTTGGAAAGAGCAAGGAGAAGGGTCCAATCAGCGGATAGAACCGATCTGTTCTATCCGGGACAAACGGACTAACAAACAGTTGCAGATTATAGACTGGTTCCTTGTTACGTCGTACAGCCGAGAGTTCAGTGAAATTAAAAAATATATATTTTTCTTACCTTCCCATCTTGAGACGGAATAAGACATTACAATCTATTTTGGAAGGGGGTGTACGATGCGTGCCACGGCATAACACGAATCTAGCAAATAAACTCAAACAGTCATATAGAAAAGACCCGTAGCTCACGATGCTGCCTGCTGCAAAAGGGCTTCTTCAGATGTGGGGCAGGTGGGAAAGGGGGGGGGAGGGGCGGGGCATGGAAGCTTGCCAACAAAACAAAATGCTTTTTTGGAACAGATAAGAAGATGGAATCCAAAATAAATTCTTTCATTCACTGTTATGCTAAGAAAGTTGTCTGCAACATTGCATGCACAGAGTGCGCCAAAGGTTATACAGGCTGCGCCACGAGGAAACTAAACACCAGGGTCACAGAACATGTTAGAGATATTACTAATACAAATAATAACTGTTCGGGCGCAGTCAGACACTTCTTGGATTGCCATAATGATAATCTAGATACATTCATGTTCCAAGGCATAGAAGCGGTGAAAGGTATAAAAAGAGGAGGCAATATGAAGGAGAAAGTCCTAAAGAGAGAGAGAGGCGTGCTGGATCCTCAGATTAGATACAAGGTATCCTAGAAGCATGCTGGAACCTCAGATTAGACACAATGTATCCTAGAGGCGTGCTGGATCCTCAGATTAGACACAAGGTATCCTAGAGGCGTGCTGATCCCCAGATTAGATACAAGGTATCCTAGAGGCGTGCTGGATCCTCAGATTAGACACAAGGTATCCTAGAGGCGTGCTGGATCCTCAGATTAGACACAAGGTTTCCTAGAGGCGTGCTGGATCCTCAGATTAGACACAAGGTTTCCTAGAGGCATGCTGGATCCTCAGATTAGACACAAGGTATCCTAGAGGTGTGCTGGATCCTCAGATTAGACACAAGGTATCCTAGAGGCGTGCTGGATCCTCAGATTAGATACAAGGTATCCTAGAAGCATGCTGGATCCTCAGATTAGACACAAGGTATCCTAGAGGTGTGCTGGATCCTCAGATTAGACACAAGGTATCCTAGAGGCGTGCTGGATCCTCAGATTAGACACAAGGTATCCTAGAGGCGTGCTGGATCCTCAGATTAGATACAAGGTATCCTAGAAGCATGCTGGATCCCCAGATTAGACACAAGGTATCCTAGAGGCGTGCTGGATCCTCAGATTAGACACAAGGTATCCTAGAGGCGTGCTGGATCCTCAGATTAGACACAAGGTATCCTAGAAGCATGCTGGATCCTCAGATTAGACACAAGGTATCCTAGAGGCGTGCTGGATCCCCAGATTAGACACAAGGTATCCTAGAGGCGTGCTGGATCCCCAGATTAGACACAAGGTATCCTAGAGGCGTGCTGGATCCTCAGATTAGACACAAGGTATCCTAGAGGCGTGCTGGATCCTCAGATTAGACACAAGGTATCCTAGAGGCGTGCTGGATCCTCAGATTAGACACAAGGTATCCTAGAGGTGTGCTGGATCCTCAGATTAGACACAAGGTATCCTAGAGGCGTGAGCTATAAAACTGGTTTATTGTGTATATATTAAAATCCAGTAAAAGAAAAGGAGGTGGAGCTACTCCAGCGAGGATCTGACGAAGGAGAAACCCTGCAGGGTGTTCTTGCTGTTGTTTTTTTTCGTTCTTTCAAGGTGTGGTTCTATCTGGAATGATAGAAGGACGTGCGTACATCAAAATTACCGGTGCCGCCGAATCAGTAACTGTGCAACCGATAACGGTTTGCCAGCATAGTGATGAGTAAAGAAAAAAGGGCAAAAAACTGATAAAGTGGCGCAACCTTTTTTTTGAAAAATGTACACATATTTGAATAAAACTGCGGTTCCCTAATTAAAATAAGATAGAATCCAGCACAAAACGGAAAGCATTTCGAGGCAAATACGTCTCTTCAGTTCAACTGGAGAACATACTAGATAATATATACAATAAATGGAGGTCCATGGGATAAAATATAATACTTACGAAAAATGTTGTATATAGAGATATGTGATGGGAAATAAGAAGAAAAGAAATAGGGTGAAATATATATATAGTGAATTATGAGTGGAGATGGGTGGCCAGGGGTCGGTATAGCCAGAAAGAAGAAAATAAAGAGAGAAATATAAAAGGATAATGAAAAATATAATATAATAATGAAAAGTGTGTCGGGTTTGCAGCCAGCGTGGGAGGAGGAGGGATAGGCGGTTTTATTGCCCCGTGTGCCCATCACTACCAGGCCTCCGTAATTACCCCTGTTTTAAGACAAACCAAACTGTTTTACATTATTAATTTTATCTAAGATTTGGGAAATGCCAAAAGGATGGTGGGGGGAGGGGGGGGATTCTTTTTAGGGGGTCTTTTTTCCTGCACAAGGGAGCAATGGGGCCCGGAATTTATTCAGTTGTGCCCTGAATGCCAAACGGTGTTCCTCGATTACAGGCCTAGCCATGTGCCCAGTAAGCAAACTGGGGGTATTTCTGAACACGGGGCAAACAGGGGTATCCATTTTAGGGTGTAAGTCTTCATTCACATGTGTGCTGTTCAGGAAAAAAATGTTTCTAAAATTACAGAATTGCCAAAAAAATGTGTAATTTTTTTTCTTTCTGCTTTCAAAAACTGTGGGGTCAAAATATGTAGTGCACCCCTAGATTATTTTGTTAAGGGGTCTAGTTTTCAAATTGGGATCATTTGTGGGGATTCTCTATTGTTTTGGCAGCTCAAGTATTCTACAAGTATACAATGGGGCTTGAAACACCCTCAAGCAGAATTTCTGTTTTAGAAGCCACTGACTGCTTCTTTTTGTTTTTGGGCCCCCTAGTGCATACAGACATAATATTAGGGCCACATTGGGTATGTTTCTGAACACGGGACATACAGGGGGGTCCAATTTGGGATGCAAATCCTTATTTTCCTGTGCACTATAGAAAAAACCCTGTCTTTAATATGACATATATGAAATTTTATTTTTTCTTCTCCTAAATGGCATTAACTCCTGAAAAAAAAAGCTGTGGGGTCAAAATACTCCTGACCCCCCCCCTCCCCTCAGTGAATACATTTAGGGGTGTATTTTTTTAAATGGGGTCATTCGTGGGGGTTACTATCATTACTCACGCCTATGAGCCTTTGTAATCTTGGCTTGGTGTAGGAAAACAAAATGTTCCTAAGATGGTAATAATCTTACATTTGTACGTCTGCTAGATGTTTAAAAAGTATCTGACGTTTTTCAAATGTGCTTCCAGAATAAAGTAAACAGATGGAAATATTTATCTTATCAAAAATTTGTACATTATGTCATATTGATATATTTGACATATTGAAATTAAAAATGTGAAAAACATTTTTTTTTTTTTTCAAAATGTTAACAATTTTGATGCTTTAAACAAACATACACAAATGTTAGTGTTCTACTTTTACCACCTAAAGGAAGTACAACATGTGGTGAAATAACAATATCAGAATCACTTGGATATGCAAAACCTTTATGGAGTTCTTCTATGTTAAAGTGACACATGTCAGATTTCCAAAATTTGGCCTGGTCATTCAGGCGCAAACCGTCTTGGTCACTAATGGGTTAAGGAGCATCCTCAGTGGTCAGTGACTACATGCCGTGCTTTGTGCTGGCTGTTCTGTTTATATCCTTCCACTAGGGACCCTCCCCTGCGGTTCTCACTGTTTGGGGCCCCAAAATATCTCATGGCATCTCTATGCAATGATCCTTGTTGACCCATCAGGGAGTACATTGGTGGCCATAGACCTGGTCTGACGTGACAGCATATCACATTACTGTATGTACTAGCTGTCTTATAGATGAGCAGTTCTGTATTTGCTGCACACCGTGTGTTACTGACATCCGGCTTCATGGGAGATTTTATAGGAGTTCTTTATGGAAAACAGAAACTAATGTTGGCACAGAAATGGCCTTATATTTCAAGCCCTTCCCCGAAAATCATGCTGCGGAGGTTGCCAGAAACCACTGCTTTCAATGGGGCTGACAGCAGCGCCGACCTCATTGAAAGCAATGGGATAGCATGCAGGACTTCTGCCACCGCTGTCACAGCTGGGGCAGAGGGTTCCTTCGTCCCCGCGGTAATGTTGGAAACTCCTGTGACAGCTGTGGCAGAATTCTGCGGTCTTCTCCCTATGTTTTCAATGGGGCTAGCTCTGCTGCCGCTGGCCCCTTTGAAAACACTGGCGATATCACAGTGTTTTTCTTGCGCTGAGAAAAAAAAGCGCTTGTGGTTTATTGTATTATAAAAGAATCAACTTTATTCTTGGCAGAAGACAGTACTGGGAGCTCAGAGGGACGTCTGATATCTGCAGGAGATTGTGGTATCATCAAAGATACATATGAAGGACCTATTATTATCCCAGATGCCCCCTCAGCTCTTCACAGCAAAGTTCCATCATCTGATCCTCTGATACAGGTCTCATCTTCTGATTCATCACAGACTGATAAGCAGAAGAAAAGTCACAGAAGGGGAGAACATCAGGGAGCTCACACAATGGAGAAGTCATATTCATGTTCAGAATGTGGGAAATGCTTTAACTGGAAATCCAATGTAGTTAAACATCAGAGAATTCACACAGGAGAGAAGCCATTTTCTTGTCCTGAATGTGGGAAATATTTTACTCAGAAATCAGCCCTTGTTACACATCAGAGAATTCACACAGGAGAGAATCTGTTTTCATGTTCAGAATGTGGGAAATGTTTTACTCAGAAATCAGCCCTTGTTATACATCAGAGAATTCACACAGGAGAGAATCCGTTTTCATGTTCAGAATGTGGGAAATGTTTTAGAAAGAAAACAGGCCTTGTGTTACATCAGAGATTTCACACAGGGGAGAAGCCGTTTTCATGTTCAGAATGTGGGAAATGTTTTAACTGTAAATCAAATCTTGTTACACATCAAAGAAGTCACACAGGAGAGAAGCCATTTTTATGTTCAGAATGCGGGAAATGTTTTAGAAAGAAATCATGTCTAATTCTACATCAGAGATCTCACACAGGGGAGAAGCCGTTTTCATGTTCAGAATGTGGGAAATGCTTTTCTGTTAAATCAGATTATGCAAAGCATCAAAAAATTCACACATGGGAGAACCCATTTTCCTGTTCTGAATGTGGGAAACTTTTCAGACACAAATCAGGTCTCATTGACCATCAAAGAACTCACACAGGAGAGAAGCCATTTTCATGTACAGAATGTGGAAAATGCTTTAGCTGGAAAGCAGCTCTTTTTAAACACCAGAAAATTCACACAGGGGAGAAACCAAAGAAGCCATTTCTATGTTCAGAATGTGGGAAATGTTTTAGAGACAATTCAGGACTTGCTGTACATATGAGAACTCACACAGGAAAGAAGCCATTTTCATGTTCATAATGTGGGAAATGTTTTAACCTTAACCCATTAGTGACAGCCCATAGTGTTTTTACATCCTAGCTAAGTGGGCTTTAATCCTAGAGGACATAAAAACATACATCCTCTTAGGATTAAAGCCACGTGGGCTCTGGACGTGACAGCTCCATGCTGTCGGTTTCCACAGGAAGCTGACAACGTGGAGCTGTCATCGCGGAGCTGCCCCCTCTCCCGGCAATGCAATCAGCACTATCCAATGAATAGCGCCGATCACAATAAAGAAAATAAAAAGTTGTAAAAACACTCACCCCAGTCCCCCCTGATGTCCTGCGATGATCTGGTCCTTCGAGACTTGACCTTCTGTGCATACACGCCAGACGTATGATGTCACACGCAGAACGCTCAGAGCCCCGACAAATTTGAAATCTCCTGGCTCCTAAAGATAGCCGGGAGGTAGAAGATGTCACCGGGGACCGCAGTGAGTGGTCCCCGGACCTGTGATTGCCAGCATCCTCCGCTGCAAGTGATCTGCCGTGAGCAGCGGAGGTCCAGAGGAGCGCAGCGATGCAAATCATCTGCCATTAGTAAGAAGGAGCGTAGCCTGAGCAGCGGACTGCGTGCTAAACATTAGCACGATGTTGGGACCGGAGATGGGTGGGAGAGAGGCTGAAAGCTCATCACGCTCCTGGGGGCCAGTGTCTGGAGCGGAGAAGCAATGCACTTGTGTTAACGCTGCTATCTGCATCAGTGCGGACCTTACTTCAGGGACAACTTTATTCTACTGAGTGCCCTGGACCTGCAGGGAAGCGATGCTGCCAGCCAATCAGGTACAGGTGGCATCACCCCTTGTCCATCTTGCCTCCATCAGGACTTCCTGGTGGCGTCAAGATACACTAATACCCAGTGGGTCATGCTTCAGAATCACAGGGACTATAAGGTCTCCACTGCTGGAACCGCTACAGAGAGCGACACTTCAACCCACAGCTCTTTGGATTGGAAACCACTGATGCACTTTGGGAGTTTGCTTACCACCAACATAGTACTGAGGATGCTGCAGGTCATTAGTAAGAACAAACCTCAATAAAAACCAACTGCATGTACATCAGTACATAGTGACAGTAAGCAGGTCTGCTAGAAAGGGACAGAGACATAGCATGCTGCACAGTCAGACACAAGCACATTTGTTGGCTATACATTGCTGGAGATGAGACAGAGCGTTGCTGCAACTTTGTACCAAAAACATCTTAGCTTTCTGCGGGCAAAGTCCTCGGACGATTCCTTAGTTAGATATAGATGGTGCGGCATCCCTGAGTTAGTATTTTGTGAAGAAACATGATAGAGTTCATTGTATGGAGAGTGTTATTGTAATTCTGTTTAACCATAAATTGTTTAACATGGATATTAAGGGTCCATTTATATGGAAAGATGATCGATCAAACGGCAGTTTAAGTGACAGTTTTGAGCGATCACTTTGCACAAGGTCTTATGGAGCTAATTAGCTACTTAAAAATTTATCAGCATGTAAATGAAGGTGGCCCCTGTATGCAGAAAACAGCAGGTGTGCTGTCACCTGCATACAGCTTCTTTGTTCTCGGAGGTGTCAGCTGGTATCCCACTGGGAACTCCTAGAGGGATACTAGCTGAAAGAATAGTATCTGCGGTATCCTGCTGAGAACTTGCTAAAAGTTAGCGATGAATGAATAGTGCTTGAAAAGTGGACAATGGCTGTGCGTTTAGACACAACGATTATCACTCAAAAGATGGCTTTTGAGCAAATTTTGAGCGATAATCATTGTGTCTAAATTGGCCTTAAAGGGGTTGTCCCGCGACAGCAAGTGGGGTTATGCACTTCTGTATGGCCATATTAATGCACATTGTAATATACATCGTACATTAAATATTGGCCATACAGAAGTTATACACTTACCCCCTCCGGTGCTGGCGTCCCCGTCTCCATGGCGACGATGAAGCCTCTTCTCTGGTAGCACGAACAGTCGCGCTTGCGCAGAGTGAAATCCTCCGCTGGATGTGTCCTGGCTCCTCCCTCTTCTCCGCGTCATCGTAGCTCCGCCTCCGTCACGTGGTGCTGATCAGCCAATGAGGTGGCTGTAATCGGCAGTGGAACGCAAGACTGGAGAAGAACATCCACGGTGCACCATGGGAGAAGACCCGCGGTGCACCGTGGAAGAAAGACCAGCGGCGCCATCTTTGAAAGAAGAATCTTCAAAGCTGCAGAACGGGGATCCAGGTAAGCGAATTTTTTTTTTTTTTTAAATAACAAATGGATTCGTTTTTACTGTGCACAATGTGGGGGTCTGTTTAAAAAAAAAAATTTAGGTTTCAGCGCGGGACAACCCCTTTAAGTCTTGTGGATGTTGTAGTATCTTGACGCAACTGGAAGCTATGGGTTTGATAGCCCTTAGATGGAGGAACGCCCCTGGCTCCCCATTCGCTGAATTGTTGTCCAGCTGGCCGGGAAGCGACATACACCCCGTTGCCACTGGCAGCACTGTCCTTCCCCATGCTGTATCGACGAGATGCGGATGCTCAGGGCTACTCTGCTCCCCATCTGCCTCTTAGCAGCGGCGCCGGTGACAGCTGCTGAAGGGAGAGGAGGCAGGCGAGCGGAGTAGCCGTCACCGCTCAGCTGCGGTGACTATATGGCCGACTACAGCAGGATCTGCTGCAGGCCTCCGTCTCCCAGCCGATCGCCGAACTCCTCTGCTCCTCTGTTGGCAAAGTGCTGTGGTCCTCCACTGATCACTCTCACCACCCCCGGTGGTCAGCTGTGCTGACACTATCCCCAACTATTGCAGTATGTTCTGCGATCCTTCGTCTCCCCTCATCGGGACACAGACTACAGCGGGGTCTGCACAGCACTGGAGAATGCCAAATCACGCGACAGTCATCTCAGCGGGGTCCGGCCGCCACAGTGCAGCAGATACATGGATATAGCTGGGGGCGTCAGCTGCATGTCAAGCCCGATGTATTATATCTCCACCCCTAACTTCCGGTGGCGACATAATACAACAGGACCAGTCTTGTGATAGCCAGCAATAATCAGGACTGTAGGGTGAAACATTAACGTTTCACAACATTTACCCACGGTTTACTATCCTTGTTTAAGTATATTTCCCTGTTGTTATCAGTTGTAATAAAAATCCACATTGTTGTATGTTGGTGTCACCTCATATCCAGAACACTGTGTAATCTACCAGCTACCATGATACAGCTGCAGGGAGTATCAGGGTGGTTGTACCCGATGTGTTTGGTTAAACAGGTTGTCTGAGCTATCCACTTCTTACATAAACGGGCTAGATGGCTAAAATAACAAACCAGCTAATACTCACCTCTCCCGTCCCTCCACATGTTCCCCGTCCGCAGCTCAGGGTCTCCTCTGACATACTGCTTACAGGCTGCAGCAGCCTGAGTGATAAAGGCAGATGCTGACGCAGCAAAGTCCACCAAGAAGTAGGATGTTTACAGAAGTTACATATAGCAAGAGTCTTTGTTTATAAGTAGAGATGAGCGAACGTGCTTGTTTAGGACAATTACTCGATCGAGCATCATTTTTTTCGAGTTACTGCCTAATCAGGCGAAAAGATTCGGGGGGTGCTGGGGCTGAGCGTGGGGTTGCGGGGGGGGAGTAGCTACATTGAAACTCATTAAAGAAGATGAGGATTTCTTTGACAGAGCAGAAATAAGTCTTCAAAAAGTTGAAGGAAAAGATTTTCAGTGAAAGTGTAGAACCAGAGGAATGGAAGCCTATGACCCAGAGAAGCAGGAAGATCAGAAGTCTGCACCCATACCAGGCTCCACACCCATTAGGAACCAATACCAGGCTCTCACACAGGAGAACAATGAAGAGGTGCAACAAGAAATGGCTTTCCCCATAGAGAGCTGTGTGGTAAGCACACTGAGTCCTTTTGGATGGAGGGGAAAAAAAGTGTTTTTGTGAAGAAGAAAAGGAGAGCAGTGGTTGTAGGGGATTCCCTATTGAGAGGAACAGAGGCCGCTGTCTGCAGACCTTACACCTCACGAGAGGTGTGCTGTATTCCAGGTGCACAAATCAAAGGTGTCTGATAGGCTATCAAGACTCTTCAGTCCTACAGAACCCCACCCATTCCAACTAATACATGTACGGACAAATGACACTGCAAAAAACGACTGTTGCGGCAGTTCAGGGAGCAGGTTATCAGGCGGCGTACAGAGGGGTTTGTTTAGGGGATGTGTTATCCCTCCCTGAAGAGATGCGTTTTTAGATTATGCCTGAAGTTTTGTGAGTCCTGGATTGCATGGGTAGCCTTTGGTAGTGCGTTCCAGAGGACTGGTGCTGCTCTGGAGAAGTCTTGGAGGCGGGAATTAGAAGTTCATATTAGAGGGGTGCGCAGTCTAGTTTCGTTAGAGCGGAGACCCTGGGCTGGGTGATGGATTGAGATGAGGGAGGCAATATAGGGTGGCGCTGCGCTGTGGAGGGCTTTGTGGATCAAGGTTGTGAGTTTATATTAAATTCTGTATTTGACGGGCAGCCAGTGCAGTGACCGGCACAGGGCAGAGGCATCTGAGTAGCAGCTGGACAGGAAGATGAGCCTGGCTGCCGCATTCAGGATGGATTGGAGGGGGTAGAGTCTGGTGCAGGGGAGGCCGATCAGAAACGAGTTGCAATAATCGAGCCGAGAGTGGATGAACTGTATTGAACGTATCCCAGACTGTAAGCTACCAAAGAGCCATATGTACAACATAACTGCTCCTGAGAGACAGGATCCTAAGATATATCCAGGATACTTTAAGAAAGGGGCTTATATATCACTCAAATTTTCTACTGTCCGCCAGGCTTTTTTTTTGTTGTTGTTAAGAAAAAGGACTGGGGTTTACGGTCCTGTCTTGATTTCAGAGAGCTAAATAAAGTCACTAAGCGTAATCCTTACCCATTGTCACTTATTCCGGACCTATTTTCTCAGTTGAATGGTGCCAACTGGTTCTTGAAATTAGATTTACGAGGAACATAAAATTTGAATTTGATTAAGAAGGGGGACGAATGGAAAACCGTCTCTAACACGTACGGAGGGCATTATGAGAACCCGGTGATGCCCATTGGTCTAACAAATGCCAATGCAGTTTTCCAGTCTTTTATCAATGAAGTTCACTATAAACTAAATGGTCATTTTGTACTGGTATATATTGACAATATTCTTATTTTTTTTGCCGGATCTTGAGTAGCACATTTTTCATGTTTATCAAGTTCTTCAGACATTGGGCAATAATAATTTGTTTGCTAAATATTAAAAGTGTGTTTCTTTTCCGTACAAGAGATCACATTTCTAGGACACATTATTACCTTGAGAGATTTCAACATGGATCCGGAGAAATCCGGGCGGTGGGGTACTGGGTGCTACCAGAAAATGGGAAAGCACTTCAAAGGTTTCTGGAGTTTGCCAATTACTATAGGAAATTTATTAGGGGATTTTCGGTAATGGTCAAACCTCTGGCTGATATGACAAAGAAAGTTTGTTTCCCTTAATAGTGGTCCCAAGGGCATTGCAATCTTTTCTTTCCCTGAAGAGATGCTTTGCAATGGCTCCTGTTCTAGTGAAATCAGACTCATCCAGGTCCTTCTTGGTGGAGGTTGACGCCTCAGAGGTTGGCGTTGGAGTGGTGTTTTCTCAGGGTACCGATACGTTTCATATTCCACAGCCCCCATGTGCTTTTCAGATAAGATAGTGGTGACGATAGTGAAAGAATAGTGACCGGTGACATCAGATAGTGGTGATGGTAGTGACAGAATAGTGACCGGTGACATCAGATAGTGGTGACAGTAGTGACAGAATAGTGACCGGTGACATCAGATAGTGGTGATGGTAGTGATAGAATAGTGACCGGTGACATCAGATAGTGGTGACAGTAGTGACAGAATAGTGACAAGTGACATAAGATAGTGGTGACGGTAGTGACAGAATAGTGACAGGTGACATGAGATAGTGGTGACGGCAGTGACAGAATAGTGGCAGGTGACATCAGATAGTGGTGACAGAATAGTGACAGGTGACATCAGATAGTGTCATCTTCTCATCTTCCTGTCCAGCCGCTACTCGGAACCCTCTGCCCTGTACCAGTTACTGGACTGGCTGCCCGACAAATACAGAATTCAATTTACAGAATTCACCACCCTCATCCATAAAACTCTCAACAGCACTGCACCACTTTACATTGCTTGCCTCCTCTCTATCCACCGCCTAGCCTGTGTCCTCCTCTCTGCTAATGAAATCAGATAAAGTGCCCCTTTAATACGAACCTCTCATTCCTGCCTCCAAGACTTCTCTAGAGCAGCACCAATCCTCATGAACGCACTACCATAACTATCCGAGGAATCACTGATGCACAGAACTTCAGGCATGCTCTAAAAAGGCATCTCTTCGGGGAGGCATATCATATTCCCTAAACCAAACCCTCTTTACTCCGCCTGATAACACGCTCCCTTTCCTACTGACTGCAATCCCCAATAGCCACCATCAGCTGCCCCCTGCAGTCATACTGATGTAGCCACTATACAGCCCAATTTGAATTTTGTCTATGTGTATCCCTCACTCTCCATTTTGCCATACCGTGCACATCTCCAGCCCCTTTACCTTCTGTATCATCCCCTTATTTGCAGTATGTAAGCTCGTTGGAGCAGGACCCTAACACCTAGTGTTTCCACCAATTGATTACTTCATGTAACCGTGGTTTTATTTTTATTCACCCTGTCTTGTAAGCGCTGCGGAATATGTTTGCGCTATATAAATAAAGATTATTAGTACCCTTAGATGATCATTACATTTTTCTACATGACTTGTAATTCATATAAAAATGTTGTAAAATATCAGTATGATCTTTAAGGTTTATAGTATTAAAAAGTAAGCAGCTTTATTCTTGGCAGATGAAGGTACTGGGAGCTCAGAGGGACGTCTGATTTCTGCAGAAGATTGTGGTATCACTGAAGATACATATGAAGAACCTGCCATAATCCCAGATATCTCCTCAGACCTTCTTAGCAAAGATCCATCATCTTATCCTCTTATGCAGGTCCCATCTTCTCATTCATCAAAGACTGATAAGCAGAAGAAAAATCAAGGAAAGAGAGAACATCAAGGAGCTCATAAAGGAGGGAAGCCGTATTCATGTTTAGAATGTGGGAAATGCTTTACTCAGAAATCAGCCCTTGTTACACATCAGAGACTTCACAAAGGCGAGAAGTCGTTTTCTTGTACAGAATGTGGGAAATGTTTTAACTGGAAAACTGATCTTGTTAGGCACCAGAGAACTCAAACTGTAGAGAAGCCATTTTCATGTCCACAATTTGAGAAATGTTTTACCCATAAATTTCTTCTTGTTACCCATCAGAAAATTCACACAGGAAAGAAGCCATTTTTTAGACTAAAAACAGGTCTTGTTTTATCTCATACTAGGGAGAAGCCGTTTTCATGCCCAGAATGTGGGAAATTTTTCTTTGTTAAAGCAGATCTTACAAGGCATCAAAAAATTCACACAGGGGAGAAGCCATTTTCATGTTCAGAATGTGGGAAATGCTTTAACCAGAAATCGAATCTTGCTACGCATCAGAGAACTCACACAGGGGAGAAGCCAGTCCTTTTTATGTTCAGAATGTGGGAAATGTTTTAGAGAAAAATCGGGTCTTGTTGTACATCAGAGAATTCACATAGGAGAGAAGCCGTTTTCATGCTCAGAATGTGGGTAATGTTTTAACCAGAAATCAAATCTTCTTAAACGTAAGAGAACTCACACTGGAGAGAAGCCGTTTCCGTGTTTAGAATGTGGGAAATGTTTTAGAGACAAAACAGGTTTTGTTGTGCATCAGAAAACTCACACAGGGGAGAAGCCATTTTCCTGTTCAGCATGTGGGAAACGGTTTACCCGGAAATCAAGTCTTTGTAAACATTAGAGAAGTCACACAAGAGAGAATTTTCAGAATTTGGGAAACCTTTTACTACTACATCAGAACTTACAAGACATCTAAGAACTCACATGCAAGAGAAGCCATCTTAACCCACTTTTTTTCATTTTTGTTTTTTCCTTCCTCTTTTAAAAAAGCATAAATCATTTATTTACCATTGACTTAGATGTGCAAAATAATGTACTGAAAAACTTAAATTCTTAGTAGGTTAAATGTTAAAAATCTGTCATCCCTGCTTTAGTTTTAATTCTACTGGGTACACACTGCAACAAAAATGACATGATAACTTTATTCTATGAGTCAGTATGATTACTACACTAGCAAACTTATATATTGGGGGTAAGAGCCTGGCAGTCAACCCCCTAACAATTTACTTGGGACAGACCGTAAGAAGCAAGGCACATGCACTGGCACATCTTAGCTAAACACCACACTAGCTGCAACCAAGGAAATCACCGCCTGCGGGTGACACCGCTGCCTCTTCTCCTGGGTTACATGCTGGCATTGCTGTACAATAATCCGCATGAGCCAGCGTCCACAGCGTACTCAAATTTCTCCCTGCGCAGCGTTCAGCTGCCCTCATGCCACACGCTTGCTTGATAGCCACAGCACCCTCATGTCTATCTATAAGTGCATCTGCCTTGAGGAGGAACCGGAGGCACACAGTGCAGAGGGTTGGCAGGGCCAGGCAGCGACTCTCCTTGAAAGTGTGGGCGATAGCCTACAATGCTGTTGAGAATTGATGATAAATTGACGTATAGCTATAATTCCAATCCCATGCTTCCTCTGTCACAAAATTGTCAGGAGCCGCAAATTTGGGCATAAACGGGACTCAGGTGCCAGCACTTCTACACATCTCCACAATGCAGCAGCGCATACTAATACCAAAGATTGGTTTGAAGCAGGAGGTGTCGCAAAAGTAGCCACCACAGGTATATAGTGACCCTGTGAAAGTCTCATGAAATCCGTTTCGCTTCCTGTAAACGCTGATCCAATCCATGATCTCGGATAACTGTGGTAATTTGTAGCATGAGAGCAAATACATGCCGACTGACGCTGATCGCCAGACCCCAAGCAGGAGGAGGAGATGGCATAATAAGCCAGAGAAACCGTGACCGATGTAGGACCCGCAATACTCTGTGTGGGAAGCACGTGAGCGGGCCCAGGGTCAGCCTCAGTCCCAGCCTTCACCTGATTGACCCAATGTGCCGTGAGTTATATAGCGATGGGAAATCCATGTATCCCCACACAATTCATTCGGTGTATGTGTCAGATAGCTAAACACCGCACTGGGAAACCCTTGTGCACCCACAGCATAGACGAGCCCATGAAACCCAAAGACAGTATTACACATGAAGAAATGACAGTGCCCAAACATGGCGCAGTTGCTCCCCCCCCCCCCCCCCCGCGCCCAGGACCTCGGCCTTTTCCCTATACCCTCACCAATCATGGGCATAAAGCGGACTCGGATGCCAGTACAGCTGTGAACGTCTCATTAAATCAGTTACGCTTGCTTTCATCGCTACAGGGACTGGATGAACCACCAAGAAGTTCCATAGGCCAAATCTGGCACAGTTGCACCCCCACCCCAGGACCCTGGCCTCTTCCCTACACCCTCAGCAATCGTGGGCATAAAGCGGACTCAGATGTTAGGACAGCTGTGAATGTCTTATTAAATCAGTTACGCTTCTTTTGATTGGTCCAAACCAGTGTCTCAGATAACTGTGGTAACACCAGAGCAAATACATGTTGACCATCGCTGATCCCCAGACCCCAAGCAGGAGGAGGAGGTGGCATAATAAGCACGAGAAACCGCGACTGATGTAGGACACGCAATACTCTGTGTGGAAAGCACGTGAGCGGGCCCAGGGTCAGGGTCAGTCCCAGCCTCCACATGGTTGACCCAATGTGGCGTGAGTTACATAGCTATGGGAAATCCATGTGTCCCCACACAATTTATTCGGTGTATGTGTCAAATAGCTGAACACCGCAATGGGAAACCTTTGTGCACCCACAGCATAGGTGAGCCCATGAAACCCAAAGACAGTATTACACATGAAGAAATGACAGTGCCCAAAAATGGCAGAGTTTCACCCCTGTAACATTTCTGTAGCAAGAGTATAGGCGAACCCCTCAAACCTTTCAGTAGCAAGTGTATAGGTGGACCCCTGTAACATTTCTATTGCGAGAGTATAGGTGAACCCCTCAAACCTTTCAGTAGCAAGTGTATAGGTGGACCCCTGTAACATTTATGTAGCAGGAGTATAGGCGGACCCCTGAAACATTTCTGTAGCAAGAGTATAGGCAAACCCCTGAAACATTGGTAACCGGAGTATAGACAAAGCCCAGAAAGATTAGTTTGATAACAGTTTAGGCAAGGGCCTGAAAAATTGGTGTACCAAGAGTACAAGTGTACCCCTGAAAAATTGCTGAACCCCGAGGGCAGGTGAAACCCCTAAACATTTTTTAAAGATACAGCTCGTTGTTGCTTAATTTGTAACAAAGCCTGGAGGCAGCTCTCTGAAAAAATTGCTTTAAGTTTAACTTTTAAAACTTGTAACAATTGTAAAACTATTAAACAGAGCCTTTTGGGCCGCAGAAAAATTGGCAGTTCAGCGTGCTGACATGCTGTTTTAGGAGGAAGAGGAGGAGGAGTTATAATATCCGAGAGGGACACACAAAGCTAATTCTCCCCTTTTTTGGGGTGATAGAGGATGCATTTTTCTCCTGTTGTAGTGAAAAGATTCTTTAGGATGCGCTGCTTTCCACCAGTGGAGAAGAGAAGTCTGGGGTAATCCTGCCTTTGTTCATCTTTATGAGGGTAAGCATGTCCGCACTGTCAGTTGACAGGCAGGTATGCTTATTCGTGATGATTCCCCCAGCAGCACTAAACAACCTTTCTGACAAGACGCTAGCGACAGGGCAGGCCAGCACCTCCAGGGCAAGTTCATGCAAAGTGTCCAGCTTCGACACCCAATAGTTGTATGGAGCAGAGGCATTATGGAGGATGGTGTTACAGTTAGCTATGTACTCCCTCACCATCTTTTTACAGTGCTCCTTCTGACTCAGTCTTGACTGGGGAGTGGCAACACAGTCTTGCTGGGGAGCCATAAAACTGGCAAAGGCCTTGGAGATTGTTCCCCTGCCTGCACTGGACATGCTGCCTGATCCCCACACCTCCGCTGCTAGTCTGCCCTCTGAACTGCGTCTTCTACTGCTAACGCTGTCAGATGGGAACTTTAGCATCACTTTTTCCACCAGGACCCTGTGAATTCTACAGTTATCATATGTAATATGTAATTTATTCACATTCATTACTATCGCCCAGTCACCATCCAGTGACTCAAATTCGAATACCCCCCTCAGACATTCCCCTATAAATTTAGCAACTGTTATAAGGTATATGTATGTTTATATCCATAATACGTTACTATTACCTACATCACCCAGTCATCCTCTATTGATAATTTGCACACGTTATTTACATACAGTGAGGGTCATGTGACCAGCCATGTGATGCTAGTAAAAAACCATATAACGTTAGTCCACGTTACAACGTTACATTTCAGCTTCCATTTCCTTATTCCACACTGTAACACCTCCCACAGATGAGAACGTCATTACGCCTCCGCGTTGACGTTTTAATTCCAGCGTCTGTTTGTCTTACGTCACCTTCAGTACTTCCCACATAACGTCATGACACTTCGTCATCACGTTAGAACGCCCCTATGCCATGACGCTGGAACTACAGCGTCCCCTTACTACTCACTACGTTCACGTGACCATGCCGCGTCATGACACATCACGTGACTACGCCGCGTCATGACACTCCACGTCATCACGCTATTCCCATCCTTCCGTCTTCTACCCTGACACCCCATGTGACTGGTCATGTGACCTCCAGTTCAGTCACCACGTCTCCATAGTTCTTTGGATACCTGCTCTTTATACCATCTGCTCTCTTGGATTTTTGGACGAAACCGTTACCCACATCCAGGGTACGGTTACGTCTGGGGTAAGTGCCTTTCACTTATTCCATTTCTAATTATAATACGTCTTTATCTCTCCACCCCATACTGGAGCGCCACTAATCTCACCTTTTGCCTTATACCAAGGTAGGACATGCTATTCTTAGTGTGGGTAGCGCGTGAGCGGTCCCTGGTTCTGACTCAGTCCCAGCCTCCACCAAGTTCACCCAATGTGCCATCAGGGAGATATAGTGGCCCTGCCTGCCAGTACTTGTCCACATGTCCATCATTAAGTGGATCTTCCCAGTAACTGCGTTGGTGAGGGCGCGTATAATGTTGCGGGAGACACGCTGGTGTAGGGCGGGGATGGCACAGCGGGAAAAATAGTGGCGACCGGGACCGAGTAGCGCAGGAATGCCACCGCTATCATGTTTTTGAAAGCCTCCGTTTCCACAAGCCTGTACGGCAGCATCTCCAGGCTGATTAATTTGGCAATGTGCACGTTTAAAGCTTGTGCATGCGGGTGCGTGACGGCGTATTTCTGCTTTCACTCCAATGCTTGTGTTAGCGACAGCTGAATGCTGCACTGAGAGACATTGCTGGATGGAAAGGCATATATAAAGGCAGTGGATAGTGCGAATAACTGCGACTACTCCACTGCACCCAAGGAAAGGGTATTGTGAGACACTCTGCACAAGGGCAGAAAGCTATACAGCCAGTGGACTAAGTGCTAATAACTGCGGTTACTTCACCGCACGCAAGAAAAGGGTATTGTGAGATGTTCTGCACGGGGGCAGAAAGCTATACACCCAGTGGATAGTGCTGATAACTGCAGCTACTTCACCCAACACAGAGAATGGTATCTGTGAAATGCTATTCTGCAGTGGGCCAGTAAATATTAGAGTACTGTTTAGCGATAAGACCTCTGCCTAATGCACTGCACACATAGAACGGTATAGCTGAAATGCTCTGCAGTGGCCCAGGAAATATTAGAGTACCATTTAGCGATGAGACCTCTGTGTAATGCACTGCACACATAGAATGGTATAGCTGAAATGGTCTGCAGTGGCCCAGGAAATATTAGACTACTGTTTAGCGATAAGACCTCTGCCTAATGCACTGCACACATAGAACGGTATAGCTGAAATGGTCTGCACAGGCCTAGATGCTTTAAAAAAAAAGGTGCACTACTGCTCCCAGCCAGGCACAACAGTAATGCACACTATGAAGAGTAGCCCTAAGAAGGACCGTTGGGGTTCTTGAAGACTGGATCCTACTCTAACACTTTCCCTATATCAGCAGCAGCACTTTCCCTAACCTCTGCCAGCATGCGTCTGAGGCGAGCCGCGGGGGGACCAGTTTAAGTACTCGGCGGTCACCTGATCCCACCAGCCACTCACTGCTGTTGGCAGGCAGAGGGCTGGCACATCACAGCAGGAAGTGGTAATGCCTTCCCGCATGTTTATTGGCTAAAAAAAGGTGCTAAACATGCGGGTAAGGGAAATGAAATTTTCTCGAGTACCGCGCATCTCAAGTACCCTAATGCTCGAATGAGTATCAAGCTCGGACGGGTGTGCTCGCTCATCTCTAGTGCCTACCAATCAATGTCATCGGTGCTAGACACCAGGCGCAAATTTAATCGTCTAATAAGGAGCTGGCTGAAGATCTATTGGAGGGAGGTCAAAGAATTCCTAAGCTAGCTAATGGTAATGTCAGTCCCACTCAATCCGAACATATGCTTATTGGGAATCCTGGAGGAGGAGCACTGGCAATTTCATGACCGGATATTCCTCATTAACCCCTTCTCGCTATATGATGTACATTTACGTAATGCAGCTTTGGGGTATGGATGAAGAGAGGTTGTGGGGCAACCTCTCTTCATACAGCGTGGGCGTCAGCTGTTTATTACAGCTGATACCCACAGGCAATCATGGCTAATAACCCTTTAAATGCTGCCATCAATTCTGACAGCGGCATTTAAATTCCCCAAACGATGTTTGGGGGTCCCATGTGGTCCCCCACGATGCGATTGCAGTAAGACTTGCAGGTATCATGGCAGCTGTGGGCCTTCTGAAAGGCCCCAGGGCTGCCTTAGCCGACTGCCTATCAAGCCATCCCTGTGAGGTGGCTTAATAGACTGCCTGTTAGATCACAGTATGATTTTATGCTGTAGCAATACATCATACTGCAGGAGCAATCAAAGCATCGCTAGTGTTGGTCCCCTAAGAGGGCAGTAAAAATAAGATCAATAAAGTTTTACTAATTGTGAAAAAAAAGTATTAAAAGTTGAAATAACTTCTCTTTTGCCATATTTATAATAAAAAAAAAATTAAATCAAAAAACAAAAATACATATTTGGTATCGCCGCGGCTGAAAAAATCCGATCTATGAGTAGCGCATTATTTACCCTGATTGGTCAACGTCGTCCAAAAAAGAAAAATACAGAAATGCACTTTTTCAGTCACCCTGTCTCCCAGAAAAAATACAAAACAAAAAAGCGATCAAAAAGTCGTATGTAGTCTGAAATGGTACCAGCATAAACTACAGGATGTCTTACAAAAAATGAGCCTTTGCACAACTACGTCGATGGAAAAATAAAAAAATTATTACGCGCAAAAGATGGCGGCAGAAAATAATTTTTAAAAATTGAATTTATTTGAAAAAAAAATAAAAGTAGTACAGCAACAAAAAAACTGCACAAGTTTGGTATCATAGTAATCGTACTGACCCACAGAATAAAGTTATGTCATTTTTGTTGCAGTTTGTGCGCTATAGAAACAAGACGCACTGAAAGATGGCGGAATGTCGGGGTTTTTTTTTATTTAGAATTTTTCCACTTACAATTTTTTTTACAGTTTTTTAGTACATTATATGGTACATTAAATAGCAGCTATGAAAAATACAACTCATCCCGTAAAAAAAGCCCTCATACAGCGACGTCGATTAATAAAGAAAGAAGTTATGATTTTTTTAAAGGGGGTAGGAAAAAAAGAAAATAGAAAAAAAAGGTCCACGTCATTAAGGGGTTAAAGTATTATTTATTGCTCACAAGATGATAGCTTTCAGATGGATGAATAGGAAGCCGAAACGCTCTCAAAGTGGCAAAACATTGTTAATTCTACCTTGCCATGCAAAAAGATAGCCAGTGCTCTCCCCCCCTCAGCCAGCTCACTCCCTGCTGAGGTACGGGCACTGCAGTAGAGGGGTAACAGCTTGTTATGACCAGTTTGTGGTTATTTATGTTTATCGATTCCACAGAAATAGGCTCATGCAGTAATGAAACCAACGGAGTAATCTAACAAATGCATGGTTTATTTCAATGTGATCTTTTAGTGTCATCTAGTGGCTAGCATGGGAAATGGCAGGAAAAAAACAACTTTGCATGTTCAATTGACTCATTGACAGGGTGGGTGACATGGCACACCGAGAGAAGAAAGAAGGGAAGTGTTGGCGCACGCTTTGGGTGTGAGCTACCTGGGGGACAGAGAAGATGACTTGGTGCAGCTGCCTAAGGGATGAGGATGGTAAGAGACTGTGTCATGCTCAGTGCTTTATAAGCAAAAGCTGTGCTCAGGAACGATTTCTAGAGGTGTCGGGTACAGTGGGTCATGCTTCAGAATCACAGGGACTATAACTGAGGACCTCACTGCTGGAACCGCTTCAGAGAGCGATACATTAATGGACAGGTTTATGGATCGGAAAATACCTATGCACTTTGGGAGTCTGTGTACCACCGACATAGTACTGAGGATGCTGGAGATCATTAGTAAGAACAAACCTCAATAAAAACCAACTGCATGTACATCAGTACATAGTGACAGTAAGCAGGCCTGCTAGAAAGGGACAGAGACATAGAATGCTGCACAGTCAGACGCAGACACATTTGTTGGCTATTGTACATTGCTGGAGATGAGACAGAGCTTTACTGGAACTTTCTACCAAAAACATCTTTGCCTTCTGTGGATAAAGTCCTCGGACGATTCCTTTAGATATAGACTGTTGTGCGGTAAACTGCTGCCCCTGAGTTAGTATTCTCTCCGGAAACATGATACAGTTTGTTCCACAGAGAATGTTACTGTACATGAGTTTGTTAACCATAAATTGTTTAACGTGTATATTAAGCTTTGTGATCACTAACGATAATCAGGACTGTAGGATGAAACATTAACGTTACACAACATTTACCCACGGTTTACTATCCTTGCTTAAGTATATTTCCCTGTTGTTATCAGTTGTAATAAAAATCCACATTGCTGTATGTTTGGTGTCGCCTCATATCCTGAGCACTGTGTAATCTGCCAGCTACCATGACACAGCTGCAGGGAGTATCAGAGTAGTTGTACCCCATGTGTTTGGTTAAAAGGGTTGTCTAAGCTATCCAGTTCTTATGTAAGCAGGCCTCCATGCCAAAATTAATAAACCAGCTATACTCACCTCTCCCGGCCCTCCACATATTCCCGTTCACAGCTCTGTGTCTCCTCTGACATATTGTTTACAGGCTTCAGCAGCCAGTATTAGTGTATCTTGTCACCACCAGGAAGCTCTGGTGGAGTCAAGATTGACAGGGGGTGACTCCTCCTATGCGTCATTGACTGCTGAGCTCAGGAGGAAAAGGAGGTGGAAGATGATGGGATACTTGACGCAACATAGTGTGATGGCAAGGAGCATCAACATAGTAACTTGGAAGATGTTTCGGGGCAGTATCCTGTCAAGACAGGAAGTAGGGTGTTGCAGAAAAACAAAATGGCCAAACCACCACCATCAACTATTTCTATTCGCAGTAGCAGCAATATCAGACCCATAGCTAGGTCTGCTAACAGGACTTGTCCAACTTAAGCATTCTATGAAAACAGAAGAGTGGTCATCTTGTGGTGGAGCTGAGTGTTATATTCCTGCAGCAGGGCTGTGAGTGTATACCAGAGGTGAAGTTTGGTCTTCCGCCCCAGACCCAGTAGTGAATTAAAGTAATATATCTATTTTCTTTCTTTTGGCCCTGGAATGTTGTGATTGTTCAGGTAATATTTTGTGATCTTATCAATCAGGTACCTAATTATATACGTGATGCAAGAACTTAGAAACAACACGGAAGTAGATGAATGGCAGCTAATTGTACTGATGTCCCCAGCAGCCTGGTGGTTGATGACCACATAAAGTTGCCTGCAGACTCTTACTCCTTCTGATGTTTTTTTTTTAACCTTTATTTTTTCTTTAGGTTTTGAAATTGACAAAAAAGTGCAATCTCCAGAAAAGATAATTGCACGCTCCCTAATCCCGTATAACCACCCAGACTGTCTGAGGCCTCGGTCAGACGGGCGTTTTTTTCGTGCGATTTGCGCATGCGATCTGCGATCTGCGCATAAATAGAACCATTGCTTCGGAATGGGATTGGTCACATGGCCGCTTTTTATGCGGATGTCCGATAAGTTATAGGACACGAGGAATCGCAGATCGCGCCTATCTGCGATCCCTTGTGTTCTATATATGCGCTCAATTAGGCCGGCGGCAGCAGCGCCGAACCCATTGAGAACATATACTACAAAGATCATTCTCCTCTGCCACAGCTGTTACAGCTGTGGCAGAGAAGAACGATGTTCGTCCATTGAAAGCAATGGGCTGCCGGTGAGCGCGGGATGAATTTTCGGGAAGGGCTTAAAAATATAAGCCCTTCCCTGAAAATCATCCTAAAATGTGTAAAAATAAAAAAATATATATATACTCACCTTGTCCCTGCAGCCGGAGTTCAGCCGCGGCCGGCCGGCAGTTCTCCTGAACTGCTCTGTGTAGTATTCAGCAGTCGGGGATTTAAAATCCCCGCCTGCTGAATGGGCTGCCTCTGATTGGTCACAGCCCTCACCAATCAGAGACAGCTCTCACACACCCATTCATGAATTCATGAATGGGTGAGTGCTGCCTCTGATTGGCTCAGCGCAAGGACCAATCAGGGGCAGCTCTCAGCTATTGAATGACAAAAAAAATGCAAAAAATTTTACTGAAATTGGACCAGAACTAGGGATTTGTATACAAAACAAACAAACAGATTTTGTCTTTTAAATGTCACATTTTGTATTGCACGCGTTCTGTACCGGTACTCAGGCTAGTCCACTTGTATAAGGTATAAGTCTCCTTTTCTTGTTTATTTTATGCCATACTTTAAAGGAGGCTGCAGTGAGAGGGTTGTTGATTTCACTCAGCAGAGGTTTATTATATGGGGTTCACCAGGATAATGAATGATGTTTTGGCGCTAGGGGTTGGCCTTCAAGTTCGGCACAGAGTTTGCTATTGGAAAGGCTTGTTAGTTCGGTTATACAGGCTAAGTGTACTGCTTTATAACATGCTTTGAAGTCAGGCAGGCCAATGCCCCCAGAGTTTAATTAATTTTATATGCTTTACTCTGTGACCTTTATTTTTCCAGGTAAATTTGGTAAATTGGATGTTTCATCCTCCTGAAGAAGGGTTGAAGTATTTCTATAGGGAATACATGCAGCAAGTAAAAAAATGTAGGTAAGGTTGTCATTTTAATTAAGCTCTTTCTGCCCAACCAAGAGGTCTGGGGCGAGATGCATGAAGACTAGAGTTGAGCGAACATACTCTGTCGAGCTTGATGCTCGTTCGAGTATTAGCATACTCGATGGTGCTCGTTACTCGAATGAGCATCAAATCGCGTTCGACCCCGCCCCAGCTTTTGGCCCCTCCCTGCCGTGACGCAGCATGCGTCATTTGAAAAATTTTTGTCTGGCGGGGAGGGGAGGGGGAGAGGGAGAGAGAAACCAAGAAAAAAAAACAAAAAAAAAGCTCGGGGCCCTGCGTTCCACATACAAAAATGCTCGAGTCTCAATGGGGTTCGTTACTCAAGTAGAGCTCTCGAATTTTACGAAAAGCTCGACTCGAATAACGCGGATCCGAGCATTTGGGTGCTCGCTCATCTCTAATGAAGACAAATAGTTTTCTCTTTTATCTAATAGTGGAATAAAATTTAGTTCTTGAATGTCATGCATACTGCTTTCTCTTCTTCACTGTAATCCTTTGCAAACCTTGCCCATGCCTGCGCACCTCAGCTCTCTCTTACTTGCTGAGACCTCAGCGGTGTATTCTAGTATTTTGTTTTCCTCTACTATTTGTCAATAAAACTTGTTCGAATAAAAAGAACATGGTTACTTCCCCATCTGAGTTCTTTCATGTTCAAGAAGATGTGATTTCCCACGTTCTGCACATTAAAATGTTTCTCTCATGATTTCTTGGATGTGCAGCTAGAAATGACTTTTAGCTAAAACACTTTCCACATACAGTACATGAAAATGATTTCTCTCCTGTGTGAATTCTCTGATTCTTAATAACATTTGACTTAACAGAATAGCATTTGCCACACTCTGTACATAAAAAATGGTGTTCCTTCTGTGTGATATCTCTGATGTACAACAAGAATTGATTTCACCATTAAACATTTCCCACATTTTGGACATGAAAATGGCTTCTTCCCTGTGTGACTTCTGTGGTGTTTAATAAGATCTGATTTTACAGTAAAACATTTCCCAAATTCTGTACATGAATACAACTTCTCTCCTTGGTGAGCGCTTTGATGTTCGTCACTTCTGTAACTTTTCTCCAGCTTATCGGTCTGTGATGAATCAAAAACTAAGATCTGTATAAGAGGATCAGATGATGGATGTTTGCTGTGAAGAGCTGAAGGGGCATCTGGGATAATGACAGGTTCTTCATATGTATCTTCGGTGACACCACAATCTTCTGCTTTACAACCTGCAGATATAAGACGTCCCTCTGAGTTTCAGGTACCGTCATCTGCTGATTGTACTTTTATTGAATAATTGTTATGAATTGTGCTCCATCATGTCTATGGTAGATCTAATCATATGTAATTAGTATAAATGAATTTGAACCATTGATAAAATTATGTTTAGGACTCTTGCTGAATCAAATTAATACAGATTACAGTCAGATTTGCTAATGAAGAGGGCTTCTTTCTGTAACTATCTAGAAAAATCCAACTGCATCTAAATTCCCCCACCCACCCACTGAATCATAAGGAAGGGAAAACATCACTCACCTAAATTCTAAAGAATTTGTAGCAAATGTAAGCAAGAAAGAAATTCTAAGCCCATCTACTCATCTCTGTACTTGTGTGCTGAGAACAATGCCCATTGGGACAAAAAGAAAAATCATTCTGATTTTCCTTGAATAATCCAATTTTCAGATATCCCAGGGATAGGTTTTACAATCTCTTTAACGCTTGAGCAGCAAGATGGGGGCCTCCAGGAACTCATGAACTTACTATTGCCTTTAGAGTGCCTGGGACCTTTTATAACCCTTCATCTATCCCCCCCATGCTCCAGCGCATACTCAGTGTGCAGGGCTTATATGGAGTGGGATCAGGAGCCCATCCTACTTTTTACATGGCAGTTGCTGGATATTTTTGTCAGTTGTCACCTGCATGCAAAAGCTGTGATTAGCATGGATAATAATCACAGCTGTTAACCCCTTAAGTGCCCCAAATGGTATTTGTGGGTCCAAAATGTCCCCCTGTAATTAGTTCAAAAGCTACCGTTCAGTTGCCATGGCAGCCAAGACTGACATGACTGATTGCATATCAAGGTTTGCTTGTGATGTGTCTTGGTAAGGATGTACGATCCGACATGCAATACGATACCCAGAGATGTAGGCAATGAACAAAGATTTATTCTGTGTCAACACTAGTTGAGTCTGGGAGAAAGTAGGTTCTCAAATCTCCGACTGCCTCTTACATCACAGACATAGCCTTAAATACTGGGTAGGCGGGCTTATTAAAAACTAACACTTATTGCTTCATCTTATCTCTTATACCTGCTACGTACATACAGATACATAGATGGAAACAGTCAGACCAAGGGGTAGCGGGGGAAGCTGCAGCCTCATCTCCAATTAAACTCTGTTACTTAGTTATCCCTATAGGAGACTTATTACAGCAGAGTAGGGAGGGGTAGAGTGAATTCCACTGCTGCTCTTGGCAGTGGGTGTAAGGACTGTGGATGTGGAACCACTGTGTCAACCTACCGGGTAGGTGAAGATCCAATCCAGCACGGCTGACAGCCAACCGCAGCATGGGAGGTAAGATACCAGATTCCGTATATAGATGGAAACTAGGGAAGGAATCTTGCCCTGAACTGATGATCAGGAGAGGGAGATCCCTCTCTCGCCAAGTATCCATCTCGGGTATTGGAAGCTGTCTTCCATTCATCTCTCTCGTGGATGCGGATCAAGTTATAAGCACCACGTAGCTCAATCTTGGTGAAAATCCGAGCACCCCACAGGTGATCAAATAACTCAAGGGTGAAGGGTATTTATTCTTAATCGTGCTCACGTTCAGACCACAATAGTCAATACATAGCGATCCATCCTTCTTTTTGACGAAGAAAAATCCTGCTCCGGCACGAGATGAGGACTTATGGATAAACCCTCTGGTCAGATTCTCCGTAACATATTCGGCTGTGGCCTAGGTCCTGGCCAGAGAGAGAGGGTATACTCTACCTTGAGGAGACACGAAACTAGGCACAAGGTCAATTGAGCAATCGTAGGGGTGATGTAGTGGAAGACATGCAGCCTCTTTCTTGTCAAAGACATCTGCAAAACCATGATAAGGTTCCGGTAGACCCTGGAGGTTAGAGTGTAAAGTACCCCGGTGAACAGGATGCACAGAATGCAAGCACTTGGTATAGCAGGTGGTGCCCCAACCTAATACCTCACCGGTACTCCAGTCCAAAGTGAGGTTGTATAATCGGAGCTTGGCAGACTCAGAAGTAGAGAGCTGGTCGCCCCAGGCATCACCAGCAGGAAAATCCTCTCAGAATGGAGAGCGCCAATCCTCAACTCAAGCGGCTCTGTGACAAACTGGATCATCTTAGAGAGAGTACTACCAATAACGGTAGTGACCACGAGTGGTTTCTCGAGACACCAGATGGGAATCCGGTAGCGGTCCACCAAAGCCTATTGGAAGAAGTTGCCAGCACAGCCGGAATCCAGAAAAGCCATCACTGACACCTGGGCACCAGAAAGAACCATGATTTCAGGTAAATTCAGCCTAGGAGAGGAGCAATCCTCACCGAGGGTAGCCTCTCCAACTGACCCTAGGCAGAAGAGTTTCCCAGTTTAAAGGGGACAAGCACAAACAAGGGGACCTGGAGATCTGCAATACATGCAAAGGTTCCAAAAGCGTCTGTGTGCGCTCTTCTCCTCGGATAGTCTAAGCCGATCCACCTGCATTGGCTCAGGATCGCTAGACTCGGTAGTGGTTGGCGGCGAGGAGAGTGGTCTCTGGAAGCGAGGAGCCAGACGGATTGATCTCCTCTCTTGCATAACCTCCCTGGATCTCTCTTGGAACCGCAGGTCAATCCTCATAGCCAGAGAAAGCAGGGCATCCAGAGAGGTAGGGACCTCGCGACCCGCCAACTACTCGTCTTTAATGCGACCTACTAGTCCGTCCCAAAACGCCGCCACCACAGCTTCATTGTTCCACCCCACTTCTGAGGCCAAAATTCGAAACTGTATAGCATATTGGCCTACAGTGAGGTTATTTTGACGAAAACGCAACAGGGAGGATGCAGCGGAAGATGAACAACTGGGCTCATCAAACACCTTTTGAAAGGACTCAATGAACAGGCCGAGGTTATTAACCAGTGGATCATTGCAATCCCAGAGGGGATTGACCCACGCCAAAGCCTGACCTGTAAGTTGAGACACTATAAATTCAATTTTGGTGCGATCTGAGGGGGAAAAAATGGGACAAAAGTTCAAAGTGCAAGGTACATTGATTAACAAAACCATGACATTCCCATCATAGCAAGGCGGTGCTGCCAGGCGAGGTCCGGAACCAGAAGCGGTGGCTACCAGTGGAGGCGATACAGCAGAAGCCGCAAGAACAGGGAACTGCGGTACCGCAATGGTGGGGAAAATATCTGAAAGATGGGTACTCACATTGTGAAGATACGCCAAGATTTGCTCTTGCCTCTCATGTTGACACATCATCTCCTGGAACAATTCAGAAAGACCTCCGTGGTTGGAGTCAGCGGTATCCATGGCTGCGATGTACTGTAAGGACTGTGGATGTGGTACCACTGTGTCAACCTACCGGGTAGGTGAAGATCCAATCCAACATGGCTGACAGCCAACCCCAGCATGGGAGGTAAGATACCGGATGAACAGCTCTGTATATAGATGGAAACTATGGAAGGTATCTTGCCCTGAACTGATAACTAGGAGAGGGAGACAAGCGGAGCACTCGTCCCGATAAGGACGACCCCACGGTCTTCCTCTAGGCGCTGACTTACCCTGGCGGGCCAGAACACCTATAAGACAAAGATAAAACAACACTGGGGAGTAAAGAAACAAAGGAGGAACAAGCAGGCAAGGATAAACAGGGAAGCGGGCAACGGGAACAACAGACTACAGAGTACACGAACGAAGAACACAGAGCACAAGTAGAATGCAAGGTAGCAAAGGTAACTGCCGAAGCAGCAGCTGGACATGAAGTGAAGGGCACAAACACTCATCAACACTGCAGCAAGGTCTGAAAGGCCCAGGGCAGCTATACAGGGCTGTGATTGGAAAAGGTGCATGAGCGGAACAGGAGGCCTGAAGCTATGAACCCTAGGAGTGCTGGAAGAGAGCGAACACAAGCTCAGGGAACAGACAGAATGGGACGAACACCCATGTTTGCCAGACTCACAAGCAGAAGACCGTGTCTGAACAGTGCACCTAACAGGACCAACTGGGACATCAGTTTTGACTGCCTATGCGTCTTCATGATCAATATGCTGCAAGATACCATAATAAACCTGTATGCCTCCATGCCAGAACAGTCATAACTGTGCCCCAGAACACCTGCCAGCTCTCCCTCACATCTATAGGGTTTGAGCAAATAACTAATAGTCTAAAGAAATAATCAGCACGAATATATACTTTTTTAAAATCAAAATATTATTATGAATTTGTACCATACTTTGAGATGCAGCTATATGTATCAATGTGACACAATCTATGCACACACTAATTAAATAGCTGTGCTTTCTGGATAACAGATGTTCATTGATAATTACATAGATTTCATATTCATCAGTTAGTGCTCTGTATTGCTTTCTCTTATTCGTGTACTACTTGTCAATAAAACAGGTTTTAAAAATAATACTTTCTGCCCTGTGTGAGTTCTTTGATGCTCAACAAGATGAACTTTCTTTGTGAAAAATATATCACACTCTGAGCATCCAAATCGCTTGTCCCCTGTGTGAATTCTCTGATGTACCACAAGATGCTTTTTAGCTGAATAAAATTTGCCACATTCTGAACATGAATACGGCTTCTTCCCTGTGTGAGTATTTTGATGTGCAACAAGATCCGACTTCTGGATAAAACATTTCCCACATTTTGAACATGAAAAAGGCTTCTCCCCTGTGTGAGTTCTTTTATGTAAATCAAGAGTTGATTTATATGTAAAACATTTCCCACATTCTGGACATAAAAATGGCTTCTCTCCTGTGTGAATTCTATGATGTGTAACAAGATGTAATTTCCGAATAAAAGATTTCCCACATTCTGAACATGAAAATGGCTTCTCCCCTGTGTGAATTCTCTGATGCCTGACAAGATCTGATTTAGTACAAAAACATTTTCCACATTCTGCACATGAATATGGTTTCTCCCCTGTGTGAATTCTCTGATGTACAACAAGATCTGATTTACGAGTAATACATTTCCCACATTCTGAACATGAATACAGCTTCTCTCCTGTGTGAGCTCTTTGTTGTTCAGCACCCATTCTGTGGCTTTTCTTCTGCTTATCAGTCTGTGATGAATCAGATGATGGGATCTGTGTAAGAGGATCCTTGCTGTGAAGGGTTGAGGGGATATCTAGGATAATGGCAGGTTCTTCATATGTATCTTGTGTGATACCACAATCTGCTGCTTTGCAATCTGCAGATATCAGACGTTCCTCAGAGCTCCCGGTACCGTCATCTGCCAAGAATAAAGCTGATTTTACTATTCCTAAATAATATAACCTTAAATATTCTAGTGATATTTTATAGCATTTCTATATAAACATTTCACTAAAAATTTGAAGTTATACAGTAAAATTAAATATCATCTAAGTCAGTGGTAGCAAAACAGATCTCAGTAGACCTTAGAGCGAGGACTAGTAGATCATGATGTTCAGCCACCATGCTGTTCTTTTGCAGTTCTCCCCTTCTGTGGTGAATCCTCCATCTTCACAGGGTCATGTATCAGTCTACCTGTCACCACTCTTCTAGTAAATGCTCAGTGGGGAACCATAAAGATTTCCGTGAGTCAGTTCTACTAGTTTGTGTCTATAACGGTATCTCTTTTCATCCATATTTAGTTTCTACTCTGGCGGAATGGGGAAATATACAGCAGAAACTGACAGATCCCAAAGCTTATAAATCTACATAACTATCTGCAGCCGCTGACCGAGGAGAATCTGTGACTCTCCTCAGCTGTATTTAGTGGTTACTACTCACCTGGGCAGTTACCTGTAGGAATCTCTTGTTTGATGGTCACAATTGTCACTGCATCATCGTCATACAAAAGCTGTGAGACAAATAGTGTAAAAGTCAGCAGACAGTTGGAGAAGTCATGTGGAATGTTTTATATGAGCAGAAGATCATTAATCATCATGAGAACCAAAAACGACCTGACAGGAGTAGTTATCTGAGCCACATAGCTGCAGGTCTAGAAGCTGGACATAGATTTTAGATGGTGGCTCAATGACTCCTCAGGAACCTCATATACATGTATATCCAGCATGGCTAGACATGCTGCATGTTGTCTTAGTGGAGGAGATCAGAGTCTACCAGACACATCCGCTGCTTGTCTCGGAGTAATAAAGGAGCAGATAGATATAAATCCAACCTGTTGGCTCCTTATTCCCACCAGCAGTCTCCACCGCCAGAACACTGGGAGAAGATCCAGACAAGATGTAATGTCTCTGGTTAGCAGTAATCCTGCCATCTCCACCGGCCTCATCACACAAGGAGAAGACATCTAATAAGACTGAAGACAAGAGCTTCACAGCCTTCTACAGATCAGAGGGACATCTCCATCTACCTGATGGTCCTGTGGAAGAAGAGGACGGGGACATCTCTCTGGTGGGCTTCTCTTACTGGATGGAACTGCAGGAAACACAGACGGACACTGAAGTCATTCTTTATATACAGATAATAAAGTCCCTGTGGATTTAGTCCTGTCTATTACCTGGTGATGGGAGCGGCTGGCGGGTCTCCATCATGGCCTCCTTGTACAGATCCTTGTGTCCTTCTAAATACTCCCACTCCTCCATGGAGAAATAGACAGCGACATCCTGACACCTTATAGGAACCTGACAACACAATATACAGTCATTACCCAGAAGCCTCCAGTGCTGTTAGTGTATAATGTCCCAGCATTCCTTGCAGCGTCACCTCTCCAGTCAGAAGCTCAATCATCTTGTTGGTGAGTTCTAGAATCTCCTGTATATTGATGTTCTCATGTATCAGGGGATGAGGTGGGGGCCCCGTGATTGGGCTCAGAGGTCTTCCCCATCCATCACACACAGGGACCCAACAGCCATCACTAGAGGTCTTCTTCACTACTGTGTAATCCTGTATATGGGGAGACATTAATAAATATCACTACAGACATTTCCAGAATCCATCACCTCTCCAGTGACATCATCTGTTATTACTATAGATAAGAATGATTCAATGTGACATCATCAGAATCTCTCCCCTCTCCAGTGACATCATCTGTTATTACCATAGATAAGTATGATGTAATGTGACATCATCAGAATCTCTCCCCTCTCCAGTGACATCATCTGTTATTACCATAGGTAAGAATGATGTAATGTGACATCATCAGAATCTCTCCCCTCTCCAGTGACATCATCTGTTATTACCATAGGTAAGAATGATGTGATGTGACATCATCAGAATCTCTCACCTCTCCAGTTAGCTGGTAGATTATCTCTAAGGTGAGATTTAGTATTCCTTTTGTCATCTTGCTCCTCTCCATCCTTGATTGATGAATGAAGAAAATTATTTTATATTGTGGAGACCTGAGTGTAAAGAAGATGAGATGAGATGAGCCAGTGTAAAAAATAGACAATTCATGGAGATGAGGTTAAACATTTCAGGAGATATTAAAGTGCAGATGTTGGATTTTGTATGGACTGGGAAATGAATTGAATAAGATTTTCAAGAGTCCAGAAGGCCGCCCAGGAATCCATCCTAAGGCCTCCAGCACATGGGCAGATTTGCATTGCGAATGGCAAATCACGATTTCCTGCCCACGAGCAGAAATCGATTGCAGGATAGGTCATCAGTAGTATTCTCCCTGGTAAACCCCTTTAAGGACCAAGTGATTATCATCACATGGAAAAATAAATAATCCATTGACATAACTGTATGAGGCCTGGGTTTAGTGGGACCAGTTTTATTTTTTAGTGGCTCCACTCGGAGGGTGCATTCACACGAACGTATATCGGTTCGGTTTTCACGCCCAGCCAATATACGTCGTCCTCATCTGCAGGGGGGAGGATGGGAGAGCCAGGAGCAGGAACTGAGCTCCCACCCCTTCTCTGCCTCCTCTCCGCCCCTCTGCACTATTTGCAATAAAAGGAGGCGGGATGGGGGTGGGGCTAAAGTTCTGAGAATTAGTCCCACCCCCGCCCTGCCTCTCCCCATTGCAAATAGTGCAGAGGGGCGGAGAGGAGGCAGAGAGGGGGCAGGAGCTCAGTTCCTGCTCCTGGCTCTCCCATCCTCCACCCCTACAGATGAGGACGACGTATATCGGCTAAGCGTGAAAACCGAGCTGATATACGCTCGTGTGAATGCATATAATATGTCGTATTACTTTTATTAGATTTTTTTGGAGGAGGGGAGAAAAAACATACAGAAATTCAGCCATTGTTTTTTGGTTTTCTTTTTATGGTGTTCACAATTTAGTAAAAATAACACGATAATTGTCTTATCCACATGATTTCTACAATGCCGAGTTTATACCGACTTTTTTAACCTTTTTTTACTACTTTTGGACAATAAAAAGATGTTTTTTAAAGATAAACAATTAAATGTCCTTAGTCGCATTCCAAGACCCATAGCATTTCCATTTTTCAGTTAAAGGAGCTGTGGGACAGCTTGTTGTTTGCGGGAAGGCTTGCAGTTTTATTGGTAGTAGTTTGAGGTACATGGGACTGCTGGATTGCTTTATATTGCATTTTTTTCAGAGGCAAACAAAACAAAATAACAATTCCGGCATTACTTTTTTAAACTATTTTTACAATCTTCACTATGCGAGATAAATAACCTAATATTTTCATTGTTTTGGTCGTTACAAGGCAGTAATACTTATTAGATGCAGTTTTTTTTTAAATAATGGTATTTCATCCATATAAAACAGTTTTTTTGTGTGGGAAAAATGTGTTTTTCCTAAAACTGGATATCTTTTCTGCTTTAAATTAAACTTTATAGATTTTTTTGACACTATGTTTTAGTCTCTGAAGGGGACTTGAAGATGCAATTGTTCGATCTCTAGTATAGTACACTGCATTACTTATGTAATATATTCTAGTAAGCCTATGATACCAGTCTATTAGACTCTGTAGGAGGTGGGGCCTAATGGGCTGCGTTACATGGCAGACATGGAAGCTTTTGTCAGGCTTCCGGCTGACATGGGAACCCTTTGCAATTGAATTACATGGCGCCAATGTGTGACAAAAGGATCCCTTCCTCCTGCAATCTGCTTATATGCTGCAGTTGCGATTAATTGTGGCATGTAGGGGGTTAAACTGTCAAGAACTGAGGTTTATTTGCTACTAGCTGTTAGCACAGGAGCCTGGCTGTTTGTAGTCAGTCAAGCCACTGCCTTAAGAAGATGTATGTGCAGGTTAAAAGCCCATCAGTGAGGTCAGTAAAAAGGCGTATTGCAGTTTTTAATGGGTTAAATTCAGAACCCCGCACTGGTATTTAGTCAAATGGGTGGTCTTCACCAATCACTGTCAATGGATAACAAGTAGGGTTGAGCGAACGTACTCTGCCGAGCTTGATGCTCGTTCCAGTATTAGCGTACTCGATGGTGCTCGTTACTTGAATGAGCATAAAGCCGTGTTCGACCCCACCCCAGTTTTTGGCTCCTCCCCGCTGTGACATGCCTGTTTTGGCCCCTCCCTGCTGCGACACAGCGCACGTCATTTGCAAATTTTTTGTCTGGCAGGCAGGGGAGAGAGAAGAGGGGAGAGAGAGGGGGGAGAGAGAAGAGGGGAGAGAGAAGAGGGGAGAGAGAGGGGGGAGAGAGAGGGGGGAGAGAGAGGGGGGGAGAGAGAGGGGGGGAGAGAGAGGGGGGGAGAGAGAGGGGGGGAGAGAGAGGGGGGGAGAGAGAGGGGGGGAGAGAGAGGGGGGGAGAGAGAGGGGGGGAGAGAGAGGGGGGGAGAGAGAGGGGGGGAGAGAGAGGGGGGAGAGAGGGGGGGGAGAGAGGGGGGGGAGAGAGGGGGGGAGAGAGGGGGGGAGAGAGGGGGGGGAGAGAGGGGGGGAGAGAGGGGGGGGAGAGAGGGGGGGGGGAGAGAGGGGGGGAGAGAGGGGGGGAGAGAGGGGGGGGGAGAGAGGGGGGGGAGAGAGAGGGGGGGAGAGAGGGGGGGAGACAGGGGGGGAGAGAGGGGGGGGGAGAGGGGGGGGGAGAGGGGGGGGAGAGAGGGGGGGGAGAGAGGGGGGGGGAGAGAGGGGGGGAGAGAGGGGGGGGAGAGAGGGGGGGGAGAGAGGGGGGGGAGAGAGGGGGGAGAGAGAGGGGGGAGAGAGAGGGGGGAGAGAGAGGGGGGAGAGAGGGGGGGAGAGAGGGGGGGAGAGAGAGGGGGGGAGAGAGAGGGGGGGAGAGAGGGGGGGAGAGAGGGGGGGAGAGAGGGGGGGAGAGAGGGGGGGAGAGAGGGGGGGAGAGAGGGGGGGGAGAGAGGGGGGGGAGAGAGGGGGGGAGAGAGGGGGGGGAGAGAGGGGGGGGGAGAGAGGGGGGGAGAGAGGGGGGGGAGAGGGGGGGGGGAGAGGGGGGGGGAGAGGGGGGGGGGAGAGGGGGGGGGGAGAGGGGGGGGGGGGAGAGAGGGGGGGGAGAGAGGGGGGGGAGAGAGGGGGGGGGGAGAGGGGGGGAGAGAGAGGGGGAGAGAGAGGGGGGAGAGAGAGGGGGGGAGAGAGAGGGGGGAGAGAGAGGGGGGGAGAGAGAGGGGGGGAGAGAGGGGGGGAGAGAGGGGGGGGAGAGAGGGGGGGAGAGAGGGGGGGAGAGAGGGGGGGGAGAGAGGGGGGGGAGAGAGGGGGGGAGAGAGGGGGGGAGAGAGGGGGGGGGAGAGAGGGGGGGAGAGAGGGGGGAGAGAGGGGGGGAGAGAGGGGGGGAGAGAGGGGGGGGGAGAGGGGGGGGGGAGAGAGGGGGGGAGAGAGGGGGGGAGAGAGGGGGGGAGAGAGGGGGGGAGAGAGGGGGGAGACAGGGGGGGGAGAGGGGGGGGGAGAGGGGGGGGGAGAGGGGGGGGGAGAGAGGGGGGGGGAGAGGGGGGGGAGAGAGGGGGGGGAGAGAGGGGGGGGAGAGAGGGGGGGGAGAGAGGGGGGGGAGAGAGGGGGGGAGAGAGGGGGGAGAGAGAGGGGGGAGAGAGGGGGGGAGAGAGGGGGGGAGAGAGAGGGGGGGAGAGAGAGGGGGGGAGAGAGAGGGGGGGAGAGAGGGGGGGAGAGAGGGGGGGAGAGAGGGGGGGGGAGAGAGGGGGGGGAGAGAGGGGGGGAGAGAGGGGGGGGAGAGGGGGGGAGAGAGGGGGGGAGAGAGGGGGGAGAGAGGGGGGGGGGGAGAGGGGGGGGGGAGAGGGGGGGGGAGAGAGGGGGGGGAGAGAGGGGGGGAGAGAGAGGGGGGAGAGAGAGGGGGGGAGAGAGAGGGGGGAGAGAGAGGGGGGAGAGAGAGGGGGGGAGAGAGAGGGGGGGAGAGAGGGGGGGAGAGAGGGGGGGAGAGAGGGGGGGAGAGAGGGGGGGAGAGAGGGGGGGGAGAGAGGGGGGGAGAGGGGGGGGGAGGGGGGTGGAGAGGAGGGGGGGGAGAGAGGGGGGGAGAGGGGGAGAGAGAGGTGGGGGAGAGAGGGGGGAGAGAGGGGGGAGAGAGAGGGGGGGGAGAGGGGGGGGAGAGGGGGGGGAGAGGGGGGGGGAGAGGGGGGGGAGATGGGGGGGGAGAGAGGGGGGAGAGAGAGAGGAGGGGGTGAGAGAGAGGGGGAGAGGGGGAGAGAGGGGAGGGAGAGGAGAGGGAGAGGGGGGAGATGGGGGGTTAGAGGGGGGAGGAGAGGGGAGGGAGAGGGGAGGGGAGAGGGAGAGGGAGGAAGGAGAGAGGGGGAGAGGGAAGGAGAGGGGAGAGAGAGGGGGAAGGGAGAGGGGAGAGAGGAGGGGAGGGGAGAGAGGGGAAGAGAGGGGAGAGAGGGGAGAGAGGGGAAGGGAGGAGGGGGAGAGAGGGGGAGAGAGGGGAGAGAGAGGGAGAGAGAGGGAAAAAAAGCTCAGCACCCGGCGTCCCACATTCAAAAATGCTCGAGTCTCCCATTGTAGTCAATGGGTTTCGCTACTCAAGTAGAGCTCTCGAATTTTACGAAAAGCTCGACTTGAATAACGTGAACCCGAGCATTTGGGTGCTCACTCATCTCTAATACCAAGTTTTATTGGCATTGGGTGGTGGAGACCTCCTACTGTTAATCTTGTTCCCAAGTTTGCCCACATCACAGCCACCTATAGGAACACATCCCATCTTCCCGATACTGGGATCTATTCCAGTGATCTTCCAGACACCGAGTGAGGCTTTCAGACACATGAGGGAGAACAAAGCGGGAACGGCCAACTAACATGTGAATGAGAAATAACTAAATGTTTATTGATTCTTTTTTTCTTCATTGGTCCATATTAGAAAGTCTGAATAGCTGCCTTGATCCTAATGAGTCTGTGTGCGGCCAATTGCACATGCATAAGCCCATAACAGCAGACCTCAGAAGCAGGGCGACCATAGACCTTGGACTTAGCACAGTTTCCTGCTCCTCTGAGCATCACACCCTGCACACACAAGGCAGGAGGGCTGGGGAACTGCATGAGAGCACCGGAGGGGCTTCTACACAGGATGATCTGTCAGGCAATAGATCCCAGAGAGATCATCCCTGGGATCGAATCTGGGACCTCCTATACTCTAGTCAGTGGCTCTCTATTGAGCCACCCAGCCTTGGACAGCTCCCCTGCATGACTCTAGCCTTGTTCTATGTCTCCTGTTAGTCTAGTTGCTGCCTGCCTGTCCTGGCCCCATCCTGCCACTAACCGAGACTTCCTATAAAAGTCTGACCTAGCCTCCAGCACATGATTATTGTGCTGCAAGCCATGATCAAGCTTCAGTTCTACCTGCTCCTCTGCTATCAAACTGAGACCACCTTATACCAACTTCTGGCTTCCCTTCTGACAACGCTACCCGACTCCTCCCTTGGTACGGTGACACAAGACCTCCTATTGCTGACCCCTGGCTTTTTCCTGCCCTCCAGACCTGCAGCTGCTACACCTGAGGCTCCAACCCAGTCCCTGAAACTGCTACACAGCGCTAATCGTTCTTGTGCTTTTTCACAGTAACGATCATCGCTCAGTGAATGGAGGTGCAGTGAGTCGGGGATCATTCCAGCCGCCTCCATTCACAGTATGCAGTGCGTCGTTCATAGATGAGCGGCTGCCTGTTTACACAGAGAGAAACATTGGTCAGTCTTCTGCATGCAGACAATGAATGACAAATGAATAGTGAATGAATTCTCGTTTGTCGTTCAGTCGAGCATGCCGGACCCAACACATGCAGGAGAAACCCATCACAGCCTGACAGCAGGGGGCAGCAGATCCCAAGAAGGAGGGAGGGAGGCAGCTGCCTGCCTGTCACAGCTGGGGCACCAAACATCAAGGTTCCACCAATGATGGCGGTTTGTTTTAGGGACTTTATAGTGACGACATAAAGGCTTCTTATGGGGATCGCTGCAGTAAATGGCGCCGCGGCTACATTAGAGGATCTCTGAAAAGATCTCCTTCCAGCAGCATTCTGGGGAGGCAGCAGTCAGCGCGGGATCAGCCGGCCCCATACAGAGCAAGGCGCCCTCTCGGCATTGTCTTAGATAGAGCTATGCTGAGGACACACATACCTCCACCATAGATGCTAAGTCCTAGAGGACTAAAGGACCTGTGTGATGTCATCGTCATGTGACCTGTGTGGGAGGAGCCATTATAGAGCTAGTTGGTCTCCTGAACTTCTCAGAAATCCACACTGTTTACTGAAAGACCCTCAACCCAAGGAGACCCCCAGTACAATGTACTGTGGGGACTGCGGTACTGGGTCCTCTCCTCCTACAGATACAATACTCTGCAGTGCTGGGGGCTCTTGGTGTCCTCTCCTCCTACAGATACAATACTCTGCAGTACTGGGGGCTCTGGGTGTCCTCTCCTCCTACAGATACAATACTCTGCAGTACTGGGGGCTCTGGGTGTCCTCTCCTCCTACAGATACAATACTCTGCAGTACTGGGGGCTCTGGGTGTCCTCTCCTCCTACACATACAATACTCTGCAGTACTGGGGGCTCTGGGTGTCCTCTCCTACAGATACAATACTCTGCAGTACTGGGGCTCTGGGTGTCCTCTCCTCCTACAGATACAATACTCTGCAGTACTGGGGGCTCTGGGTGTCCTCTCCTCCTACAGATACAATACTCTGCAGTACTGGGGGCTCTGGGTGTCCTCTCCTCCTACAGATACAATACTCTGCAGTACTGGGGGCTCTGGGTGTCCTCTCCTCCTACAGATACAATACTCTGCAGTACTGGAGGCTCTGGGTGTCCTCTCCTCCTACAGATACAATACTCTGCAGTACTAGGGGCTCTGGGTGTCCTCTCCTCCTACAGATACAATACTCTGCAGTACTGGGTGCTCTGGGTGTCCTCTCCTCCTACAGATACAATACTCTGCAGTACTGGGGGCTCTGGGTGTCCTCTCCTCCTACAGATACAATACTCTGCAGTACTCGGGGCTCTGGGTGTCCTCTCCTCCTACAGATACAATACTCTGCAGTACTGGGGGCTCTGGGTGTCCTCTCCTACAGATACAATACTCTGCAGTACTGGGGGCTCTGGGTGTCCTCTCCTCCTACAGATACAATACTCTGCAGTACTGGGGGCTCTGGGTGTCCTCTCCTCCTACAGATACAATACTCTGCAGTACTGGGGGCTCTGGGTGTCCTCTCCTCCTACAGATACAATACTCTGCAGTACTGGAGGCTCTGGGTGTCCTCTCCTCCTACAGATACAATACTCTGCAGTACTAGGGGCTCTGGGTGTCCTCTCCTCCTACAGATACAATACTCTGCAGTACTGGGTGCTCTGGGTGTCCTCTCCTCCTACAGATACAATACTCTGCAGTACTGGGGGCTCTGGGTGTCCTCTCCTCCTACAGATACAATACTCTGCAGTGCTGGGGGCTCTTGGTGTTCTCTCCTCCTACAGATGCAATACTCTGCAGTACTGGGGGCTCTGGGTGTCTTCTCCTCCTACAGATACAATACTCTGCAGTGCTGGGGGCTCTTGGTGTTCTCTCCTCCTACAGATGCAATACTCTGCAGTACTGGGGGCTCTGGGTGTCTTCTCCTCCTACAGATACAATACTCTGCAGTGCTGGGGGCTCTTGGTGTTCTCTCCTCCTACAGATGCAATACTCTGCAGTACTGGGGGCTCTGGGTGTCTTCTCCTCCTACAGATACAATACTCTGCAGTACTGGAGGCTCTGGGTGTCCTCTCCTCCTACAGATACAATACTCTGCAGTACTGTGGGCTCTGGGTGTCCTCTCCTCCTACAGGTGCAATACTCTGCAGTACTGGGGGCTCTGGGTGTCCTCCCCTCCTACAGATACAACACTCTGCAGTACTGGGGGCTCTGGGTGTCCTCTCCTCCTACAGGTGCAATACTCTGCAGTACTGGGGGCTCTGGGTGTCCTCCCCTCCTACAGATACAATACTCTGCAGTACTGGGGGCTCTGGGTGTCCTCTCCTCCTACAGATACAATACTCTGCAGTACTGGGGGCTCTGGGTGTCCTCTCCTCCTACAGATACAATACTCTGCAGTACTGGGGGCTCTGGGTGTCCTCTCCTCCTACAGATACAATACTCTGCAGTACTGGGGGCTCTGGGTGTCCTCTCCTCCTACAGATACAATACTCTGCAGTACTGGGGGCTCTGGGTGTACTCTCCTCCTACAGATACAATACTCTGCAGTACTGGGGGCTCTGGGTGTACTCTCCTCCTACAGATACAATACTCTGCAGTACTGGGGGCTCTGGGTGTCCTCTCCTACAGATACAATACTCTGCAGTACTGGGAGCTCTGGTGTCCTCTCCTCCTACAGATACAATACTCTGCAGTACTGCGGGCTCTGGGTGTCCTCTCCTACAGATACAATACTCTGCAGTACTGGGAGCTCTGGTGTCCTCTCCTCCTACAGATACAATACTCTGCAGTACTAGGGGCTCTGAGTGTCCTCTCCTCCTACAGATACAATACTCTGCAGTACTGGGGGCTCTGGGTGTCCTCTCCTCCTACAGATACAATACTCTGCAGTACTGGGGGCTCTGGGTGTCCTCTCCTCCTACAGGTACAATACTCTGCAGTACTGGGGGCTCTGGGTGTCCTCTCCTCCTACAGATACAATACTCTGCAGTACTGTGGGCTTTGGGTTTCCTCTCCTCCTACAGATACAATACTCTGCAGTACTGGGGGCTCTGGGTGTCCTCTCCTCCTGCAGATACAATACTCTGCAGTACTGGGGGCTCTGGGTGTCCTCTCCTCCTACAGATACAATACTCTGCAGTACTGGGGGCTCTGGGTGTCCTCTCCTCCTGCAGATACAATACTCTGAGTATGTTAATCATCAATTAGTAATCATAGGGAAAATCATAGGAAAAAAAATCAAAAATGTAAGTATTGCAAAGTGCTAAAATGGAGAAAACTGTTAGTATCTGTTGTTCTGGGGGAACAATCTCGCAGCCATCACTAGGCGAGCCAGAGGAACCGCTAAAAGCTCTACTTTTGTACGATTGCAGCGAATTTATAAAATAGCGTTTTTTAAAAGAATGAAGAAATACACTGTGATTCCAGTGACGTCATCTGGTGTGGAGAGGGAAGTCATGATGCCTGAATTTTCACCTACTTTCACAATCCAAGGTCAAATTTTGCTTCCTACAGAGAATCAGCAACATAAGTTCTTACAGATTTAGTTCATGGGGATGAAAGTATTGAAGCAGACCGCAGATGTCAGAATATTCAAGGGGTTGGAAAAGATACTGTTCTAAAAATCCAAAGAATGTTGCATGAACAAAACCATCTGATCACCGCTTTCAAAACTGCTTTGGACAGAATACTGGGAGAAGATGATAAATCAGTGATGCACCCGGACTGTACGCCAAGTGGGGAACACGAAAGACGATATAACACACCATTGATAAATGAAGTCGCAGCCATGCTTACAGGCGGACACTTTACAACCCGTGATATCGTTTTACATGCCTGTGATGACAGATTACCCAGGGTGCCTGATAGACATACATATGATGCATTACAATATCTGCTCATTTTTAGGGGCAGGAATGGTATCACTTTGAATTACCACAAATTAACCCTGTAACAGGTCTTTCCTTGGCAAACAAAAAGGTGTCATCTAAGGATTTTTATACCTACAACATGATGATACGAGAAAACGATTTTAATATGATACCACGATTCAGACAACTGGCCAATCAGTTTTATGTCGATTTATACGGTAAGGTTTAAAGCGAGCAATTGTGATATACATCATTAAATCAGACTAAGTTAAGAGCAGAGAATTACATCCATCTTCAAGATGCTGCAGCAAATGACGCAAATGTTAATCCTAATCATTTAGACAGAATGGTTATTCTACCGCCCTCATATGTAAACAGCCCATGATACCTGCATGAGTCTACTCAAAACGCATTGGCATAAGTGCGCACCTATGGTTGCCCAAATTCATTAGTTTCACGTGTAACCCAACATGGAAAGAAAGAGGCGCTAAAATGAAATAATAATGATCTTTATTTGTATAGTGCCAACTTATTCCACAGCACTTTAAAAGCATGGGGGAACCCCAAAAAATATGGCAATTACATGTGGTATACAATTATTTTGGGAGAGATGGGGTGGTGGTGGTTCAGGAAGTACAGAGGCAGGAGAGGAGGCACGGGGTAGTTCAAAACAGTGAGAAAATTACATATGGTATTTAATTAATTAGGAAACCGGGGGGGGGGGGGGGATAAGAAGGTGCTGGGGCAGAAGAAGTATATGATAGGCAAAGTGGAAGATGTGGAGAGGGGCAGGGGGCTTGGATCAGATTTGGTATGCCTCCCTGAAGAGGTGTATTTTTAAGGCGCGTCTGAGGGTGGTGTGTTCCAGAGGATTGGTGCTGCTCTAGAGAGGTCCTGGAGTCAAGCATGTGAGGATCGAATTAAAGGGGTGTTTAATCTAAATCTAAATGTGTTGGCCGATCATAGTGTGTGGGCTGGGTGGTGTATGGACAGGAGGAGGTGATGTATGATGGCACAGCACCATGGAGAGCTTAATGGGTGAGGGTGAGGTATTTGAATTTAGTTCTGTAGTGGATGGGTCCCCAGTGCAGCAACTGGCATAGTGTGGAGGTGTGTGAGAAGCAGCTGGATAGGAAAATTAGTCTAGCTGCTGCATTCAGTATGGATTGCAGAGAGTAAAGTCTAGTACGGGGAGGCCAAGGAGCAGCGACTTACAGTTAACGAGTCGGGAATGGATGAGGGCGATAACGAGGGTCTTTAGTGTGTCCGTGGTGAGAAATGGCTGGATTTTAGCAATATTACTGAGGTGCAGGTGGCTTGTTCAGGCCAGAAATTGCATGTGGGGGGTGGAAGTGAGGTCAGAATCCAGTGTGACCCCAAGACCCCTGACAACTTGCAGGACTTTATTCAGTTCTGTATTGGTGTTGATCAAAGACTTAATGAACGTAAGAAGGAGAAGCTGCGGGCTTTTGGGAACCCCCCCGCCAATTCTTTCAGCAAACCAGCATTAAACGCTCAGCAGTGGACTGAAGCTGCCCCTGAATTAATGCAGATTTATGTAATCCGCAAACCTCTTTCCCTAGCAGAGAAGTCTTGGGGCCTGTAACTCATGAGACAATCAAATTTTAAATCATTATCGAACCTGATCACCATAAAATGATTATTTTTTTCTTTATGGCTGCCTGCAGACGGGCAGAAATTCCGCGGCGGAATTTCCCGCGGAATTTCCGCCCCTGGAAGCTGCCATAGGATTGCATCAGCAAACGCAATCCTAGGCAGACGGCTGCTGTTTGTCCGTGCAAAATCTCGCACGACAAACAAACCACAGCACGTTCTATTTCTGTGCAGGGCTCGCATGCGCCAGCTGCCCGGCAGCTGGCGCATGACAGATCCGGAGCTGCGGGGCGCGGGTCAGTATGTCCTGCTCTCTGCAGGCGCTCGGGTCGGGTCCCGCAGTGAGAATTCTCGCTGCCGGATCCGACCCGACCGTCTGCATCTCTTCTCCCAAGTTTCCACTTATCCTAGAAATTCCTTGGTTTTCTACGCGGAATCCTTCCATCAACTGGGACTTAAGAACCATTACCTTCCCCTCTGAGTAATGTAAAGAAAAATGCCAGATGCCACTACCTGCCCTTGAATATACTCTAACCCCTGAGGATTGTCAGCAGAATTTTGATAAGCACCCACTTCAATACCAGCAATTAAATGACGTCTGTAGGATGAGGAAATCTGATCAACTAGCCCCTCATCGGCCATATGATTGTCCAATAGAATTGTTCCATAGAGCAACCATTCCTTTTGGGCAAATTTACAATCTTTCCTAAGCAGAATTAAAGGTACTCAGAGAATACCTGGACAAAAATTTAAAAAAAGGGTTTCATTCAACCTTCTGCATCCCCAGCAGCACCCAGGGGCACCCTTGTTTTTTGTAGAAAAGAGAGACTGAACCTTGTGGCCATTCATTGATTATAAGGAACTAAATGAAGTTACTGTTAAGAATCACTACCCTCTCGCGTTAATTCTGGAGTTGCTGGAAAGACTCCGTTTTGCCAAGATCTTTACCAAACTTAATCTGAGAGGGGCCTATAACCTCATACAGATTCGTCCAGGGGATGAGTGGAAGACCGCCGTTAGAACAAGATATAGACATTTGAAATACCTGGTTATGTCTTTTGGCCTTTGCAATGCTCCAGTTACCTTTCAACATTTATTAATGATTAGAGATGAGCGAACACCAAAATGTTCGGGTGTTCGTTATTCGTAACGAACTTCCCGTGATGCTCGAGGGTTCGTTTCGAACAACGAACCCCATTGAAGTCAATGGGCGACCAGAACATTTTTGTATTTTGCCGATGCTCGCTAAGGTTTTCATGTGTGAAAATCTGGGCAATTCAGGAAAGTGATGGGAATGACACAGTGACGGATAGGGCAGGCGAGGGGCTACATGTTGGGCTGCATCCTAAGTTCACAGGTCCCACTATTAAGCCACAATAGCGGCAAGAGTGGGCCCCCCCCCCCTCCCAACAACTTTTACTTCTGAAAAGCGCTCATTAGCATGGCATACCTTTGCTAAGCACCACACTACCTCCAACAAAGCACAATCACTGCCTGCATGACACTCCACTGCCACTTCTCCTGAGTTACATGCTGCCCAACCGCACCCCCTCCCCCCCACAGCGCACACCAAAGTGTCCCTGCGCAGCCTTCAGCTGCCCTCATGCCACACCACGCTCATGTCTATTTAGAATTGCGTCTGCCATGACGAGGGACCGCAGGCATACACTGCAGAGGTTGGCACGGCTAGGCAGCGACCCTCTTTAAAAGTGGCGGAGCGATAGCCCACAATGCTGTACAGAAGCAATGAGAAATAGAATCCTGTGCCACCGCCATCTGGAGCTGCACACGTGGGCATAGCAATGGGGAACCTATGTGCCACACACTATTCATTCTGTCAAGGTGTCTGCATGCCCCAGTCAGACCGGGCTTTTTAATTCATAGACACAGGCAGGTACAACTCCCTATTGTGAAGTCCCTGTCGACCCACAGCATGGGTGGCTCCCTGGAACCCACCGGCGGTACACAAAAATATCCCATTGCATTGCCCAACACAGCTGAGGTAGTAATGTCGTGCGTAATACAGGTGGGCTTCGGCCCACACTGCATGCCCCAGTCAGACTGGGATTCTTTACAAGTGGACACATGTAGGTTTAACTCCCTGTGGACCCACTGCCTGGGTGGGTGCCAGGAAGCCACCGGCGGTACATAGAAATATCCCATTGCATTGCCCAACACAGCTGAGGTAGTAATGTCGTGCGTAATACAGGTGTGCTTCGGCCCACACTGCATGCCCCAGTCAGACTGGGATTCTTTACAAGTGGACACATGTAGGTTTAACTCCCTGTGGACCCACTGCCTGGGTGGGTGCCAGGAAGCCACCGGCGGTACATAGAAATATCCCATTGCATTGCCCAACACAGCTGAGGTAGTAATGTCGTGCGTAATACAGGTGGGCTTCGGCCCACACTGCATGCCCCGGTCAGACGGGTTCTTTAGAAGTGTACAGATGTATTAAAAACTCAGTGTGCACCTACAGCATGGGTGGCTCCCTGGAACCCACCGGCGGTACACAAAAATATCCCATTGCATTGCCCAACACAGCTGAGGTAACGTCAGCTGTAATGCAGGTGGGCTAAAAATTAATTTGATTACACTGTAGGCGAGGGCCCACACAAATTGCTGTATCAACAGTACTAATGTACATCCCAAAAATTGGCCATGGCCAGCCAAGAGGGCAGGTGAAACCCATTAATCGCTTTGGTTAATGTGGCTTAAGTGGTAACTAGGCCTGGAGGCAGCCCAGTGTAACGAAAAATTGGTTCAAGTTAAAGTTCCAATGCTTTTAAGCGCATTGAAACTTATAAAAATTGTTCTGAAAAATTATTTGAGTGAGCCTTGTGGCCCTAAGAAAAATTGCCCGTTCAGCGTGATTACGTGAGGTTTCAGGAGGTGGAGCAGGAGGAGGAGGAGGAGGAATATTAGACACAGATTGATGAAGCAGAAATGTCCCCGTTTTGGATGGTGAGAGAGAACGTAGCTTCCATCCGCGGGTGCAGCCTACGTATTGCTTACGTATCGCTGCTGTCCGCTGGTGGAGAACAGAAGTCTGGGGAAATCCAGCCTTTGTTCATCTTGATGAGTGTTAGCCTGTCGGCACTGTCGGTTGACAAGCGGCTACGCTTATCTGTGATGATTCCCCCAGCCGCACTAAACACCCTCTCCGACAACACGCTAGCCGCAGGACAAGCAAGCACCTCAAGGGCATACAGGGCTAGTTCAGGCCACGTGTCCAGCTTCGACACCCAGTAGTTGTAGGGGGCAGAGGCGTCACCAAGGATGGTCGTGCGATCCGCTACGTACTCCCTCACCATCCTTTTGCAGTGCTCCCGCCGACTCAGCCGTGACTGGGGAGCGGTGACACAGTCTTGGTGGGGAGCCATAAAGCTGGCCAGGCCCTTAAAGACTGTTGCACTGCCTGGGATGTACATGCTGCTCGATCTACGCACATCCCCTGCAACATGGCCCTCGGAACTGCGCCTTCTGCCACTAGCGCTGTCGGCTGGGAATTTTACCATCAGCTTGTCCGCAAGGGTCCTGTGGTATAGCAACACTCTCGAACCCCTTTCCTCTTCGGGAATCAGAGTGGGCAGGTTCTCCTTATACCGTGGATCGAGCAGTGTGTACACCCAGTAATCCGTCGTGGCCAGAATGCGTGCAACGCGAGGGTCACGAGAAAGGCATCCTAACATGAAGTCAGCCATGTGTGCCAGGGTACCTGTACGCAACACATGGCTGTCTTCACTAGGAAGATCACTTTCAGGATCCTCCTCCTCCTCCTCCTCCTCCTCAGGCCATACACGCTGAAAGGATGACAGGCAATCAGCCGGTGTACCGTCAGCAGCGGGCCAAGCTGTCTCTTCCCCCTCCTCCTCATCCTCCTCATGCTCCTCCTCCTCCTCCTGTACGCGCTGAGAAATAGACAGGAGGGTGCCCTGACTATCCAGCGGCATACTGTCTTCCCCCGCCCCCGTTTCCGAGCGCAAAGCAGCTGCCTTTATGGTTTGCAGGGAATTTCTCAAGATGCATAGCAGAGGAATGGTGACGCTAATGATTGTAGCATCGCCGCTCACCACCTGGGTAGACTCCTCAAAATTACCAAGGACATGGCAGATGTCTGCCAACCAGGCCCACTCTTCTGAAAGGAATTGAGGAGGCTGACTCCCACTGCGCCGCCCATGTTGGAGTTGGTATTCGACTATAGCTCTCCGTTGTTCATAGAGCCTGGCCAACATGTGGAGCGTAGAGTTCCACCGTGTGGGCACGTCGCACAGCAGTCGGTGCACTGGCAGCTTAAAGTGATGTTGCAGGGTGCGCAGGGTGGCAGCGTCCGTGTGGGACTTGCGGAAATGTGCGCAGAGCCGGCGCGCCTTTACGAGCAGGTCTGACAAGCGTGGGTAGCTTTTCAGAAACCGCTGAACCACCAAATTAAAGACGTGGGCCAGGCATGGCACGTGCGTGAGGCTGCCAAGCTGCAGAGCCGCCACCAGGTTACGGCCGTTGTCACACACGACCATGCCCGGTTGGAGGCTCAGCGGCGCAAGCCAGCGGTCGGTCTGCTGTGTCAGACCCTGCAGCAGTTCGTGGGCCGTGTGCCTCTTATCGCCTAAGCTGAGTAGTTTCAGCACGGCCTGCTGACGCTTGCCCACCGCTGTGCTGCCACACCGCGCGACACCGACTGCTGGCGACATGCTGCTGCTAACACATCTTGATTGTGAGACAGAGGAGGAGGAGGAGGAGGAGGGTGCTTTAGTGGAGGAAGCATACACCTCCGCAGATACCAGCACCGAGCTGGGGCCCGCAATTCTGGGGGTGGGTAGGACGTGAGCGGTCCCAGGCTCTGACTCTGTCCCAGCCTCCACTAAATTCACCCAATGTGCCGTCAGGGAGATGTAGTGGCCCTGCCCGCCTGTGCTTGTCCACGTGTCCGTAGTTAAGTGGACCGTGGCAGTAACCGCGTTGGTGAGGGCGCGCACAATGTTGCGGGAGACGTGGTCGTGCAGGGCTGGGACGGCACATCGGGAAAAGTAGTGGCGACTGGGAACTGAGTAGCGCGGGGCCGCCGCCTCCATGATACTTTTGAAGGACTCCGTTTCCACAACCCTATACGGCAGCATCTCAAGGCTGATGAATTTTGCGATGCGGACGGTTAACGTTTGAGCGTGCGGGTGCGTGGCGGCGTACTTGCGCTTGCGCTCGAACACTTGCGCAAGCGACGGCTGAACGGTGCGCTGAACTACACTGCTGGATGGGGCCGAGGACAGCGGAGATGAGGGTGTGGGTGCAGGCCATGAGGCGGTAGTGCCTGTGTCCTGAGAGGGGGGTTGCATCTCAGTGGCAGGTTGGGGCACAGGGGGAGAGGCAGGGGTGCAAACCGGAGACGGTGAACGGCCTTTGTCCCACCTTGCGGGGTGCTTGGCCATCATATGTCTGCGCATGGTGGTGGTGGTGAGGCTGTTGGTGTTGGCTCCCCGGCTGAGCTTTGCGCGACAAAGGTTGCACACCACTGTTCGTCGGTCGTCAGGCGTCTCTGTGAAAAACTGCCAGACCTTAGAGCACCTCGGCCTACGCAGGGTGGCATGGCGCGAGGGGGCGCTTTGGGAAACACTTGGTGGATTATTCGGTCTGGCCCTGCCTCTACCCCTGGCCACCGCACTGCCTCTTGCAACCTGCCCTGCTGATGCCCTTGACTCCCCCTCTGAAGACCTGTCCTCCTGAGTAAGCGTTGCACACCAGGTGGGGTCAGTCACCTCATCGTCCTGCTGCTCTTCCTCCGAATCCTCTGTGCGCTGCTCCCTGGGACTTACTGCCCTTACTACTACCTCACTGCAAGACAACTGTGTCTGATCGTCATCGTCCTCCTCACCCACAGAAAGTTGTTGAGACAGTTGGCGGAAGTCCCCAGCCTCTTCCCCCGGACCCCGGGAACTTTCGAATGGTTGGGCATCAGTGACGATAAACTCCTCTGGTGGGAGAGGAACCGCTGCTGCCCAATCTAAGCAGGGGCCCGAGAACAGTTCCTGGGAGTGTTCCCGCTCCTGAGCAGGTGTCATTGTAGTGGACTGAGGAGGCTGGGAGGAAGGAGGAGCAGCAGACAGAGGATTCGGATTGGCAGCAGTGGACGGCGCAGAACTGCGGGTAGACGATAGGTTGCTCGAAGCACTTTCTGCCATCCAGGACAGGACCTGCTCACACTGCTCATTTTCTAATAACCGTCTCCCGCGTGGACCCATTAATTGGGCGATGAATGTGGGGACGCCAGAAACGTGCCTCTCTCCTAATCGCGCAGCAGACAGCTGCGACACACCTGGATCAGGAGCTTGGCCTGTGCCCACACCCTCACTTGGCCCTCCGCGTCCTCGGCCACGTCCACGTCCACGTCCTCTAGGCTTACCCCTACCCCTCAGCATGCTGTATTACCAGTGATTAGATTTCCCAGGCAGGAAATAAATTGGCGCAAGACTGCAGGCCAAATATAATTTTTGCCCTTTTTGGAAAACGAAAGGCCCCACTGCCTCTAGTGAATGAATTATCTAAGTTTAATAACTGTGCTGTGTCCCTGCTTATGTGTCACAGAACGTGAGGGTAGCAGAGTTATTATAACTCTTGGAGAGCAGGTATTTTTTTTCCCAATTAAGGAAAGCAAATGGCGAACCCAGCAGTAAAGCGTAGCTGGGTGCGTATGATTTAGCAATGTTTTTCACGCAGCTCACACGTCTACACAGGCGTAAGGACGGACACAGGCTGGACAAATAGATTTGTTTTCAGTTTTTTCCCACCAACAGGCAGCACTGCGTATATTCAATGAACCTGCGAAGTTTAATAACTGCGCTGTGTCCCTGCTTATGTGTCACAGAACGTGAGGGTAGCAGAGTTATTATAACTCTTGGAGAGCAGGTATTTTTTTTTCCCAATTAAGGAAAGCAAATGGCGAACCCAGCAGTAAAGCGTAGCTGGCTGCGTATGATTTAGCAATGTTTTTCACGCAGCTCACACGTCTACACAGGCGTAAGGACGGACACAGGCTGGACAAATAGATTTGTTTTCAGTTTTTTCCCACCAACAGGCAGCACTGCGTATATTCAATGAACCTGCGAAGTTTAATAACTGCGCTGTGTCCCTGCTTATGTGTCACAGAACGTGAGGGTAGCAGAGTTATTATAACTCTTGGAGAGCAGGTATTTTTTTTCCCAATTAAGGAAAGCAAATGGCGAACCCAGCAGTAAAGCGTAGCTGGGTGCGTATGATTTAGCAATGTTTTTCACGCAGCTCACACGTCTACACAGGCGTAAGGACGGACACAGGCTGGACAAATAGATTTGTTTTCAGTTTTTTCCCACCAACAGGCAGCACTGCGTATATACAATGAACCTGCGAAGTTTAATAACTGCGCTGTGTCCCTGCTTATGTGTCACAGAACGTGAGGGTAGCAGAGTTATTATAACTCTTGGAGAGCAGGTATTTTTTTTCCCAATTAAGGAAAGCAAATGGCGAACCCAGCAGTAAAGCGTAGCTGGGTGCGTATGATTTAGCAATGTTTTTCACGCAGCTCACACGTCTACACAGGCGTAAGGACGGACACAGGCTGGACAAATAGATTTGTTTTCAGTTTTTTCCCACCAACAGGCAGCACTGCGTATATTCAATGAACCTGCGAAGTTTAATAACTGCGCTGTGTCCCTGCTTATGTGTCACAGAACGTGAGGGTAGCAGAGTTATTATAACTCTTGGAGAGCAGGTATTTTTTTTTCCCAATTAAGGAAAGCAAATGGCGAACCCAGCAGTAAAGCGTAGCTGGCTGCGTATGATTTAGCAATGTTTTTCACGCAGCTCACACGTCTACACAGGCGTAAGGACGGACACAGGCTGGACAAATAGATTTGTTTTCAGTTTTTTCCCACCAACAGGCAGCACTGCGTATATTCTATGAATAATAACTGTGTTGTGGCCCTGCCTATACAATTCTTTCCCTGCAGTATCAATGGAGGGTGCAATGCTCTGCAGAGGCGATTTTGAGAAGCCCAAAAAAAATGCAGCACAGCCAACAGCAGCCTGGACAGTACTGCACACGGATAAATATGGCCCTAGAAAGGACCGTTGAGGTTCTTGAAGGCTACACTCACTCCTAACACTCTCCCTGCCTATGCAGCACTTCTGTCCCTAATGCCAGGTGCAACGGTCTGCAGAGGCGATTTTGAGAAAAAAAAAAAAATCCCACTGCTAACAGCAGCCAACACACAGCTATCAGTGGCCCTAATAAGGACCTTTGGGGGGTCTTGAAGCCTACACTAACTACCAATTCTTTCCCTACAGCAGCTCCGGTATAAACAGCACTGTCCCTCATCTAACTCACACCGCATCTGAGGCGAGCCGCGGGAGGGGCCGACTTTTATATTAGGCGAACACCTGATCTCGCCAGCCACTCACAGCAGGGGGGTGGTATAGGGCTTAAACGTTGCAGGGGGAAGTTGTAATGCCTTCCCTGTCTTTCAATTGGCCAGAAAAGCGCGCTAACGTCTCAGGGAAGGAAGTGAAAGTAACCAGAACACCGCATGGTGTTCGTCACGAATAACGAACATCCCGAACACCCTAATATTCGCACGAATATCAAGCTCGGACGAACGCGTTCGCTCATCTCTATTAATGATGTGTTTCGAGATTTTTTGGATCAGTTTGTTGTTGCTTGCCTCGATGACATTCTTATATATTCTGACAGCTTGTAGGAACATCGCTGGCATGTCCGTCTCATTTTGTAACAACTGAATCATCTTTATAGGAAACTGGAAGTGTGTGTTGGAACAAACTAGGATCCCATTCCTTGGGTGGATCATCTCCCCAGCTGGTCTGAGTATGGGCCAAATTAAAGCTGTGGTTGATTAGCCTACTCCAAGAAGCCTAAAAGACGTTTAATGAGTAATGGGATTTGCAAATTTCAACTGGAGAATCATTAAAGGCTTCTCTAAAATCATCTTCCAACACAGCATAGGTCAGGAAACCTTAAAAATACCCAGCGCTCTAGTAGGCAAAACTTTGAGCTGTACGGTGTGAAATACTTCACAAGGGTGCTTCTGGTGAGTGCACCCCTAATCCGAGATAGCGTTGTCTGACAAAAGTTATGTTAAGCCGGTATAGAGATTTCTGGTCCCGATGTATTATCAAGTAATTTATTCATAAAAACATTCAATCACTGCGACGCGTTTCGGCTCAATATCAAGCCTTTTTCAAGCATATTACCACTATAAAACATACACATATATATATATATACATATCAAGTACAAAACACAAGATCTCTCACCCGCCCATTTGTTCGGTCCGTGCCGGTAATGCAGTGGCGTCATCTGATGATGTGGCATCCTGGTGCCTGATTGCAGTGTGCATTTGGAACGCAAACTTGTGTTCCATTTGAAAAAGCGTGATAACTAGAGATGAGCGAACGTACTCGGTAAGGGCGATTTCGCAATCGAGCACCGCGATTTTCGAGTACTTCCTTTTCGGGTGAAAAGTACTCGGGTGCGCTGTGGGTGAGCGGGGGGTTGCAGCAGGGAGTGGGGGGGGAGAGGGAGAGGGCTCCGCCCTGTTCCCCGCTGCTATCCCCCACTCCCCTCTGCAACCCCCCGCTCACCCACAGCACACCCGAGTACTTTTCACCCGAGTAGTGAAGTACTCGAAAATCGCGGTGCTCGATTGCGAAATCGCCCTTACCGAGTACGTTCGCTCATCTCTAGTGATAACATAACTACACCTATCACGGGACTAGGGAGTCACTTCACACGTGACCTAGGGGGTCCATTTAGAAGGTATTGCGTATATTTCATTGAAAGAGCGTGATGACATGACTACATCCATTATGTGACAAGGAAGTCTGTTTGAAATGCAGATATGCGTTCCATTATAGAGAACTATAAAGACATCATTACGTCCATCGCTTGGTTACATTAAAACCATACATTAAAAACGACTGAAGCATGTCTCTTTATGGCAAGAAAAGGGGACATTAGTGGGACTTATCAGTAGGACTTATTGGGGATGGCAGGTTTAGGTGGAGTACATACTCTTGCCATCATACACCTTTCATGCTACCGTCTCAACGGTGTCACTTTCAGTCCTATGCCAATGATAGATAAGTCAGAGAGACTCCCTGATCTCAATAGTTTGGTGTGCATTATTATAAATTAGAATTTTAAAAACTTTTAAAATTATTTACTAAGTTAATATCTAATTTGTTATAATATATCTTGCTTTTAGTTATATGGAACTACACTAATCATAGATGTAGGTGTATAATTTGTGCATCTGGTGATAACTATATTATCTTTAATAACTACTAGAGTTGAGCGAACATACTCTGGCAAGCTTGATGCTCGTTTGAGTATTAGCGTACTCGATGGTGCTTGTTACTCGAACGAGCATCAAATCGCGTTCGACCCCGCCCCAGCTTTTGGCTCCTCCTCACTGACGTGCCTGTTTTGGCCCCTCCCTGCCGCGACGCAGCGCGCGTCATTTGAAAATTTTTGGTCTGGCAGGAAGGGGAAGGGGAAGGGGGAGAGGCAGAGGGAGAGGGAGAGAAACACGAACCAAGAAAAAAACAAAAGCTCGGGACCCTGCGTTCCACATACAAAAATGCTTGAGTCTCCCATTGTAGTCAATGGGGTTCGTTACTCGAGTAGAGCTCTCGAATTTTACGAAAAGCTCGACTCGGATAACGCGGACCCGAGCAATTGGGTGCTCGCTCATCTCTAATAACTACCTATATGTATCCCTTATAGTATTGTGTATTTTCCGTAGGCCTCAAAAAAGGTTTTCAGTTGAGACTTATGTGTTGTGTCTAACGAGTAAAGAATGTGAGTGGCATTCAATAGGGATGCTGTATGTCGGCATAGGATCTGTAAATGTTATATTCTAATGTGATTCTTAAAAAATGAAAAGTAGACAGTTGGAAGATTTATTCTAACACTAAATCTTCTCCGAGACCTCATTGAGGCAGTGGGGGGTTAAGGTGTCAAAACGAAAAATGTAAAACATTTCTTTAGCTTTGAGCTTTGCGAACTCTCCTTGAGGGATTTTCTCAAATCGGAGTAATTTTCATATCTGACGAATCTGAATTGTGATGTAAAAGAAGTGTTTGGAGACACCATGCTTAAGGTATCCCTGTCTTATATTAAAAATATGTTGGTTTGCCCTAATGCATAGGCAACTGGTTGTTCAACCAATGTATCTCATATGACATGGGCATTCAATTACATATATTATATTCTCTGATCCACAATTCAGAAGTTGCTTTATCTTAAAGTGGGTATTCTCGGATCTTGATTCAATTGTGAGGCACCACTGTGAAGTAAGTACTTCACACCATACAGCTCAAAGTTTTGCCTACTGGAGCACTGGGTATTTTTAAGGTTTCCCTGACCTGATTGATCATGCACCCAAATGCACTAACAAATTCTACCCGCATGGTACCATAGCTCCCATCCTGAAAAAAAGAAGTGTAGTGTCTCGATAGCAATCCACAAAAGCCTCCCCCACAACGTATTGGCGTCAAAAACAGATCCTGAAGGCAGATACCTATTCCTTAAGTTAGACTTAGGACACCGTGTTGTGACGATAGCTAACATTTATTTTCCCAACACTGTAGTGGAAACCCAATATTTCTATATTTTGGACTTTGAGCCTTTGGTAGTGGACATTAGTGAATTTAACATTCTGTATAACCAAATGTCATGTTTGCCTTCTGTCCTTACACTTACGCAATATGCAATACATCCTCTTATGAAACTTCTGTTCTCAAAACGCTGACAAGATAATATATAGTATAAACACATTACATTTTCCATCTGTTTTGCAACTTTGGAAGACAGTATAACTCAGACATGGACAACCGCAGTCTGAAACAGCTACCGCAATAATTACTCAAGCAATTTTACTGGAAACATATGCAAATAACATGGGAGGTCTATGCTATTACTAACTCATGATGTAACCCAATTATATCGAAGGAACCACACGTGGGCCTAAGACAACCCAGTCATTTCATCCACCACCTGATGGCCAATCACAGATGACCGGAGGATGGAAGAATTGCAAGATGCTTATCCAATAATTAAACAATACGTTGTATCTATGTAATCTTTTGACCTGCCCAGATGTTAAACTCTTAAAAGAGGCTACACGCCCAACATTAAAGTTAGAATTGAGAAAGCTATACATGCTGAACCTTGTGTCAGTGTGAAAACTTCTTATGCGCATTATCAATTCAGAGTTAATATGGAAGGGTGTAAACATTCCAAATTGAGTAAGCCGTGGTTCCACAAAGGAGTGCCACGACAGCTGGTGGCCCGTACGGGAAGTGATCGATAGGTTCCATAGAGTGCGGACAGAAGACACGGACATATGCGACCTTGGACTTGGTGGGCCCAAAATATCATCAGAACACGGTAAGATAAATTAATTATCTATACCTATGTGGCTAACTCCAGGCTCACCTATGTACCGTGTCAAGGCCGAACGATTTGGAACTGCACGACAGGTACTTTTAAGTCTCGATCACTCGATAAGAACCTGTCATAAGATAAAAGGAATGTTTGCATGCCTGTTGTCTTGAGAGTACTAGTTAATTGGTGACATCAATAGCTGCCCCCGGGAGGGCCTGTACGGGGTGTTTCCACTCCTGAGGGAGGAGGGAGCCGTTCAGGTGGCCTGTCGCAGAGACTCAGCAGTCCTGAGGCCTGTTTGGAGGGCCCAGGGAGGGAGAGACTGCCAGAGAAAAGTCTGATATGGGATTTCCGCTCCTGCTAGGCCTGCTTGTAGGGTCCGGGAGAAGGGAGCTGTCAGACACGTATCCCGAGGGGCAGTGAGACTAAGCCAGCTGTACTGGTGCTCTGTCTATTTGTGTGTGTCCACAAATATTTGTTTATCGTTTGAACGTTCATGAGTAGATCCCTCTGTCTGGGGGTAGATTAATAAACTGTGTAGTGACAGAAATGCTAGAGACTCTAGGGCGGGGCATATTATGTCCGGCGTCTGAGGAGACTTCTATAATCATGAATCTGGCAGCCATGATTGAAATTGAAAGGCAACAAACATTGTACCAAGGTCAATTCTTACACCCTACAGAAAAGTGTGGAAGGGGTGGAGAGTCAAGTTATCATTGATTAATCAAGCAATCTTCCTGTGGGCTCAAAACATCCTACCTGTCAGTTTTATAAAGTCAGTGTGCTTGTCTGTTGTGTAGAGCTAATCCTGCTGAGTTGCTATATAGAAATAGTCTGTTTGTCTGTTATATAGAATTAGTATCAGTCCTGCTCAACTGTAAGAAGAGATTGTTGGCAATGAGAACGCATTGGCTGGGTTATAGCCAAGATTAATGCACCGTACACAGCGGCGCGCTGTGGGTTTGGACTTTGTAGGTTGCATGTTCATTATTGGATCCCTTCTAGTAAGACAGACTACTAGACTGTGTTGCTGTTGAATTGTTAAACGTTGAAAGTATAGGCTTGTGCCCGTAAGTGAATGTATAAAAAGGGTTAACTGAATGTGTTTAGAGGGAAAAAAAAAAAAGGCTGCTAACTTCATTTAAAAAGAGGAAGTGCCATAACTCTTAATAGAAGTGAAGCAATTCCTGTGCTGTAATAAATAACTACTGTTGGATGTTAAAACTACTGCGGATGGCTTGTTATGTAATATAATCCTTGTTATACATCCGTCACACAAATGTAAAAAGTTATATGCCACTCACATCCTGAGGGGGCTCTTAAGAATACAAACTGTAACAGACTGCGTAGCCCATCATGCCCACAAGAAAATACATCTATGTTTGCCAAGTCCCCAATTCAATTGTAACCACATACAATGTTAGGTGGTCACCGCTGTGACAGTAAAGTTACAACATAATATATGTAATTTATGCATTAGACGTTAGAATTTCCCTGAGTGTCAGAAAGAGGAAGAGAAGGTGGGCTGAAATGGCATCTGTATCAGCACACGCCAAAGACACCAGCGTTCAATATAACAGTTTAGTAAATAGAGAGAATTGCAGTACATTACCAATCAGATGGAGATGCCCGGCATCTAAGACTGCATCTGCCCAGTCGCCGGAAGTCTGGGACAAAAACTGCTGTAAAAGTAAAAATTAGCCACGTTCTCCCTTGTTATCCTGTCGCTGGGCTGTCACAGGAGCGAGAGGTTTTAAAAAGAGGAAGTTACTGATGCTGCAGTAATAGGGAAGTTAAATTTAGATAGTTTAAACTGGTTTGAATAGTTAACTTTAATAAACGTTAAAATAAATTACAGGGAGTAAGGTGTGAAGGAAGTAAGTTGCTGCAGAGAAGCCAAGGAATAGGAAACAAGCAGGTAACGATAAGGCCAGGTATCCACAGGAGGAATGGGGCAGATTGACCCGTAATTTGTAAAATGTAAATTGTGTGATGCATAAGACTTTATCTTTATTGGGTTGTGATGTGTATCCAAGGACTGCCAACCTTGAATGAGAGAATAAGGAAGTAAGGGATTAGCCTGATTCAGAGGGGTGGAGCTAGATGATGCAAGAACACGTCTCTTATCCAAGGAGGGGGTAAGAATCATAGATAGCCAGAAGAAAAAGTTTTGTTTTTTCCTCCTGTCTCAAACTCAGCTTTCCACGGTTCCTGACAGCTACAAGACAGACGTAGGGAAATTGAATGTACCGACCATGATAATATATACGAGACCCAGATACACATATATAAAAAAAAAAAAGGGGGTGAAGGGTCAGCCACGCATGTTAGGTGCTGTGTGCTGATGCTTTGGAAAAACTGCCGACCGGCCACAATTTCACTGTTAATTTCCCTTGCAGAAGGCTGTAAGGCCTGGAGGCCTCCAGAACTAACCAAGTTCTGCAAGAATGGTTGCTCTCCTGGCCAGGCCATACCTGTACATACACGCGTTGCCAAATTCCGCTCCCTCATCTGCTTGTGCGGTGGCAGCAGAACAGGCAATGGCTGACAAATCTTCTAAGTTGGTATTGGACTACCCCCTAGTGGTCCACACCCCAAATGACACCCAGAACATACTCATGCAAGTGCAACCCAAGCACTTATCTCTGGCCTATTAGATCTGGCTACAATGTGTCCTTTCCATGCCTCCCCCAATATTTCTTCCCAATGTTGTAATACCTTGAACTCGGCTACTCTTCTTTTAATCAGGTATTCCGGTTCAAACGGGGGAGGTGAGGCATAGGTGATCTGAGTATGGCAGATCAGCTATTTTTTAAAATTGTTTAAAATTCTGTGCAACAAGATTCTGACATTATTGTAGTGATGTACACACTGTTAATGATGCATATTTTGAGTTTTCTTTTGTAGATGGTATCAGGGTGAGGATTGATGATTCCGAACCAGATATGCAGAGGTCACATAACAAGATGTCCTAAACGCAGAAGCTCTGCCTCCGCATGTCTCAGGGCAAGAAGCGGAACCGGAGGCCCCCACTGAGGCGTGTGGAGTGGTAGAAGGTAAGACGGCAACTCTTTACACTGACTCCTGGAATGCATTTGGCATAGCTCATGATTATGGCCCAATATGGAAGGCCAGACAGCTTGTTATCTCAGTAGGACAGCCAATTAAGAATGGTGCAGTGGTGCAGAATCCCATGGAAACCCTACTACTACTACCTGGCAATGGAGAATTCACACCGATTTCTACAACGGAGAAGCGAGAGATGACACCCTCGCCGACAACACAGCAAAAGCAGCGGCCCTCAAGCCGTGGAAGAAAGAAGAATAGATACTGACAGCATGGGTCAGTGATAAAAACTTTGGACTTTGATAAAAACTTTGGACTTTGATAAAAACTTTGGACTTTGATAAAAACTTTGGACTTTGATATGTCAAGGACTTTACAGTTACAAGTCAACGAGGAAGGAAAGCAGATGGGCTAAAAGACGGGAGCGACAGAACAGGACGGCGTATGGCGAACAATCAACAGAACTTGCCTACAGAGGTCCCTGTCCCCCATGATGGCCCAACTGGTACACAGAATCAAAAGCAGCAATGACGTCGACACTGAACAAGAAGGGGTGACACCTGGGTTCTCTGTAGCTGCTGCATCATTTGTCCAGTTAGCATGATCTTTGCCATATGCGAGTCCGGACAGAAGTAAGGTGGCCATATAACACTTGCCTTGACCACTCTACCCATTTCAGAGATTGCCAATTTGACCACACTCAGCTCACACCTGTTGAGGAGTATGAATATGTGCTTGTTGTTGCTCGAGTCTTTTTCAGGTTGGAGGCCCACCCTGATACTAAGGTAAATGAGCAGATAACCACACAGAAGCTCATGAATGAGGTAATCTGCAGACACAGGGTACCGGAAGTGAATGAGGTAAACGAAGGTACACACTTCATAGGTGAAATAATGTGACATCATGTCTGGGAAGTAATTGGACAGGGGAGTATGCCTTAGTAAAGCCCTTGTGCTCCTCCACATCCTGTCAGACAACATTGAGGATAATGAGGTTACCCCCCATAGTTACTCTATCCTGATCCAACTCTGCTGTGTTCGGTAGTTATCCTGTCATGTTGGTCTACCCTTGTTTTCTGCATAGGTACGACGGCTCTTTCCAGTCTTGTCACTAGGTAGTGTAGGGTCAGGGTAGGCGGCCTGGACGTGTTCACCATCAGGACTATCTCCAGGAGGGACATTGGTGTGGGTGAAGATCAGGGAGTCCCAATCCGTGCGTACCTATGCATACTACTAGTATTGTAACAGCACATTAGAGTGAGAAGAGAGGCTCCTGGTGATAGTTTTGACCTACACGTGTACGTTGACGTCATCAGACAGCCAAGGGGGGTACCTGACGAGTTTTTAAAAATTTTCCTGATTATTATGGTAAATAAAATGTTGACTGGATTAATTATGTTTATTACAATTAAAAGTGATTTATAAGTTATACTAGAGATGCCTTATAGGGACTAGTCGACCAATAGGACTTACCTCGACTATGACTTTTCAAAATAGAATGGCACTAGGTACGATTTTAGCCAAAAAAGGGAGTGTCTGTAAGATGATAGGGTTGACTTGTACCTACATTCCAGACAACACGTGACCCGCGGGTAAAGACGCAGTTGCCATTAAGAAGCTGACCGCACTAACTAAAAAGAGCTAACCTTAATCTGTTTTCCTCAGTAAGGTACCTAACAGGAGAAGGAAAAAATATATATAAAATAAATTTTGAAACATTGTGTATTTAGAACACTGTGATAGGTTTTCGCTAAGATTTTGCTTTATTTTATCTGCAGTGCACTCTGCTCATGCCATGCAACATGCCGGTGTTACAACGCCCCTGGTCCTGTTACCTTGCCGCCTCTGGAAAAGGGAAGTGGAAACAATTACCTTGTAGCTCTTTCCTTCCAGACTAATATATATGATAATGCACTTACTAATAAGACAAAGATTCAGTCATGTTGATCAGTAATTAGATAGTCCTGACTTTGCACTCTTGTTGATGAATCGAGGTAACGTCAAGAAGGCGGGGTTCTATACAAGTTATGCAGTGTTTACCTGAAATAGTAAAAGTCGCACCTCTCCTAACCTGATTATATTTGTCACCTTTATAGTCATCCTAATTTCTGTTTGTTGTTGCATACAGTGTATTCCGACCCTGATGACTGCCTGGTCCACCTGTCCCACTACGATGTCCAACAAAAAGCCCACTATCAGCGCAAACATCGTCATCATGGATCCAGAATGTGATGATGTCGAACCATCCTATACCCCCATGACAGCAGTAGCTCCAGTGTACAACACGATGCGAGTCTAGGGTCAGCGGTGGGGGTGGGACGGAGCAGGGCGAGTTTAGTGAAACAGATAGTTTCAAGGGGGGTCTGTAGTGGAAACCCAATATTTCTATATTTTGGACTTTGAGCCTTTGGTAGTGGACATTAGTGAATTTAACATTCTGTATAACCAAATGTCATGTTTGCCTTCTGTCCTTACACTTACGCAATATGCAATACATCCTCTTATGAAACTTCTGTTCTCAAAACGCTGACAAGATAATATATAGTATAAACACATTACATTTTCCATCTGTTTTGCAACTTTGGAAGACAGTATAACTCAGACATGGACAACCGCAGTCTGAAACAGCTACCGCAATAATTACTCAAGCAATTTTACTGGAAACATATGCAAATAACATGGGAGGTCTATGCTATTACTAACTCATGATGTAACCCAATTATATCGAAGGAACCACACGTGGGCCTAAGACAACCCAGTCATTTCATCCACCACCTGATGGCCAATCACAGATGACCGGAGGATGGAAGAATTGCAAGATGCTTATCCAATAATTAAACAATACGTTGTATCTATGTAATCTTTTGACCTGCCCAGATGTTAAACTCTTAAAAGAGGCTACACGCCCAACATTAAAGTTAGAATTGAGAAAGCTATACATGCTGAACCTTGTGTCAGTGTGAAAACTTCTTATGCGCATTATCAATTCAGAGTTAATATGGAAGGGTGTAAACATTCCAAATTGAGTAAGCCGTGGTTCCACAAAGGAGTGCCACGACAAGGACAAGTCACCTTTGGGCTCAGCATTCTGGGGAAGCTGGAACAATTCGCAGAAGCATCGTTCTCGGAGGAGACTTCAATGTGACGATGGATACCGGCCTGGACACATGTTCAGGTAATTCCGGGGTTCCCCTGGTGGCCTTGCGGAGACTCTTGTTAGAACTCAGACTCATCAACCTTTGGAGGACACTCCATCTGAAGATCAGGGACTATAGCCACCACTCCATTGCACACAACAGCTATGGGAGGTTGGACTATTTGTTTATATCACATGGTCTCTTGGACCTATCTCCCAGAAGCTCAATAGGGGGCATCCCGTGGTCGGACCACGCACCTGTCTACAGAGCCCTCCTGGGGCAAGATCACAGGAGCGGATATAACACCTGGTGTCTTAATGACAATCTTTTGAGTGACACTTGCTGCCGGGAAGATATACGTAGGACCATTGAGATGTCTGTCGAGACCCACCGAGGTGACAGCACCTCCCCGCCCATACAGTGGGAAGGACTTAAATGCGTACTACGGGGAATTTTCATATCCAACGGGGCGAGACTTAAAAAGGATAGAGTAGGCAAGCTGAAGGACCTTATCATTCATCTAGAGAGTGCAGAACAGGCCAACAAAACAAATGCCTCCCCTTCCCTAAATGCAGAGATTGCTTCCTTCCGCCAGTAGATTCTGCCCGTGCTAGACCAGGCTCACTTGTGCATGAAGGACAGGTTAAGATGTGGGTTCTATGAATATGGTAATAAATGTAGTAGTTGGCTAGCAAGGGCCCTAAACCCCCGCGGGTACCAGTCTTACATATTCGCACATATTCCACGCAACAGAGGACCTACTTGATTGCTTCAGGCAGTATTATGAAGAGCTTTACAACATCACAGACTCTCCAGGAGCGGCCCAAAGTAACATCCCAGATAACGTAGAGTCCTACCTATGCGAATTTGCCCCCATACCGGTCTCTTCAACGGATTCTGAGGCCCTAGAACACGATCTCATGGAACAAGAGGTTTCAGAAGAGATACGAAACCTGAAAACAGGAAAATCCCGGGTCCAGACGGCTTCACACCCCGATTTTATAGGACGTTCGGAGACCTTATAACACCAATACTTTGTAAGGCCTTTAATGCCATCTCCAACAACTGTCCATTACCACAACAAGCTCTACAGGCCATTATCACAGTTATCCCAAAACAAGGAAGAGACCCTCTTTCCTGCGGGAACTATAGACCCATTTCCCTACTAAACGTGGACACCAAAGTTTTTGCAAGAACCCTAGCTACACGTCTCGGACCACTTGTTCCTAAACTTGTACACAGGGACCAGACTGGCTTTGTCCTTGGCCGAGAGGCAAGAGACAACACGAATTGAACCCTTTCCCTGGTGAGTAGGGCACGCGATGCGAAAAGCCCCTTATGCCTCCTATCGGTCGACGCCGAGAAGGCATTTGACCGTGTCAGCTGGAAATTCCTTGAGGCCACCCTACAATAGATAGGCCTGGGATGTAGGCTGAGAAGCTGGATAATGGCCCTATATGACAAGCCCACAGCCCAGATACGAGTAAACTGTAAACTCTCCCGTCCGATCAACATCAGGAACAGCACGCGCCAGGGGTTCCCACTTTCCCCAACACTGTATGTTCTAGTAATGGAGTCACTCGCCAACGCAAATCAGAATGAACCCAGAAGTCCAAGGTTACAGAATGACTCTCTTGCAAGAATTTGACAAATATAGTAAAGTCAGCAACTTTAAAATTAATTTACAAAAATCTGAAATTCTAAATATAACGCTCCAGCCCACGGAACTAGCCCAGCTTAAACCTTTATTCTCATTGTCATGGCGCGAAGGCTACATTAAATATTTAGGAATCAAGTTATCCCCAGACCCGGGAAAATTGTACGACTTAAACTACGAGCCCATATATTCCTCCCTAGTGAAAGACACGGAAAAGTGGCGTCCGCTAACACTTTCCTGGTTCGGCAGAATAAATGCTATTAAGATGAACTTCCTCCCGAAGCTCCTGTATCTTTTCCAGACTCTACCAATACAGTTACCAGGTAGCTATTTCATCAAATTGCGAAAGGTAGTGGCGCGTTTCGTATGGGGGAGGGAACTAGAGCCCACCTGAGCTACAAAGTCCAAAAAGAGAGCGGTGGGGTGGGTCTTCCCGATATGTTGCTTTACTATAGGGCTGCAATAGGCAGGACCGTCCTGGATCTCCTGCACAGGGGGCAAGCCAAACCATGGGTCGAATTAGAGCAGAGCTCTGCCCCATTCTGGGCTCAGGGTCTTTTTTGGCTTAAAGGGGGTTTGGATAGAAGGGGGATCAAGTTGTCACCCTTCCTGAATTCACTTTTACGGATCTGGGATAACTTTGCGAGCAGAAGTGGGCTGGTTTCCATTCCGGGCCCCTGGACCCCCCTGGTGGGAAACCCAGACTTCCCTCTAGGGGTCAGAGGACTGGCACTCCTGGACAGTTTGGGAGTTTATCTTCCAAGAATCCAGGATCTCCTATGGAAGGATGGAGTCAGACCCTTAGGCTTGCTTGTGGGAGATGGGGGAGCCGCAGCGGGTGCGTGGTTCCAGTACCTACAGCTGTGCCACTTCATCAAAGCGCAGGGTACAGTTTCAGAGTTGTCCATCCCTCCCACACCTCTTGAAAAGTTATGTGGAAACCCTTGTGAGTCGAGAGGGGAAATCTCCGTGGTCTATGGCATGCTAGTAGCTGGGGGGGGGGGGGGGGCCCTGAACTTGGAGGGGGGCTACCGTAGAGCGTGGGAGGGAGAGCTGGAACAGCCCCTGTCTGATGAGGACTGGGCCAAAGGTGTTAACCTGGCCCATAGAATGTCGGTCTCGGGCAGACATCACAAGTTGAACTACAAGCTCACTATGAGATGGTATCGCACTCCGGCGTCATTGGCCAAAATATATCCTGGCTCCTCGGCTGCTTGTTGGAGATGCTCGGGAGAAATAGGATCGCTCAGTCACATTTGGTGGTCCTGCCCTGGGATCAGGGGTCTGTGGTCAGAGATACTGGCCCTATATAATGTTTTGAAAAGAAGCTCATTAATTCTCTCCCCGGAGATTGCTCTCCTCTCGGTCCTGCCGGGCTCCATCGCTGCCAGTAAAAAGGATATCCTGAGATTTTTTCTTTTAGCTATGAGAACAGTGATCCCTCGACTCTGGAAATCCCAGACGATGCCGACACGCCTGAATTGGACAGTGGCCTTAGACGACCATTAGGTACATGGAAGAGCTGTAAGCCAAAGATGACAACAAATGGTCAAAGTATTACGCTGTATGGGAGGTATGGACAACGTTTCGAAGTTCTACCAAGTTTGAACAGTGGCTCGAGTACAGGGTTCTGCCCACTTATAGTCTGACTTCGGGGTCTGTGAATCTGTAAGTCAATTTGTATGCTCTATGTAATACTTTGAATAAACATATTTTGACAGTAAAGGAAGAAGAAAGATCGGCCCAAATACAAACATGTAAGTTATACAAGTAAACTTTTATCAACAGTTAGAAACAAGTATACAGTTATATGTATCAGTGTGAAATAGTCTATGTACACGGCTGATATAAAGGTGGGTTATCTGGATTATATTTGTTTCTGGATAACGGATGTTTATCGGTAATTACATACATTTCTTATTCATCACATACTGCTCTACTTCCCTTTTCTTGTGTATGACATGTCACTTTACTTTTTTTACCTTTTTTTGTAACATTTGACAAATCAAGTTTGAAAACATGGCTTCTCTCCTGTGTGAACTTTTTGATGGTGCAGTAAATGTGATTTGCGAGTAAAACATTTCCCACATTCTGAACATACAAACGGCTTCTCTCCTGTGTGACTTCTCTGATGCTGAACTAGCTTTGATTTCCCTGAAAAACATTTCCCACATTCTGAACAGGAAAACGGCTTCTCTCCTGTATGACTTCTCTGATGTACAACAAGATTTGATTTCTCTGCAAAACATTTCCCACATATTGAACAAGAAAATGGCTTCTCTCCTGTGTGAATTCTCTGATGTCTAACAAGGACCGATTTGTCGGCAAAACATTTCCCACATTCTGAACAAGTAAACAGCTTTTCACCTGTGTGAATTCTCTGATGTCGAACATATTTTTTTTTGTCTGTAAAACATTTCCCACACTCTGAACATGAAAATGGCTTCTCTCCTGTGTGACGTCTCTGATGTATAACAAGATTTGATTTCTCTGTAAAACATTTCCCACATTGTGAACATGAAAACGGCTTCCCATCTGTGTGTTTTCTCTGATGTCTAACAAGAGCTGATTTCTGTGTAAAACATTTCCCACATTCTGGACAAGAAAACGGCTTCTCTCCTGTGTGATGTCTCTGATGTCTAACAAGGTCTGATTTCTGTGTAAAACATTTCCCACAGTCTGAACATGAATATGGCTTCTCCCCTGTGTGATGTTCTCCCCTTCTGTGATATTTCTCCAGTTTATCAGTCTGTGATGAATCAGAAGATGGGACCTGTATAAGAGGATCAGATGATGTATCTTGGCTGTGAAGGGCTGAGGGGATATCTGGGATAATTGCAGGTTCTTCATATGTATCTTGTGTGATACCACAATCCTCTGCTTTACAGTCTGCAGATATCAAATGTCCATCGGAGCTTCCGATACCGTCATCTGCCAAGAATAAAGTAGAATTTTTTTCCATATTATAGACCTAAAAAATCATACTGATATTGTGATATAAAGACTGGTAGGCCATCAGACGTTTTGTGTGCGTCAGGCTCTTGGCATTTCTCAGCATCCAATTTTTTAGCCCATTCAGGCCTGGCTGTATGGCATCCATGTTGGATGCAGTTAGATAGCATTGGTAACTTGTTAGGACCCTGGGAAAGCTGATGGTGCTTTTACACAGGCTGACAGTCGTTAGAGTAATCACTCAAAAGAGCCACTATGGATGACTGTCGGCCCATGTAAACCCGGGTCCTGACAGAGTGAGGGAGTGAGAATCGCTCACTCATCAAAGTCACTTGATTTGCAGCTCACTTAAACACCAAATATTTGTCAGTGCAGAAAACATCACCAAAAACTACAGATGTGAATCAGGACTTAGAAGCCAATTAGAAAGAAACTAATTTAGCTTTTGATCAATAACATGCGGGTCCTGGGGGTTCTGAAAAAACTTGCAGCAGAGTCCTCCACAAGCCCCGGGCTCCTGTCCCCGGTAGATCTCCGAGCCCAAGCTACAGGAATAGTATATTCCATACAGATGGCCCTTTCACAGTGGTGACTTGAATTAAAAAATATAATTTTTATTTTGAACTTTTTAAAAATGCACATATAGGGGCACAACACATAAAACAACAAAAACAAAAAAAGTAAGTAAGGGGCGTGGTAAATACCATCCAACCACACCGTCACTAAAGATGGGCATCCAATTGTGCTGTGTGTGTGGGTGTTTGTGTGATCTGGTCACCGGCGACCACAAAGTTTTTTTGTCCTGCTTAAAGCCGGTAATGTATGAGGCAGGGGTATATTGGTACTTGGGGTTTGTAGGATTATCCCCAGTTGTTTTGGTCTTTTTTATTTATAAAGCCCACACACCGTAGATGGATGCAATTTTTAGTGATTTGAACGTTCGTTTCTTCACAATTCTTTTTTGCCCCCCCCCCCCTTTTTTTCAAAGGAGGGTAGAGGTACCTGACCAATTCCTAAATGGATAGTCGGAATTGGCCTTGGCCGTAGGGATCATCTCCCGAGGTTGCTAGATATGTATGATGCCAACCTCCAGAGAGAGTCTCCCGGTTAGTATAGGACGGCCTCGCCTCTATAGATAAGGGTCGTAGTGTAAATACTTGACCCAAGCGTATTCGAATTTCCCTTTTAAGTATGCTGATTCTCGTATTTAATTGCTCGACGCGTTTCACCACTTCAATTCTCGTGGATCATCAGGAGCATTATAAATCGGGATTGAGTAGAGACAGTATAGATGATATCATGAGGTCACCAATAGACCAATTGATAAAGAAACGAATATCTTAATTTTTGGAGGGCCTGTTCATGCAGCAGGTTTCTCAAAGGATCGGGTCTAGCCTGGGTAGAAAGTTCGATACTCAAATTTCTCTTATTGACAAAAGCAATAATTTGAGATTTGCCAGAGATAGCGTATCCTAATGACCCAAATCAGCCTTGAATGCGAATGTCTGGCGTGGGGTGTTCAGGACTGATACGGGAATGTTCAAGCTGCTACTACTCACAGAAACATACCATAGGGATGCAGTATTATGCTGTGAGTAAAGTAGTATTGGAGCAATCCGTCTCTGTCCAGAGATTGGATAGCCGGTTCGTCCTATGCAATATGCATACTGGGACGCTAAGCCGGTATCGCAAGGGTTTTTGTGCCTGTGCTTATTCAGGACACATATCCCCAGGTGAGGAAAAGGAGAGAAGCACTAGCCCCCTGCTTCTCTATAGAGAACACCCCGTTCACCAATCTGCTGCTTCTTTAGCTATCACATAAACAGACTAGTGATTTACTAGCCTGTTACGTGTAGGAGCTTATCTAACAGAACCCGCCCGAGTTTCTTTTCCCAGAGTGTCAGAATTGACAGAAGAAAAGGATGGATACAAGATGAAAATAACAAAAGTTGGTGTCCATAGCCCAGATGGTAGGCTAGGGAATGAGCTATGGACACCAACTTTTGTTATTTTCATCTTGTATCCATCCTTTTCTTCTGTCAATTCTGACACTCTGGGAAAAGAAACTCGGGCGGGTTCTGTTAGATAAGCTCCTACACGTAACAGGCTAGTAAATCACTAGTCTGTTTATGTGATAGCTAAAGAAGCAGCAGATTGGTGAACGGGGTGTTCTCTATAGAGAAGCAGGGGGCTAGTGCTTCTCTCCTTTTCCTCACCTGGGGATATGTGTCCTGAATAAGCACAGGCACAAAAACCCTTGCGATACCGGCTTAGCGTCCCAGTATGCATATTGCATAGGACGAACCGGCTATCCAATCTCTGGACAGAGACGGATTGCTCCAATACTACTTTACTCACAGCATAATACTGGATCCCTATGGTATGTTTCTGTGAGTAGTAGCAGCTTGAACATTCCCGTATCAGTCCTGAACACCCCACGCCAGACATTCGCATTCAAGGCTGATTTGGGTCATTAGGATACGCTATCTCTGGCAAATCTCAAATTATTGCTTTAGTCAATAAGAGAAATTTGAGTATCGAACTTTCTACCCAGGCTAGACCCGATCCTTTGAGAAACCTGCTGCATGAACAGGCCCTCCAAAAATTAAGATATTCGTTTCTTTATCAATTGGTCTATTGGTGACCTCATGATATCATCTATACTGTCTCTACTCAATCCCGATTTATAATGCTCCTGATGATCCACGAGAATTGAAGTGGTGAAACGCGTCGAGCAATTAAATACGAGAATCAGCATACTTAAAAGGGAAATTCGAATACGCTTGGGTCAAGTATTTACACTACGACCCTTATCTATAGAGGCGAGGCCGTCCTATACTAACCGGGAGACTCTCTCTGGAGGTTGGCATCATACATATCTAGCAACCTCGGGAGATGATCCCTACGGCCAAGGCCAATTCCGACTATCCATTTAGGAATTGGTCAGGTACCTCTACCCTCCTTTGAAAAAAAGGGGGGGGGGGCAAAAAAGAATTGTGAAGAAACGAACGTTCAAATCACTAAAAATTGCATCCATCTACGGTGTGTGGGCTTTATAAATAAAAAAGACCAAAACAACTGGGGATAATCCTACAAACCCCAAGTACCAATATACCCCTGCCTCATACATTACCGGCTTTAAGCAGGACAAAAAAACTTCGTGGTCGCCGGTGACCAGATCACACAAACACCCACACACACAGCACAATTGGATGCCCATCTTTAGTGACGGTGTGGTTGGATGGTATTTACCACGCCCCTTACTTACTTTTTTTGTTTTTGTTGTTTTATGTGTTGTGCCCCTATATGTGCATTTTTAAAAAGTTCTAAATTAAAATTATATTTTTTAATTCAAGTCACCACTGTGAAAGGGCTACTCAAGTTAAATTTGGAGACTTTTTGCTCTGCCTACTCTGTGAAATATTCCATACAGATGGAGTTCGGCCATTTCTGCACCAACATTAGTTTCTGGTTTTCCATAAAGAACTCATATAAAATCTCCCATGAAGCCGGATGTCAGTAACACACGGTGTGCAGCAAATATAGAACTGCTCATCTATAAGACAGCTTAGTACATACAGTAATTCTATATTCTGTCACCTCAGACCAGGACTAGGCCGGGGCAGGGAGGCATGTGCCATCTTGGTTCCCCCGCACAAGTTTACATCCACCTAGTTTGCCCCGCTCACAAGATTTGGCGGCTTCTGCCACTCCTATGGCTCACAATCTTACAGTACTGCCATGTCCCGCTCTCTCATAGGCTGACAGAGAGACCTCACTCCTTACTCTCCGGCTCAGCCTTCACTGTAGTCTGAGTGACATGGAAGTCACATTACTAACTGGCGCTACAGCAGTGGGCACTATTACATAAAGTGAGACAACAGAGGGCACTATAGCTTAGTAGGACCACAGAAGACATAATATTGAAGCAGAGGCACTGAAAAGCTCACTAGTGGTTGCAGCAGCTTGATGGGGGGAGTGAGAAATCTTAGTGGCAGTCTGGAAGAAAATAATATAGTATATTTATTCCAGTGGGGGGCATTCTGAGGTTTGCTCTGAGTCCCTATGAGTTCTTTGTACGCCCCTGATTTTACTCACAGCCCGCTCACTTCATAGTTCCCTCATACTGCAAGCTCTGCTCTGTAGACCTGCAGTCGGGCTGGGACACATCTGTAAAATGTGCCCTTAATTTGCTCGTCTGAAACTGGTCATAAAGGGCGAAATACAGTTCCTGGTTCTGTATACATGGGCCTCTGTAACCATTATCCTTCCTGATGGTGGTCCGGCCATTAGACAATTCCTGATTCTGAACTAACTCTTTGGAGCCATTAGAAAACACATCTGTAAGTCGTTACTTTATCTCCAACCCCCTTATAATCGGCTCAGACGTTATATTAGGATGAAACTACTCGGAATCTGTTTCCCAATTGTGCCCATTTATGGCAACTGGAAGAGTATTACGGTGAGATCACACACTGCGGGATTGTATAATCTACGGTACAATGTAAGGGAGGGGGATTCTAAGAAACCGCATTCACTCCCAGCTGAGAGATAAGATGTGACACCGGAAATATGATTTATCTGGTCGGCCATATTCAGATGGCTGAGTGCGAGTTGTGCTGAGAACTCGCTTTGGACATCACATGGACACATACGGACTGTGTGCTGCCCCATGCTGGCAGGCAGTAGACATTGCATGTCCGATTCTGGTCAGTGAATCCAACCAGAATAGGACATGCTGGGAGTTTATGTGAACCACATAAAAAACATGTTCATGCAAATAGCTGGCTATAAAGGATCTAAGTGCGGCCTATGAAATACATGGACAGAAGTCACATGGGAAATAGTGGCTGTCTGAATGGGATCTTCATGGTGATCAGCACCTCGGTGTCTTCCTGCCAAGTCTCTGGTGAGCGACATCCCTGACACTCCAGCACTAGACTTACATCCTCTAAAGCATCCTCTGATCTTTCGGTCTATGTCTTCACATTCTGGATTCTATTACATGGGTCTTTGTGATTTTTTTTTCCTGGGCCCATGCCATCATGTTCTGTATTCTGTTATCGGTGTCTATGTCTCCACGTTCAGTATTACGGGGTCTGGGTGTATGTCTCTAAATGCTGTATTCTGTTATCGGGGTCTTTGTCTCCATCTTTGGTATTGTGTTAGCACACAGCAACTTGATATAAGTCTAATAGGAATTAATGGTTCCTCAAATCCCTTTATACAGCCTGAGGTTTCTTTCACACGAGCGCATATTGGCCGGTGTTTTCATGGCCAGCCAATATGCGCTGTGATCTGATGCATTGGATTCCAATGTATCAGATCACTTGGACGTGTTCCTGAGACGTAAAAGCGCCCGGCAAGGCCAATATAGCACCAGGCGTTTTTACGTCAGGCCCAAAAGATAGTCCTGGAACTATCTTTTGGGCCGGAATACGTCTGCCGCTGCATGGGCTCCTATTGGAGCCCATAACAGGGGCCGTAGGTGGGAAGGAGTTTAGCAGCATGGCTGCTAAACTTTCTCCTTCTGCTCTCTTCCCGCTCCTGTGCAGGCTCACCTCTAGTCTCCTCCCCGCTCGTTCTGTACAATCGAAGGGAGCGGGGGCTGAGCTAAGCATCTGCCCATCCCGCCTCCTCCCATTGATGGCTATGGACAAGAGGCGGGGCGTGGGCAGAGCTAAGCTCCGCCCCACCCTCTCCCATTGCAAAGAACGAGTGGGGAGAAAATGAGAGGTGAGCCTACAATGGGGAGGAATTGGAAATGGGCGACAGCATGGTAAGCTCGGTGCATATGCACTGGACCCCATGCCGTGTGAACGGGTGCACAAACGTTAGATTTGGGCGCTTGTTCACGAGCTTCTACACCCCAGATAGAAGCATATATTGGCTGGCCATAAAAACGACGGCCCATATGAGCTCGTGTGAAAGAAGCCTTATTGTCAGGTCATGAAAAAAAAAGGACAGCCCCGAGCAGACATACTGGTGAACGCTCGATTATCAGCTGATCAATGATTTTTAGCTTTACGTCTCTCCATATTACCGAGGAGATGACCAGCCGGCCTATGTGCATCAGTCATCAGACTAAAGATCATTCGCTCCCATAGGAGTAATTCTCGGCCCGTGTAAAGCAAAAAGTAAACCAGCAATGACTGACCTGCCTACCGATCAGCGTTGGTCAGTGTAAAAGGACCCTTAGTACCGCAGCTGGAAAACCGTTTCTCCCTCATCAGTATAGACATCATATAATGAATAGTAGTTCCCGCTCACATAGATGTGTTTCATGTCCGCGCCGTAAATGCTCATCATGTGTTATCACTAGAGATGAGCGAGCACGCTTAGATAAGTCAGTTACTGGAGCGAGCCTCACTCTTCTCGAGTAACTGCATTCTTGTCCGAGTGTGCTCGGGGGGGCTCGGACAAGAATGCAGTTACTCGAGAAGAGCAAGGCTTGCTCGAGTAACTGACTTATCCGAGCATGCTCGCTCATCTCTAGTTATCACCTATAACAGATCACGTCATCCATATTTAGTTTGTACTCCGGCTGAATGGGGGAATATACAACGGAAACTGACAGATCCCAGAGCTTATAAATCTACTTAACTATCTGCAGCCGCTGACCGAGGAGAATCAGTGACTACTAGATTACAGAATGAGCATGAGTCAACAATGTGATGCAGCAGAAAAAAAGGCAAACACAATTCTGGGATGTATTAAGAGAAGCATGGAGTCTAGATCACGCGAGGTAATTATCCCCCTCTATTCTTCCTTAGTCAGACCTCATCTGGAATACTGGGTCCAGTTATGAGCACCATTAATTAAAAAAGCAGTAACAGGATGGTGAGCGGTCTGCAAATCATGTCCTATGAGGAACGGTTAAAGGATCTGGAAATGTTCAGCTTGCAAAGAAGACTGAGGGGAGAGTTAATAGCTGTCTACAAATATCTGAAGGGCTGTCATAGTACAGAGGGATCAGCCCTTTTCTCATCTGCACAAGGAAAGACTAGAAGCAATGGGATGAAACTGAATGGGAGGGGAGACAGATTAGATATTAGAAAAAACATTCTGACGGTGAGGGTGATCAATGAGTGGAACAGGTTACCACGGGAGGTGGTGTGTTCTCCTTTAATGGAAGTGTTCAAACAAAGGCTGGACAAATATCTGTCTGGGATAATTAAAGTTGCTTGTCCACGGGTGTTGTGGTATCCCGCGGCGGAGCTCCGCAGCAGCAGCTGCCAATGAATCTCCACCAGTCAACCCTATCTGATAGACAGGCTGACCGGTGGAGAATCGGGGCAATTCGCAACTCCGCAACGAGCGGAGAATCGCAATAATTCCCTGCTTGTGAACAGCGTGCTGGCGCTTTCCATAGCAATGCTATGGAAAGGCTTCACGCCCGTGAACACGCACCCTTAGTGAATCCTGCATTGAGCAGGGGGCTGGACCCGATGACCCTGGAGGTCCCTTCCAACTCTACCAATCTGTGACTCTCCTCAGCTGTATTCAGTGGTTACTACTCACCTGGGCGGTTACCTGTAGGAATCCCCTCTTTACACCGCTGATCGCCCCTCACATTTGTCTCTGTAGTATTAATATTGGTCAGATCTTCATCCTGATACAAAAGCTGTGAGACAAATATTGTAAAAGTCAGCAGATGGTTGGAGAAGTCGTGTGGAAGGTTTTACATGATTATAAAAGATTAATAATTATAGTGACAACCAAAAATGACCTGACAGCAGCAGTTATCAGTCATGTCAGAGTGGATGCTTCCTTAATGGATCCTGTCACCGGTTCATGAAGTTTGGCTTGGAGGTGAGCTCTGAGTCACGGAGGGGGCCATGCTGGCTTTTCCCTCCTGCACCCTGCAGACTGACAGCTCTCTCCCCTTCTGTGTATCGGTAGAGAGCCGTCACTCTGTATGCTGCAGGCGGGGTAAAGCCAGCACGGCCCCCTCCACGACTCAGAGCTCAACTCCAAGCCAAACTCCATGAAGCTGGTGACAGAATCCCTTTAATTCTATAAAGGTTTGTATTGTGTAGCTGTATTTGATTCTTCATGACCAGAATGGGCGTCACACTGCTGCATTATATAACGGCCGAATAACACAGACTTTTTTTTCAGAATTAAATGCGATTATCTGACAAGTGGATTTCTTTTTATCTTACAATTATCCCGAATTTACATCCAGAGGTCTTGGTTTACTAGTAAATAAATCTTGTTATTTGTATAGTGCCAACTTATTCCGCAGCGCTTTAAGGTAATTATTACTTATCCCCCCCCCCACCAAGCTGGGTACTCATTTTACCAACCTCAGAAGGATGGAAGGCTGAGTCAACCCTGAGCCGGCTACCTGAATCCCGTGGGGATTGAGCTTGCAACCTTAAGGTCGTAGGCGAGAGCTTACACTCTGCACCACACAAGGCTTTACACTAGTCCACTGTGGCCCTCAATGACAATGAGTTTGACACAACTGATCTAGTATCTCTGGTCAGCGGTAATCCAGCCATCTCCACCGGCCTCATCACACAAGTAGAAGACATCTAATAAGACTGAAGACAAGAGCTTCACAGCCTTCTACAGATCAGTGGAACATCTCCACCTACCTGATGGTCCTGTGGAAGAAGAGGACAGGGACATCTCTCTGGTGGGCTTCTCTTACTGGATGGAACTGGAGGAAACACAGACAGACACTGAAGTCATTCTTCACATACAGATAATAAGACATGATTACCGGATTCTTCTGACCATAAGACATATTATTACAAGCATCCATCTCCCTGAAGTCTCCCTGCACCTTATAATCTGATGGTCTCCCCCTCCCTGTCCCACGTACAGCCAAGTGCAGAGCAGTGATAACGCGTCTTCCCCCTCGTAGACCCCAGCAGAGAGCTGTCACTCTGAGTAACCCTTGAGTGACTGACCCTAGCCCCCCGCAGGTACTGCCTGCACACGTCTCTCCATCCTTCTTATTCCTCTTTCCTCAGTCTGTTGAATCCCATCTCCCTCCTCAGCACACAGGCAATCTGCGACACTGAGACGAGGCTGAATGTATAGACAGAGCATACAAGTCATGGGAGGAAGCCATGCTGTGTAATAATGTACAGTTATTGGAGCTGAAGCATTATTGGGGAGGGGGCTACCACTGAGAGATGATGTACAAGTGAATGCAGAGTAAGTAGACAGAGGACATCACTGCTACAATAGGTCAGGAATGCAGGTGTCCAGTGTCACAGTGAACTCCCAGTGCACAGAGATGGCAGGAGTGAGCGTACAAGTGTGCAGGAGGATATATACCAGTTTGTGGTCCTCCAGCATCACTGAGGATAAAAACAAGCATTTATTAGAACTTCTGGCTACAAACATAGGACCGCCATCCAAAGAGAAGGTCCATGTGGGCACTTCATCAGTGCCGGAGAACTACATAGGGCTCATTCCGACAGGCGTTCTGTTGTTCCCCTCCCATCACCTTTATTATTGTAGATTATATTACTAGTATAATAAAATATTAACCCCCTGTCTACCCTACAACACCAAAACCCTGACACTACTCTGGAGGAGTTAGGAAAAAAATATTTTATACTAATGTCCCTATTTCCTGCTGTGTAAGGCCAGGGTGCATCTGATAGTCCAAAAAATATAGTAAAGGCCAGAGGCGGAGCTAGGGTTTCCTGGACCGAGGGCTAAAGCGTTGTATAGCCCCCTCATCTGAATCTTCTCGCCGCTTGCTGAGCCACATTCCATTATCATTCGCAGGCAGAAGGAACTCACACTATAACTTACATTTGTTAGTAAGTCACAGCAAATCAGAATGCAGGTAAATCACTAAATGTAGCAGTAAAACATAGTATTATTAATATGTTCTATAGAGTAAAATACAAGCACTAAATGAGGGTAATAATACCAAAGACTCTATAATAAACACCTAGCTGTACCATATGGGGACAACCCCTTCCCTATTGAGTAACATAGCCAACTGTCATATACTAACCCCCCCCCCCCCCCCCCCGCCCCACTGTGTCCCACCACGGTGCTCAGCTGCCTGCACCACTCTGGTCTTAGTTTACAGCCGCAGTCTCACCCGGTTTACAGGACATCACAGGGACTGCAGCCAATAAGAGCGATTCATCTTTGAATAGTGATTCCTGACACCCAGATAGGTGATATCCACGACACCACGTTCATCCACTACTTCTGTGAAGGGGAATGCATTGTGGCTTGCAGTTTGCCCCCCCGCCCCGACAATCACAAGAGGTCCAAACTAGCCGGGCTTCATGTAATTGTAGGGTCACAGCAAACTGCGATCCAACCGTACTGACCGCCATTATACTCCAATGAGAAGAGTATTGTGGTCAGAGTCTCCATGTAGCCACACCCGTACTGGTGACCCCTTCACCAATTTAGAGGAGTTCTACGAATTACCAATATTAAACTAAGAGAACAATAAAGGCAGACAATGATATTTTATTGGCCACCATCGCTCACAAGTCCCACCAAGCAGGATTCCCACTCTGTAGATACAACCAAACCGGCTCTTACCAGTGATGGCAGATGCCTCCTTCTCCAGTCCAGCGGAAGAAGAGCAGGTGGTGATAGTTTGGGGGTCGGGGTTAGCATGGGCCAAGGCACCTCTCCAGCCATGCACCGCCGCCGGCTACTGTAGCAGTAGGGCTGGTGGAGCGGAGATCTTCTGTAGCCACATTCTCTTACTGATGCACGATACAGCAGCCATCCGCCATGTAGTTGCTGACTAGTGTCACTGTATGACCGGGATGCTTACATATCAGCAATTAACAAATGTGTGCTGGTGATCTGTAGGCCTTCTGATTATACACTGACTTTAATCAACAATTGTGTAGTGGGTTACTTATCCACTAATCCAGCTAGCAGTTTTCTGCCTCGCTTGCGTCCCACTTCATACAAGTGCCAGGGGCACATGCCCTACTTCTCCCACCAGCTACAATCCTGCTAAATATGCGCATTACCTGGTGATGGGAGCAGCTGGCGGGTCTCCATCATGGCCTCCTTGTACACATCCTTGTGTCCTTCTAAATACTCCCACTCCTCCATGGAGAAATAGACAGCGACATCCTGACACCTTATAGGGACCTGACAACACAATATACAGTCATCACCCAGAAGCCTCCAGTGCTGTTACTGTATAATGTCCCAGCATTCCCTGCAACGTCACCTCTCCAGTCAGCAGCTCAATCATCTTGTTGGTGAGTTCTAGAATCTTCTGTACATTTATGTCTTCATGTATCAGGGGGTGAGGTGGGAGCTGCGTGGTTGGGCTCAGGGGTCTTCCCCATCCATCACACACAGGGGCCCGACAGCCATCACTAGAGGTCTTCTTCACTACTGTGTAATCCTGTATATTGGGAGACATTAATAAATATCACTACAGACATTTTCAGAGTCCGTCACCTCTTCAGTGACATCATCTGTTATTACCATAGATAAGAATGATGTAATGTGACATCATCAGTCATTACCATAGATAAGAATGACATATGACATCACCAGAATCTCTCCCCTCTTCAGTGACATCATCTGTTATTACCATAGATAAGAATGATGTAATGTGACATCATCAGAATCTTTCCCCTCTCCAGTGACATCATCTGTTATTACCATAGATAAGTATGATGTAATGTGACATCACCAGAATCTCTCCCCTCTCTAGTGACATCATCTGTTATTACCATAGATAAGTATGATGTGATGTGACATCAGAATCTCTCACCTCCCCAGTGACATCATCTGTTATTACCATAGATAAGTATGATGTGATGTGACATCATGAGAATCTCTCACCTCTCCATAAAGCAGAAGGAGTATTTCTAGGGTGAGGTTGAATATGCTTTCTGCCATCTTGTTTCTGTCCTTCTCCATCTTTGATGAATTAATCATGTAGAGACCTAAATGGAAAGAACATGAACCAATATAAAAACCACAAAAATTAACTTAACAATAAACTTACTGGCGATAATAAGAGGAAGTGTTTCCAAGCGTTTTCCCATTAGTTACAATTGCTTCACAACTTGCCTGGCTCGGCTATCAGTCCAACTGATCCAGGTGAAGAGTTTGTGTTGCCTGTAGTTCGCACTTCATAAAGTTCACAAAACGTATTTCTTTTAGTATCTGCTTAAAGGGGTTTTCCCATGACTTGCTTCACAACCCCAGTGTCCTTCCTGGTTGCTGCTGACCGGGACATGTGACTGCTGCAGCCAATCACTGGCTATAAAAGGTCAGTGCTTTAGGCTTGTGATTTCTAGCCCCATATCATGCTCGCCCGTGTGAAGTTACCCTCACTGTGTAGCATAAATATGCTGCTTTAACGCTTTTCTTTCTGACCATGAATCTTTCAGGGAGGCACTCCAGTAGCTAATAACATAGCTGGAACATCCTTGCTACTAATTGCTGTATCTCAGGCTGTATTGTGGCTAAATGATCAATTTTATGCTGGTATTAAAGCCAATAATGTGGAATGTTGGTTGTGGCCACAATACAGCCTGAGATATAGGAGAGTGAATGGGAGATGAAGTGACAGCTGCACAGACCTGTGGCTTTCAGTCTGGTCATTCCTTAGTTTCTATAGGCTTTATCTCAGGCTGTGTTGCACATAGAGCATCCATCATGGCCTTGTTTTACATCTAAAAGTTTACAAAATCAGGCTTGACAGTCTTATAAAGCCATCTGCTACACAGCCTGTGGTAGAGAAAGTGGAAATGGTGACGCCTTCTTTAGCGAGCTTTCAGCTTAGGGCCTTTTTAGATAAAATGATTATCGTTCAAAAAAAAATCGTACTGTGTATTGTGGATGTAGCAGAGTTGTATGTGTGTAATGTACAGACTCCTGTACTGTATGTGTATTGTGGATGCAGCAGAGCTGTATGTGTGTAATGTACACGCTCCTGTACTGTATGTGTATTGTGGATGTAGCAGAGCTGTATGTGTGTAATGTACACGCTCCTGTACTGTATGTGTATTGTGGATGTAGCAGAGCTGTATGTGTGTAATGTACACGCTCCTGTACTGTATGTGTATTGTGGATGTAGCAGAGCTGTGTGTGTGTAATGTACACGCTCTTGTACTGTATGTGTATTGTAGATGTAGCAGAGCTGTATGTGTGTAATGTACACACTCCTGTACTGTATGTGTATTCTAGATGTAGTAGAGCTGTATGTGTGTAATGTACACGCTCCTGTACTGTATGTGTATTGTGGATGTAGCAGAGCTGTATGTGTGTAATGTACACGCTCCTGTACTGTATGTGTATCGTGGATGTAGCAGAGCTGTATGTGTGTAATTTACATGCTCCTGTACTGTATGTGTATTGCGGAGCAGCAGAGCTGTATGTGTGTGTTGTGCATGTAGAGACCTGTGTGTATCCCTGATTGAGGGCTGTGAATAATAATCCTCCCCAACAGGCCCTGACTGTAACCTCCGCAGCGGCCCCAGCAGCAATAGGGTTCCCCCACAGCAGACCCAGCAGCAATAGGGTTCCCCCACAGTGGCCCCAGAACCAATAGGGTTCCCCCACAGTGACCCCAGCACCAATAGGGTTCCCCTACAGCGGCCCCAGCATAGAATCACAGAACGGTAGAGTTGGAAGGGACCTCCAGAGTCATCAGATCCAACCCCCTGTTCAGTGCAGGATTCATTAAATCATCCCAGAAAGATATTTGTCCAGCCTTTGTTTGAACACTTCAACTGAAAGAGAACTCACCACCTACCATGGCAACCTGTTCCATTCATTGATCACCCTCACTATCAGAAGGTTTTTTTCTAATATCTAATTTGTGTCTCCTCCTTTTCAGTTTCATCCCTTTGCTTCTAGTCTTTCCTTGTGCAGATGAGAAAAGGGCTGATCCCTCTGCACTGTAACAGCCCTTCAGATATTTGCAGACAGCTATTAAGTCTCCTCTCAGCCTTCTCTTCTTCAAGCTAAACATTCCCAGATCCTTTAACCGTTCCTCGTAGGACAGGATTTGCACACCGCTTACCATCTTGGTAACTGTTATTTGCACTTGCTCCAGTTTGTCCATGTCTCTTTTAAAGTGGGGTGCCCAGAACTGGACCCAGTATTCCAGATGAGGTCTGACTAAGGAACAGTAGAGGAGGATAATAACTTCACGTGATCTAGACTCTATGCTTCTCTTAATACATCCCACAATTGTGTTTGCCTTTTTGGCTGCTGCATCACATTGTTGACTCATGTTCAGTCTATGATCTATTAGTATACCCAAGTCCTTTTCACATTGCTGCTGTTTAGCCCAATTCCTCCCATTCTGTATGTGCTTTTTTCATTTTTCTTGCCCAGATGTAGGACTTTGCATAGTTGCCGCCCACTGTTCAAACTTTTCCTGATCCCTTTGAATACTCTCTCTCTCTTCCCTAGTGTTAGCTATCCCTCCTAGATTTGTGTCATCAGCAAATTTGATCAGTTTCCCATCAATTCCTTCCTCCAGATCATTTAAGCATGTTGAACAACACTGAGCCTAGGACAGAGCCTTGTGGTACCACACTTGATACATTCTTCCACTTGAATGTGCAGCCATTTAGGACCACTTTTTGAGTACGATCACTTAGCCAGTTGTGAATCTACATAACAGTTGCCTTGTCAATCCCATATTTGGTCATTTTTTTCAATAAGTATGGTATGAGATACTTTGTCAAATGCTTTACTAAGGTCAAGATATACTATATCAACTGCATTTTCCTGATCAACCCAGTGGGTGATTCTGTCATAGAAAGAAATTTGATTCGTCTCACATGACTTGTTTGTTACAAACCCATGCTGGCTCTGGTTAATTACTCCATTTTCATCCAAGTACTTGCATACATGCTGTTTAATAATTTGTTCAAAGAGCTTTACCAGTATAGAAGTCAGGCTCACAGGCCTGTAGTTTCCTGGATCCAGCTTCTTCCTTTTCTTGAAGATAGGGACAATAATTTGCCATAGTGTTATAGGTTGTAATTTATCTGGACCTTGAGACTTGAATTGATTTAAGTTATCTAACTGCTCCCTCACCATCTCTCAGCTTACAGATAGCCTGCATTCTTTTATTTCCCCAATAGCACAGGGAAGATCAGTTGATGGTCCATCTACTTTATGAGAGAAAACAGATACAAAATAGGAATTTAAAAGTTCGGCCTTCTCAACATCATTCATCATTTTAATCTTGTATGCATCCAACAGCATCGTTGACTTTTCTTTTGCTTTTTATTCCCCCCTCAATCCATTTGATAAACATATCTTTCTTGCTTTTTAACATGTGTGCAAGTTCTGTGTTCATCCATCCTGGACTCTTTAAATGCTTCCCATTCTTCCTTCTTTTAGGGATTGTTAACAATTGTGCTTTGAGAATCTCATTTCGCAATATTTCCCAACCTTCTTGGACATTTTTGTCCTTAAGAACATACAGCCATTGGATTCTTCCTCCCCTCTTTCTGACTTCATTAAAATCTGCCTTTCTGAAATCCAACCTTGAGGTCTGAGTTTTCTCAGATCTTCCTCCCGTTTGTATCCAAATTCAAGGATAGCATGATCACTGCCTTCTAAGGTCCCGGCCACCCTTACTTCCTCAACCATTCCCTCCGTGTTGGTAAGAATTAGGTCCAAGATAGCAGATCCCCTCGTTTTCTTTTCTACCTTTTGGAAGATTAAAATGTCAGCAAGAGCGGATAAGAATTTGTTGGATCCATTACTTTTACCTGAGAGAGATTCTCAACAAATGTCTGGATGGTAAAATCTCCCATAATCACGATGTTGTGCTTTTTTGAGAGCTTGGCCATCGCTGTAGAAAGAGTTCCTCCATATCTTCTGCTTGTCCAGGTGGCCTATAGTAAATGCCTACAATAGTGTCCGTTCTGTTGGTCTCTCCTTGTATTCTTACCCAGTTTCTACAGAACTACCATGCTCTGAAGCTTGAATCTCTGTGGAGATGAATGTTTTCCTAACATACAACGCAAAACCTCCTCCCCTTTTTTTAAGTCTTTTTTTTTTTTATAAATAAGTTGTATCCCTCAAGCCTTGTACTCCAATCATGTGTATCATCCCACCAAGTTTCTGTGATGCCTATGACATCATATTTCTCTTCCTGTGTTAGGAGCTCCAATTCTCTTTGTTAGTTTCCCATGCTCTGTGCATTTGTGTAAAAACATGTTAGTTTGTGATCGGTGTCTCTTGCTCCTCTACTTTTCTTTTGAATTCTTTGTCTTTGTTCTTCCTTTCCACTTCTAATAACAAGGTTCTCAAATGTATTAATTAGCTGTATATTTTTACCTGGCCTTTCACCTTCCTTCCCATATTGTTCTAGTTAAAGCTGTCCTAATGAGTGAAGCAAGGCGCCCACCAAATATATACTTACCGATTTTTGTAAGGGGCAACATGTCTCTGGAAAGCAGTCCATCATATAGGTAATTCACTCCATGGTCTATAAATCCAAATCTTTGCTGGCGGCACAATCGACATAGCCAGTTCACCTGTAGAATCCTATTCCATCTTCTTATTTCATGGCCATCCACTGGGAGGATGGATGAGAAGACCACCTGTACACCTAGTTCCTTCACCGTCTTTCCGAGGTCTTCAAAGCCTCTGCAGATAGTTGCAAGGTCCTTTTTTGCAGTGTCATTTGTCCCTACATGTATTTGCAGGAATGGATCGTGTTCTGTAGGACAGAAGAGTCTTGACAGCTTATCAGACACATCTTTTATTTGTACACCTGGCAGACAGCACACCTCTCGTGAGGTGTCAGGTCTGCAGACAGCAGTCTCTGTTCCTCTCAATAGGGAATCCCTCACAACCGCCACTATCCTTTTCTTTTTCACAACAGCACTTCTTTTTTTCCATTCAAGAGGACTCTGTGTGCTTACTACACTGCTCTTTGTGGGTAGAGTCATTTCTTGCTGTACCTCTTTCTCCTCTGCTCTGTTCTTTGTGGGTAGAGTCATTTCTTGCTGTACCCTTTTCTCCTCTGCTCTGCTCCTTGTGGGTGGAGTCATTTCTTGCTGTACCTCTTTCTCCTCTGCTTTGTTCTTTGTGGGTAGAGTCATTTCTTGCTGTACCCCTTTCTCCTTCTGCTCAGCAGCCAGTACCAGCTCCCCCTACGTGAGAACCTGGTACCGGTTCCCAAGCAGTATGGGTGCTGGCTGACTCCTGATCTTCCTGCTTCTTTGGGTCACATGCTTCCATTCCTCGGCTTCTGCAGCTACACTGGACATTTCTTTTCTTTCAACATTTTGAAGACTTTCTTCTGCTCTGTCAAGGAAATCCTCACCTTCTTTAATAAGTTTTAGTGTAGCTTTTCTCTCCCGAAGACTCTGCACCTTTTCCTCCAGTAGAGACACAAGCTTGCATTTCTGGCAGGTGACGTTTGGCTTTTCCTCTGGTAGGTCAGTAAACATATAGCATACGTTGCAGCTCACCATGTGGCTCCTCTCCTTTTCCATGTTGTCAGTTGATGTCACTTCCGAACTTCTAAAAGTCAAAAATTGTAATAAAGGTATATAACCTATAAGATACTACCAAGTGTACAACTTTGCGCACCTAATGGCACACGGTCTGGTGATATTCTCCAAGCAGCTAAACCCAGCAATCTTCACACTTACAGTGATTCTTTGCTCTTCCCAGAATGCACAGGCAATATGCAAATGATCTTCCTGCAGCTCCATTCTCTGGTTTGGCGATGTCCTCCAAGCAGCTAGACCTGGCTAATCCCGGCAATGCTTTCTCATCACAGAATGCACAAAGAATATGAAAATGATCTTCCTGCAGCTCCAATCTCTGGTCTGGCGATGTTTTCCGAGTAGCTAGACCTGGCCAATCCCAGCAATCTTCCCACTTGCAGTGATTCTTTGCTCTTCCCAGAATGCACAGGGAATATGCAAATGATCTTCCTGCAGCTCTAATCTCTGGTCTAATCAGCAGCAATGGGGCTTGCCCCACAGTGTGCCAGCAGCAATTGGGCCCCCCATGGTGGCCCCAGAAGCAATAGTGTCACCATCAGCAGCCCCAGTAGTAATAGTGACCCCCTGAAACCATTATACTTACCTCTTGCTTATCTTCTAAGCTCCACTGCTCCTCTGCTCCACTCAATCAGGACTCCCACAGATCTCCAGCCTCAGAGCCGGACAGCCATAAGCTTCCAGGACCTGTGATGATCTCACTGTCATGTGATCACCGGTGTGGGAGGAGTCAATGATCACATGACCAGAGGGGATCAGTGTCTGCAGGACTCGGGGTTTACTGAGTATTGTGGATAGAGAACACACGAATGGATCCACATAGAGCTTAGAATAATTACATTAGATAGACTTTATTACAAGACAGACTAATAGTTACAAACACACACATATATATATATATATATATATATATACACACACCTATATATAGTGGGAGAAGAGTACCTGGATGACAGGAACAGGACTGAACAATGGAATAACAAGTCATTCCCGATACAAATAGGATAACAATATATACCACAGTGGATCTGCTGAGTCATATATAATACAAGCAAGGCAATGAATTAGGACCGACTGATGACACAAAGCATAAATACCAAGCTGTTACCACCTGCCAGCCCGCCCTGTATCCTGAGCCCCAACGCACATGTTGCATCTGCTTTCTGATGGGGGCACGGTAACCATGACTGATCGTGTTTAAATAGTCTCCTAAACAACCTATCACGGAGCGCCTGATGTATCACATGACTCCAAAGAACACACCCTCCAGCATGCCTCCCAAAGAGGTAGATGTTATCTGACTCGCTTGTTTGTATGTGCACAGCTATAAGCACACTAACTAAGGTGCCCGTCTCCAAGACAGAAAACTGGAGTTCAAGTCCCCAATGTATATAGTCAATAGTGAATAAATGCACAATGTATATAGAACATAAATATATTAAAAAGTGGATGTAGCAGAGCTGTATGTGTGTAATGTACACGCTCCTGTACTGTATGTGTATTGTGGATGTAGCAGAGCTGTATGTGTGTAATGTACACGCTCCTGTACTGTATGTGTATTGTGGATGTAGCAGAGCTGTATGTGTGTAATGTACACGACCCTGTACTGTATGTGTATTGTGGATGTAGCAGAGATGTATGTGTGTAATGTACACGCTCCTGTACTGTATGTGTATTGTGGATGTAGCAGAGCTGTATGTGTGTAATGTACACGCTCCTGTACTGTGTGTATTGTGGATGTAGCAGAGCTGTATGTGTGTAATGTACACGACCCTGTACTGTATGTGTATTGTGGATGTAGCAGAGATGTATGTGTGTAATGTACACGCTCCTGTACTGTATGTGTATTGTGGATGTAGCAGAGCTGTATGTGTGTAATGTACACGCTCCTGTACTGTGTGTATTGTGGATGTAGCAGAGCTGTATGTGTGTAATGTACACGCTCCTGTACTGTATGTGTATTGTGGATGTAGCAGTGCTGTATGTGTGTAATGTACACGCTCCTGTACTGTATGTGTACTGTGGTGGTGCTGGCGAAAGCTGCTGTGTATACCCTGGACAGTAAGAGTGACAGAGAAGCCCTGACTTGTATAAGACCTGATATATCACTGGAGGGCAAGATGCCCAGAGTCACGTTTGCAAAGTCGCTTGAAAATCTATAATGCTTGGAGAGATCAATGACAATAGAAGACTGGGCCGCCAAAGGACACGATGGCTGATACTGTCAAGCATATCACTCAACTGAATAATCTTCCTTGGATATTGCTCTCTGGATAATCTTCCTTGCCGAATCCTTTCTACCTCTTTATTGCTTTTGATCTTGTTCCTTCCTCTTTGACTTCATCTTGCTGCTAATTAGGACTTTTTGTAAAGCCTTGCCTTTCCACCCACTCCTTGCATAATTATTCTACTCAACAGCCTTGATTGATCAAGCTTCACTTCTGCCTGCTCCTCTGCTGTCATGACAAGACCTCCTGATACCGACTTCTGGCTTACCATCTGACTATATTACCTGCCTCATCCATCTGTACTGCAAACAGAGACCTCAAGTTTCAAACCCCAGGCTTCCCATCTTACTATGTTACCCGTCTCATCCATCTCTACTGTAAACAGAGACCTCTTGTTGCTGACTCCTGGTTTGTCCCTGACTATTCTCCAGACCTGTGGCTACTGCACCTGAGGATTCATCTCAGTGCCTGAAACCACTACAAAATAAACATGAAGCCCGTAGTAGCCACGCTAAGAAAACAGATTACGGAGCTCCAGGATTTTTGTGCCTCCTACCAGAAAAAGTTTGTTAGTATGCAACGAGAGATTGAGGAATCAAAGAGGCAACTCCTGGGGATGCGCAATTGAGCCCCAGACATCCCCATGCCACTGCTAGTGAAATTAGCAGGAGATCTTCGCCAATACTGAGGTTTCCTAAATCTATGCTGAATCTGTTTTCAGATGCAGCCCACCTTGTTTACCAGTGACTGATAAAAGGTATTGTTTATCAACACTTCTGCTGGGGATTATAGGTAAAGGAAAACTTGTCAGAGTGGAGACCCTTCATAACCTGGAAGATTTCATTCAGCTGTGCATCCGAATTGACTAGAATTGTCTGTGCACCAAAACCCCTTACTCCTTCAGTCAATCCACATTGAGTCCCACGAAACCGCACCAGAACCGATGCAGTTCTATGTCATCCACAATCACCTTTCCACCTCTGAAAAATAAGGCGTTGTGTTGAAAATCTGTGACTTTATTGTGAAAGGTCGGGACATTATACCCTAAACTGTCCAAACAAGTTCTAAAGGACTGTTGCAGAGGTTCTGGGATTGCTGCCTTGCTGATAGTCTGGTGCAGGTTTTGCAGGTGGTTCGCCATCCTTTGGCTCCAGTGGGTGTGGCATTAGGTAAGACGTGCTTAGTCACACCTGTGGGTAATTATCAGGGCTATTTAGCTTGGCCTGATATGGAGCTGAATTGCTGTAGAATCTTCAGTCTGCCCTGACTGTGGTTGCAGTCAGTGCTTAGTCCTGGATCTCTCCTTTGCCTACTGCGTCTCAAAGCCAAGTCTGCGATTCTTTTCATTTCTGTATTGTTTTTTAGGTTATTCCCCTGTTCTACATATGGTTAACTAAGGGCCGATGTACAAGGTCAGGTATGTCCCTGTCAGGATGAATTGCCTGTGTTTAGACAGGTTCCGTTTCTGTGTTGTTTATATAGGGATATAGTTCCCATACTTTGGTTTGGTTTATTATCTCGGGTTTATTATCACGAGCATTGAATATGTCATAAATAGGAAAAGTTAATGGGTCCCAACTCGATTATTTAATTCTAAGCGCAAAAGAATTAGCGTCCAAATTTTACGTACGGAATCTAAATCTCTCACCTTCCAGTGTCATAGAAACGTGAAATTTGGAACGGGCATTGATTATTTCCAAAATAGGAAAAGTTATTGTGTCCCAACTCGATTATTTAATTTTAGCGCAAAAGAATTAGCGTCAAAATTTTACGGATATAATCTAATTCTCTCACTTCCCAATGTCATAGAAACATGAAATTTGGCACGAGCAATATGTCATAAATAGGAAAAGTTAATGGATCCCAACTCGATTATTCAATTCTAGCACAAAAGAACTACCGTCCAAATTGTACTTACGGAATCTAATTCTCTTACTTCTTGGTGTAATAGAAACTTGAAATTTGGCACGAGCATTGATTATGTCATAAATAGGAAAAGTTAATGGGTCCCAACTCGATAGTTCAATTCTATGCGCAAAAGAATTAGCGTCCAAATTTTACGTACGGAATGTAATTCTCTCACTTTCCGCTGTCATAGAAACATGAAATTTGGAACGGGCATTGATTATGTCATAAATAGGAAAAGTTAATGGGTCCCAACTCGATTATTCAATTCTAAGTGCAAAAGAATTAGCGTCCACATTTTACGTACGAAATCTAATTCTCTCACTTCTTGGTGTAATAGAAACATGAAATTTGGCACGAGCATTGATTATGTCATAAATAGGAAAAGTTAATGGGTCCCACCTCGATTGTTCAATTCTATGCGCAAAAGAATTAGCGTCCAAATTTCACGTATGAAATCTAATTCTCTCACTTCACGATGTCATAGAAACTTGAAACTTGGCACGGCCATTGATTGTGTCATAAATATGAAAAATTAATGGGTCCCAACTCGATTATTCAATTCTAAGCGCAAAACAATTAGCGTCCAAATTTTACGTATGTAATCTAATTCTCTCCCTTCTTGGTGTCAAAGAAACGTAAAATTTGGCACGGGCATTGATTATGTCATAAATAGGAAAAGTTAATAGGTCCCAACTCGATTATTCAATTCTGAGCGCAAAAGAATTAGCGTCGAAATTTTACATACGGAATCAAATTCTCTCACTTCCCAATGTCATTTTATATAAAGGAAATGTCGCATGGTTACCTCCACGTGGTGTTTCCTGGGTAACGCAGAGAACTATGTAAAATGGTGAACATATTTTTTTCCCGGTATCTCTAAAGTAACCACGACTTCATAAAATTTTCCGTGTGAACACCAGATAAACACCAGTAGCAAATTAACTCGGGCGAAGCCGGGTATATCAGCTAGTAATATATATATTGATTATTATTAGAGATGAGCGAACGTACTCGTCCGAGCTTGATACTCATTCGAGTATTAGCGTGTTCGAGATGCTAGTTACTCGTAACGAGTACCACGCGATGTTCGGGTTACTTTCACTTTCATCTCTGAGACGTTAGCGCGCTTTTCTGGCCAATAGAAAGACAGGGAAGGCATTACAACTTCCCCCTGCGACGTTCAAGCCCTATACCACCCCCCTGCAGTGAGTGGCTGGCGAGATCAGGTGTCACCCGAGTATAAAAATCGGCCCCTCCCGCGGCTCGCCACAGATGCGTTCTGACATACTTTAGGGAAAGTGCTATCTTGGTGGAGCTGCTATAGGGAGAGTGTTAGGAGTATTTTAGGCTTCAAGAACCCCAACGGTCCTTCTTAGGGCCACATCTAACCGTGTGCAGTACTGTGGAGGCTGCTTTTTGCAGTGTTGCACTTTTTTTTTGTTGGTATATCGGCCGTGCAGAGCATTGCGCCCTGCAGTAATACTCCAGGGCCAGAAGCGCTTAGGCAGGGACAGAAGACATATTGATTGAATATAGGCAGTGGGCCTTTGCAAAAAACATTTGGGGAAAAAAATCTATTTGGGCTGCCTGTGAGTGTCCTCAGTGTTCTGGGTCTCTGCTGGGTGTAGTAGTTCTCCAAATTCATACGCAGCCAGCTAAGTGTTACAGCAGGCTTGCGCAAAATTATTTCCTGGCGTTCCGTAAGCGAAGTCAGCCTCCAACCACAGGCCAATAAGCGGCACATTTAATTACAGTGTTCTGTTTCTGCATTACTGGTAATACAACATGCTGAGGGGTAGGGGTAGGCCTAGAGGACGTGGGCGAGGACGCGGAGGCCCAAGTCAGGGTGTGGGCACAGGCCGAGCTCCTGATCCAGGTATATCGCAGCCGACTGCTGCGGGATTAGGAGAGAGGCACGTTTCTGGCGTCCCCACATTCATCGCACAATTAATGGGTCCACGCGGTGGACCTTTATTAGAAAATGAGCAGTGTGAGCAGGTCCTGTCGTGGATGGCAGAAAGTGCATCCAGCAATCTATCGTCCACCCACAGTTCTGCGCCGTCCACTGCTGCAACTCAGAATCCTCTGGCTGCTGCTCCTCCTTCCTCCCAGCCTCCTCACTCCATTACAATGACACATTCTGAGGAGCGGGCAGACTCCCAGGAACTGTTCTCGGGCCCCTGCTCAGATTGGGCAGCAGTGGTTCCTCTCCCACCAGAGGAGTTTATCGTGACTGATGCCCAACCATTGGAAAGTTCCCGGGGTCCGGGGGATGAGGCTGGGGACTTCCGGCAACTGTCTCAAGACCTTTCAGTGGGTGAGGAGGACGATGACGATGAGACACAGTTGTCTATCAGTGAGGTAGTAGTAAGGGCAGTAAGGCCGAGGGAGGAGCGCACAGAGGATTCGGAGGAAGAGCAGCAGGACAATCAGGTGACTGACCCCACCTGGTTTGCTACGCCTACTGAGGACAGGTCTTCAGAGGGGGAGGCAAGGGCAGCAGCAGGGCAGGTTGCAAGAGGCAGTGCAGTGTCCAGGGGTAGAGGCAGGGCCAGACCGAATAATCCACCAACTGTTTCCCAAAGCGCCCCCTCGCGCCATGCCACCCTGCAGAGCCGAGGTGCTCAAAGGTCTGGCAGTTTTTCACTGAGAGTGCAGACGACCGACGAACAGTGGTGTGCAACCTTTGTCGCGCCAAGATCAGCTGGGGAGCCACCACCACCAGCCTCACCACCACCAGCATGGGCAGACATATGATGGCAAAGCACCCCACAAGGTGGGACGAAGGCCGTTCACCACCTCCGGTTTGCACCACTGTATCTCCCCCTGTGCCCGAACCTGCCACTGAGATCCAACCCCCCTCTGAGGACACAGGCACTACCGTCTCCTGGCCTGCACCCACACCCTCACCTCCGCTGTCCTCGGCCCCATCCACCAATGTCTGTCAGCGCACCGTCCAGCTGTCGCTAGCGCAAGTATTTGAGCGCAAGCGCAAGTACGCCACCACGCACCCGCACGCTCAAGCGTTAAACGTGCACATTGCCAAATTTATCAGCCTGGAGATGCTGCCGTATAGGGTTGTGGAAACGGAGTCTTTCAAAAATATGATGGCGGCGGCCCCGCGCTATTCAGTTCCCAGTCGCCACTACTTTTCCCGATGTGCCGTCCCAGCCCTGCACGACCACGTCTCCCGCAACATTGTACGCGCCCTCACCAACGCGGTTACTGCCAAGGTCCACTTAACAACGGACACAGGGACAAACACAGGCGGGCAGGGCCACTATATCTCCCTGACGGCACATTGGGTGAATTTAGTGTAGGCTGGGACAGAGTCAGAGCCTGGGACCGCTCACGTCCTACCCACCCCCAGAATTGCGGGCCCCAGCTCGGTGGTGGTATCTGCGGCGGTGTATGCTTCCTCCACTAAACCACCCTCCTCCTTCTCCTCCTCCAACGCAACCTCTGTCTCGCAATCAAGATGTGTCAGCAGCAGCACGTCGCCAGCAGTCGGTGTCGCGCGGCATGGCATCACAGCGGTGGGCAAGCGTCAGCAGGCCGTGCTGAAACTACTCAGCTTAGGAGATAAGAGGCACACGGCCCACGAACTGTTGCAGGGTCTGACAGAGCAGACCGACCGCTGGCTTGCGCCGCTGAGCCTCCAACCGGGCATGGTCGTGTGTGATAACGGCCGTAACCTGGTGGCGGCTCTGCAGCTCGGCAGCCTTACGCACGTGCCATGCCTGGCCCACGTCTTTAATTTGGTGGTTCAGCGCTTTCTGAAAAGCTACCCACGCTTGACAGACCTGCTCGGAAAGGTGCGCCGACTCTGCGCACATTTCCGCAAGTCCCACACAGACGCTGCCACCCTGCAACATCGGTTTAATCTGCCAGTGCACCGACTGCTGTGCAACGTGCCCACACGGTGGAACTCTACGCTCCACATGTTGGCCAGACTCTATGAGTAGCGTAGAGCTATAGTGGAATACCAACTCCAACATGGGCGGCGCAGTGGGAGTCAGCCTCCTCAATTCTTTTCAGAAGAGTGGGCCTGGTTGGCAGACATCTGCCAGGTCCTTGGAAAGTTTGAGGAGTCTACCCAGGTGGTGAGGGGCGATGCTGTAATCATTAGCGTCACCATTCCTCTGCTATGCCTCTTGAGAAGTTCCCTGCAAAGCATAAAGGCAGATGCTTTGCGCTCGGAAACAGAGCCGGGGAAAGACAGTATGTCGCTGGATAGTCAGAGCACCCTCCTGTCTATATCTCAGCGCGTTGAGGAGGAGGAGCATGAGGAGGAGGGGGAAGAGACAGCTTGGCCCACTGCTGAGGGTACCCATGCTGCTTGCCTGTCATCCTTTCAGCGTGTATGGCCTGAGGAGGAGCAGGAGGAGGAGGAGGATCCTGAAAGTGATCTTCCTAGTGAGGACAGCCATGTGTTGCGTACAGGTACCCTGGCACACATGGCTGACTTTATGTTAGGATGCCTTTCTCGTGACCCTTGCGTTACACGCATTCTGGCCACTACGGATTACTGGGTGTACACACTGCTTGACCCACGGTATAAGGAGAACCTTTCCACTTTCATACCCGAAGAGGAAAGGGGTTCGAGAGTGATGCTATACCACAGGACCCTGGCGAACAAACTGATAGTAAAATTCCCATCCGACAGCACTAGTGGCCGAAGGCGCAGTTCCGAGAGCCAGGTAGCAGGGGAGGCGCGGAGATCAGGCAGCATGTACAGCACAGGCAGGGGAACACTCTCTAAGGCCCTGGACAGCTTTCTGGCTCCCCAGCAAGACTGTGTCACCGCTCCCCAGTCAAGGCTGAGTCGGCGGGAGCACTGTAAAAGGATGGTGAGGGAGTACGTAGCCGATCGCACGACCGTCCTCCGTGACGCCTCTGCCCCCTACAACTACTGGGTGTCGAAGCTGGACACGTGGCCTGAACTCGCGCTGTATGCCCTGGAGGTGCTTGCTTGTCCTGTGGCTAGCGTCTTGTCAGAGAGGGTGTTTAGTGCGGCTGGGTGAATCATCACGGATAAGCGTACCCGCCTGTCAACCGACAGTGCCGACAGGCTTACACTCATCAAGATGAACAAAGCCTGGATTTCCCCAGACTTCTCTTCTCCACCAGCGGACAGCAGCGATACCTAAACAATACGTAGGCTGCACCCGCGGATGAAAGCATCGTTCTCTATCCCCATCAAAAACGGGGACCTTTTTGCTTCATCAATCTGTGTATAATATTCCTCCTCCTCCTCCTGCTCCTCCTCCTGAAACCTGACGTAATCACGCCGAACGGGCAATTTTTCTTAGGCCCACAAGGCCAAGTCATATAATTTTTGTAAACAATTTTTATACGTTTCAATGCTCATTAAACTTTCACCTGAACCAATTTTTATTTTAACTGGGCTGCCTCCAGGCCTAGTTACCAATTAAGCCACATTAACCAAAGCGATTAATGGGTTTCACCTGCCCTCTTGGTTGGGCATGGGCAATTTTTCTGAGGTACATTAGTACTGTTGGTACACCAATTTTTGGGGGCCCTCGCCTACAGTGTAATCAAACGAATTTTTAGCCCACCTGCATTACAGCTGACGTTACATCAGCTGTGTTGGGCACTGCAATGGGATATATTTATGTACCGCCGGTGGCTTCCTGGCACCCACCCATGCTGTCGGTCCACAGGGAGTTGTAACTGCATGTGTCTACTTCTAAAGAACCCCAGTCTGACTGGGGCATGCAGTGTGGGCCGAAGCCCACCTGCATTAAGCACGACATTACCTCAGCTGTGTTGGGCAATGCAATGGGATATATTTATGTACCGCCGCTGGCTTCCTGGCACCCACCCATGCTGTCGGTCCACAGGGAGTTGTAACTGCATGTGTCTACTTCTAAAGAACCCCAGTCTGACTGGGGCATGCAGTGTGGGCCGAAGCCCACCTGCATTTAATCGGACGTTACCTCAGCTGTGATGGGCACTGCAATGGGATACATTAATGTACAGCCGGTGGGTTCCAGGGAGCCACCCATGCTGTGGGTGCACACGGAATTCCTATGGCGGAGTTGTACCTGCCTGTGACTATTTATAAAAAACCGCGGTCTGACTGGGGCATGCAGACACCTTGACAGAATGAATAGTGTGTGGCACATAGGTTCCCCATTGCTATGCCCACGTGTGCAGCTCCTGATGCCGGTGGCACAGGATTATATTTCTCATTGCTTCTGTACAGCATTGTGGGCTATTGTACCGCCCCTTTTAAAGAGGGTCGCTGTCTAGCCGTGCCAACCCTCTGCAGTGTGTGCCTTCGGTTCCTCATCATGGCAGACACACTTATAAATAGACATGAGGGTGGCGTGGCATGAGGGCAGCTGAAGGCTGGACAGGGACAGTTTGGTGTGCGCTGTGGACACTGGGTCGTGGGGGGGTGGGGGGGTTGGGCAGCATGTAACCCAGGAGAAGTGGCAGCGGAGTGTCATGCAGGCAGTGATTGTGCTTTGTTGGAGGTAGTGTGGTGCTTAGCTAAGGTATGCATTGCTAATGAGGGCTTTTCAGAAGTAAAAGTTGTTGGGAGGGGGGGGCACTCTTGCCGCTATTGTGGCTTAATAGTGGGACCTGTGAACTTGAGATGCAGCCCAACATGTAGCCCCTTACCTGCCCTATCTGTTTCTGTGTCGTTCCCATCACTTTCTTGAATTGCTCAGATTTTCACAAATGAAAACCTTAGCGAGCATCGGCGATATACAAAAATGCTCGGGTCGCCCATTGACTTCAATGGGGTTCGTTATTCGAAACGAACCCTCGAGCATCGCGAAAAGTTTGTCCCGAGTAACGAGCACCCAAGCATTTTGGTGCTCGCTCATCTCTAATTCTTAGTCATGTGACTGTACAAGCCTGACATGAATTATTATGCTATATGAATTATGCTATATCATACTATATCATATCTATATATAAAGCTGAAAGCCCTCACTGACTGACTCACTGACTGACTCACTGACTGACTCACTGACTGACTCACTGACTGACTCACTGACTGACTCACTGACTGACTCACTGACTGACTCGCCAAAAGTTCTCCAACTTCCCGATGTCGTAGAAACATGAAATTTGGCGCAAGCATAGATTATCTCCAAAATAGGAAAAGAAATTGGGTCCCAACTCGATTATTCAATTCTAGCGCAAAAGAATTGGCGTCGAAATTTAACGTACATAATCTAAATCACTCACTTCCCAATGTCATAGAAACGGGAAATTTGGCACAGGCATTGATTATGTCATAAATAGGAAAAGTTAATAGGTCCCAACTCCATTATTCAATTCTAGCGCAAAAGAATAGGCGTCGAAATTTTACGTGCGGAATGTAATTTTTTCACTTTCCGGTGTCATAGAAACGGGAAATTTGGCAGGAGCATTGATTATGTCATAAATAGGAAAAGTTAATGGGTCCCAACTCGATTATTTAATTCTATGCGCAAAACAATTAGCGTCCAAATTTTACGTACGGAATGTAATTTTTTCACTTTCCGGTGTCATAGAAATGGGAAATTTGGCAGGAGCATTGATTATGGCATAAATAGGAAAAGCTAATGCGTCCCAACTCGATTATTCAATTATAAGCGCAAAAGAATAAGTGTGCAAATTTTATGTACGTAATCAAATTCTCTCACTTCCTGATGTCATTTTATATAAAGGAAACGTTGCATGGTTACCTCCACGTGGTATTTCCTGGGTAACGCAGAGAACTATGCAAAACGGTGAACATATGTTTTTCCTCGGTATCTCTAAAGTAACCACGACTTCATAAGATTTTCCGTGTGAACACCAGATAAACACCAGTACCAAATTAACTCGGGCGAAGCCGGGTATATCAGCTAGTTATACTATATGCAGAATTAGTTTAGAACATGTTCGCTGTATTAGAATCTGGGTTTAAGTTCATATAGAATTAAATAAGGCAGCTGTTTTGTATTGTTTTTAATTATTTAAATATTTAAGGGAGTGATGTAACCCCCATAATCAGGTGATCGAGACTCCTTACCGAGTGGAAACGCGTCCTGTGTACACTGTCTACACAGTCTTACCCCCCTATTTCTCTTTTTGCCCTCCCCTAACTCCCTAGTTTAAACACTCCTCCAACCTTCTAACCATCTACTTCCCCAGCATAGCTGTACCCTCCCCATTGAGATGTATCCTGTCCCTATGGTAGAGCCTGTAGCTGACAGCAAAGTTAGCTCAGTTCTCCAGGAACCCAAACCCCTCTAGCTTATATCAACTCTGGAGCCACTTGTTGACCTCCCTAATCTCCTGCTGCCTTTTTGGTATGGCTTGTGGTACAGGTAGTATTTCCGAGAAAACTACTTTGGAGGACCTTGCCCTGAGCTTAGAACCTAGATCCCTGAAAACATTTTTGAGGGTCCTCCAGTGACCTTTAACTTTGTCATTGGTGCCATGTACCATGACCGCTGGATCCTCACCTGCTTCTCCCAGTAATCTGTCAACCCAATCCGTGATGTGCCTCGATGTGCCAGTCCCTCTTATAATTGAGTCCCCTGAGGGGCATGGCTTGGTCATCGAGCCGTGAGGACTTGGGTCTGTGAGCTCTGACTCTTAACTTTGCCATACAGTAGATCAACAGATTCCAGACCAGAATCTGACTGAATATCTAGCATGGGGAAGCAGACTGGCCTTTCGAACACAGCAGAAACTTCTTCCAGAAGGTATTTGCCCAAAGTAGAGGACGAAATGTCAGTGCCACATGGACTCACCTCAGCAGCATCCGCAGCTGTAACAGGATTAGGAGAGATAATGGCGGGCAGAGGTCAGGAGAAGAGCAGGAGGCACCGCTCTAACCTGGAGGGATTCTAGCAGAGCTGATTAAGGAGAGAAGAGGGGCTGACAGCATTGCTCTTGGCTTCCCGAAGCTCGCACAAAGTGCAGACACCAATGTAGGTGGGTTGAATGGTTTTAGGTTTCTTTATTAGTTATTTCTATTGTTAGGGCAGGAAAAACCGAATAGCTAGTCGTAATATTGTAAACCGCTTTTAAAGTACTGGACCTAGCCTTAGTACAGTTAGCTGAATTTATTTTTATTTATTATATATATATATATATTTGTTTTTTCTTACTTTTCTTTTCTGCCTTTACTCACCGAATGGACAAAAGGTTTCAATAATGACAATAAAAACCCTGTGAACCCTTCATGTAGCTGGCAAATCAAGTTCATAAGTAGAGATGAGCGAGCATACTCGCTAAGGACAATTGCTCGATCAAGCATTGTCCTTAGCGAGTACCTGCCTGCTTGGAAGAAAAGGCTCGGTTGCCAGCGGGGGTGACAGGTGAGTTGCGGCCATGAGCGGGGCGAGCAGGGGGGGAAGAGAGGGAGAGAGAGATCTCCCCTCCGTTCCTCCCCGCTCTCCCCTGCCGCTCCCCGCCGGCAGCCGAATCTTTGCTCCCGAGCGGGCAGGTACTCGCTAAGGGCAATGCTCGATCGAGTAATTTCCCTTAGTGACTATGCTCGTTCATCTCTATTCATAAGCAAGTGGATTTACTACACGCGTGATGACAAAGGAACCCAGGAAACGCGGTGCCAGTTTCAAAGACGGAACCTTCAATTTGAGATTTCTAGAAGACAAATATACCTTCTGTCCCATCCTGTAAGGTTCAAATACTGACAGACTCCTCCCACTACGCAACTGCAGACGAGCCCCCGTTGCTTCCAAGTTCTTCTGTACTTCTTTCCATACCCCCTGCAGCACATCTGTGGCGACATCAGCTGTAGGACAGGCAGACAGAGTAGAAATAGCTGTAAGGAAGCGAGGATGCTGACCATATATGCAAAGGAATGGAGATACCCCAGTGGAAGAACAAGTACAGTTCTTTAGTGCAAACTCTGCCAACGGCAGGAATTCTGCCCACTGATGAGCCTTTTCACTAGCAAACAACCGTAAATATTGCACTAACTCCTGGTTCTTCCGCTCCGTCTGACCATTAGTTTGCGGGTGGAATGCTGATGAGAAGCAAAGCGACGATCCCAGGTTTCTACAGAAGGCTCGCCAGAATTGCGAAACAAACTGAACACTGCGATCAGATATGATGTTCTTGGGAACATTGAATGATTTCTTGGAAAAATCTTGGAAAATTCGATTGCAGAAGGTAGCTTCTTTAACGCCACAAAATGTGCCATTTTTGAGAAATGGTCTACAACAACTAGGATAGTGGTGAAATTCTAAGACTCGGGTAGATCGGTGATAAAATCTACCGTTAAATGCGACCACGGATGAGAAGGCACTGGTAACGTCTCAGAGGCCCCTCCGAACGACGACTTTTACTGCACGCACACACAGAGCATCCCTTAAAGTCGCGGATCTCCAGAGACATGCCTGACCACCAGTAGTGTCTAGTACAAAGATCCAGAGTCCCCTGAACCCCTGGATGGCATGCGAGAACAGATGAGTGAGACTCTTCAATGACTCTAAGACGCAAGGTGTCTGGCACAAACCATCTGCCCTTCAGCACCCCCGAGGGAGAGTCCTGCTGACAATTTTGTAGATGAGGAACGAGATCAGATTCTACAGCTGCCACCACCACCTCAGGTGCCAGGATATTCTCGGGAGCCACTGTCTCACTTTCCGGCAAATCGAAACTCCGTGAGAGGGCGTCTGCCTTCACGTTCTTCTCCCCTGGAATATATGTAACGACGAGGTTAAAACTGGTGAAAAACAAGGCCCACCTGGCTTGATGAGCTGTGAGTCTCTTAGCGTTGTTTTTATGATCAGTATACACGTTAATGGGATGCCTTGCCCCCTCAAGATGGTGACGCCACTCTTCTAGAGACCACTTAATCACCAATAACTCACGATTACCCACGTTGTAGTTACGTTCCACCGAACTGAACTTCCGTGAGAAGAACGTACATGGATTATACCCAGATCTCCCGCTGACTTCCTAAGACAATATAGCCCCCGAGGTTATCTGGTCTAACCCATTGGGAGATTGCTACCACTTTATCAGACTCCATTTGAATCTCTGTGGGTGAAATCACATAACCAAGGAAAGACACTTGTTTAGTACTAAAAATGCATTTCTCCAACTTGACAAAAAGTTGGTACTCACGCAAACGGGTCAGGACCAGCCTCAGGCGCCGCGCATGTGAATCCCAGTCTGGGGAGTACACCAGAATGTCATCCAGATATATGACCAAAAATACCCCCAGGAAGTCGTGGAAGACCGTGTTCATAAAACCCTGGAACACAGCAGGGGCATTACAATGTCCGAAGGGCATGACTAGACATTCAAAATGTCTGAACGAGGTGTTGAACGCGGTTTTCCACTCATCACCCTTTCGGATGTGAATTAAATTGTAAGCCCCCTTAAGTCCAATTTGGAAAACCAGTGGGCCCCTACCACCTGACTCAATAAATCAGGGGCAAGGAGCACTGGCTCTTGACTGTAATTTTATTCAAGGCCCGATAATCCACACAAGGCCATAGTGTCCCGTCCTTCTTCTCTACAAAGAAGAGACCTGCATCGGCAGGGGACCTGGACGGCCTGATATGTCGTTTGGCCAGAGACTGTGAGATATAGGACTTAAGAGCTTTGTGCTCACGCCCTGACAAATTGAAAATGGCTCCCTTAGGGATAGGACAGTCGGGGATCAAATCAATATCACAGTCCCACTCCCTATGGGGAGGCAAAGTCTCAGACAGTTTCTTGGAAAATACTTCATAAAAATCGGACTAATACTCAGGAATAAGTATGGTATCTGCCGAACACATGGATATAGTAGCTAAGTGACTATGACAGGACAAGCCCCAATGTGTCAATTGCCGAGTGGACCAATCAAATCGGGGATTGTGCAGTGCTAACCAGGACATACCAAGCACTGCATCAACAGAAATCCTTTCCATTACCAAGAACGACAGATTCTCAGAATGGAGAACACCCACAGTGACCTGTAAAATGAGAGTCCTCCATTGTACAGCACCTGCAGACAGAGGGGTAGAATCAATACTAGTGAAGCGAATGGGAATCTTTAACGACGAGAATTCAGTCATCAGAGGTCTGACAAAACAAACTAATCAAATTGGCAGCAGCACCCGAATCAATAAAAGCTTGACCGGACCGAGTGAAATTCCGGAGGCCAATCTGACAAGGCACCAACAACTTAGGGAGTACGTGTGATCCTACGCGATCCTTCCAAAAATCGCCTAGGATCTGAAGTTTTCCGCCGGTTCAGACTGATATTGTAGACACTTCTGGGGACAGGTGGCTACACGCTGTCCGGCTTTCCCACAATAGAGGCAGAGACGATGAATCATCCTGAACCGTTGCCATTCCTCGGGACTTAACTGGTCCATTTCCTTAGGATCGGCACCAGAAGTCGGCATGGGAGAAGTGGGAGCGGGTCTGCTGGATTCTCGAGCCTTACGGCCCTGACATTCCTCTTTTCTAGATCTAAGCCCCGTCAGCTTTAACAGCCAATTCCATCGCAACATTAAGTGTCACGGAAGCGGGATGAGAAATGAGTAGATCCTTGACAGCGTCAGAAAGACACAACAAAAACACATCTTTAGGGGCGCTATCATTCCAAGAGGTTTCACCTGCATACAGTCTAAATTTAGAGCAATAGTCCTCTACCCACTGCTGCCCCTGACGTAGAGACATGTGATGAGATACCGCCAACCCCACACGGTTCGGCTCATCAAAAATACCTCCAAGTTCCCGAAAAAACAAATCAACTGATTGCAGGCAAGCTGAACTCTCGGGTAAGGAGTAGGCCCATGTCTGGGGGAACCCCGAAGTAAGCATATAATCAAGCCAACTTTCTGGGATTCTAAGCTGGAGGAGCAGGGCCACATCCAAAAATACAATCTACATGCCTGCCGAAAAACAAAAAACTTGCTCCTCTCCCCTGAAAATACCTCAGGAAGAGGACACTTGTGCTCAGTAATAGAAGGGGCAGTAGAAACATGCACTAACTCCCGCTGCTCCTGGGCCACCATACAACCGGACAGGTCTTGGATCTCGACCACTAAATCCTCCAACTGACTTGCGAGGGTACTCATGGCCTCCATTGGAGAGCAATTTTAAGCGCCAGTTATTATGTTACGGTATACTACCCTTGATACGCCAGTCCGGGTGCCCAAGATCTCACCCACAACCCCTGTCCCTGCCTACTTGCCTCCACTCCTGGCTAACCCCAGGCGGGCAACTGGGTGGCGGTCCCTACTCTCACTAGGGACCGAAAAAGGGACGCTGGCATACCTGGATGGAAAGGGTAGAACACCGACAGAAGAGGCAGATGTAAATAACCAACACGAACAATACTAAGCAGAACTGAGGCAGATAGAAAAACCTGGTGCATAATAGCAAAGTATAGCAGACAAGATGACAGAAGCAGGAGACCAACAGAGGCAGACTAGCTAGCACACTGAGGGAAAACAATAACTGGCAGTGATTGCAAGTCTCTGCCCAACCTTTAAACAAAAGCCTTTGCCCAGGGGTGGAGAGAGGGAGACATCCAACTCCCAACAGAACACAACAAAAGGGAGCTCGTGCATAGCAGCTGCACTCACAGGTGCACCACCAGCACCACGCCGCCCAGGTACCTGTGCCCCTGGTAGCCAGACAACAAGCTGGGGGACGCACCCCGACCACGGGACCCCGCACACCGCCGCATGGTAACACATCGCACATGTGAATTAACCCATAGGAAAGCATGGGCTTCACATACATCCAATTTGTAGCATTGCAGCAACACGACAAAAATCGCACAACTTTGTCGCCCGTGTGAACGAGGTCTCACAGACAAATATTATCCTGAGTGGTTCCATAGTACCAACGCGCACTCCAAGTTCAGTGGTGTCTATAATGATCCATAAATCTTTGAGGCATCAGGTCATGGGCAACTTGGTGGATCCAGAGGGGCGCTACATCTTTCTCAAAACACATATGGGTGGTAAGAATCTCATAATCTGCGACATATATCTCCCTAACACAGAGCAGAGCAGCCTAATACTCTGAAAACTAACAGTTTCCTGAGAGAGTTGTGCTGATAGGTGGTGATTTTAATTTTATGTTTGTTTCACAGATTGACTCCTCATATAAACAAGGTTGCCTTCCAGAGTTACATTTCCAAGCTATTAAGCAACTTCTCCATGATGCGCAGCCAGTAGACATATGGAGAATATTACACACCCAGGATAAAGACTACACATTCTTTTTGCATGCACACAATTCTTACAGTCATATACCCACCATGCCCTTACTTGGCATATATCTTCTACCATAGGAAGCAGTGTGGTCAGGATCATGCACCGGTCTCTCAATTTTTTAGAGATTGCGGGGATGGTTGGGAGTTCTGAATCGAACCGCGACTCTGACTCGAACTGCGCTGCAGTGGTTAATCTACCAATTAAAATGAAACTCAGAGGTTGCTCGTAAAGCTAAACAATCCCCTAACAGGCTGAATGATCTTATTACTACTAGACTTGAGCTCTCCTGGACAAACAAATATACCAAATACAGACAGCAAATCAAAAAATATGCTTATTGAGCCTGGGTCCAGACAGGTACACCCATTATAAGGTCTTAGCAGCACTGTATTGTGTAGTAACCTAGCCGGACTGGAAAGTAGTTGGGAGGAAGCCGGGTCATTATGAGGTGGTCACGGTTGCAGTACAGAGGATGAGGCAGGAATTGTAGTCAAGTGGAAGCCAAAGGTCAGCAACAGGTATCGATATGCAGTAGAGGAGCAGGAGGAACAGGAGCTTGATCAAGTGGTGGAACACAATAATCACACATTGAGGGAATGGCAAAGCCAGGCTTTTATAGGAGATACAATCAAGGCAAGAGGTGGGGTCAGGAACAGGAGGCACTGGCTAGATAGCTCGGATCAAAGAACAAGGAAAGTGTTCACAAGTTGGATAGATCAACAAAAAGGGTTAGTGCTTGCAGTACAAGAGGTTCCTGCTTCAAGTCGTGACACCCCACTTTTCTAAAACTTTTGAGGAACAGCTAATACTCTATTACAAAATAATTCAGTAGTATATTTCCATCTTTCCCGTTCCCGGCTCAGTCTTTATCCACACTTATTAGTTATGTGAAAGGATCCACCTATATGCGCTAGTTATAGACCAATCGTAAACATTAAGCTATTCTCTAAAGGTATGGCAAATAAACTAGGTCCTATCCTGCCAACTTTAGTACATGGAGATCAGGGGGTTCGTAGGGGAACGAGAGGCGAGGGACAACACCAATAAGACGATCCTCCTGTTAAAAAACAGAATTCCCACTATGTATAGTATCTTTAGACGCTGAAAAGCCTTTGACTCTGCACACTGGGGTTTCCTAAGGGCCTTGTTGGAGAAGATTGGCCCAAGGCCAGGCGTGTTAGGGAAGATTTTTGCCCTTTACAATGGACCTAGGGCATAGGTGAGGACTAACGGGATCCCGTCACCCCCATTTTCAATAGCAAACGGAACTAGACAGGGTTGCCTGCTGTCTCCAATGCTTTTTGCTCTAGAGTTGAAGCATCTGGCTGTGGCAGTGAGGTGGAACCCCAGCGTCCACGGTCTCTCAGTAGGGCCCAAAGAGTACAAAATGTCTTTGTATGCAGATGATATGCTATTGTATATTATGCAACCACGCATCTCCCTTCCTGCAATTTTTGCGGAAATTCTCAGGTTTCTCCGATTAAGCAACTTTAAAATTAATATGTCAAAATCAGAGGCACTGAACGAAACTAGCAACCTCCGCGGGAGGTCCAGATAATCACATTGTTTCCAATTTAAATGGAGGAACTCGAGCATTAAGTACCTGAGCACACATATACCCAGAAATATCGTCAATATATTCTCTAAACTATCTTCCATAACTAGAGCATACTATTAACCCCTTAGTGATGACCCCATTGCCTTTTTACGTCCTAGCTAAGTGGGCTTTAATCCTAAAGGACGTTAAAACATGCATCCTCTTTGGAAAACTGTTTCTCTCCTGTGTGAGTTCTCTGATGTATCACATGGGCCGATTTCCCTGCAAAACATTTCCCACATTCTGAACAAGAATATGGCTTCTCTCCTGTGTGAATTTTCTGATGTCTAACAAGCGCTGTTTTCCCTGTAAAACATTTCTCACATTTTGAACAAGAAAACAGTTTCTCTCCTGTGTGAGTTCTCTGATGTTCAACAAGGGCCGATTTCCCTGCAAAACATTTCCCACATTCTGAACATGAATATGGCTTCTCTCCTGTGTGAATTTTCTGATGTTTAACAAGCGCGGTTTTCCCTGTAAAACATTTCCCACATTCTAGACAAAAAAATGGCTTCTCTCCTGTGTGACTTCTTTGATGCGTAACAAGCTCAGAATTCACTACAAAACATTTCCCACATTCTGAACAAGAAAACGGCTTCTCTCCTGTGTGACTTCTCTGATGTGTAATAAGTTCTGTTTTCGCTGCAAAACATTTCAAACATTCTGAACAAGAATACGGCTTCTCTCCTGTGTGACGTCTCTGGTGTATAACAAGGCCTGATTTTGTTGAAAAACATTTCCAACATTCTGAACAAGAAAATGTCTTCTCTCCTGTGTGAGTTCTCTGATGTCTAACAAGCTCTGATTTATCCTTAAAACATTTCTCACATTCCGAACAAGAAAACGGCTTCTCTCCTGTGTGACTTTTCTGATGTTTAACAAAGGCTGATTTCCATGTAAAACATTTCCCACATTCTGAACAAGAAAATGGCTTCTCTCCTGTGTGATTTCTCTGATGTGTAACAAAATCTGATTTCCGTGCAAAACATTTCCCACATTCTGAACAAAAAAATGGCTTCTCCCCTGTGTGACTTCTCTGATGTGGAACCAGGGCTGATTTAACAGCAAAACATTTCCCACATTCTGAACAAGAAAATGGCTTCTCTCTTGTGTGACTTCTCTGATGTGTAATAAGGGATGATTTCCGTGTAAAACATTTCCCACATTCTGAACAAGAAAATGGCTTCTCCCCAGTGTGAATTCTCTGATGTATAACAAAATCTGAATTCCATGTAAAACATTTCCCACATTCTGAACAAGAAAACGGCTTCTCTCTTGTGTGACGTCTCTGATGTGTAATAAGGGCTGATTTCTCTGTAAAACATTTCCCACATTCTGAACATACAAACTGCTTCTCTCCTGTGTGAATTCTCTGATGCTGAATTAGATTTGATTTTCCTGCAATACATTTCCCACATTTTGAACATGAACACGGCTTCTCCCCTGTGTGAGCTTCTTCATGTTCTCCCCTTCTGTAACATTTTTCCTGCTTATCAATCTCTGATGAATCAGAAGATGGGACCTGTATAAAAGGATCAGATGATGGATCTTTGCTGTGAAGGGCTGAGGAGATATCTGGGATAATGGCAGGTTCTTCATATGTATCTTGTATGAAACCACAATCTTCTGCTTTACAATCTGCAGATATCAGACAAGCCTCTGAGCTCCCGATACCTTCATCTGCCAAGAACAAAAATTATTCTTTAATACTATAAACCTTAAAAATTATTATTTTTAATAACATTTATATAGAAATAACAAGTGTAGCAAAATGTGATCATCATCTAAGGGTGCTTTTACACAGGCTGAAAGTTGTTAAGAGTAAACACTCAAAAGAGCCACTAGAGATAACTGTCTATGTAAGCATGGGTCCTGACAGAGCAAGTGAGTCAGAATCGCTCACTCATCAAAATCGCTTGGTTTGTATCTCACTTAAAGAATTATCAGTACAGAAAACATCATCAAAAACTACATATGTTAATCGGGACTTACAAGTAACTAATTCTGGTTTCCATTAATAGATGGGGTCCTGGGGATCTGAAAAAGGGTCATGAAAAGTAACTTGCAGCAGAGTCCTCCACAAGCCCCGGGTTCCGGTCCCCGGGAGACCTTCGAGCCCAAGCTACAGAAATAGTATATTCCATACAGATGGAGTTCAGCCATTTCTGAACAAACATTAGTTTCTGTTTTTGCATATGTTTTTGCATATAAAATCTCCCATGAAGCCGGATGTCAGTAACACGCAGTGTGCAGCAAATACAGAACTGCTCATCTATAAGGCAGCTTGGTACATACAATAACTGTTTTCACTCGGGCAGAAGTAGTCTACAAACTAATATACCCTTCACAGACTAGACTAACTAAAATGAACATTTATTAGAAAATGTTAACACACATATAAAGGTTACCAAGGCAAACACCTGGACACAAATAACAAAAGTTAGAATCAATATGTATAGATACTGGCTAAATAACCACTACTTTGTTGATTAGTTGGAAAGATCCATCTATATTTCAGTATTGATTATTAATCCTACAAGAAAACTGAACACTTTCCAGGTACTAGATGTCCCTCCGATACAGAGTGTTATAGATTCTAGTAGGGGTAAAAAGAATCCCTTAGGACGATATGATAGAATAACTCTCAACCAAAACTTTATAAAGGTATAGTAGATCAGAATGGTGCAATGCGTTTCTCTGGAGCCCACAGATTGTCAGGGAACCCCATAAACCTCAAGAATGATTATATCTGAACTGATATAGATGGCAAGTCCGTTTGTCAGATGGAAGAACAAACCGAACCACCCCAAAAAATCCCATCATCTCTGGATATATAAATCCCACAGAAACAAGGAAAACTTGGTAGGAGCTACAACTCCCACCATTATTATCTACTGTAATATCCCAGTGATATGCTGGAGTCTCACCAGGATTTGCAGCCTTCCCCTAAAGAAAATAAGGGAAACCAGGATACCAGGCTGCATGGATGGTAAAGTATTTCACCTCAGTACAACTAGCACCTACTTGTCAGCTTCACACCTATAGAACCTGCTAACCTCCCACTCCTCGCAAATTATTAGTGAGTTAGGATGGTTTGTTTAGAGAAAGCTGACACCAGTGGTGACTACCTCAACCTGACTAGCTACATAGTAGCAGCAGGAGGCTGACAGCCTCTTTACTAGGAACTATCTCAATGTCAAAAATAACTAAAATAGAAAATAAATGAGGCAAAGCCAGTCGTCCTGATGGTGGACTGCTTGTATCACATGACCAGCAGTACACCATCAGGACAGCTGGCTTTTGCAGCCCTTTTTTTCTTTGGAAATGGATCCCAGAAATAGTGAGAGGAGGACAGTTTCCGGAGTTAAGGCAACAGAGGAGTTGCACACTACGTTGTAGAGAGACATAATATCTCACCATAGGCTGGCTACTGAATGACATTCCCATCATAGATGGATCATGTTGCTCACCTCAGAGAAGCATCTCCAACATAGGGGAGAGTGATGGCTATACATTTTATGTAGTTTCTTTTGGGTTCTATAACATTGGGTTAGGGTCTTATATTTAAGGTTCTGCAATCTACAGGATACCACTATCTTGTGGGATAAGAGAAAGGCCTTATGCCGAGCTCCACTGGGAAGCACATACCTAGTCCTCTCTCCCACGCAACCAGAAAGCTTTGCTTAGAGTCCCCCATCTCTAGACTCAGCAGTGCCCTGTAGATCACAGAGAGAGTGTGTCTGGGGGTCAGCGGAAACACACAAAGCCTCAAATGGGGAGAAGGATCTAGTGAGGGGTCCCCTAGGGGTCATGGAGTCCACAAAACTTCTTAACTGAAAGTATTATAACCAGGCCCCATCGGGAGTCACAGATCCTCTAAAGTCATCGCTTAAGGCTCTCAATCTTGCTTATGAGTAAACGTCTCGTAGACTGGGAGTAGGCGGACGAGGAAGAGATACCAGGGGAACTCTGCAGTGTGACCTTAAATTGAGGATTACCTACCAAGGTGGTGAGCCGGCCTGGGGAGGTAACTAGTTTAAATTAATCAGGGAATCTCACCTAGATTTGTAGTATCTGCTCAATGAGTGTTGAGTGTACCCCTATATTGTCATGATACCTCCTTGGGATTCAGAATACTCCCTGTAACCAATTTGGTTCCTGGTCATGTTCTGTTTCTACCCAAATTTTGTTAAGGTGATGGTGTAGGAGGTTGAGTATGCAGTTACTGATACAAGCTCTATAGTATAAGGACAAAATCAGGTAGACCTACTCCACCCAAAGTAGAGGCCCTTTTTAGGCTACAATTGCTCCAAAAAGTGATTCTGTCACCAGGTTCATGAAATTAGGCTCGCACATTAGGATGTCATGTTTTAATCTTGGTCTACATCCCCTCCAGACAAATCTAGAGATCAGATGACAGATGATCATTAAACAGGAACTGTTTAATTTCACAGGTAGGGTCTGACATAGAGCTAGAAACCTCGGCAAGATATCTATCTTAATGACATTAACTCTGCTGAACCATGGCAGATATAGTGGGCTCCATCTCTCCAGATCCCTCTCCATGTCCAACAGGAATGGCTTAAAGTTTAGGGAGAAAACCTGGGAGGGGTCTGCTGGCAAGTGCAAATATCTGATGGAGGTGTAATTCCATCTAGGGGGGAGCTTCCTTTCCAGGAATGACACCTCGCTCTGCACCAAAGTAATAGTCAGGATCTCTGATTTTACTAGACTTACTTTGGAATTACTAACCCTCCCGAATTCCTGAAATTCTTGTTGTAGCGCTGGGAGTCCCACCCTCGGGCGTGACAGATATCTTTTTGCTATATTTATAATAAGAGATTCTAGATAATAAAACAAAAAACACATTTGATATCGCTGCGTCCGTAAAAGTCTGATGTATCAAAATAATGTGTTATTTACCCCATATGGCGAATGTCGTCAGAAAAAAAATTGAATGCCAGAATTGCATTTCTTTTGGTTACCCTCCAAGTAAAAAGGTAACAAAAAGCGTATGTACTCCAAAATGATACCCACGGAAACTACAGGACATCCTGCAAAAAATGAGTCCTCACACAGCCGTGTTGATGGAAAAAAGTTATCGCTGTCGGAAGATGGCAGCAGAAAAAAACTTAAATCTCTATGGAAAAAAATAAATAAAAGTAATACAGCAAAAAAAACACTATATAAAATTTAGTATTGTAGTAATCGTCCTTACCCATAGAATAACGTTATCGGGTCATTTTTGCAGCAGTGTGTACGCCTTAGAAACAAGATGCACCCAAAGAGGGCGGAAGTTTTATTTTTTTCATTTCCCTCCACTTATAATGTACTAAGAAACCTTTAAAAAAGTTTTATGGCATACTCGATCAGAACACCCTGAACGCAAGGGAGAGATTTCGGGCGGGGCAATATGAGTATGGCAATAAGAGTGGGAGGTGGTTGGCTAGGGCATTGCATCCCCAGACCCCCCAAACAAACATCATGTCCATCCGTACCCCCTCAGGAACCGAGGTGTGCGCTCCTAGTGAGATCCTAGAAACCTTTAGGGGTTACTAATCCAAGCTTTACAACATACCCCACCAGGGGGAGACGGATGGACAAACTCATGAGCCGACAGCGCAGTACCTGCACCTTCATACACGCACCACTATCTCAGGTGCTGACTCTGAGGCTCTTGAGAGTGATTTATCGCCCTCAGAACTCTCCCAGGTTCTGAGCGACCTGAAACTGGGGAAGAGCCCGGGCTCGGACGGATTCACACCAAGGTTTTATAAACTACTGGGAGGACAGATATCAGAACTTATGTTGTCAGCCTTCAACGCCATCACTAAGGGTTGCCCATTCCCTCCCCAGGCCCTGCAAGCCAACATAGCTGTGATCCTAAAGCCTGGAAGGGACCCTCTCTCATGTAAAAGCTATAGACCCATCTCCCTCATTAATAGTGACCTTAAAATATTTTCAAAAATGCTGGCCAACAGGTTAAATCCTCTCATCCCATCCCTCATCCATATTGATCAAGTTGGATTTGTCCCGGGAAGGGAGGCCAGAGAGAACACGATAAAAACATTATCACTGATCAATAAAGCTCGGAGATCCCATACCCCACTGTGCCTTCTCGCAGTAGATGCAGAGAAGGCCTTTGACAGGGTGAGATGGTCCTTCCTGGAACAGGTGTTGAGGGAGGTGGGTCTAGGCCCGAGGGCCCTTTCCTGGATCATGGCCCTATACAGCAACCCCTCCGCGTGTATCAGAGTGAATGGTCTTCTGTCTGAGCCCTTTCAAGGAGTAACCCTGACATTCGGGGGATGCCAGGCGGAGAACAAAAAATCTCCATTTTTGCAGATGACCTGCTGTTGTACGTTACGAGCCCCAATACGTCCCTGCCCGCAATTTTACAAGAATTAACAAGTTATGGGGAAATTAGTAACTTTAAGATAAACCTTCAAAAATCCGAAATACTCAACATATCTATACCATCAACGGAGGCCAACCTGTTAAATGAGACATTTCCATTTATATGGGGAAAGAACTCCTTAAAATACTTAGGCATAAACATCCCAGCAAATCCGTCGGACACCTTTGAGCTTAACTACAAACCCCTACTCTCCATATTTGAATCAGAAATGACGGGTTGGTCCAAATTACACCTTTCTTGGTTTGGCAGGATTAATTCACTTAAAATGAATATCCTGCCCAGAATCCTTTACGTCTTCCAGACTATGCCACATGACATACCCAGGAGCTTCTTCACACTATTACAGAAGGCAACAACAAGATATGTATGGGGAAACCTTTCCACCACGAATCAGTTACAAGATCCTCACCCGACCCCGGGCAGCAGGGGGGGCAGGCCTGCCAGACTTAGAACTTTACCATAAGGCAGCAATAGGGAAATGTATCCTAGACATACTCCATTACCCAGACACAAAAACATGGGCGACTTTAGAGACGGAAGAGAACAACCTAAACCTAGGGGGCGTATTCTGGATCCCGGGAAGGGTAGACTGGAGAGGACAAGGGGCCTCCCCCCTTGTCGTAACTCTCCTGGGGGCTTGGAACCGAATAGCTAGGAGCAGAAAGATAATGAACATACCGAGCCCACTAACCCCCCTTTCTGGTAACCCCCAAATCCCTGCCACCCTAACAGTAACCGAACTGTCAATCTTACCAGGCACATCGAAGCCACGAGTCAGAGAGATCTGGGGACCAGGCGGTATGCGCCCACTGGGTGAATTAGTCGGTACCCACAGACAAAAACCAGGTGCCTGGATGCAATACTTCCAGGTGAGGGACTACATAGGATCGCTAGGGAATCCTGGGTCACTGAGCTCAGAACTCACTCCATTTGAGAAGCTATGTGTGGGTCCTGACGCACCCCCTCACGCAATATCTCTGCTGTACGGGTTGCTGGCTGAAGCGAAAATGGGAGAGACACGACTGCCATGGGAGACGAGATGGGAGGAGACATTGAACAGACAATTCTCCGGAGAGCTCTGGAGCAAGTCATACCAGATGACCCACAAGATGTCCATCTCTACCAAGGCACAGGAGCTCAATTACAAAATTATCACACAATGGTACAGAACCCCGGATAGGCTCCACAGAATTTTTCCAGAAGTTTCAAACACATGCTGGAGATGCTGCTCCGAAGTAGGAGACATGCTACACATCTGGTGGTCCTGCCCGTTGATTGTGCCCCTTTGGGGAGACGTCGTCAGGGTCTACGAGAGGGTCTGCAGATCCCCTATGGCTCTGAACCCCGAGACTGCTCTTCTCGGCATGCTTCCCGGTTCGGTATCTAGGATCAAAAAAAGCCTTCTAGGCCACTTCATCATGGCCATGCGTCACATCATCTCCCGGCACTGGAGACGTGGAGGGAGATCCCGAGGTCCACATGGGTGGAGGAGGTCGAACATATTAAATACATGGAGGACCTCCGGAACAGCGAAACTGTGCAAAACCAACCAGCAGCCGGGTCTCGAGATGTCTGGGTGGCCTGGATAGATTTCAAAGGCTCCCCATCATTTCTCAAATGGTTGGCTGACGGATCTCTATAGACAGAGATAAAAATCTACCCACGTGACACCAGGGCCCCCTTCCAACTCACCCGCTTGTTTCTTTAATTTCTCTTGGCCCAGCATCTATATACGCTCGGCGAATTCATGAGACAGCCAAACCCTTTACCTCCATCCCCTCCTCCCTTCTGTACCTAGTTCTTCCTTCTCCTTCTCTTTCCTCTCTCCTTTTCTTTTTTTTCATCCCCCAGCACTGTTTGGGGTATATCAATATATCTGTTTGTCTGGTTTTGTTTTGTACATAATGTTATTTATAAAATCGGCTTGCAACGCACATTGTTCAATTCTGCAGGGTTAAAAGAAAATTTAGAAGCGACGGCCTCTGGGTGGCGGGCGGTGCGGGCAACTTCCTCAGAAGTCCATCAGTTGATAGCGATAGCTAAAAGTAAAGGGCATTGAGAGGAGGAGCCCTCCATAGAAATTAGGGTGCTCAGACCCCGAGGCCCACACAACGACACCATGGCCTAGGCGGGGACTCCCTTAATCAATAAATATTTGTAAGATAAAGCTCTCGATATACAAAAAGGGAAAAGTGGAGAGGCACGAACCCGCATTGGCCCACGACCCGGACCGCGCCACAAGATAAGAGAACAACACCCTGTACGTTCAATAAGTATCCATTTCATTGAAATGTTGTATTGTTGGCATAGAAAATCAATAAACACATTTTGAAAGAAAAAAGTTTTATGGTACATTAAATAGTACCACTGAAAAACACAACTCATCCCACAAAAAACAAGCCATCATACAGCTATGTTGGTGGATAAATAAGAGTTATGTTTGTTTTTTTTAAAAGGGGCGGGGGGGGGGGGAGAGAAAATGGGAAAAAAAGGGCCGCATCCTTAAGGGGTTCCCCATTTATCCTCCCCTGATGGCGGTCCAGCCATTAGACTCTTCCTGATTCTGAACAAACTCTTTGGAGCCGTTAGAGAACACATCTGTAAGCCGTTACTTTATCTCCAACCCCCTTATAATGGGCTCAGACGTTATATTAGGATGAAACTACTCGGAATCTGTTTCCCAATTGTGCCCATTTATGGCAACTGGAAGAATATTACGGTGAGATCACACACTGCAGAATTGTATAATCTACAGTACAATGTAAGGGAGTGGGATTCTAAGAAACCGCATTCACTCCCAGCTGAGAGATAAGATGTGACACCGGAAATATGATTTATCTGGTCGGCCATATTCAGATGGCTGAGTGCGAGTTGTGCCTGAGAACTCACATTGGATATCACATGGACACATACGGACTGTGTGCTGCCCCATGCTGGCAGGCAGTAGACATTACATGTCCGATTCTGGTCCATGAATCAAACCATAATAGAACATGCTGGGAGTTTATGTGAACCACATAAAAAACATGTCCATGTTAATAGTCTAGCTGGCTATAAAGGATCTAAGTGCGGCCTATGAAATACATGGACAGACGTCAGATGGGAAATAGTGTCTGTCTGAATGGGATCTTCATGGTGATCAGCACCTCGATGTCTTCCTCCCAAGTCTCTGGTGAGCGACATCCCTGACACTCCAGCACTAGACTTCCATCCTGTAAAGCATCCTCTATTCTTTGGGTCTAGGTCTCCAAATCCTGATTATTTTTTCTAAGTCCATGGCACTATGCTTTGGATGCTGTTATCGGGGTCTTGGTCTCCATCTTCGGTATTGTGTTAGTAGATAGTAACATGATATAAGTCTAATAGGAATTAATGGTTCCTCAAATCCCTATTACACAGCCTGACTGCCAGATCATGAAAAAGGGGATGCTCGATTATCAGCTGATCGATCACTTTCAGCTTTACATCTCTCCATGTTACCGATGAGATGACCAGCCGGCCTATGTGCATCAGCGACCGACCTGTCTACTGATCAGCACTGGTTACATCAAATTAAGAGTTGGTCAGTGTAAAATGATCCTCAGCCCCAGAACTGGAAAAACATTTCTCTCTGCTCATCAGTACATGCATCATATAATGAATAGTAGTTCCCGCTCACATAGGTGTGTTTCATGTCCGTGTTGTAAATGCCCATCCTGTGTTATCACCTATAATGCTATCACATGTCATACATATATAGTTTGTACTCCGGCTGAATGGGGGAATATACAACAGAAACTGACAGATCTCAGAGCTTATAAATCTACATAACTATCAGCAGCCGCTGACCGAGGAGAATCTGTGACTCCTCTCTGCTGTATTTAGTGGTTACTACTCACCTGGGCGGTTACCTGTAGGAATCTCCTCTTTACACCACTGATCGCCCCTCACATTTGTCTCTGTAGTATTAATATTGGTCAGATCTTCCTCCGGATACAAAAGCTGTGAGACAAACATTGTAAAAGTCAGCAGACAGTTGGAGAAGTCGTGTGGAAGGTTTTACATGACCAGGGACAGGAGGTAGGGGCAGGAGTGCACTAATACTAGTGTTAGGACTCATCCGAAAGCTTGGCCATCTGGACATTGGTGTATGGGCCAATATACTGTGATCACATTCTATACCAAGTACCTTACATTGCTTAATGTGGTTAGTGTATACATAGTTATGTATTTTTATGATGAAAAATGTATATTGAATGCGGTTGCCACTTTTTGGTTTTTGATTGAACAGTAGGTTTCTGCAGCCATGGTTTTACATGAACCTATCATCTACCCAGTTTTCCCTGCTTGAAACGAATAAAACAGTCATGAAAGTGACAAATTTGTGAAAAAAAAAATAAAAATTTATTTTTCACTTGCTTTGTAATAATTTTTGCAAACAAATGTTGAGTCCGAACGCTCAATAGACCCCGAGATAAATTGGCTAGGGGGTCAAGATTTCAAAATGTATTCAGTTGTGCCCTGAAATCCAATGGGTGTTCCGTCCATTCTAGGCCTAGCCATGTGTCCAGTAAGCAGATGATGGCCACAATGGGTGTGTTTCTGAACACAGGACAAACAGGTGTAGCTATTTTGGTGTACAAATCCTCATTTCCATGTGCACCATAGAAAAAGATATGTCTTTAAAATGACATATTTGCAAAAATATGAAATTGTATTTTTCTACTCTATTTAGCAAAAAAACTGTGTGGTCAAAATACTCATGACACCCCTCATTGAATACATTAAGGGGTGTAGTTTCTTTTAAAGTGGCTTATTTGTGGGGGTATCTATCATTCTGACACCTATGAGCCTTTGCAATCTTGGCTTGGTCTAGGAAATCAAAGTGTTCATCAAAACGTTGATAATCAATGTTAAATTTGTACGTTTCCCAAATAGTTAAAGAAAAAGTAAAGTTTTTCAAATGTGCATCCAGAATAAAGTAAACAGATGGAAATATATATCTGTAGAATATGTTTGCACATATTTGAGATATTGCAGTTGAAAATGTGAAAAAAAAAACATTTTTAATAAATATACACAAATTCTATCGGTCTATTTTCACCACCTAAATGAAGTACAATATGTGGCGAAAAAACAATGCCAGAATTACATATATATGCAAAACCTTTACAGAGTTATTCTATGTTAAAGTGACACAAGTCAGATTTCCAAAATTTTGCTTAGACATTAAGGTACAAACAGGCTTATTCACTAAAGGGTTAATGATGAGAAGATCTTGATAAGGAAGCCTTACACTTTCACTTAACCTCACTATACACCTGGGTGATATTATTTGGGCTAGTTGTCTATAGAAGGTCCAGTAGGAAACCTCTTGTCTGAGTGGGTTATGTTCTATCTATTCTGATGGCCACATAGCTGCAAGTCTAGAGGACAGACATACATATTAGATAGTGGCTCAATGACCCCTCATGACCCTTATACACATGTATATTCAGGATGGCTAGACACGCTGCACGTTGTGTCAGTGGAGGAGATCAGCGTCTACCAGACACATCCACTGCTTGTCTCGGGGAAATAAAGGCGCAGATAGATATAAATCCAAGCAGTTGGCTCCTTATTCCCACCAGCAGTCTCCACCGCCAGAAAACTGGGAGAAGAGCCAGAAAACATCTAAAGGGCTTGCGAAAAGAATGATCAAAGTCCACTTTTTAAACAGAGCCTGCCATGTTGTAGATTGTTGTAGAATGTGTTGCTGATGGCAGATAAATGCTAATATGATCCTAGTCCATTCCAGAGCCGTGCAAAGAAATCAGTTGTTGGAAGAACGATAAAAGTCCACTGTGCATCAAGAATGATCAGGTCTGATCTGTAATAGTAAGCTGTACTCTAATCTTCCCCCATTACAAGATCACAAATACAACGATCTGCAGACTCTGACACTGTGTGTGCCAACAGAATACCATGATTACTATGAAATGTCATAATTAGGCAATGCCCCGGTATATAGAAGTTGGCTCGTGTTACCTTGTTTAGCAATTCCTTTCTATCGGAAGCTTCTCAGAGTCCTTCTCCTTCAGTGTGCCTTGTGATTTCATTCTGAACATCTCAGATTTACTGCGCTTTATGGTACTCTTACAGTGTCTGTTTGTCAGAAAGCTCTTTAGAGGGGGACACAGAGACTCCTAGTATAGTTACTGCTGATGATCCTGTCACACAGTAATAATGAAGGTGATGACAGTTCAGTCTCCTGACTGTGTACCTATGGTCTGTAGCTTATTTAGGTGAATACAGAAGGTACTGACAATATGGTACTTGTCACGGATGTGTTAGAGGAGACCTGACAGACGCCGCCTCTATCACTGATTACTCACGGAACAATTATTCTGTCCGCCTTGCCGCTATGACCATGTGTCATGGCAGAGCCTTGATCGATCACTATAGCGAGATTGCGAATGTGGAGTCGCCAGACTACAGGTGGATTTGTAACCAGCTTTCACATGGCTCTGCCACATGCAGACCGAATGCACCCTGTGATCCGGTCTGACGCACTCCAGCACTATACAATGCCGCTCACATACACATGCTGCCACCACCAGCTGTTAAGGGATGCCAGGACCCAGACTATGAATTATGAACACAATCTTCGGAGTTTAAGGTTTGTTTTAAAACGGGAAAGGCTTAACTAATAAATTGCAGATTGATTTTATAAAGGGATTAGCAGTGCAGATATAGAATTATAAAAAAAATATACAAAAAACTTGGTACACAGGAGTATAAGGGCACACTGGTTTACACACACACACACACACACACACACACACACACACACACACACACACACAAACAAACAGGAAGAAAATAAAAGAAAGATACCAGGTTTGGGATATCTGGCTCACGATTCTGATTTGTGCAGAGTCACTGAAGCAGGATCTGAACTCTGACCGAGGATCTCTCTGAGACCATAAGTTTTAAAATTTCCCTAGAACACCCCTCCACCCTCCCCCTCTGAGGTCATTCAGAGAAAGGTGGGGTAAATACGTATGGACTTCTGGAAAATCACAATTTCCCATTTTGGCCATATCTTCGCAGAAAATCCTCCAAACAGGAATTCCTGGTCATGATTACATCAATTCGGCGGTACCAAATATGACAAGTAAATTATGCCCAGATACGCGGATATGCCATCGGGGGGTGTTCTGTGCTTCGAACCTCAATGTGTTTAGGTGCGTTTTGTCCAGCTGGGTCCCCAGATTCTGAAAATATAATTCATGTCAGGCTTGTACAGTCACATGACTAAGAATCTTTATTAACAAATTTTCCTTTAATTGGACTGTCGGTGCCTAAATGCCTGGGAGAACTCCACTCCGAGATGAATGAGCCTCTTGAGACTTCATTAACAGGCAACCAATCACACGATGCGATTTCCTCATGCTAATTCTAACTAAACAGAGGGTAGAGTTAAATAGATTGGAGGAACGTATTTACATCACAGCTGTCTAACTGCACACAAAATGGATGACATACAGCCAGGCTTCAATGGGCTGATATAAAATGGATGCTGAGACAGGCCTACCAGTCTCTATATCACAGTACTGGCAATAGCTACTTACATAATGTTGTGCTGAAGCACTATGGGATTGAAAGCTCAGAAGAGTGGAAGAGAAATCAGGGACATGTCTTAACATTGAGATAGTGCCTGGTAAGCATCAGACAGGAGACTGCACTGCAGGGAAGTAACTGCAATATACATGGGAGATATCCAGAGACATTAAGAGCACAACAGAACATCAGATGAGGGGTGCAGGGAGGGGAAAATGTGCTTTTTGCTGAAGTGGTGCTTTAATGTAAAGTTACTTTTTTTTCCAATTATATGATTTTCAGCCTTGTTTTCACTTTAGAAATGTTCCCTGCATAAATTACAGGGTTCACATATCCCATCTTATTGTTTACTTTGGGCATGATGAGTTGTGAAACTTTCAAATTAAAACTAGCAATTTTCAGTAAAAGTAGACCGTGATCATTCTTTCCCCCGAGGCCTTCATCTAATGACTCTGGTCAGCGGTAATCCAACCATCTCCACCGGCCTCATCACACAAATATAAAACATATAGTAAGACAGAACTCAAGAGCTTCACAGCCCTTCTACAGATCAGAGTGACATCTCCATCTACCTGATGGTCCTGCGGAAGAAGAGGACAGGGACATCTCTCTGGTGGGCTTCTCTTATTGGCTGGAACAGGAGGAAACACAGACGGACACTGAAGTCATTCCTTATATACAGATAATAAAGTCCCCGTGGATTTAGTCCTGTCTATTACCTGGTGATGGGAGCGGCTGGCGGGTCTCCATCATGGCCTCCTTGTACAGATCCTTGTGTCCTTCTAAATACTCCCACTCCTCCATGGAGAAAGAGACAGCGACATCCTGACACCTTATAGGAACCTGGGATATAACACAATTAATCCGCAGCACTTTTTAGGGCCCAATCACAAGGTCCTAATCACCAAACAGCTCTTCCTCCAGGAAATTTCCATAAAGACCAGCATCATTACATACCTCCTGCTCACTCCAAAGCTGCGTGGGATTCCAGACTCTGGTCGGCATTCGTTCTCCTCTATTGCGCATGCGCTGGAGTTCCGAGCATATCGCGGTCTCCAGTGTTCATATGCTTCTACTGCGCATGCGCGGGAGTTCTGGGCACATCACGCTACCTACTGCTGTGCCAGTAGCGTTCTAGAATCCCCTCACGATACTGCTCATGTCAGCCGTGTTTGTGACATTACCGGTAGCTGCTCTTAATACACGGGGCACCGGAGGTATGTAATGATGCTGGTCTTAATGGAAATTTACTGGAGTAAGAGGAAGAGCTGTTTGGTGATTAGGACCTTGTAACACCTGACTATTTTTAACTGTGATTGGTGGTGGGTTTGCTGTGTTTTTTTATAAGCCTGTGAATGCTGAAATGCACTGTATCTTGCTTGACCAAGACCCCGAGTGGGTCGAAACGTCGTGATTATGGAGGAATAAAATTATACTTGGATTTATATGCCTGGTATGCTGTCAGTACCTTATAGGAACCTGACAACACAATATACAGTCATCACCCAGAAGCCTTCAGTGCTTGTACTGTATAATGTCCCAGCATTCCCTGCAGCATCACCTCTACAGTCAGCAGATCAATCATCTTGTTGGTGAGTTCTAGAATATTCTGTACATTGATGTCTTCATGTATCAGGGGATGAGGTGGGGGCCCTAGGATTGGGCTCAGGGGTCTTCCCCATCCATCACACACAGGGGCCCAACAGCCATCACTAGAGGTTTTCTTCAATACTGTGTAATCCTGTATATGGGGAGACATTAATAAATATCACTACAAACATTTACAGTCCATCACCTCTCTAGTGACATCATCTGTTATTATCATACATAAGAATTATGTATTGTGACATCATCAGAATCTCTCCCCTCTCCAGTGACATCATCTGTTATTACCATAGATAAGAATGATGTAATGTGACATCATCAGAATCTCTCCCCTCTCCAGTGACATCATCTGTTATTACCCTAGATAAGAATGATGTAATGTGACATCATCAGAGTCTCTCCCCTCTCCAGTGACATCATCTGTTATTACCATAGATAAGAATGATGTAATGTGACATCATCAGATTCTCTCACCTCCCCAGTAAGCTGGAAGAGTATCTCCAGTGTGAGATTGAATACGCTTTCTGCCATCTTGTTTCTGTCCTTCTCCATCTTTGATGAATCAGTCATGTAGGACCTGAATGGACAGAATTTAAAACAATATAAAAAACACAAAAAATTTACTGTCGAGGATAAGAGGAAACATTTAAAAGTACTTTCCAGTTAAAATTGCTTCACAATCCCTGTATCCTTCCTGGTTGCTGCTGACCAGGACATGTGACTGCTGCAGCCAATCACTGGCTATAAAAGGCAACTTCTGTAGGCAGTGATTGGCTGCAGCAGTCACATGTTCTGGTCAGCAGCAAGCAGGTAGTGAAGCAGGTCACGGGAAAACCTCTTTAACCACTTAATGCTACAGGACATACAGCAACTAAAAAAGAAAATAAAAGTAAAAGTTTAAAAAAGGGAATAAGAGTTGAAAAAAACCTTTTGCCACATTTATAATAAAATAATCTACGTAATAAAACAAAAATAAGTATTTGGCATCACTGTCTCCAAGAAACAACGCAATAAAAAGTGATCGTATGTTTTCAAAAAAGGTACCAATAGCAACAACTTTGTCCCTTTGCAAAACTATGTCCGGGGGGGGGGGGGGGGGGGGGAGAGTTATGGCTGTCAGAAGATAGTGGCGGAAAATAATTTTTAAAGATGGCGGAATTTTATTTTTTTTCCATTTTTCTCCAATTAGAAGTCTTTTTTAAAGTTTCTCCGTACATTGAATAGTACCACTGAAAAATACAACTTGTCCCCCAAAAAGCAAGCCTCCAGAAATCTGTCGGAGGATTAAGAAAAGAATTCTTAAAATGGAAGAAAAAAAAAACAGAGCCATGTCCTTAAGGGGTAAAGGAGATATTAAAGAGAACCCTTTTCGTGAGTTTATGAAGCCCGAACTACAGGCAACACAAAATCCCGACACGGTTCGTTCTACTCACCCGGATCAGCTGGACAGATAGTCGACCCAGGCAGGAAGAAGCCAGCAGCAACCGCCCCGAATGACTCTTCTCCAAGTTCAGAGCTGCTTTTTACGCTTGACATAGGGAGAAGCAAGCAGGATGTTCTACAGAACCCTCCTTCCCCCCCCCCCCCCCCCCCCCCGAACAGGGTGCTGCCTATTTTGTGCTTATCTAGTGATAACAGGATGTCCGGATGATGTGGCCCCTGTAACACACAGCTGTTACACCCGCCACATAAAGCCATTTGTATTCTGCTATAAAACCCACCTAGTACAAGTAAAGCAGAATCATTCGGTGAATGTGTTACGTGTGCCGATTCTCCGAGCTCCTACCAACCTCCCCCAATTAGTCACCCGCATTATATCTAACAGCACAGTTGTGCCAACACTCCAAATTCTGAACCCCAGACCTTCTCACGTTCCCCTTTGGTGGATCTGTGTGAGATTATTGCAGGCTGAGCTGTAGTTCGTATTAGGGATGTTTTTGGGGATATTGGACCTGTAGATTATTGTTTATTCCATTTTTGGTTAGACGAGGCGCCTACAGATCAGCCATTCTAGCATCAGTTTTTCTCTCTCACACAACATTCACTGTGTGGCATAAATAACATGCTACTTTAACCCTTTTCTTGCTGACCATGAATCTCTCAGGGAGGCACTCCAGTAGGTAATAACGTAGGTGGAACATCCTTGCTACTAATAGTTGTATCTCAAGCTGTATTGTGGCTGGAGGATCAATTTTATGCTGATTTTAACCCCTTAATGGACACAGCCCTTTTTTCCCATTTTTGTTTTTTCCTTCCCCCTTTTAAAAAAATCATAATTCCTTTATTTATCCATCGACTTGGCTGTATGAGGGCTTGTTTTTAAACATTTCTAAGTGGAGTAAAATGAAAAAAAAACCAAAAACATTCCACCATCTTTCAGTGGGTCTTGTTTCTAGGGTAAGCACACTGCAACAAAAATGACATAACTTTATATTACGGGTCAGTACGATTGCTGCGATACCAAACGTTACATTCTTAAAAAATATTTTCTACTGCATTGTTCTGCGCTCAATAACTTTTCTATTTTTCCGTCAACGTAGTTGTTCGGGGGCTCATTTTTTGTGGGGCATCCTGCAGTTTGCATTGGTATATTTCTGAATATATATGCCTTTTTGATAGCTTTTTATTGCCTTTTTGCCTGGGAGACAAGGTGACTGAAAAAGTGCGTCTCTGGCGTTCTTTTTTTTTTTTTTGAACAACGTTTACCATGCATAGTAAATAATCTACTTTGACTTTTACGGATGCGGCGATAACAAATATGTATTTTTGATTTATTTTTTTTATTATGGATATATTTCAACTTTTAATACTTTTTTTTTCACAATTAGTAAAACTTTATTGATCTGATTTGTACTTTATTTTTTAGCCACCCCTGGGGGACTACAACATGCGATGCTTTGATTACTCTTGCAGTATGACGTAATGCCATAGCTATACATCATACTGCAATCTGACAGGTAGTCTATGAAGTCACCCCAGGGGGATGGCTTGATAGGCAGTCTGCTAAGGCAGCCCTGGGGCCTTTCAGGAGGCCCCCGGCTGCCATGTCACCCGCATGTCTCCCTGCGATCTCGTTGCAGGGGGGCTGTACAGGACGTTCGGGGGGGATTTAAATGCCGGGGGGATTTAAATGTTAGAATTGACTGAAGCATTGAAAGGGTTAACGGTTGTGATTGGCCGCGTATCTAATTACGGCTATTGCCTGCAGGTGTCAGCTGTAATAAACAGCTGATGACCACCCTGTATGAAGAGAGATCGGGCAATCTCTCTTCATGCATACCCCAAACATCCTGGAGAGGGAAGCGGTTAAAGCTAGAGATGAGCGAGCACCAAAATGCTCGGGTGCTCGTTACTCGGGACGAAAATTTCGCGATGCTCGAGGGTTCGTTTCAAGTAACGAACCCCATTGAAGTCAATGGGCGACTCGAGCATTTTTGTATTTCGCCGATGCTCGCTAAGGTTTCCATTTGTGAAAATCTGGGCAATTCAAGAAAGTGATGGGAATGACACAGCAACGGATAGGGCAGGCGAGGGGCTACATGTTGGGCTGCATCTCAAGTTCCCAGGTCCCACTATTAAGCCACAATAGCGGCAAGAGTGGGCCCCCCCCCCCTCCCAACAACCTTTACTTCTGAAAAGCCCTCATTAGCAATGCATACCTTAGCTAAGCACCACACTACCTCCAACAAAGCACAATCACTGCCTGCATGACACTCCGCTGCCACTTCTCCTGGGTTACATGCTGCCCAACCCCCCCCCCGCGCGCGCGCACGACCCAGTGTCCACAGCGCACACCAAATTGTCCCTGCGCAGCCTTCAGCTGCCCTCATGCCACACCACCCTCATGTCTATTTATAAGTGCGTCTGCCATGAGGAGGAACCGCAGGCACACACTGCAGAGGGTTGGCACGGCTAGGCAGCGACCCTCTTTAAAAGGGGCGGGGCGATAGCCCACAATGCTGTACAGAAGCAATGAGAAATATAATCCTGTGCCACCGCCATCAGGAGCTGCACACGTGGGCATAGCAATGGGGAGCCTATGTGCCACACACTATTCATTCTGTCAAGGTGTCTGCATGCCCCAGTCAGACCGCGTTTTTTTATAAATAAATAGTCACAGGCAGGTACAACTCCGCAATGGAAATTCCGTGTGCACCCACAGCATGGGTGGCTCCCTGGAACCCACCGGCTGTACATAAATGTATCCCATTACAGTGCCCTGGACAGCAGAGCTAACGTCAGATTAAATGCAGGTGGGCTTCGGCCCACACTGCATGCCCCAACCTGACCGGGGTTTTTAATTCATAGACACAGGCAGGTACAACTCCCTATTGTGAAGTCCGTGTGGACCCACAGCATGGGTGGCTCCCCGGAACCCACCGGCGGTATATAAATATATCCCATTGCAGTGCCCAGCACAGCTGAGGTAACGTCAGGTTTAATGCAGGTGGGCTTCGGCCCACACTGCATGCCCCAGTCAGACTGGGGTTCTTTAGAAGTGGACACATGCAGTTACAACTCCTTGTGGACCGACAGCATGGGTGGGTCCCTGGAACCCACCGGCGGTACATAAATATATCCCATTGCAGTGCCCAGCACAGCTGAGGTAATGTCAGGTTTAATGCAGGTGGGCAAAAAATTAATTGGATTACACTGTAGGCGAGGGCCCCAAAAAATTGGTGTACCAATAGTACTAATGTACCTCAGAAAAATTGCCCATGCCCAACCAAGAGGGCAGGTGAAACCCATTAATCGCTTTGGTTTATGTGGCTTAATTTGTAACTACGCCTGGAGGCAGCCCAGTTAAAATAAAAATTGGTTCAGGTGCAAGTTTCAACGCTTTAATGAGCATTGAAACGTACAAAAATTGTTTACAAAAATTATATGACTGAGCCTTGTGGGCCTAAGAAAAATTGCCCGTTCGGCGTGATTACGTGAGGTTTCAGGAGGAGGAGCAGGAGGAGGAGCATGAATAGAATACACAGATTGATGAAGCTAAAAGGTCCCCGTTTTTTATGGTGATAGAGAATGATTCTTCCATCCGCGGGTGCAACCTACGTATTGTTTAGGTACCGCTGCTGTCCGCTGGTGGAGAAGTCTGGGGAAATCCAGGCTTTGTTCATCTTGATGAGTGTAAGCCTGTCGGCACTGTCGGTTGACAGGCGGGTACGCTTATCCGTGATGATTCCCCCAGCCGCACTAAACACACTCTCTGACAAGATGCTAGCCGCAGGACAAGCAAGCACCTCCAGGGCATACAGCGCGAGTTCAGGCCACGTGTCCAGCTTCGACACGCAGTAGTTGTAGGGGGCAGAGGCGTCACGGAGGACGGTCGTGCGATCGGCTACGTACTCCCTCACCATCCTTTTACAGTGCTCCCACCGACTCAGCCCTGACTGGGGAGCGGTGACACAGTCTTGCTGGGGAGCCAGAAAGCTGTCAAAGGCCTTAGAGAGTGTTCCCCTGCCTGTGCTGTACATGCTGCCTGATCTCCGCGCCTCCCCTGCTACCTGGCCCTCGGAACTGCGCCTTCTGCCACTAGCGCTGTTGGATGGGAATTTTACCATCAACTTGTCCGCCAGGTCCTGTGGTATAGCATCACTCTCGAACCCCTTTCCTCTTCGGGTATGAGAGTGGAAAGGTTCTCCTTATACCGTGGGTCGAGCAGTGTGTACACCCAGTAATCCGTAGTGGCCAGAATGCGTGTAACGCGAGGGTCACGAGAAAGGCATCCTAACATGAAGTCAGCCATGTGTGCCAGGGTACCTGTACGAAACACATGGCTGTCCTCACTAGGAAGCTCACTTTCAGGATCCTCCTCCTCCTCAGGCCATACACGCTGAAAGGATGACAGGCAAGCAGCATGGGTACCCTCAGCAGTGGGCCAAGATGTCTCTTCCCCCTCCTACTCATGCTCCTCCACCTCCTCCTCCTCAACACGCTGAGATATAGACAGGAGGGTGCTCTGACTATCCAGCGACATACTGTCTTCCCCCGCCTCCGTTTCCGAGCGCAAAGCTTCTGCCTTTATGCTTTGCAGGGAACTTCTCAAGAGGCATAGCAGAGGAATGGTGATGCTAATGATTGCAGCATCGCCGCTCACCATCTGGGTAGACTCCTCAAAGTTTCCAAGGACCTGGCAGATGTCTGCCAACCAGGCCCACTCTTCTGTAAAGAATTGAGGAGGCTGACTCCCACTACGCCGCCCATGTTGGAGTTGGTATTCCACTATAGCTCTACGCTGCTCATAGAGCCTGGCCAACATGTTAAGCGTAGAGTTCCACCGTGTGGGCACGTCGCACAGCAGTCGGTGCACTGGCAGATTAAACCGATGTTGCAGGGTGCGCAGGGTGGCAGCGTCCGTGTGGGACTTGCGGAAATGTGCGCTGAGCCGGCGCACCTTTCCGAGCAGGTCTGACAAGCGGGGGTAGCTTTTCAGAAAGCGCTGAACCACCAAATTAAAGACAAGGCACGTGCGTGAGGTTGCCGAGCTGCAGAGCCGCCACCAGGTTACGGCCGTTGTCACACACGACCATGCCCGGTTGGAGGCTCAGCGGCGCAAGCCAGCGGTCGGTCTGCTCTGTAAGACCCTGCAGCAGTTCGTGGGCCGTGTGCCTCTTCTCTCCTAAGCTGAGTAGTTTCAGCACGGCCTGCTGACGCTTGCCCACCGCTGTGCTGCCACGCCGCGCGACACCGACTGCTGGCGACGTACTGCTGCTGACACATCTTGATTGCAAGACAGAGGTTGCGTAGGAGGAGGAGGGTGGTTTAGTGGAGGAAGCATACACCGCCGCAGATACCACCACCAAGCTGGGGCCCGCAATTCTGGGGGTGGGTAGGACATGAGGGGTCCCAGGCTCTGACTCTGTCCCAGCCTCCACTAAATTCACCCAATGTGCCGTCAGGGAGATATAGTGGCCCTGCCCGCCTGTGCTTGTCCACGTGTCCATTGTTAAGTGGACCTTGGCAGTAACCGCGTTGGTGAGGGCGCGTACAATGTTGCGGGAGACGTGGTCGTGCAGGGCTGGGATGGCACATCGGGAAAAGTAGTGGCGACTGGGAACCAAGTAGCGTGGGCCGCCGCCGCCATCATGCTTTTGAAAGCCTCCGTTTCCACAAGCCTATACGGCAGCGTCTCCAGGCTGATCAATTTGGCTATGTGCACGTTTAACGCTTGAGCGTGCGGGTGCGTGGCGGCGTACTTGCGCTTGCGCTCAAACACTTGCGCTAGCGACGGCTGGATGGTGCGCTGAGAGACATTGCTGGATGGGGCCGAGGACAGCGGAGGTGAGGGTGTGGGTGCAGGCCAGGAGACGGTAGTGCCTGTGTCCTGAGAGGGGTGTTGGATCTCAGTGGCAGGTTGGGGCACAGGGGGAGACAGTGGTGCAAACCGGAGGCGCTGAACGGCCTTCGTCCCACCTTGTGGGGTGCTTGGCCATCATATGTCTGCGCATGCTGGTGGTGGTGAGGCTGGTGGTGGTGGCTCCCCGGCTGATCTTGGCGCGACAAAGATTGCACACCACTGTTCGTCGGTCGTCTGCACTCTCAGTGAAAAACTGCTAGACCTTTGAGCACCTCGGCCTCTGCAGGGTGGCATGGCGCGAGGGGGTGCTTTGGGAAACAGTTGGTGGATTATTCGGTCTGGCCCTGCCTCTACCCCTGGCCACCGCACTGCCTCTTCCAACCTGCCCTGCTGCTGCACTTGCCTCCCCCTCTGAAGACCTGTCCTCAGTAGGCTTAGCAAACCAGGTGGGGTCAGTCACCTCATCGTCCTGCTGCTCTTCCTCCAAATCCTCTGTGCGCTCCTCCCTCGGACTTACTGCAATTACTACTACCTGAGTGATAGACAACTGTGTCTCATCGTCCTCCTCACCCACTGAAAGCTCTTGAGACAGTTGCCGGAAGTCCCCAGCCTCATCCCCCGGACCCCGGGAACTTTCCAAAGGTTGGGCATCGGTCACAACAAACTCCTCCGGTGGGATAGGAATCATTGCTGCCCATTCTGGGCAGGGGCTCGAGAACAGTTCCTGGGAGTCTGCCTGCTCCTCAGAATGTGTCATTGTAATGGAATGAGGAGGCTGGGAGGAAGGAGGAGCAGCAGCCAGAGGATTCAGAGTTGCAGCAGTGGACGGCACAGAAGTCTGGGTGGTCGATTGCTGGATGCACTTTCTGCCATCCACGACAGGACCTGCTCACACTGCTCATTTTCTAATAAAGGTCTACCGTGTGGACCCATTAATTGTGAGATTATTCTTGGGACGCCAGAAACGTGCCTCTCTCCTAATCCCGCAGCAGTCGGCTGCGATACACCTGGATCAGGGGCTCGGCCTGCGCCCACACCCTGACTTGGGCCTCCGCGTCCTCGTCCGCGTCCACATCCTCTAGGCCTACCCCTACCCCTCAGCATGGTGTATTACCAGTAGTGCAGAAACAGAACGCTGTAATTAAATGTGCCGCTTATTGGCCTGTGGTTGGAGGCTGACTTCACTTACGGAACGCACAGCAGAGCCAGGAAAGAATTTTTCCGCAAGCCTGTAGTGAGACGTAGGTGCGTATGACTGAGCTAGTGGAATTCACAGCGCAGAAGCAGTCAAGTGTCCAAAGGCCACTAGTAGGCCTTAAGTGTTTTGCTTCTATTTTTTTAAAGGCTGAGCTGAGACAGCAGACAGATACTGTAGGCAGCGTATATATGTATACTGTTTCCCTCTGGACGGGATGACGGCGGTGATGTAACGGGCAACGCAGAGCCAGGAAAGAATTTTGCGCAAGCCTGCTGTAACACTTAGCTGCGTATTAATTAGGACTACTACCCCCAGCAGAGATGCAGTACACTGAGGACGGTCACAGGCAGCCCAAATATTTTTTTTTTTCCCAAATTTTTTTGAAAAAGCCCACGGCCTATATAGACAGTATATCTCTTTCACCTTTCCCATTGTCCCTGCCTCACCACTACTGGCCCTATACTATGTAAAATTACTACAGACTGTTTCCCTCTGGACGGGATGACGGCGGTGATGTAACGGGCAACGCAGAGCCAGGAAAGAATTTTGCGCAAGCCTGCCTTAACACTTAGCTGCGTATTAATTAGGACTCCTACCCCCAGCAGAGACGCAGTACACTGAGGACGGTCACAGGCAGCCCAAATATATTTTTTTTTCCCAAATTTTTTTGAAAAAGCCCACTGCCTATATAGACAGTATATCTCTTTCACCTTTCCCACTGTCCCTGCCTCACCACTACTGGCCCTATACTATGTAAAATTACTGCAGACTGAGGACGCAATTGCTCTGCACGGCCGATATACCAAAAAAAAAAAAAAAAGTGCAACACTGCTAAAAGCAGCCTCAACAGTACTGCACACGGTCAGATGTGGCCCTAAGAAGGACCGTTGGGGTTCTTGAAGCCTAAAATAACTCCTAACCCTCTCCCTATAGCAGCAGCAGCAGCACTGTCCCTGATCTCTGTCAGAACGCATCTGAGGCGAGCCGCGGGAGGGGCCGATTTATATACTCGGGTGACACCTGATCTCGCCAGCCACTCACTGCAGGGGGGTGGTATAGGGCTTGAACGTCGCAGGGGGAAGTTGTAATGCCTTCCCTGTCTTTCTATTGGCCAGAAAAGCGCGCTAACGTCTCAGAGATGAAAGTGAAAGTAACTCGAACATCGCGTGGTGCTCGCCTCTAGTAACGAGCATCTCGAACACGCTAATACTCGAACGAGCATCAAGCTCGGACGAGTACGTTCGCTCATCTCTAGTTAAAGCCAATAATGTGGAATGTTGGTCCTGGCCACAATACAGCCTGAAATACAGGGGGTGAAGAGTGGATGTAGTGACTGCTGGCAGACCTGCAGCTCTCAGTCTGGTCATTCTTGGGTCATTCTATAGGCTTTATCTCAGGTTGTGTTGACATGAGATAAAGCCTTGTTATAAATCCAAAGCCTCCCGATTCTTGCTCGTCGCTCAGTCGTCGGCTCGTGCTTACACCGAATGATTATAATTCTGTTTTGTTGCTTTGAATGATTTCCTGAAGGATAATCGTTTTGTCTAAATGAGACATCAGTTCAGTGTGAGAAGGGCTGCAGGGAGCCGACGGCTACAGGCAGCAGAGACAGATCAGATCTGCCTGTGTCTGTACATCACCCCATGGAGGGGAACAGGGACTTTTCTTCGTGGTATCACCAACACCTTTCTCCTTATCAGCCACTGCTGTTGAACATACCATGCACTGTAGAATAGTGTGCACCCCGCTATATTGAACAGTAGCACCCCTCCAGGGAGAAGGAAGCCTGGCCCTAACCTAGCAAGGGGGTGAAGGGTCACTGCCTAGAAGCAGATTAATCGGCTCAATTAAAGCGGCCCCACTGCCTGCTTCTAGTGACCTGGTATCCCTGATCAGGGAGCTGGAGAGACACACAGGACACAACACTGTACTGACACACCAAACACAGAACAGGACTGGACATATGGAAGACATATAATAATAATAATCTTCATTTGTATAGCGCCAACATATTCCGCAGCGCTTACATAGACAGGGGGATACAGAAGGACAAAAGTACAAACATTACAGAACCACGGTTACATAGTAATCAGCTGATGGAAACAATAGGGGTGCAGGTCCTGCTCCAATGAGCTTACATACTACAAGTAATGGGGTGATACAGAGGGTAAAGGGGCTGGAGATGTGCACAGTATGGCGAGGTGGAAAGTGAGGGACGCTATACACAGACAATGGTCAGACATTTAGCCATGTGACGGCAGGATCAGTATGACTGCAGGGGCGGTTTATGATGGCTAGCAGGGATTGCAGTCAGTAGGACAGGGAGCATGTTATTAGGCGGCATACAGAGAGGATATTTGGGGAATGTCGCTGTTCATATCACTGTTCACACCAAACGTACAACAGTGCATAAAATAGGAACCCCACCCAGAGCTCACATGCAAACAGGTGATAGACCACAGGAAGTCTAAGTGTCCTTACACCAGGGGGATAGACAGTCAGCCATCGTGCTGACCTAGGGAACTGAGTCAGATCTCAACCATCTGACACACAAATGTACGCAGACCCCCTCTTCCCTCCCCTGACAGGTGCGGCCTCCAGGCGTCTTATATCTTATTTGTGTGTCAGATACTTGAGGTCTGACTCAGTTCCCTATGTCAGCATGGTGGCTGACTGTCCATCCCCCTGGTGTAAGGACACGGAGACTTCCTGTGGTATATCACCTGTTTGCATGTGAGCTCTGGGTGGGGTTCCTGTTATATACACTGTTGTACGCTTGGTGTGAACAGCGACGTGTTTGATATGTCTGTGCTGTTGCCAGACATGTTCCGAATGTCTAGTCCTGTTCTGTATTCGCTGTGTCAGTACAGTGTCCTGTTCTGTGTGTCTGTTTAGTGCATCTCCCCAGCTCCCAAATCAGGGATAGCCAGGTCATTAGAAGACGACCATGGGGCCGCTTTTATCAAGGCGGTGACTCCACTTTTATGCAGGGGTGCCCTTCTTTCCCTGAATAGTGTCCACCACCACAGTGGCCCCAGTTGTAACAGTGTCCATCCCCACAGTGGCCCCAGTTGTAACAGTGTCCACCCCCACAGCGGCCCCAGTTGTAAGAGTGGCCCCAGTAATAAGAGTGTCCTTCCTCATCACAGTGGCCCCAGTTGTAATAGTGTCCTCAGTAGTAACAGTGTTCCCTACAGGGGCCTCTGTTGTAATAATGTCCCTCCTCGTCACAGTAGCCCCAGTAGTAATAGCGTCACCCCTGCCCCAGTGGCCATAGTACTAATAATGTCCATCCTGCCACAGTAGCCCCAGTAGTAATAATGTCCCCCTTCGCCACAGTGGCCCAAGTAGTAATAGTGCCCCCCCTTGCCACAGTGGCTCCAGTAGTGAAAGTGACGCCCTGAAACAAATATACTTGCCACTTCCTGGTCCTCCAATAATGGCGATATGGCATGTAAATCATAATCCCAGAATATAAAATAGTACATAAAATTCCGGAATGTAATAGCATCCCCCCCCCCACACACACAGTGGCCCCAGTAGTAAGAGTGTCCCCCCTCGCCACAGTAATAGTGTCTCTTCTCACCAGAGTGGCACTGTAGTAATAGTGTCCTCCATAGCCACAGTGGTCCCAGTAGTAATAGTGCCCCCATTCCTTGGCCCCAGTAGTAATAGTGTACGCCCTCGCCACAGTGGCCCCAGTAGTAATAGTGTCCTTCCTTCTACAATTGCCAAGGTGGTATTAGTGTTCTTGCTCACCACAGTGGCCCCAGTAGTAATAGTGCCCCCATTACAGTTGCACCAGTGGTAGTAGTAGTGCCCCCCTACCACAGTTGCCCCAGTAGTAATAGCACACCCCCTCACCACAGTGGCCCCAGTAGCTATAGTGTCCCCTTTCACCACAGTGGCCCCAGTACTAATAGTGTCCCCCCCACCACAGTGGCCCAAGTAGTAATAGTGTCCCCCCCATAGCCACAGTGGCCCAAGTAGTAATAGTGTCCCCCCCATAGCTACTGTGGCCCCAGTAGTAATAGTGTCCCCCCTCACCACAGTGGCCCCAATAGTAATAGTGTCCTCCCTTCCACAATTGCCAAAGTGGTATTACTGTTCTCCCTCACAACAGTGGCCCCAGTAGTAAAAGTGCCCCCCTCACAGTGGCACCAGTAGTAGTAGTGCGCCCCTTGACACAGTGGGCCCAGTATTAAAACTGGCCCCCTGCCACAGTGGCCGAAGTAGTAATAGTGTTCCAACTGCCACAGTGGCCGCAGTAGTAATAGTGCCCCCCCCTCTGCAACAGTGCCCCCAGTAGTAATAGTGCCCCCCAGCCACAGTGGACCCAGTAGTAAAAGTGCCCACACTCGCCATAGTGGGCCCAGTAACAATAGCGTCCCCCCTCGTTATAGTCGCCCCAGTAGTATTAGTGTCCCCCATAGCCACAGGGGCCCCAAGAATAATAGTATCCCCCATAGCCACAGTGGCCCCAGTAGTAATAGTGTCCTCCATAGCTTCAATGGCCCCAGTAGTAATAGGTTCCCCTCTTGCCACAGTGGCCCCAGTAGAGTATTCCCCCCTTGGCCACAGTGGCCCCAGTAGTAAGAGTGTCCTCCCCCTCCACAGTGGCGCCAGTAGTAATAGTGCACCCCCTCGCTACAGTGGACCCAGTAGTTATAGTGTCCCCTTTCGCCACAGTGGCCCCAGTAGTTATAGTGTCCCCCCCCCATACCGTGGCTACAGTAGTAATAGTGCCCCCCTGCCACAGTGGCCCCAGTAGTAATGGTGCCCACTCTCACCACAGTGGCCCCTGTAGCAAGTGTCCCCCCTCGCCACAGTGGCCCCAGTAGTAATAGCAACTCCCATAGCCACAGTGGCCCCAGTAGAATTAGTGTCCCGCATAGTTTCAGTTGCCCCAGTAATAATAGTGTCCTTCCTCACCACAGTGGTAGTAATATGGTCCCCACTGTGGCAGGGGTGGATATTATTACTATTGTATTCACTGTGGCGAGGGGGGACACTCTTACTACTAGGCCCACTGTGGCAGGGGCGATTACTAAGAGGGTCCCCCCTCGCCACTGTGGCCCCAGTAGTAAGAGTGTTCCCCATCACCACAGTGGCCCCAGTGGTAATAGTGTCCTCCCTAACCACAGAGACCCAAGTAGTAATAGTGTCCTCCCTCGCCACAGTGACCCTAGTAGTAATAGTGTCCTCCCTCGCAACAGTGACCCCAGTAGTAAGAGTATCCTCCCTCGCCAAAGTGACCCCAGTGGTAATAGTGTCCTCCCTCGCCACAGTGACCACAGTGGTAATAGTGTCCTCCCTCGCCACAGTGACCCCAGTGGTAATAGTGTTCTCCCTCGCCACAGTGACCCCTGTGGTAATAGTGTTCCCCTCGCCATAGTGGTCCCAGTAGTAATAGTGTCTCCCTCACCATAGTGGTCCCAGTAGTAATAGTGTCCCCCCTCGCCACAGTGGCCCCAGTAGTAATAGTGTCCCCCCACCACAGTGGTCCCAATAGTAAGAGGGTCCCCCTCACCACACTGGCCCCAGTAGTAACAGTGTCCTTCTTTCGCCACAGTTGCCCCAGTAATGAGTGTCCCCCCACCACAGTGGCCCCAGTAGTAATAGTGTCCTCCCTCACCACAGTGGCCCCAGTAGTAAGTGTCCCCCTCACCACAGTGGCTCCAGTAGGAAGAGTGTCCTCCCTCACCACAGTGGCCCCAGTAGAACGAGTGTCCACCTGCCACAGTGACCCCAGTAGTAATAGTGTCCCCCTGACAAAGTGACCCCAGTAGTAATAGTGTCCCCCTCACCATAGTGGTCCCAGTAGTAATAGTGTCTCCCTCACCATAGTGGTCCCAGTAGTAATAGTGTCCCCCCTCGCCACAGTGGCCCCAGTGGTAATAGTGTGTTCCCTCGCCACAGTGGCCCCAATAGTAATAGTGTCTCCCCTCACCACAGTGGCCCCAGTAGTAATAGTGTCCTCCCTCACCATAGTGGCCCCAGTAGTAATAGTGTCCTCCCTCACAACAGTGGCCCCAGTAGTAATAGTGTCCTCCCTCACCACAGTGGCCCCAGTAGTAATAGTGTCCCCCCTCACCATAGTGGCCCCAGTAGTGTCCCCCCTCACCACAGTGGCCTCAATAGTAATAGTGTCCCCCCTCACCACAGTGGCCCCAGTAGTAATAGTGTCCTCCCTCACCACAGTGGCCCCAGTAGTAATAGTGTCCTCCCTCACCACAGTGGCCCCAGTAGTGTCCCCCCTCACCACAGTGGCCTCAGTAGTAATAGTGTCCCCCCCATACTGTTGCCCCAGTAGTAATAGTGTCCCCCCTCACCACAGTGGTGCCAGTAGTAATATTGTCCCCCCCCCCATACTGTGGCCCCAGTAGTAATAGTGTCCCCCCTCACCACAGTGGTGCCAGTAGTAAGAGTGTCCCCCCTCACCACAGTGGTGCCAGTAGTAATAGTGTCCTCCCTCACCACAGTGGCCCCAGTAGTAATAGTGTCCCCCCTCACCACAGTGGCCCCAGTAGTAATAGTGTCCCCCCTCACCACAGTGGCCCCAGTAGTAATAGTGTCCCCCCTCACCACAGTGGCCCCAGTAGTAATAGTGTCCCCCCTCACCACAGTGGCCCCAGTAGTAATAGTGTCCCCTCACCACAGTGGCCCCAGTAGTAATAGTGTCCCCTCTCACCACAGTTGCCCCAGTAGTAATAGTGTCCGCCCTCACCACAGTGGCCCCAGTAGTAATAGTGTCCGCCCTCACCACAGTGGCCCCAGTAGTAATAGTGTCCTCCCTCACCACAGTGGCCCCAGTAGTAATAGTGTCCCCCCTCACCACAGTGGCCCCAGTAGTAATAGTGTCCCCCCTCACCACAGTGGCCCCAGTAGTAATAGTGTCCCCCCTCACCACAGTGGCCCCAGTAGTAATAGTGTCCCCTCACCACAGTGGCCCCAGTAGTAATAGTGTCCCCTCTCACCACAGTTGCCCCAGTAGTAATAGTGTCCGCCCTCACCACAGTGGCCCCAGTAGTAATAGTGTCCCCCCTCACCACAGTCGCTTCAGTAGTAATAGTGTCCCCCACATACTGTGGCCCCAGTAGTAATAGTGTCCCCCTCACCACAGTGGTGCCAGTAGTAATAGTGTCCTCCCTCACGACAGTGGCCCCAGTAGTAATAGTGTCCTCCCTCACCACAGTGGCCCCAGTAGTAATAGTGTCCCCCCTCACCACAGTGGCCCCAGCAGTAATAGTGTCCTCCCTCACCACAGTGGCCCCAGTAGTAATAGTGTCCCCCCTCACCACAGTGGCCCCAGTAGTAATAGTGTCCTCCCTCACCAGTGGCCCCAGTAGTAATAGTGTCCCCCCTCACCACAGTGGCCCCAGTAGTAAGAGTGTCCCCCCTTACCACAGTGGCCACAGTAGTAAGAGTGTCCTCCCTCGCCACAGTGGCCCCAGTAGTAAGAGTGTCCTCCCTCGCCACAGTGGCCCCAGTAGTAATAGTGTCCCCGCTCACCACAGTGGCCCCAGTAGTAATAGTGTCCCCCCTCACCACAGTGGCCTCAGTAGTAATAGTGTCCCCCCTCACCACAGTGGCCTCAGTAGTAATAGTGTCCCCCCTCACCACAGTCGCCTCAGTAGTAATAGTGTCCCCCACATACTGTGGCCCCAGTAGTAATAGTGTCCCCCTCACCACAGTGGTGCCAGTAGTAATAGTGTCCTCCCTCACGACAGTGGCCCCAGTAGTAATAGTGTCCTCCCTCACCACAGTGGCCCCAGTAGTAATAGTGCCCTTCCTCACCACAGTGGCCCCAGTAGTAATAGTGCCCTTCCTCACCACAGTGGCCCCAGTAGTAATAGTGTCCTCCCTCACCACAGTGGCCCCAGTAGTAGTGTCCTCCCTCACCACAGTGGCCCCATTAGTAATAGTGTCCTCCCTCACCACAGTGACCCCATTAGTAATAGTGTCCTCCCTCACCACAGTGGCCCGAGTAGTAATAGGGTCCTCCCTCACCACAGTGGCCCAATTAGTAATAGCGCCCTCCCTCACCACAGTGGCCCCAGTAGTAATAGTGTCCCCCCTCAGCACAATGGCCCCAGTAGTAATAGTGTCCCCCCTCACCACAGTGGCCCCAGTAGTAATAGTGTCCCCCCTCACCACAGTGGCCCCAGTAGTAATAGTGTCCCCCTCACCACAGTGGCCCCAGTAGTAATAGTGCCCCCCCCTCACCACAGTGGCCCCAGTAGTAATAGTGTCCCCACTCACCACAGTGGCCCCAGTAGTAATAGTGTCGCCACTCACCACAGTGGCCCCAGTAGTAATAGTGTCCCCCCCTCACCACAGTGGCCCCAGTAGTAATAGTGCCCCCCCTCACCACAGTGGCCCCAGTAGTAATAGTGTCCCCCCCTCCACAGTGGCCCCAGTAGTAATAGTGTCCCCCCTCACCACAGTGGCCACAGTAGTAATAGTGTCCTCCCTCACCACAGTGGCCACAATAGTAATAGTGTCTCCCCTCCACAGTGGCCCCAGTAGTAATAGTGTCCTCCCTCACCACAGTGGCCACAATAGTAATAGTGTCTCCCCTCCACAGTGGCCCCAGTAGTAATAGTGTCCCCCCTCACCACAGTGGCCCCAGTAGTAATAGTGTCCCCTCACCACAGTGACCCCAGTAGTCATAATGTTCCCCACACCACAGTGGCCCCAGTAGTAATAGTGTCCTCCCTCACCACAGTGACCCCAGTAGTAATAGTGTCCTCCCTCACCACAGTGACCCCAGTAGTAATAGTGTCCTCCCTCACCACAGAGACCCCAGTAGTAATAGTGTCCCCCCTCACCACAGTGACCCCAGTAGTAATAGTGTCCTCCCTCGCCACAGTGACCCTAGTAGTAATAGTGTCCCCCTCACCACAGTGGCCCCAGTAGTAATAATTTCCCCACTCACCACAGTGACCCTAGTAGTAATAGTGTCCCCCCTCACCACAGTGGCCCCAGTAGTAATAATTTCCCCACTCACCACTGTGGCCCTAGTAGTAATAGTGTCCCCCCTCAACACAGTGGCCCCAGTAGTAATAGTGTCCCCCCTTGCCACAGTGGCCCCAGTAGTAATAGTGTCCCCCCTCACTACAGTGGCCCCAGTAGTAATAGTGTCCCCCCTCACTACAGTGGCCCCAGTAGTAATAGTGTCCCCCCTCACTACAGTGGCCCCAGTAGTAATAGTGTCCCCCCTCACTACAGTGGCCCCAGTAGTAATAGTGTCCTCCCTCACTACAGTGGCCCCAGTAGTAATAGTGTCCCCCCTTGCCACAGTGGCCCCAGTAGTAATAGTGTCCTCCCTCACTACAGTGGCCCCAGTAGTAATAGTGTCCTCCCTCACCACAGTGGCCCCAGTAGTAATAGTGTCCTCCCTCACCACAGTGGCCCCAGTAGTAATAGTGTCCCCCTGCCACCATGACCACAGTAGTAACTGTCACCCCCTGATATCAATATACTTGCCTCTTCCTGGTCTTCTAAGCTCCTCTTCTCGACTCAATCAGAACTCACAGATCTCCACCTGCAGTGTCGGACAGCGGTGAGCTTCCAGGACCTGTGATGATGTCACCGTCATGTGATCACTGATGTGGGAGGAGTCAGGTAACATCATCTGCACGATTCTGTTGCTGGATGAGCAGGAGGTGTGGATACCTACCGCAGCTCTGCAACAGCCACAATACAGAGTACCCCAAAATGACAATGGGCATAGATGTGTATATAGTTGTGTATATAATCATATCCACCGCAGCTCTGCTACAGCCACAATACAGATTACCCCAAAATGACAATGGGCATAGATGTGTATATAGTTGTGTATATAATCATATCCACCGCAGCTCTGCTACAGCCACAATACAGAGTACCCCAAAATGACAATGGGCATAGATGTGTATACAGCTGTGTATATAATCATACCTACCGCAGCTCTGCTACAGCCACAATACAGAGTACCCCAAAATGACAATGGGCATAGATGTGTATACAGCTGTGTATATAATCATACCTACCCGCAGCTCTTCTACAGCCACAATACAGAGTACCCCAAAATGACAATGAGCATAGATGTGTATACAGCTGTGTATATAATCATACCTACCCGCAGCTCTTCTACAGCCACAATACAGAGTACCCCAAAATGACAATGGGCATAGATGTGTATACAGCTGTGTATATAATCATACCTACCGCAGCTCTGCTACAGCCACAATACAGAGTACCCCAAAATGACAATGGGCATAGATCTGTATGCAGCTGTGTATATAATCATATCCACCCCAAAAGATTGTCTCAATACAGATTAGGAATAGATAAAACAATCTTTACCACTCATTAAAATATTTTTATATAATGTCTGAGTGTCACAGGAGCGGGCAGCCCTCACACCACACAGCACAGAGTGTCACAGGAGCGGGCAGCCCTCACACCACACAGCACATCATCAGTAACATCTGCATTGGTACAATGGTTGATGTGCCATATGTGTGTTACAGTGTATAACCAGCATCATATCACAATACATTACTAACAGTCACATGTTACCACACAGACTACATGAACATACTAACACCATATAAAGCACAGACCTAGATGCACCCGACACAGGGGATCACCCAAAAGATGGCTTCTTCCAGGGCAGTGGTGGCGAACCTATGGCACGTGTGCCAGACGTGGCACGCACAGACCTCCCTGCTGAGTAGCTGTTCATCTCACCCTTGCAGGAAGTGGGGCAGACATCACCAAACTGCCAGACGGAAGTGGGGGTTCAATTATATCCTCTCCAAACAGTCCTCCACAGAAAACAGACTCATGAATAAGGATTCCTACTCAGACCCATTCGTTCCTCTAGGACTGCAATATCATTTTAGGATCTGCGCCCATCAGTCTATGCCGAGAGTAAAGTAAGCATCTAACAAGCAGGGATATAGATAAAAACATAAACAGGACCAAAAAGGTCTACTGCAACACATAAAAATACATGATGTCTCTAGTGGGATTCACACCAAGGCCCCCACATTACATGCTAACAGTGTTATCTATTGAGCCCCACGTTCACATACCTAAAGCTGGATACAAATAGTACAGTTAAACCTCTAGTTTCGTTGTCTTATAGTTTAGCCGGTTTCAAGTTTCATCGATTTTTCAAGCCAGAATTTCGCCTCTAGTTGCATTGGCAGCCGCCGGCCCACATGGACACACTGCTGACGTGGCCCACTGATCTCCGCCCCCATCCCACCCCCTCTCATTGCAAATAGTACCGAAGGGCGGAGAGGGAGCAGGAGCTCAGTGCACTGCTCCCAGCTCTTCCAGCCTCCTCCCTCTGCAGAGAGGGACACTGTATATCGGTCGGGCGTGAATACCCGGCCGATATACGGTCGACTGCATAAGCCCTAAAAGTGGAATAACCAGTTCTTTTGGTTGGGGCAGAACTGATTCTGAGCAGAGCAATGGGTAGGACTTGTGGCCATTTTATGCAAGTCTCCTGACAGAGCTTCCCTAAGGCAAGTTTTAAGGTTCGGTTCATGTGCTCAGCCTTACCTGAGGTCTGTGTGCAAAGCACAAGACATCTAGCTAGCTCTTGTTTTATCTCTGCAGTAAAGTCTGGTCCGTTGTCTGACCCAATCTGCACCGGTTGGCCGTGTATTGGAATTATGTCTCTTAGTAGTGCTCTGGCCACTTCAGTGTATTTTTCAGTCCTAGTGGGGTAGGCCTCCACCCACTTCGTGTAAGTGCAGACAAAGACCAGGAGATGCTTTCATCCATCAGATGCAGGCATTTGAGTAAAGTCCACTAGTGCATCTTGGAAGAGAGCTGCTTCATAAGATCGTATCCCTGGAGTCTTCAGAGCTCCTTGTCTGGGACTATTTTCAGTGCAAATGACACATTTTCTGGTGCTCGCCTGGTACGTCTTGGGATGTACAGCACATCTTGGATTATACAATCAGGATAAAAGGAAAAAACACTTCAGCGCTCCGTTAAAACTGTATCATTATATGTCAGGATCTTACTTGTTTGGGGGTGCCCGATCTCCTGGCACCCCTCACATCCAGAGAAGCAGAAAACCCAGTAGAGGGAAGCGTGTTCTTGTAGGTCAAATTTAATCATTTTAAAACAAATTTATAATGCTGCGACGCGTTTCGGCTTATACCATGCCTTTCTCAAGCATATGGAACAAGTTACAAGCTGCCTCTATTTATAGTGAACATACAAATGAAGCAAATAGAAAGAAGAGGGGGAGGTTCTGCTTTGTCACTCCCCTAGGTGGGCGTTGAGCTTCCAGTTGTTAATATATTAAACTACATATGAAAGATCTCAAAATGTCTTACCCCTTAGGTGTTGCTGGTGTTGACCACACGTCGTATGGTACTACACAGGTATATAGTGGTGGGTAGGCTCGCTCTAAAACGGCATCCGCGTGGTAACACAGCGCCGTTAATGGCATCTATATAGTCATATAGTAACCCAGGCTTCCAAAGGAAAGGGGCGGAGTTGTATGACGCCATGGAGGGGGGACGTTTCTAGTGACGTAAGTGTAAATATTTAGTAACCCTGGTTTCAGGTTGTAGGCGTGATGCTGTGGCGTCCCAGTGACGTTGGTATGGTCACATGGTACCACAAGGAACGTAGTTACGTCCAGGCTGAGGGCGTCACTAAAGGGAATCACTCCCAGTGACGTTGGTATGGTCACGTGATGCTACAGGGAACATGGTTACGTCCGGGTTGGGGGCGTGGCGTCACGTGACCGCGCGGCCAAGGTCACATGGGGGAAAGAGAAAGAGACGTGTATTAAGTAAAATAGGCCCGTATTTCTTTGGAGTCACCTTCTGCTGCTCTCCCTCTGGGATGTCTTAGGACCGTTGATCTTTTAATAACCAAATTCTGGTATAAGAGGCTTACGTGGATCAACAGACTGACCGGTTTCTAAATCCTAGGACCGGTTCAGTTGCGGTGAGTCCCCCTTTACACCAGTTCCTCTTCTGTCTTTCCTACATACCACTGGAGTGCCGCTTCTGACTTATATTGTTTCGTACATCTTGGATTAGCTCTTCCATAGTGGTGGACCCATAGCGTGTCCTCATGTGCTTTCTTGACAATCTCCGTTGCTAGTGCTGTTGGGACCACACTTCGTCCATCCGAGGGGATGAACCAGCCCTCAAGGGGGGAATTTTCCATCTTCCGTCTTTAGCCATTCCTGTTTACTTCGAGTTCCAGTTGCTGAGGGAAAACCAGGAAAAAGACTTGTAGTGTGACAGGATTTTTGGCATTTAAGAGAGTGACAGCTCACTTGCCATCAGCATCTGCCTCTCTGTTTCCCTGTGCAACGAGTCTCCCTTCTGTTTTTCTTTACAGTGAATGACCCACTTCTCTTCTGACAGGTCTGGAATGAGAGGAGCGTGCTTGACTTTTTGACCCACTGAAGAGATCAGACTCTTTTCTTTTTTCAGGGCCCCATGAACATGGAGTGTAAGGAAGGTTTCTGATAAGTGCAATAATTTCTGCCTTTTGAGCTGAAGTTCCTCTGGGCAGCTGTTCTGCTTTTGTAGCACGGTGACCACTATATCCACCATAGCGTATGCCTTCATCCAGGAAGCTGCTACCATCTGTGTACTATTCGACATCAGGAGCTTTAAGTGGTGTGTCTGTCGTGGAATCCCTTTTCGTGTCCACGGCCTACTCAAGTAGGAATGTTTGCACCCTTTCCTGATTGGTTACGAATTGATTATGTGCATAAGAAGATTTCACACTGACACAGGTTCAGCATGTATAAGCTTCCTCAATTCCGCTTTATTGTTGGGCGCGCAGCCTCTATAAAAGAGTTTAACATATCTCCACATCTGGGCATGTCAAAGATTATATAGATACAACGTATTGTTTAATTATTGGATAAGCATCTTGAAATTGTTCCATCCTCCGGTCATCTGTTATTGGCCATCATGTGGTAGCAGGACGAGATGAGTGGGTTGTCTTGGACCCACGTGTGGTTCCTCCGATATGATTGGAGATTACAGCTTGAACTATTAATTGCATAAATTTCCCATGTTATTTGCATGTTTCCAGTAAAACTGCTTGGGTTAGCGGTAGCTGCTTCAGACTGCGGTTATTTATGTCTGATGTACCCCTGCCAAAGTAACTATGAATCGGGAAATAGAGCATTCTTGCTAACTGCTAGCTTCTGCTTGCATCTATAAGAGTTTAGGGAATGGAAAGTTTCAACATTTTTTCATATAAGGAAGTGAATACATTGGGTACACAAGGAATATATCTATATTTGTAGAAGAATAAACAAAATGAAATACTACAGGCATTGGTATAGAGAATGCTTGAATCTATAAACACAGGTCTCCTGTCCACATGAAATGTATGTCTATTGTCCCGAAAATATAGATATGGTGGATATCCACTACAAACCCTCCTTGAAACTATCTGTTTCACTAAACTCACTACACCAAGTGTTCCTACACTACCACATATCATTCTCAACTATTGACCCTCCTCGACGTCCCAGATCGTGATAGGCACACAATGGAGCAGGTAGTCATCAGGGTGGAACAGGTAGTCATCGGGGTTGGAATACACTGTACACAACAACAACAAATAGAAATTAGGATGACAATAAAGGTAACAAATATAATTAATAACTTCTTTATCAGAATAAACTAAATCAGTAGAGTGGCGGTCTTTCACAACTGTCGCTCCGGCTGTAAATGCCCCTCCGATACCTAGGTGTGGGTTCATGGCAATCGGGTCTTTGGTACATAGGATACTTAGCCGGGACAGTGCACACGGCCCTCCTGGAATATTGGTGGGGATATTTGTGTAGGAAAAATTACCACAGGACCAGACCCATTCTGCTTTAACTTGATCTCTGGCTTTATATTCATCTGGTACCCTCATAGGTACCCCTACGGCATCTCTGTACATGTGGAGGTCTAGCCTACCACCTGGGATCTCTAGGCATTAGGTTAGGAGAGGTTTGGCTTTTACTATTTCAGGTAAATACTGCTTAACTTGTGTAGAACCCGCCTTCTTGACGCTACCTCGATTCATCCACAAAGAGTGCAAAATTAGGGCTATCTAATGACTGATCAACATGACTGAACCTCTGTATCATTAGTAAGTGCTTAACCATATCTATTAGTCTGGAAGGAAAACTACAAGGTGATTATTCCCACTTCCCTTTTCCAGAGGCGGCAAGGTAGCGGGACTGGGGGCGTTGTAATGCCGGCGTGTTGCGTGGCATGAGCAGAGTGCACTGCAGATAAAATAAAGCAAAATCTTAGCGAAAACCTATCACAGTGTTCTAAATACACAATGTTTTAAAACTTATTTTTTCTCTTCTCCTGTTAGGTATGTACCTATCTGAGGAAACAGACTAATAAAAGATACTTAGTCCGTTTTCTCCATCACTTTCTCTCAGTTTAAACTTCTCCATAAGTTTAAGATATCTTCCCTTTGTATCTTAGATTTTAGGGTACCGTTCATCTTTTCTACTTTCCCACTACTCCGTGTATGGTTGGGTGTGTAAAAGGCCTAGGATGTACCCAGAGCAGACAGGATGTCACATTATTTCACCTATGAAGTGTGTACCTTCGTTTAACTCATTCATTTCCGGTACCCTGTATCTGCAGATTACCTCATTCATGAGCTTCTGTGTGATTACCTGCTCATTTACCTTAGTATCAGGGTGGGCCTCCAACCTGAAAAGACTCCAACAACAACAAGCACATATTCATACTCCTCAAACAGGTGTGAGCTGAATGTGGTCAAATTGTCCATCTCTGAAATGGGTAGAGTGGTCCAGACAAGTGTTATATGGCCACCTTACTTCTGTCCTGACTCGCATATGGCAAAGATCATGCAAATTGGACAAATGATGCAGCAGCTACACAGAACCCAGAGAACCCAGGTGTCACCCATTCTCGTTCAGTGTCGACGTCATTTCTGCTTTTGATAGGTATGTCTTTCTGTGTACCAGTTGGGCCATCATGGGGCACAGGGACCTCTGTAGGCAGGTTCTGCTGACTGTTCGCCATACGCCGTCCTGTTCTGTTGCTCCCGTCTTTTAGCCCATTTTTGCTTTCCTTCTTCGTTGGCTTGTAACTGTAAAGTCCTTAGCATATCAATGTCCAAAGTTTTGTCAATGTCCAAAGTTTTGTCAATGTCCAAAGTTTTTATCAATGTCCAAAGTTTTTATCAATGTCCAAAGTTTTTATCAATGTCCAAAGTTTTTGCCACTGACTCATGCTGTCAGTATCTTTTCTTCTTTCTTCCACGGCTTGAGGACCGCTGCCTTTGCTGTGCTGTCGGTGAGGGTGTCGTCTTTCGCTTCTCCATTGTAGGAATCGGTATGAGGTCTCCACTGCCAGGTAGTAGTAGTAGGGCCTCCATGAGATTCTGCACCGCTGCACCATTCTTAATTGGCTGTCCTACTGAGATAAGAAACTGTCTGGCCTTCCATATTGGGCCGTAATCATGAGCTATGCCAAATGCATACCAGGAGTCAGTGTAAAGGGTTGCCGTCTTACCTTCTACCACTCTACACGCCTCAGTGAGGGCCTTCGGTTCCGCTTCTTGCACTGAGACATGCGGAGGCAGAGCTTCTGCGTTTAGGACATCTTGATGTGTGACCTCTGCATATCTGGTTCAGAGTCATCAATCCTCACCCTGGTACTATCTACAAAAGAAAACTCAAAATATGCATTATTAGCAGTGGGTTCTAATAACAGTTTTCTTGTTGCAAAGAATTAAATTTACAAAATAGCTGATCTGCCATACTTAGATCACCTATGCCTCCCCTCCCCCGTTTGAACTGGAATACCTGATTAAGAGAAGAGTAGCCGGGTTCAAGGTAGTACAACATTGGAAAGAAATATTAGGGGAGGCATGGAAAGAGCACATTGTAGCCTGGTCTAACAGGCCAGAGATAAGTGCTTGGGTTGCACTTGCATGAGTATGCTCTGGATGTCATTTGGGGTGTGGACCACTAGGGGGTAGTCCAATACCAACTTAGAAGATTTGTCAACCATTGCCTGTACTGCTGCCACCGCACAAACACAAGAGGGAGCTCCTCGAGTCACTGGATCCAACCTCATGGAGTAGTATCCCAGTGGCCGAAGTTGTCCTCCGTGCCTTTGTGTCAATACTGTCGCATGGGCGACAGTATGAAACAAGGCCCAGAAAGGTGTGGAATTCGGCAACGGATGTAGGTACAGGTATGGCCTGGACAGCAGCCCTTTTGTTCCTCTGTCAGAGGTCTAGTTCCTTGGCTAAATAATGATCCAGGAGAACAACCTTTCTTGCAGAACTTGGTCTGTCTTTGGAGGCCTCCAGGCCTTACAGCCATCTTCTGCAAGGGAAATTAACAGTGAAATTGTGGCCGGTTGGCAGTTTTTCCAAAATCATCAGCACACAGCACCTAACATGCGTGGCTGACCCTTCACCCTCCCCCCCTTTTTTTTCACTAAGGGGATACTGTTTGACCCAGGGGTGTGTATCCGGGTCTCATATATATTATCATGGTGGGTACATTCAATTTCCCTATGTCTGTCTTGTAGGTGGCCCATAATTTGTCAGGAACCGTGGAAAGCTGAGTTTCCGCAGCGGCTATCAGGCCAAACACATAAGCCAGCTCCACCAAAAGAGCAGTTTAATTTACAAAAAATTTTCTGAAATGACACCTGAGGTCCCAACCCGTACCGATCCATCTGGCGGCATTATGATGGATGCAGATAGGGTTTGTAAAACATCAGTGCCAATAACAGAGACATGCCTTCCATCCGGGCAGCCATATTTAAAATGTGATATTCTTTAAGACAATTCATTATTAATTTAATCTGATCCTGCCTGCAATGTCTCATCAAATTTGAGACAGGAGAAAAAAACAAAACTTTTCCTGGCTATCTATGATTCTCACCCCCTCCTTGTGGACAAGAGAGGGATGACCCATTACGTATTCTTGCATCATCTAGCTCCACCCCTCTGAATTTGGCTGATCACTTCCTTATATTTTCATTCAAAGTTTGCAGTCCTCGGATACATATCACAACCAAATAAAGTCTTATGCATCACACAATTTACATTTTACAATTTACGGGTCAATCTGCCCCGTCCCTCCTGTGGATACCAGGCCTTATCGTTACCTGCTTGGTTCCCATTCTTTGGCTTCTCTGCTTACTTAGATCTACACCTAACTCCCTGTAATTTATTTATTTTTTATACTGTCTGCAAATTTATCTTCCCTGGGACTGCAGTACTAATGCTTCTCCCAGTGACTTCCTCTTTTTAAAATCTCTCCCTCCCGTGACAGCCCCTCCCTTCTCGATCACAGAATGGAAGAGACAGAGAGACAGGATTATAACGGAGGACGTGGCTAATTTACTGTACGAGTTAACACTCCTTGGAGCGTGCCCTCGCTTGAACCTACGGCCGTCTACACTATCCTAGGCGAATGGGAAACCAACTGACATTTTAAACCAGAGACCGGAGCAGATGCAGTCTTAGATGACAGGCATCTCCATCTGATTGGTAACGTACTGTAATTCACATATTGTGTGCCAAAGGTTGCTGAGTGACTGAGATATTATTCTATCTCCTTATTTACTGAACCGTTATACAATTAACCTGTTATACTGAACGCTGGTGTCTTTGGCATGCGTGGGTACCGCCGCCATTTCAGACCTTTCTTCCTCTGACTGACATTCAGGGAAATTCTAACACCTAATGTATAACTACTATGTTGTAACTTTATGGTCACAGCTGTGACCACCTAACATTGTATGTGGTTACAATTGAATTGGGGACTTGGCAAACATAGATGTATTTTCTTGTGGGCATGGTGGGCTACAGTTTGTAACCCTTGTATTCTTAAAAGCCCCCACAGGATGTGAGTGGCATGTAACTTTTTACACTTGTATGAAGGACATACAACAAAGATTAGATTACAATAACAAGACATACGAACAGTAGTTGTTATTTGTCACAGCACATGAATTTGCTTTCTCTTCTATCGCTTGGGTCTAATGCACCTGCTCTAACAATTTAGTACATCACTGACCTCCATCTGTGACCCTAGACACTAGGTGCCTTAAAACTTCTATCTTACCTGCCTTCTAAGACAGTATAATTCATCATATTCATTATAACATTTAATCCTATTAACACAACAAAGTTACTTCCTCCTGTAAAATGAGGAAGTAAGGTCTGAGCCTGAAGATTCAAGCAAGCAGCCTTTCTCTCTCACTAAAACAAACTCAGTTAACCCTTTGTATACATTCACTTACATATTGTTACCATACAGCGCGGCACGGGGTCCCGCGGTCGGCGCGCGTCACTCCGGCGTCTGCTCCGGCGGCCTGGAGCCCTGTGTCGAGGTTATCCCAGCAGCTTGGGGCGGCCGGTGGGCGGCGGCATGGGCGTGTCCGCCCGTATGGTGCCGCCCGCACTCCTCCGTTCTTCTTAAACAGCAGTGGGTGGAGTTGCCTCCTCCCACTCTCCGCCCCTGGGCGGAACCTTGTGGTTAAAAGACTGGCAGTGAAGTGAGCTCACTGCCAGTTATTGGTTCTGCTTGCACCTAGCCAGTCTGTCTGCGGTTCCTCAGCCAGTCCCTAGTTGCTGGTCAGCTCCCTCTGGTTCCCCTTGTTCTGTCTGCTCTTGTCGGTTCTGTTAGCCTCTAGTTTGGTCTGGCCCAGTCAGCACTAGTTGCTATCCAGTACCCTGTCAGTTTGCCTGTGAGCTCCATCTCCAGCTTGGTAGTTTTGTTGGTCGGTTCCATCTGCCTCCCCTGTCGGCACTCTGTTCCCCCCATTAGGTAGCTTGCTTCTTGTCAGTCGCCAGGTCCCTAGCCAGGGCAGGGACCGTCATCCAGTTGTCCGCCTGGGGTTAGCCAGGGCCGAGGCAAGTAGGAAGGGACAGTGGGGTGCGGGAAGATCAGGGCACCCCATCTGGCGCTCGGGGGGGCAGAGTGCCGTAACATAATAACTGGCCCTTAAAATACTGTTTTTCTTTTCATGGCGGCGATCAGCGCCCTTGCAAACCAGCTGCAAGACCTGGTGCCGGTGATCAGGGATTTGTCAGCTCGCATGGTGGCCCAGGAGCAGTGGCCATTGTCGCAGGGGCAGAATGCCGTTACCAGTCCCGAACCCAAGTGCCCTCTTCCCGAAGTGTTCTCTGGGGAGAGAAACAAGTTTTTCGTTTTTCAACAGGCGTGTTGCCTGTTTTTTCGGATGCGTCCCCGTTCTTCCAGCTCGGAGGCCCAGAGGGTCGGGCTTATAATGTCCCTGCTGCGGGGCTCTGCCCAGACTTGGGCCTTTTCCATTCCCGGGGGTTCCCCCTCCCTGCAGTCGGTGGACTCCTTTTTTCAGGAACTCGGGGGTATCTTCGATGAACCGGACCGAGTGGGGTTGGCGGTTTCACGGTTGCTGGCGCTGCATCAGGGGTCGCTTTGTGTGGAGGATTATTGCTCCAATTTCAGACGCTATGCGGGTGACACTGCATGGAACGATAGTGCCCTGAAGTAAGTTTTTCTGCAAGGTCTCTCGGACGCGGGCAAAGAACTGTTGATCTCCCATCCCGTTCCCGGGTCCTTAAAGGAGGCTATGGAGCTAGCGGTGAAGGCAGATAGGAGGCTCAGGGCTGGGAAGCAGGACAGGCAGACCAGTAGAGTCAGGGAGGTCGTTTGTCCTGTTCCCTCCCCTTTCCGTACTAGTCTCTGTTCCCGAGCCTATGGAACTGGACCCGCTGGACCCCAAGGAGCGACGCCGAGTTCGGTTATTGCATAATCTCTGCCTCTACTGCGGGAAAGCTGGACATCGAGTGATAACCTGCCCCCTGAGGCCTCAGCGTCCACAGTCTGAATCGGCAGAAAGACTCCCAGTCCTAGGCAATTGCAGGGAGGGTCGCCTAGGACCACAGGTACGTCCTAGACTTCTGATACCCTGCCAGGTTAGATTCCGGAACTTCTCCCGCCTAGGGCAGGCGTTTATTGATTCCGGAGCAGCCGCTTACCTGGTAAGCATGCATCTCGTTGAGCCCCTGAGGACTGAATTTGTGGCGCTAAAGACGCCAATTCGTTTTGCAAGCATTGATGCTACTCCTCTTGCTTCGGACTTGGTACGATGGAGGACCCTATCGTGGAACCCTCCTTTCTGGAACCACGCCTTACTCAATTAGGAATGATCACACCCTTCCAGATTGATTGATCAAAGGTATTGCACAGTGCGCACTGAAATTATTTAGTCTGACACAAGTTCAGAGAAAAGTAAGTTCCTGTTTATTTTGGCGCGTATCATGTTTTTATAAGGCACAATCAAAACAGCCCTTTTGGGGCAGGCAAGGTTACATAGGCACAACGTATTGTTTGATTATTGGATAAGCATCTTCCTTCATCCGGTCATCTGGTATGGCTCATCACGTGGTAGCAGATTGGATAGGGCGGATACTATTTCGTATCCCACGTGTATCTTCACCGAAACGATTGGCTGTGTCGTCATGAGTTAGTAATAGCATAGACCGCCCATGTCATTCGCGTCTGTTTCCAGTAAAATCGCTGGGGGATTTTCGCGGTGACTTGAAAGCGGTAGTTCGTCTCAGGTGCGGTTAATTGTCTAATTTCTAGTTCCCTTAATCTCCCATGCAGCTGGACGAACAGATATTTATATATTTTGGTTGCGTGCTAAATTCCATCTTTGTCAGCAGAGTTATGAAAAACAGATATTTCATATAAGCATTGCCTAATATAAGTATTGCATAATTGTACGTACACTTCTATAGTTGAATCAAAACAGAATTAAAGCATTTGAATTGAGGCCCACCAAACCCCAATACATAAAGATTTATGTATTGGGGTTGCCACCACAGACCCCCCTTGAAACTATCTGTTTCACCAAACTCGCCCTGCTCCATCCCACCCCCACCGCTGACTCTAGACTTGTATTGTGTTGTATTCTGGAGCCATTGGTGGAGCCATTGTGTTGTATACTGGAGCCATTGCTGCCATGGGGGTATAGGCCGGTTCAACATCATCGTATTCTGGATCTGTGATGACGACATTGGCATTGACGGTGGGCCTATTGCTGGACATCATAGAGAAACAGGTGGACCAGGTAGACACCAGGGCCGGAATACACTGTATGCAACAACAAACAGAAATTAGAACCATTACAATGGCAACAAAAACAGTTAGTATTTTTTTCATCAGAGTAAGCCCAAACCAGGACCCTGTCAACCAGTCAAACCACCCTTGATCCGTTCCTTGTTTGATACTGGTGGCTAGATCTCTCAGGCGGTTGATCTGTTGGTGGATTGACGCAGAGTTGTCAGAGAGATTAAAACAACACATCCCTTCAAACTCTTCGCACCCGTGGTTCATGGTCATAAGGATGTAATCAATGGTGGCTCTGTTCTGTAGGGCGGCTCTTCGTATGTTTTGTACATCTAAGAGTAGTAGGTCCAGTGCCTGGGATGTGGCATTTAGGCCCTTTACCATGTCACAAGCTAAGCCGTTAATTACTCTTGTGTTATGCTGGGCCAATGCGGGGGTGCCCAGAATACTGAGAGCTAGTGCAGTGTGCTCTGAGAAACTCAGTAGAGTAGGTGGTCCTACACAGTTATCGGCCAGGCCGTGGATGTCCCTCCGATCCCTAAGTGAGGGTGTGGGTGCCGGGGAGTCTGGCTTCTGATACATAAGGATACTCAGACGGGACAATGCACACGGTCCTCCTGTAATGTTGGCAGGGATATATGTGTATGTTAAATTGCCACAGGACAGGACCCATCCTACTGGTAGTTTGACATGTCTGGAGTGGCTGGGACTCCGAACTACCTTTCCACAAGACATGGTAGTCACTATCTTTTGACATTGTTCTTCAGTACGGGAGCAAAGTATTCGGGAATCACTAGTGACCACTTGGCCCCTCTCACATTTCCCAATGTACCGTGGATTACATGTGAAGTTGTAACATACCTCAGCCTGTGAGACATTTCTAACCTGGAACTCAGTCATATTGGACCAGTCAGCGTGTTCTACAGCTTTACAGTAGGGACAATATTCATATATGTTAATGAAGGTGTTATCTTGTATCACATCGCCTTCCCCCACATCATCATCATCATGTACCATTGCATAAATTGATCTCAATACATTTACTGGAGTGGGAATGGCCAGTAAGCAAGCTCGTAGAATATCTTCCCCGCTCCTTAATTTAGGCATGCACATATTAGTTATATTGATAACATCTCTGGCTAAATACTCCCACATATTGATATGACTTTCCTTCACCCATTTAGCCTGCTGTTTCTGGTTCTTCACTGAGGTACCCTTTTCGTCCCACATTACCAGAACCCCACATAGGAGAAGTGTTATGATAACTTGACCTAAATATTTCATGATGAGTCGTCCTCCTGGGATGGAGCTTTCTTGCAGTGGCTTGCGTGGATCCAGGTAGGCTTCCCCTCTAGTTTCACTGAGGTGGCAGTGGTCAACAACACCTGGAACGGACCGTCGAATCTAGGTTCAAGCGAGTTTTTTCTCAGGAACTTCTTTACGTACACCCAATCCCCGGGTTGTATGGAATGGGTGCCTGTGTCTTGGTCTGGGTCTGGAATGGAAGAGAAAACTCGTGCATGGACTTTAGTTATTTCTTTGGCGAGTGATATAACATACTTGGTCAGAACATCTGAGTGCAATTGTAACTGCTGAGGGAAATAACACCCTAGTCTGGGGACGGTCCCGAAAAGAATCTCATAAGGTGATAACTTATGTTTTCCCCTTGGTGTGTACCTCACGCTATACAGTGCTATGGGAAGAATTTCTGGCCAGGGCATGCCAGTTTCTCGTGACATTTTGAGTATTTTTGTTTTCAAGGTACCGTTTAGTCTCTCTACCTTACCACTACTCTGGGGGTGATAGGGTGTGTGAAACAAAAGTTGCTGCCCAACGCCTGCCATATCTCTTTGGTGACGTTGGCGGTAAACGCTGGACCTTGATCGCTTTCAATAACTTCAGGTATTCCGAAACGGCAAACTAACTCAGTTATGAGTTTCTTAGCGGTAGTTTTGGCAGTCATATTGGTACTTGCATATCCTTCTGCCCACCCAGAGAAGACATCCACCACTATTAGGGCGTATTCAAAGCGTCCTGATTTCGGCATTTGGATGTGGTCAATCTGGATCCGTTGGAATGGATACAGTGGCTTGGCCAGGTGTTTTCTAGGTGTGTCTTCCATTTTTCCTGGATTACATTGGGCGCAAATGGTGCAAGATTTGCAGTACTTGTCCACCAACGTTGTGATGCCAGGCGCCAGGTAATATTTCTGGATCAATGAGTTCATGAGCATCTTGGACAAATGGGTTGGGCCATGCGCCCACTGTACCACTGCTGGGTAGAAGCTTCTAGGCAAACATGGGCGGCCTGTCAGCGCAAACAGTCCCTGTTCGTCCTTCTTCGCTCCCTTCTTCGTCCATTCTTCTTTTTCTTCCTTGCTTGCTCTCTTTTGTGCTTCTGTAAGGTAGTCCGGTCGTATCTTCTCATCCACACTGACCATCATGGACGGGTCTGGTTCCTCCGTTGATTCCACCCCTACCGGTAGTGCTTCCACCTGAATTCCAATTCTTCCAAACTCCCCCCTTGCAGCTCTTTTTGCTGCTTGATCCGCTGTATGATTACCAACGGCCTCTTCAGTGTTCTTCTTGCTGTGAGCTTTCACTTTCAGTACGGCCACCTTCCGTGGCAGTTGGAGGGCATCCAGCAGGTGCCTGATGGCTTGATGATGCTTGACTGGGGTGCCTGCAGCTGTGAGGAATCCTCTAACTTTCCAGATCATCCCGAAGTCGTGTGCCACTCCATGAGCGTACCGTGAATCTGTGTAGATGTTGGCTGTATGGTCCTGGGCCACCTCACACGCCCGTGTGAGGGCCTGTAGTTCGGCTTCTTGTGCTGATACAGTAGGAGGGAGTTGTTGGGCTTGGATTATTTTCGTGGTGGTGGTAACTGCGTAACCGGTATGGTATCGACCCATCTCATCGGCGAATCTGGAGCCGTCCACGAAGAGTGTGTAGTCTATGGGTTCCAGTGGTTTGTCATAGACTGATGGTAGATGAGAGATTTCCTGTTGCATCATCTTGACGCAGTCATGTGAAGGACGTGGAATGTCGTAGTAGGAGACGGAACCATTCGGTTTTTCCTCAGCATCATCCTCTTCATCGCCTTCCCCCTGAAGAATTGGAAGGAGGGTGGAAGGGTTGAGGACATTACAACGCTGTAACGTGACATTCTCCGGAATCAACAGTGAACATTGCAAGCGTAGATGCCTTGCTGCTGATAGATGCTTCGGCTGTGTCTGGTTGAGTACGGCGGCAATGTCATGTGGAGCCAGGACAGTCAGAGGGTAACCCAACACAAGATCTGAAGTCTTGTCCAGCAAGACATGGGCTGCAAAGACTGCCCGCAGGCAGGAAGGTCCTGCTCTGGCCACTGGGTCGAGTCTGGCTGAGAAGTAGCCGATGGGCCGCGATTTTCCAGCATGTTTCTGCGTAAGGACACCTGATGCGTGTCCTTGGTTTTCGGACACAAACAGAGCAAATGGTTTGTCGTAGTCTGGTAGTCCCAATGCAGGTGCTTTAGAGATCAGGTCCTTAAGTGTGCTGAAATTTCTTGTCAAGTCTTCTGAGAGTGTACATGAGGCCTTGGCTTTTCCTCCTTCTTCACCGATCCTTCTGACATCTTCGTACAGGGGTTGCATCAGCAAAGAGGCCTCTGGAATCCAGGCTCTACAGTATGAGATCAGTCCCAGGAAAGCTTGAAGAGCCTTTTCAGATCGGGGAAGAGGCACTTGTTGAATGGCGGCGATCCGGTCTTCTGTCAAATGTCGTACTCCTTGGGAAATGCAGTGGCCAAGGAAGATGACGGTGGTGCAGCACCACTGTAACTTGGATTCTGACACTTTACATCCCTGATACGCCAGATAGCACAGAAGATTTTCAGAGGAGGAGGAGGCCGTGTCCAGATCGTCTGCACAAAGTAACAGGTCATCCACGTATTGGAGTAAGACCACTGTGGGGTGTCCCTCCATCCATGGGTTTAGAATCAGAGACATTGTTTTGGCGAACTGGCTGGGTGAATTTTGTGCACCCTGAGGCATTACAGTCCATGTAAGTTGGCCTCCGTTGTGCGTGAAGGCGAATAGAAATTGGCATGACCGGTCTAGCGGGACGCCAAAAAAAGCGTTTGCCATATCTATGGCCGTGAAATACTTCGCTGTTGGCGGAATTCTAGACAGTAGCGTGTGTGGATTTGGCACCAAAGGAGTTTCCAATATAGTAGCCTGATTCACTGCTCGTGGGTCTTGAACCATACGGTATTTGGTTGGTTCGCCCTTCGGTGTCTTCTTCTTCACCGGAAATAACGGGGTGTTGCATGGCGACTCACATGGCACAAGGGCTCCATTCTGGACCAGCATCTTAATCTGTTCGTCGATGGCTAGTGACACTGAGTGCTTCAGTGGATACTGTGGTCTTCTTGGGAATGGCATTCCGGGCTTCATCCTCACTATCACTGGTGGAACTCTCAGACGACCAATGTCCTCAGGTCCTTTTGACCACAGTGTATCAGGGATTCTTGCTTTCACTTCATCTGGTATTGTCTTTCGAACTTCTTGACAGGTCATGTCTAATGGTTCTGAGGCAAGTGTCATCTGGTCATCTTCAGATAGAGGGGAGGTAACCGTTATGCCACCGTCTTCAGTGTAGGCAATTGTAGCTTGAAGTCTTGATAGAAGGTCAGCTCCCAATAGGTTGAGCGGTGAGGTCTTGTGGACCACAAATCTAGCCAGAATGTTCTGTATGCCGACAGGAAGTGGCTTGCTTAGTGGGTTTTCAGACGGCCTTCCTCCTACTCCTACGGTCAGTATGCTCTTGTCATCCAGCAGGTGCTTGAAGGGAAAATCGTCAGCACGAATGATGCTCCTGGCTGCACCAGTGTCCAGTAGGAAGGTAGTTGGATTCCCTGCGATAGAGAGAGTCACTTGGGCTTGGGGTCCGGTATTATCTACTGCAGGGTTCTGCTGGAAAGAGGCCATACTGGAGACTGGCTGGCCTGTGTCCTATTGGGACGGGCCATGGTAGGATACCGGTGGTGGGGATGGTGGTGGAGGCGGAAGGTCATCAGAAGATGTTGGTCCAGCCTGTCTTCTGGCCTGATTCGTTTGTCCGTGTTGTCCTGGTGGTGCGCGTCAGTCTCTCTTGAAATGCCCTGTTTTGTTACATCTATAACATCTTCTTGGCCCATCCTGACTACGATTGTGTGGAGCTCCCATCGCCACCATCACAGGGGTAGGTCCATTTCCTGCTACTCACTTTGCGACTGGTAGTAGGACATCGATAGCCAGGATCTTGTATTCCGGTTTTGCTGCTATCAGTCCCTTTCTTATCGGGTCCCGTAAGCCAGAAACAAAAGCAGCGGAAAGCATCAATTGGTGTGTTCTGATTTGTGATGAGAATCCGAGATAGTCAAAGAGTTGAATGAGGCGACCGTAGAATTTGTCCACAGATTCCCCTTTTTCTTGGGTCACGTCTTGCAGTGTGATAGCTTGATCTGCCAACCTGTCTTGCGCCCAGGCCTTCACTTGCTTGCAAAATTCCCTTCCGGAAGCGTATGTTGTCTCTGGAGTAGCATTTTCACTCGTCGGATCGAGGGATTTCTGGATGACTGGCCAATATGTATCTCCAGCCTTTACTTCCGTCAAGGCCTGTAGATCCTTCCAGGTGGCTGAATAATTACGTTGGTACTGGACCAGCTTCCTGAAGAAAGGCATGGGTTGCTTTTCTGGATCTGGTAATCCCGCCTGGAGAGTAGTGGCTTGACTTGGAGAGAAGCTGACGTATAGGAGCGGGGCGTCTGCCGGTACGAAGGCATCCTGTGTGGTGCCAGCTGAGGCGTGATCTGTGGTGCCAGAGATTGATGTTCATCTTGTGTAAGGGAGTCCTGCGATCCATACGGGTCATCTCCTTGTGGAGACATGAAATGGACCTTAGGAGTAGATGTATTGGGGGGTGCAAAGTTAAAGGAGATGTCCCGAGGCAGCAAGTGGGTCTATACACTTCTGTATGGCCATAATAATGCACTTTGTAATATACATTGTGCATTAATTATGAGCCATACAGAAGTTATAAAAAGTTTTATACTTACCTGCTCCGTTGCTGGCGTCCTCGTTCCCATGGTGCCGACTAATTTTCGGCCTCCGATGGCCAAATTAGCCGCGCTTGCGCAGTCCGGGTCTTCTGTAGTCTTCTATGGAGCCGCTCGTGCCAGAGAGCGGCTCCGTGTAGCTCCGCCCCGTCACGTGCCGATTCCAGCCAATCAGGAGGCTGGAATCGGCAGTGGACCGCACAGAAGAGCTGCGGTCCACGAAGGCAGAGGATCCCGGCGGCCATCTTCAGCAGGTGAGTATGAAGACGCCGGACCGCCGGGATTCAGGTAAGCGCTGTGCGGGTGGGTTTTTTAACCCCTGCATCGGGGTTGTCTCGCGCCGAACGGGGGGGGGGTTTAAAAAAAAAAAAACCCGTTTCGGCGCGGGACATCTCCTTTAAGTTGTTCTTGTATACTCGTGCGAGCTGCTGGGCTTTTACGTAAGCTGGGCTTTGTTAGCGAGAATTGTTCTTCTGCTCCCCCTGAAGTCGTCGTCGCTGGGCGATGCTTGGGCCTTGCACCATATCCCTTGTTTGCCAATATGCCATCCCGGCGGCGCACCATTTTCACAGGAGGGGGTCGGCCTCGGAATTTCTCCCCAGACCTGGTGACTCCTGTTTCACCATCCTCCTCACTGTCTGTCCATTGATCTCCATCTTCCTCCCTGGGTGGGGGTAGATCAAAGCCTCCCTGAGCTCCACCTTCACTTGCAACAGGTCCTGCGATCAGCTGATCCTCTGTGGTTGCTTGATCATCTGTAATTGGCTGGTTTGGAAACAGAGGAACAGCTTGTCTTTGTGCTTGTAACGCTTGAGGATCTATCACTGGATATAGTGGAGACATGGCAGGTGTGTTGCGTCTCTGAGGTGTAGCAATATGGCTGCCTTGATGGGTGGACAGCTGGGTACTAGGCCTCTGGGGTGTACCAAGATGGCCACCGTACGGAGTAGGTGGCCGTGCACTAGGCCTCTGAGGTGCATCAAGATGGCCGCCAGAGGAAGTGGTCATTGAGGAAGTGGCTGTGGAACGCATATTGGAATGCCTAGTATTTCCTGTGACATCATCACAGGAAACTGCAGTGTTGGAACGCACGGTAGCTCCGGATGTGGGAACCGCCTGCTCAGCGTTGAATGCAGGAAGTGTGGGCTCATTTACACTTCCGCCTGGGCGCGGGGCACCACATCCCAGACAGGTTTCTCGCTGCCTTGGGTTCTGCATTCCACAGACTAGGCACATCCAATATGGTAAGTTACCTGAATGCATGGGAGGTGCTGACGGATGTGTAAGAAGTGGGTTCACAGAATTTGCATGATACACATAACGTTTGTATTTCCCACTGCCCCCCTGCTCCGTCTCCGCCCACCCGTCTCTATTCAGTGTTTTTGCGACCCGATACCATCCTTCGGCAGCTGTGAGCAGGTTTTTATCCTGCAGCATGCCACGCTTGTCCCTTATCAAGACTCTCCAGGGCTCCGGCTGAAGTCGTCCATCTGGATTTGGATGCCAGCCCGCTACTTTCCTTATCTGTGGCCATTTATCAGAGCAGTGTTTACCTTCCCTCTCGGCTACTAAATCACGTGCTCGTCGGCCGTTATTACTGCTTGATTTATTTCCCATTCCTATGTCCGTAACTTTATGCTGGAATCTGTAGTACTAATAGATTCTAAACGAACACTTCCTCTTTCCTGGCCTTCGCAGAGTTTCTCCCCCTTTCTCTCTGACACTTACTCTGGCAGGAAGGATCTCTAATCTTTCACTCACAACGCGACTAATGTTTATAGAAACCCCCCTTCTCCCTTATCAATTCTGACAGAGACCTGCTCCCCTGTCCATTAACCTCCCGTCGCCCACAATACCCTACAACAAGGGGGTGAAATCCCTGCCTATCTCAGGAGGGGGGCATGGGCCTCCCGTGGGTTTTTTTCCGAGAAATCCACACCCCTCACCTGTACGAGGTGGCGCTTCGTGAAGCGTCCCCTCGCTGGTTCCTATGGCCGACTATGCTATCCCTAGGCGGACGGGAGATTAACTGGCTGATAGGACTATGGAGCAGGTGTCCGTAACCGTGCGTAGTTTGCGCTAACTGTGCCGACTAGGACAGTGCCGGAGTCCAGACAAGAGACAAGCGGTGCCGCTGCAGGTACTATAGATATCCCATCCTTAGGTCACTGGCCAGGAATAGTCAGTGATGGTCAGAAACAGCGATATCTCTAGTTTCTATGTTTTTTCCTTTCTCTGCTAAGTGTAATGTGTAATTGAGAACTTCCTCTTTCTCGGGCGCAGCGTTGATCCCCCGCGCCAGACAGCCCCCCTTCCTCTGATTACAGACTACAGTTTAACCCTATATCACAGACTTAATCTTAATTCTATGCAATATACAAACAGGCTATTTCTATATGAGATATAAGCAGGATCAACTCTACGTTATATATAAACACTCTAAATTCTATGCAAGGCTTATTTTATGCAAAGGATGAGCAGAACTACTCAGATTCAATCTAATGCAATCACCTTATACTCTACCGTTGCATAGCAATTGTTAGTACTGTCCATTACAGTTATAAACATGACACTTTTGAACACATCAGAGAGTCAGTGATAGCAGTGATTATTTGGATTTCCACATCTCAGAGGGGGATGCAAAAACTGTCCTTGATACAACAGGTGTTGCATTCCAATTTCAATCACGGCAGTCAGGTCTAAAATTCTAGGAGTATCGCTAGATGCCGGACACAGTATGTCCCGTCCTAGAACCTCACTGAGTTCTACTGCTACACAGTTCAACAATCTACCTTCAGCCAGAGGGATCCACTCATGCACGTTTAAACGATAAACAAATATTTGTGGACCATCCCTCTCAAACAGTGGACCATAACCACAGCGGTGGGCGGGGTAGGGATTATTCTGACTACAGATCTCCCATCCGAGGGTACTTATCGTCAATAACAATCCTTTTTGGCAATTTGGACAAGACATGGGTGGTATACCCATACAATTAGACAGACAAGTAGACGGAGCACCAGTGCGGCCGGTTTGGTCTAAACTGCCCCTCGGGATACTGTCTGGCAGCCCCTGTCTCTCCTAGGTCTCTTACCAGACTCTAACGGAGCAGCGGTGCCTGTCCAGACGTTTGACCGTTTCCTGACTCTAAGGTTTTAGACACCAAACATGACCCGAGCAGGACCACCTAGTCAAACTACCCCGACAGGTCCCCTTACTCTAAGGTTTTAGACACCAAACCTGACCCGAGCAAGGGGCCCCTGTACAGGGTCTTCCTCTCCCTTAAAGCAATTCACTGACCTTGCCAACCGACCAGTACTCTCAAAACGACAGGCATGTAATCATTCCTTTATATCTTATGACAGGTTCTTATCACGTGATCGAGACTTAAGAAGTACCTGTCGTGCGGATCCAAATCTATCGGCCTTGACACAACACAGGCAAGCCTGAACTCAGCCACACAGGTATAGATAATTGATTTATCTTACCGTGTTCTGTAGATTGGTGGGCCCACCAAGTCCAAGGTTGTCTGTCCGTGCCTTGTGTCCGAGCTTTTTGGAGCCTATCGATCACGATCCCACTTCTGAAACCAGCTGTGTTACAACTCACGGTGGGGGGTCGCCATTCGGAAGGTCTATCATTCCTGGTGATGGAGAAAATGTCGATAGACATGGTACTAGGGATGCCGTGGCTGGCGTTGCACAACCCCCAATTCGATTGGGCCACTGGGGAGCTAACCCAGTGGGGGCCGTCCTGCCATAGCCATCGCGCTTCCCTTCCTCCCTGCTCAGTCGATACCGCACTCAGTCCCTGAGGTCTCACTTACCGTCACACCCCGTCCGCCTGCCCTGCTGCTGATGTCGCCACCGATGCCCTGCAGGGGGGACGGAAGAAAGGGGTGGGGTCTCGTATGCAGTTGCGTTGTGAGGAGAGTCTGTCGGTATTTGAGCCATACAGGGTGGGACAGAAGGGGTACCGGTCCTCTGGAAATCGCAAAAGGAGGGGTCGCAGGGGGTTCCATAAGTCTTTGTCGAAACCTGTTGTCGCTCCGGCGTCGGCTCCAGCGGCCTGGAGCCCTGTGTCGAGGTTATCCCAGCAGCTTGGGGCGGCCGGTGGGCGGCGGCGTGGGCGTGTCCGCCCGTAGGGTGCCGCCCACACTCCTCCGTTCTTTTTATACAGCAGTGGGTGGAGTTGCCTCCTCCCACTCTCCGCCCCTGGGCGGAACCTTGTGGTTAAAAGACTGGCAGTGAAGTGAGCTCACTGCCAGTTACTGGTTCTGCTTGCACCTAGCCAGTCTGTCTACGGTTCCTCAGCCAGTCCCTAGTTGCTTGTCAGCTCCCTCTGGTTCCCCTTGTTCTGTCTGCTCTTGTCGGTTCTGTTAGCCTCTAGTTTGGTCTGGCCCAGTCAGCACTAGTTGCTATCCAGTACCCTGTCAGTTTGCCTGTGAGCTCCATCTCCAGCTTGGTAGTTTTGTTGGTTGGTTCCATCTGCCTCCCCTGTCGGCACTCTGTTCCCCCCATTAGGTAGCTTGCTTCTTGTCAGTCGCCAGGTCCCTAGCCAGGGCAGGGACCGTCGTCCAGTTGTCCGCCTGGGGTTAGCCAGGGCCGAGGCAAGTAGGAAGGGACAGTGGGGTGCGGGAAGATCAGGGCACCCCATCTAGCGCTCGGGGGGGGCAAAGTGCCATAACACATATATATCTATATCTATCTATCACACCCCATACTTTCAACAATTCAACAGCAACACAGTTTATCAGTCTGCCTTTACTAGAAGGGATCCAATAATGCACATTTAGCCTTTAAATTACAAACCCACAACGCTGCTGTGTGCGGTGAATCAATCTTGGCTATAACCCAGCCAATGCGTTCTCATTGCCGACAATCCCTTCTTACAGTTTGAGTAGGACTGCTACTAATTCTATATGATAGACAAACAGACTATTTCCATATAAACAACTCAGCAGGATTAGCTCTACACAACAGACAAGCACACTAACTTTATATAACGGACAGGGGACCTGTTTTGAGCACACAGAAAGATTGCTTGATTAATCAATGATAACTTGACTCTCCACACCGTCCACACTTTTCTGGAGGGTGTAAGAATTGGCCTTGGTACAATGTTTGCTGCCTCTCAATCTCAATCATGGCAGCCAGATTTATGATTATAGGATTCTCCTCAGACGCCAGACATAGTATGTCCCGCCCTAGAGTCTCTAGCATTTCCGCCGCTACACAGTTTAATAATCTACCCTCAGACAGAGGGATCCACTCATGAATGTTCAAACGATAAACAAATAAGTGTGGCTAGTAACCCTCAACCAGTGGACCATAGCCACACCGGTGACTGGGGTAGGGGTTATCCTGTCTACAGATCTCCCATCCCCATGAGCTTATGATTAACAATAACCCTTTCTTACAATAGGGCCGAGACATGGAGGTGGGAAGTAGACACAAAAAAAACAGAGCACTAGTACAACTGGCTTAATCTCACTGTTCCCTCGGAATACGCCAGACTGAATTACCTCAGCCTGGATGTCTGACAGCCTCTCTTACCCCTGAGCCTCTCTGCAGGCTCCCCCGGGGCAGAGTCCCTGCTCAGACGTCTGTCAGCCTCTCCCGGCCTCCTGAGTCTGATACGCAGACTTCCCAGGATTAGAGTCCCTACACAGGCCCTTCCTTGGGCAACCTATTGACTTCACCTGGGACGCACATACAAATAGACAGAGCACCAGTATAGCAGGCTTAGTCTCACTGCCCCTGGGGATACACATCTGACAGTTCCCTCCTCCCAAGCCTGACTACAGACTTCCCGGGAGTGGAAAAACCCTAATCAGACCTTCTGACACTCTCTCTCTCCCAGTCTGGCACTCAGACTTTCCAGGAGCAGAGTCTCTGCGCAGGCTAGCTGACGGTTCCCTCCTCCCTCCAGGAGTGGAAAAACCTCGTACAGGCCCTCCCCGGAACAGCCTGTTGATGTCACCAGTCAACCGGTACTCTCAAAAACAACAGGTATACAAACATTCCTTTTTGTTCTTAAGACAGGTTCTATTTACGTGGTCGAGACGTAAAGTACCTGTCGCGCGAATCCAAATCGATCGGCCTGGACATGGCACATAGGTGAGCTTGGAGTCAGCCACACAGGTATAGATAATAAATTTATCTTACCGTGTTCTGATGATTTGTTGGGCCCGCCAAGTCCAAGGTTGCCTATGTCCGCGCCTTATTTTCCGATCGTCTTCAGATCCCAATCGACCACTCCCCGTACGGGCCACCAACTGTCGTGGAATCCCTTTTTGTGTCCACGGCCTACTCAAGTAGAAATGTTTGGACCCTTTCCTGATTGGTTACGAATTGATTATGCGCATAAGATGATTTCACACTGACACGGGATCAGCATGTATAAGCTTCCTCAATTCCGCTTTATTGTTGGGCGCACAGCCTCTTTTAAAGAGTTTAACATATCTGCCCATCTGGGCAGGTCAAAGCTTACATAGATCCAACGTATTGTTTAATTATTGGATAAGCATCTTGAAATTCTTCCATCCTCCGGTCATCTGTTATTGGCCATCATGTGGTAGCAGGACGAGATGAGTCAGTTGTCTTGGACCCACGTGTAGTTCCTCCGATATGATTGGAGATTACAGCTTGAACTATTAATTGCATAAATTTCCCATGTTATTTGCATAAGTTTCCAGTAAAACTGCTTGGGTTACTATTGTGGTAGCTGCTTCAGACTGCGGTTATTTATGTCTGATGTACCCCTGCCAAAGTTACTAAGAATCGGGAAATAGAGCATTCTTGCTAACTGCTAGCTTCTGCTTGCATCTATAGGAGTTTAGGGAATGGAAAGTTTAAACATTTTTTCATATAAGGAAGTGAATACATTGGGTACACAAGGAATATAGCTATATTTGTAGAAGAATAAACAAAATGGAATACTACTGGCATTGGTATACAGAATGCTTGAATCTATAAACACAGGTCTCCTGTCCACATGAAATGTATGTCCATTGTCCCGAAAATATAGATATGCGGATATCCACTACATGTCTTGTAGATCAGGATGGCTTCTAAAGACTTCATCCATCACCTTACAGCAGTTATAGTCAGCGGTTTCAGTTCTGATGGACCACAGGGTTGCTGGATTTTGAGTAGTACATACTTCCAGTCTTCGGTTTTCACATAGGTGGCTTCAGTACCTGCTCATGCGAGCCATTGTTAGCCAGTGGTGACCTTTGGTATCCATCAGAGTTAGGACAGAAGGTCGCACTCATACCGTAAGATCTTGACCCAGGGTATGCTTATCAGCCTCTGTAACCAAGGCGACTCTTGCTGCCAGTCTTCTCAGGCAGAGAGGCCATCCCATGGCCACATTATCTGGTTGCTTGGACAGATGGGCAACAGGTTGATGCCATAATTCCATCATTTGGTTGAGAACGCCGATTGCCAGTCCCTTCTTCTCATGAACATACAGAATAAGTGGTTTCTCCTTATTAGACAAGGCCAGTGCTGGTATTTTTAGAAGAAGAACTTGCTTGATGTTGTCATAGGCCCTTGTATGTTCCTGCTCCCAGCAGAAGGGGGCATCTTCATATCCCTGCTTGTAACTTCATAAATGGGTTTTGCCATTTCAGCAAAGCCAGGTATCCATATTCTGCAAAATCCAGCAACTCCAAGGAATTCTCTGACGTTTTCTTCTGGTGGTTGGTACAGGGATATTGCAGACAACCCTATTTCTTTAAACTTCCAGTTGTACCTTACTTTGTGAGATATAAAATCCCAGGTATTTGACAGTCGCTTGGCAGATCTGTGACTTCTTCCTTGAGACTTTGTATCTGGCTTCATAGAGCTGATGAATTACTGTCTTAGTGTTCTGCAGACATCGTTCAGAGGTAGATTCAGTTATGAGGAGGTCATCCACATACTGTAGCAATACAGTACCTGGCTGGGAGGGGAAAGAGTTTCTTCTTAGGTCAATAGCAAGAGCTTCTCCAAAGAGTGTGAGTTCTTGAGCCCTTAGCACAAATGGTACTTTTCTCCAGTTCTTGGAGAAGGCAAAGATAAGCTGACCATCCTCTGTCAGTCTGATGGTGAAGAATGCGTCTTTTAAATTCAGCACAGTAAAGTTAGTAGCTTCTCCTGTTATCAGTCCAAGCAGTGTGTACTGGTTGGGCACTGTTTGATGCAAAGGAACAGCAGCTTGACTCATTGCTCTTAGATCTTGGACTGTGCAATACTCTGTTCTTCTAGGTTTCTTTACAGGCAGGAGAGCAGTGTTCCAAGGTGATTGGCATATCTTCAAAATACCATTTTTCAGAAACCTTTCGGGATGCAGTGTGATGCCCTGGCAGGCAGCAGATGGTAGGCGGTTTTGCTTGATGGACACTACTTGTGCCCCTGGCTTCTGCTGCACTGTGACTGGAGGTATATTCTTGTATTCAGGTGTGGAATGATTGTGTCATCCCTCTGGGCAGGAAAACCACCCAGTGGAACTGACAGCTGACCCATAGACCAGATACTGACTCCTCAGCACGTAGCTTGGTACGAGGTGGAAATTAGGACTGAGCAAGCCCTGCACTGGTGAGGAATAGGAAATACTTGCCTAACAGAGAGCAGGGTAATCGTCCTGACAAGGACAGCCCTGAGCTGGAACCTAGGCGCTGACTAACCCTGTCACGACCCTAACACCAGTGGGGCCATACCAAGCAGGAGCAGAGGCTGAAGGTAAGAGTAGGTAACAGAGAACCTGGAAAGTACACAAGTTGCAAACAGCTACAGCAGACTGGAGCTCAGTAACAATAAAGATCACTGTAGAAGCTGCAGCCACAAGCTGTCATACAATTCTAAACTAATCCTGCAAGATTTTTTTTGAAAAACATGATTCATAATGACTTCCTTCATAATGAGGTAATGTGGGGTATACACACAAAGGGTGCAGAGGAGGATATTATAGGAGCATGGGTATAAATAAAACAGTTCTTCAATTTTCTACAAGTACTTCATGATTTTTACCACACATATTGTCCCAATTATTTTCTAACGTATTATTCAAGCCTCAAACCTTGGTATGGACCCGATTATCTTTGCTTTTCAATTTGACTGAAGTAGAAGTCGTCAATTGGATCTGGTATGGTGCATCAAATCTTGGTTCCAAACTTTTGCACATATATCCTTTTGAGGACAACCCAGTCACCTTAAAACACAACTTTAATAGCCCTTTTACATGGAACAATTATCACTCAAAATGAGCAATAATCGTTACATATAAATGTTGGCATCGTGGACTTTTTGTTTGAACAATAGATTTCAGTCCGCACAAAATCCATCATCAAGCCGCTGAAAGACTGAGCATATTCATTTCACTAGATCCCCCGATGTTCGCTACACGATCATAAAATGTTTTGAAGAATGGTTGTTGTGAATCTCCTCCCCTCCCCCCTCCATGCCAGTTTTCTCTTTCTCTCCCTCTCCTTGCTCTCCATTCCGCTACTCTCTTCACCTTTCCATGCCACTTCTCACCTCCCCTCTTTTCCATGCAGCTTCTCTCTCCCCTCTTTTCCATGCAGCATCTCTCTTCCCTCTTTTCCATGCTTCTCCTTTCTCCCCTGTTTTCCATGCTTCTCCTATCTCCCCTCTTTTCCATGCTTCTCCTATCTCCCCTCTTTTCCATGCTTCTCCTATCTCCCCTCTTTTCCATGCTTCTCCTATCTCCCCTCTTTTCCATGCTTCTCCTATCTCCCCTCTTTTCCATGCTTCTCCTATCTTCCCTCTTTTCCATGCTTCTCCTATCTCCCCTCTTTTCCATGCTTCTCCTTTCCCCCTCTTTTCCATGCTTCTCCTTTCCCCCCACTTTTCCATGCTTCTCCTTTCCCCCCTCTTTTCCATGCTGCTCCTCTCTCCCCTCTTTCCATGCTGCTCCTCTCTAGTCCCCCTTCTCCATGATGCTTCCCTCACACCCCCCTCTCCATGACGCTCCCTTCTCCCCTCCCGCTCTCCATGATGCTCCTCTCTCACCCCGTCTCCATGATGCTTATCTCTTGACCCCCTCTTCATGAAGCTTATCACTTGACCCCCCCATTCATGACGCTTCTCTCAACCCCCCTCCCTCCATGATGCTTCTCTCGACCCCCCCCCTCCCTCCATGACGCTTCTCTCTCGCCCCCCTTCATGACGCTTTTCTCTTGACCCCTCCTCTCCATGATGCTTTTCTCTCAACCCCCCCTAACATGCTTTTCTCTCAACCCCCCCTCTCCTTGACACTTTTCTCTCAATCCCCCCTCTGCATGACGCTTTCCTCCCCCACCCTCCTCTCCTTGACTCTTCTCTCTTGATCCCGTTCTCCATGATGACCCCCCTCTCCATTGGGGTAGCAGGGTTAGGAGGTGAGGAGCTGAGAGAAGTTCCCTTTGCTATGCAACTCTCACTGCCATCCTCACGGCCTGCCATTCCCACCTCTTCCTGCTGCTGTGCACACAACGCCATCATTCTCGTGGCCTGTGCTCCCTCTATGATTCTACTCTCCATCTGCTTTTCTATGTGTGATAGCCATCCATATCTGGAATCAAGGAAAACACATTTATGAGTGACACATATGGGCGGTGAGATTCTCAAGCCAGGACTTAAGCAAGTATATGTGTACTACAGGAACCCTATCAAAACTTCATGGTGGCTCAATTCAGTCTTATGATTAGGACTAACTGAGTAGAAGACTACTAAAATCTGAACCTCCATTATTCTCTGACGTCTGGTACACTAATATATATATATGTATATATTTTATATATACATACTTAATTTGACAATATCTTAGCTGTATCTTTGGCGTCGGCATTTTATTTATTTTTTCTACAAGCCACACTTCTAGTTGAGAAGAGATCTATGCAAACCAATATAAACTCTAAAACACCTACGTCTGGTAGCTGTATGCAGTCATTTGCAGTCACTGAAGTGGATAGTCTGGCTCGCAACGAGGAGGTATGTTGACCAGTTGGTCTGGATTGTAATCAGGCACATTGCATGCAGCCCAGTACAAACTGGGTCACAGCAGTGTTGAACCCTGGGGAAAATCAAACAGAAGACACAATACCACACAGTATCTCCTTAGATTGAAGGGTTAGCTCATGGCTCATGGAGTAGAGTGTGCGGGGATGCACGCAAGATGATTCTTCCTTCTGATCTTGTCAGTGTGTGATTCATTCCTCTTTCTTCTACTGCGTCTACTCTCCGGTTCTTTAGAGCCTCAGGAGTTGCATCCTTGGTGTGAGCTTGGTGGACCTTGATGACAACTACCTGTAAAGCCTTGTACAACAAAGACACTGCTTTTGCATTCAGGATTGGTTTACCCGATGTTTCAACAAAAATTTCCACTGCGCCACACGGATGTAAAATCGAATGCGCTTCCAAAAGTGTACCTCATCATTTCCAACCTCCTCATATCAGTCCCAAGAAAGGAGTGTTTTTTTTCCTTCCCGATTACCAATATTGGTTATCAAAACATATCCTATTCTGCCTGTCCATTTCCATGATATTTTGAAACACTCTATAAAAACACAAAACCTGCATTAGCAACTGCATTAGGTTTATTTTTAACATTCTCAGATTTTGTTCTGTGAGATCTAAATATTTAAATAAGAGTATTTTTAGGCTGCTCAGTGGTTTCTGTTCCCATTTCTCCCCCCTCTGAATCCACATGAAAATAATACAGCGGGATTCAACGTAGTTACTTTTATGGCGCCGACCTGTTTTATGGCCTCCAATCTAGCTGCAACTCTCTATGACCAATCAGTTAAATACAGTTCGCCCATGTGAAACTAATCCAGAGTCCACTCCGGGCCCAAAGTTCAGGGAAATCACCAGCCCTTTAGGCCTTCAAGTAGTAGAGTCCAAACTGTTCCAGCATCACATGGAGGCAATTCTAATGACGACAATGTCCTCCACCCATTTCTAAAAGATTAAGGGGCCACTCACAGGAAAGAGGCAGTTGAGCCGAAGCTGCAGATGGTTGTCTTCATCCTGTAATTGTTACTGAAAATTGTTGTATGCCCATCTGGAAGGGTCAACATTACCCCAGGTCCTTCTCTTAGAGCATTTTGTCCATAGTAAAGGCTTACAATGAAGATACATTGTCATACATTCTCATTCCACAGTAGCTTAAAAACCTGAGTACCAAAGCCCTTGGACACAAGGGACCCAATGTTGGTCTGTTATCAACAGAACTGATCTAACCTATTAGCGAATATTGCTTACCGCTCCCCACTACTATGTTCTCCCCATTTCCAGGCACCATTGACCACAGAGTTGTGCAAAAGCTGCAGTGAAGACTGACACTTATCTATGCAAAGGCTGATAATTCCAAGGTTGCAGATGAATTTCTGCAAAATAAAAGCTAGCAGGGATACCCGGCATTGCCTGGAATTAAAACTTCAACTAAAGACACATTAATATGGATGGAGATTTAAACAAAATCTGTATTGTTCATAGCAACCAATCACAACACAGCTTTTATTTTACTTCAGCATTATAACAAAAAAATACAAATTCCACATGAACGAAGTTGCGGGTGATAAGCTAGTTAGCTATAAAACAGTAACCTATGATCCAGTAGTTTTTGGCCTGGAGAATGTTAGTTATGGAGTGTATTTCTAATGACTGTTTAAGAGCCTTGAAGAGTTGAAGGGGTTATGTTAGATGTTGAGAGATGGTGGACAGCCCCAGGTATAATCCACCCAGTTATTTAAATTATTTTTTTTAAATTCGATCCTTGGTGACCAGATGTTCAGGCATTTAGTTCAAGTACCGTTCTACCAGCTCATGAGTTCCTCGGAGCGCAATATTTGATGTATTTTGTTTTCCCACTGGCCTAGAGAGGGGGGGATTCATTGTTTCACCACAGTAAGGGGATGAGTAATTTGACTGCAGTTATTCTTTATTTTTTGTGCAGTTTGACAAAACAGGTTTAGAAAAACAGCTTTTCTCCTATGAAGAGAAGCCACACTGAACAGGAAAATCTCTTCTGTGAATTCTCTGATGTTTAACAAGAGATGATTTCGCTCCAAAACATTTCCCACATTCTGAACATGAATATGGCTTCTCTCCTGTGTGAATTCTCCGATGTTTAACCAGCACTGATTTTCCTGTAAACCATTTCCCACATTCTGGACAAGAAAACGGTTTCTCTCCTGTGTGAATTCTCTGATGCTTAATAAGTTCTGTTTTCGCTGCAAAACATTTCAAACATTCTGAACAAGAAAACGGCTTCTCTCCTGTGTGACGTCTCTGATGTATAACAAGGTTTGATTTTGTTGCAAAACATTTCAAACATTCTGAACATGAATATGGCTTCTCTCCTGTGTGACTTCTCCGATGTTTAACCAGCACTGATTTCCCTGTAAACCATTTCCCACATTCTGGACAAGAAAATGGCTTCTCTCCTGTGTGACTTCTCTGATGTGTAACAAGGTCGCATCTCACTACAAAACATTTCCCACATTCTGAACAAGAAAACGGTTTCTCTCCTGTGTGAATTCTCTGATGCTTAATAAGTTCTGTTTTCGCTGCAAAACATTTCAAACATTCTGAACAAGAAAACGGCTTCTCTCCTATGTGACGTCTCTGATGTATAACCAGGTATGATTTTGTTGCAAAACATTTCAAACATTCTGAACAAGAAAATGGCTTCTCTCCTGTGTGAGTTCTCTGATGTCTAACAAGGTCTGATTTATCCTTGAAACATTTCCCACATTCTAAACAAGAAAATGGCTTCTCTCCTGTGTGCCTTTCCTGATGTTTAACAAGGACTGATTTCACAGCAAAACATTTTCCACAGTCTGAACAAACAAATGGCTTCTCACCTATGTGACTTCTCTGATGTGTAACAAGGGCTGATTTCACAGCAAAACATTTCCCACATTCTGAACAAGAAAATGGCTTCTCTCTTGTGTGACTTCTCTGATGATGTGTAATAAGGGATAATTTCCGTGTAAAACATTTTCCACATTCTGAACAAGAAAACGGCTTCTCTCTTGTGTGAGATCTCTGATGTGTAATAAGAGATGATTTCCGTGTAAAACATTTCCCACATTCTAAACATACAAACTGCTTCTCTCCTGTGTGAATTCTCTGATGCTGAATTAGACTTGATTTTCCTGCAAAACATTTCCCACATTCTGAACATGAACACGGCTTCTCCCCTGTGTGAGCTCCTTGATGTTTTCCCCTTCTGTAACATTTTTCCTGCTTATCAATCTGTGATGAATCAGAAGATCGGGACTGTATTAGAGGGTCAGATGATGGATCTTTGCTGTGAAGGGCTGAGGAGATATCTGGGATAATGGCAGGTTCTTCATATGTATTTTGTATGATACCACAATCTTCTGCTTTACAATCTGCAGATATCAGACATCCCTCTGAGCTCCCGGTACTGTCATCTGTCAACAACAACAAAAATTATAAACCTTAAAAATTATGCAGATTTTTTTAACATTTATATAGAAATAACAAGTGTTGTAGCAAAATGTAACATCATCTAAGGGTGCTTTTACACAGGCTGAAAGCCGTATGAGTAATCACTCAAAAGAGCCATTACAGATGACGGCCCATGTAAGCATGGGTCCTGACAGAGCAAGTGAGTCAGAATCGCTCACTCATCAAAATCACTTGGTTTGTATCTCACTTAAAGAATAAGCAATTATCAGTACAGAAAACATCACCAAAAACTACAGATGTTAATCGGGACTTACAACTAACTAATTCTGGTTTCCATTAATAACATGGGGTTCTGGGGATCTGAGAAGGGTCATGAAAAGTAACTTGCAGTAGAGTCCCCCACAATCCCCGAGTTCCTGTCCCCAGTAGATCTCGGAGCCCAAGCTACAGGAATAGTATATTCCATACAGATGGAGTTCGGCCATTTCTGCACCAACATTAGTTTCTGTTTTTGCATAAAGAACTCATATAAAATCTCCCATGAAGCCGGATGTCAGTAACACACGGTGTGCAGCAAATACAGAACTGCTCATCTATAAGACAGCTTGGTACATACAGTAACTGTTTTCACAGGGGCAGAAGTAGTCTACAAACTAATATACCCTTCACAGACTAGACTAACTAAAATGAACATTTTTTAGAATATGTTAAAACACATATAAAGGTTACCAAGGCAAACACCTGAACACAAATAACAAAAGTTAGAATCAATACGTATAGATACTGGCTAAATAACCACTACTTTGTTGATTAGTTGGAAAGATCGATCTATATTTCAGTATTGATTATTAATCCTACAAGAAAACTGAACACTTTCCATGTACTAGATGTCCCTCCGATACAGAGTGTTATAGATTCTAGTAGGGGTAAAAATAATCCCTTAGGACGATATGATAGAATAACTCTCAACCAAAACTTTATAAAGATATAGTAGATCAGAATGGTGCAATGCGTTTCTCTGGAGCCCACAGATTGTCAGGGAACCCCATAAACCTTAAGAATGATTATATGTGAACTGATATAGATGGCAAGTCAGTTTGTCAGATGGAAGGACAAACCGAACCGCCCCAAAAAAATCGCATCATCTCAGGATATAGAAATCCCACAGAAACATGGAAAACTTGGTAGGAGCTACAACTCCCACCAGTAATATCTACTGTAATATCCCAGTGATATGCTGGGGTCTCACCAGGATTTGCAGCCTTACTCTAAAGAAAATAAGGGAAACCAGGATACCAGGCTGCATGGATGGTAAAGTATTTCACCTCAGTACAACTAGCACCTACTTGTCAGCTTCACACCTATAGAACCTGCTAACCTCCCACTCCCCGCAAATTATTAGTGAGTTAGGATGGGTTGTTTAGAGAAAGCTGACACCAGTGGTGACTACCTCAACCTGACTAGCTACATAGTAGCAGCAGGAGGCTGATAGCCTCTTAACTAGGAACTATCTCAATGTCAAAAATTACTAAAATAGAAAATAAATGAGGCAAAGCCAGCCGTCCTGATGGTGGACTGCTTGTATCACATGACCAGCAGTACACCATCAGGACAGCTGGCTTTTGCAGCCCTTTTTTTCTTTGGAAATAGATCCCAGAAATAGTGATAGGAGGACAGTTTCCAGAGTGAAGGCAACAGAGGAGTTGCACACTACGTTGTAGAGAGACATAATATCTCACCACAGGCTTGCTACTGAATGACATTTCCATCATAGATGGATCATGTTGCTCACCTCAGAGAAGCATCTCCAACATAGGGGAGAGTGATGGCTATACATTTTATGTAGTTTCTCTTGGGTTCTATAACATTGGGTTAGGGTCTTATATTTAAGGTCCTGCAATCTGCAGGATACCACTATCTTGTGCCATAAGAGGAAGGCCTTATGCCAAAGCTCCACTGGGAAGCACATACCTAGTCCTCTCTCCCACGCAACCAGAAAGCTTTGCTTAGAGTCCCCCATCTCTAGACTCAACAGTGCCCTGTAGATCACAGAGCGTGTGTCTGGGGGTCCACGGATACACACAGAGCCTCAAATGGGGTGAGGGATCTAGTGAGGGGTCCCCCAGGTGTCATGGAGTCCACAAAACATCTTAACTGAAAGTATTATAACCAGGCCCCATGGGAAGTCAGAGATTCTCTAAAGTCATCCCTAAAGGGATTTAATCTTGCTTATGAGTAAATGTCTCGTAGACTGGGAGTAGGCAGACGAGGAAGAGATAGCAGAGAAGCTCTGCAGTGTGACCTTAAATTGAGGATTACCTACCAAGGTGGTGAGCCGGTCTGGGGAGGTAACTAGTTTAAATTAATCAGGGAATCTCACCTAGATTTGCAGTATCTGCTCAATGAGTGTCGAGTGTACCCCTAGATTGTCATGATACCTCCTTGGGATTCAGAATACTCCCTGTAACCAGTTTGGTTCCTGGTCATCTTCTGTTTCTACCCAAATGTTGTTAAGGCGATGGTGTAGGAGGTTGAGTATGCAGTTACTGATACAAGCTCTATAGTATAAGGAAAAAATCAGGTAGACCTACTCCACCCAAAGTGGAGGCCCTTTTTAGGCTACAATTGCTCCAAAAAGTGATTCTGTCACCAGGTTCATGAAGTTAGGCTCGCACATTAGGATGTCATGTTTTAATCTTGGTCGATGTCCCCTCCAGACAAATCTAGAGATCAGATGACAGATGCTCATTAAACAGGAACTGTTTAATTTCACCGGTAGGGTCTGGCATAGAGCTAGAAACCTAGGCAAGATATCTATCTTAATGACATTAACTCTGCTGAACCATGATAGATATAGTGGGCTCCATCTCTCCAGATCCCTCTCCATGTCCAACAGGAATGGCTTAACGTTTAAGGAGAAAATCTGGGAGGGGTCTGCTGGCAAGTGCAAATATCTGATGGAGGTATAATTCCATCTAGGGGGAGCTTCCTTTCCAGGAATGACACCTCGCTCTGCACCAAACTAATATTCAGGATCGCTGATTTTACTAGATTTACTTTGAAATTACTAACCCTCCCGAATTCCTGAAATTCTTGTTGTAGCGCTGGGAGTCCCACCCTCGGGCGTGACAGATATCTTTTTGTTATATTTATAATAAGAGATTCTAGATAATAAAACAAAAAACACATTTGATATCGCTGCGTCCGTAAAAGTCTGATGTATCAAAATAATGCGTTATTTACCCCATATGGCGAATGTCGTCAGAAAAAAAAATGAATGCCAGAATTGCGATTTTTTTGGTTACCCTCCAAGAAAAAATGTAACAAAAAATGTATGTACTCCAAAATGATACCCACAGAAACTACAGGACATCCTGCAAAAAATGAGTCCTCACACAGCCGTGTTGATGGAAAAAAAAGTTATCGCTGTCGGAAGATGGCAGCAGAAAAAAACTTTTAAAAAACTTAAATCTCTTTGAGAAACAAATAAATAAAAGTAATACAGCAAAAAAACAAAACAAAAAAATCCACTATAAAATTTAGTATTGTAGTAATCGTCCTTACCAACGTTTTGGCGTAATTTTTGTTGCAGTGTGTATCCCGTAGAAACAAGATGCACCCAAAGAGGGCGGAATTTTTATTTTTTTCATTTCCCTCCACTTATAATGCACTGAAAAACTTTTTTAAAGTTTTATGGTACATTAAATTGTACCAGTGAAAAACACAACTCATCCCGCAAAAAACAAGCCGTCATACAGCTATCTTGATGGATAAATAAGAGTTGTGTTTTTTTTAAAGGGGGGGGGGAGAAAATGGGAAAAAAAGGGCCGCGTCCTTAAGGGGTTCCCCAGTCATCCTGCCCTGATGGCGGTCCGGCCATTAGACTTTTCCTGATTCTGAACAAACTCCTTGGAGCCATTGGAGAACGCATCTGTAAGCCGTTACTTTATCTCCAACCCCCTTATAATCGGCTCAGACGTTATATTAGGATGAAACTACTCGGAATCTGTTTCCCAATTGTGCCCATTTATGGTAAATGGAAGAGTATTACGGTGAGATCACACACTGCGGAATTGTATAATCTATAGTACAATGTAAGGGAGTGGGATTCTAAGAAACCGCATTCACTCACAGCTGAGAGATAAGATATGACACCTGAAATATGATTCATCTGGTCGGCCATATTCAGATGGCTGAGTGCGAGTTGTGCCTGAGAACTCACATTGGACATCACATGGACACATACGGACTGTGTGCTGCCCCATGCTGGCAGGCAGTAGACATTGCATGTCCAATTCTGGTCCGTGAATCAAACCATAATAGGACATGCTGGGAGTTTATGTGAACTACATAAAAAACATGTCCATGTTAATAGTCTAGCTGGCTATAAAGGATCTAAGTGCGGCCTATGAAATACATGGACAGACGTCACATGGGAAATAGTGTCTGTCTGAATGGGATCTTCATGATGATCAGCACCTCTGTGTTTTCCTGCCAAGTCTCTGGTGAGCGACATCCCTGACACTCCAGCACTAGACTTCCATCCTCTAAAGCATCCTCTATTCTTTGGGTCTAGGTCTCCAAATCATGATTATTTTTTCTTAGTCCATGGCACTATGCTTTGGATGCTGTTATCGGGGTCTTTGCCTCCATCTTCGATATTGAGTTAGCACTTAGCAACTTGATATTAGTCTAATAGGAATTAATGGTTCCTCAAATCCCTTTTACACAGCCTGATTGCCAGATCATGAAAAAGGGGATGCTCAATTATGAGCTGATCGATGATTTTCAGCTTTACATCTCTCCATATTACCGAGGAGATGACCAGCCGGCTTATGTGCATCAGCAGTCAGACTAAAGATTATTCGTTCCCATAGCAGTGATTCTTGTCCTGTGTAAACCAAAAAGTAAGCCAGCAGCGACCGACCTGCCTACTGATCAGCGCTGGTTACATCAGATCAAGAGTTGGTCAGTGTAAAAGGATCCTCAATCCCAGAACTGGAAAAACATTTCTCTCTGCTCATCAGTATAGACATTATATAATGAATAGTAGTTCCCGCTCACATAGGTGTGTTTCATGTCCGTGCAGTAAATGCCCATCATGTGTTACCACCTATAACGCTATCACATGTCAGCCATATATAGTTTGTATTCTGGCTGAATGGGGGAATATACAGTGGAAATTGACAGATCCCAGAGCTTATAAATCTACATAACTATCAGCAGCCGCTGACCGAGGAGAATCAGTGACTCTTCTCTGCTGTATTTAGTGGTTACCACTCACCTGGGCAGTTACCTGTAGGAATCTCCTCTTTACACCGCTGATCGCCCCTCACATTGGTTTCTGTAGTATTAATATTGGTCAGATCTTTATCCGGATACAAAAGCTGTGAGACAAATATTGTAAAAGTCAGCAGATGGTTGGAGAAGTCGTGTGGAAGGTTTTACATGACCAGAAAAGATCATTAATCATCATGAGAACCAAAAATAACCTGACAGAAATTGTTCCAAAAAGGGATTCTGTCACCGGTTCATGAAGTTAGGCTTGGAGCAGAGCTCTGAGTCACAGAGGGGGGCCATGTCAGCTTTTCTCCACCCCCCTTTTCCCCTTTCGTGTACAGGTAGATAGCCATTACTCTGTATGCTGCAGGGGGGAGAGGCTAGCATAGCCACCTCCTGTAGTCCAATAGAAGGGACAGGAGGCAGGGGCAGGAGTGCACTAATACTACTGTTAGGACCCATCCGAAAGCTTGGTCATCTGGACATTGGTGTATGGGCCAATATACTGTGATCACATTCTATACCAAGTACCTTGCATTGCTTAATGTGGTTAGTGTATACATAGCTATGTAGTTTTCTGATGAAAAATGTATATTGAGTTTGGTTGCCACTTTTTGGTTGTTGCTTGAACAGTAGGTTTCTGCAGCCATGGTTTTACATGAACCTATCATCTACCCAGTTTTCCCTGCTTGAAATGAATAAAACGGTCATGAAAGTGATAAATTTGTGAAAAAAAAAATAAAAATTTATTTTTCACTTGCTTTGTAATAATTTTTGCAAACAAATGTTGAGTCCGAACGCTCAATAGACCCCGAGATAAATTGGCTAGGGGGTCAAGATTTCAAAATGTATTCAGTTGTGCCCTGAAATCCAATGGGTGTTCCGTCCATTCTAGGCCTAGCCATGTGTCCAGTAAGCAGATGATGGCCACAATGGGTGTGTTTCTGAACACAGGACAAACAGGTGTAGCTATTTTGGGGTGCAAATCCTCATTTCCATGTGCAGCATAGAAAAAGATATGTCTTTAAAATGACATATTTGCAAAAATATGAAATTTTATTTTTCTACTCTATTTAGCAAAAAAACTGTGTGGTCAAAATACTCATGACACCCCTCATTGAATACATTAAGGGGTGTAGTTTCTTTTAAAGTGGGTCATTTGTGAAGCTATCTATCATTCTGACACTTAGGAGCCTTTGCAATCTTGGCTTGGTCTAGGAAATCAAAGAATTCACCAAAATGTTGATAACTAACGTTAAGTTTGTACGTTTCCCAAATAGTTAAAGAATAAGTAAAGTTTTTCAAATGTGCATCCAGAATAAAGTAAACTGATGGAAATATATATATATCTGTAGAATATGTTTGCACATATTTGAGATATTGCAGTTGAAAATGTGAAAAAAACATTTTTAATAAATATACACAAATTCTATCAGTCTATTTGCACCACCTAAATGAAGTACATTATGTGACGAAAAAACAATGTCAGAATCACTTGGATATGCAAAATCTTTACAGAGTTATTCTATGTTAAAGTGACACAAGTCAGATTTCCAAAATTTTGCTTAGACATTAAGGTACAAATAGGCTTATTCACTAAAGGGTTCATGATGAGAAGATCTTGATAGGGAATCCTTACACTTTCACTTAACCTCACTATACACCTGGGTGATGTTATTTGGGCTAGTTGTCCACAGAAGGTCCAGTAGGAAACCTCTTGTCTGAGTGGGTTATGTTCTATCTACTCTGATGGCCACATAGCTGCAGGTCTAGAGGACGGACACAGATATTGGATGGTGGCTCAATGACCCCTCATGACCCTTATACATATGTATATTCAGGATGGCTAGACACGCTGCACGTTGTGTCAGTGGAGGAGATCAGCGTCTACCAGACACATCCGCTGCTTGTCTCGAGGAAAATAAAGGCGCAGATAGATATAAATCCAAGCAGTTGGCTCCTTATTCCCACCAGCAGTCTCCACCGCCAGAACACTGGGAGAAGAGCCAGAAAACATCTAAAGGGCTTGCAAAAAGAATGATCAAAGTCCACTTTTTAAACAGAGCCTGCTATGTTGTAGATTGTTGTAGAATGTGTTGCTGATGGCAGATAAATGCTAATATGATCCTAGTCCATTCCAGAGCCGTGCAAAGAAATCAGTTGTTGGAAGAACGATAAAAGTCCACTGTGCATCAAGAATGATCAGGTCTGATCTGTAATAGTAATCTGTACTCTAATCTTCCCCCATTACAAGATCACAAATACAACGATCTGCAGACTCTATAACTGTGTGTGCCAACAGAATACCTGGATTACTATGAAATGTCATAATTAGGCAATGCCCAGATGACGATTAAAGAGAAAACCCAGTGAGGTTTCTATTCATGATGTAATTTGCCCCGTTATATAGAAGTTGGCTCGTGTTACCTTGTTTAGCAATTCCTTTCTATCGGAAGCTTCTTAGAGTCCTTCTCCTTCAGTGTGCCTTGTGATTTCATTCTGAACATCCCAGATTTACTGTGCTTTATGGTACTCTTACAATGTCTGTTTGTCAGTAAGCTCTTTAGAGGGGGACACAGAGACTCCTATTACAGTTACTGCTGATGATCCTGTCACACAGTAATAATGAAGGTGATGACAGTCCAGTCTCCTGACTGTGTACTTATAGTCTATAGCTCATTTAGGTTAATACAGAAGGTACTGACGATATGGTACTTGTCAAAGACGGGTTAGAGGAGACCCGACAGCTCCCGCCTCTAGCACTGATTACTCACGGAACAATTATTCTGTCCGCCTTGCCGCTATGACCACATGTCATGGCAGAGCCTTGATCGATCACTATAGCGAAATTGTGAATGTGGAGTCGCCAGACTACAGTTGGATTTGTAACCAGCTTTCACATGGTCCTGCCACATGCAGATCGAATGCACCCTGTAATCCGGTCCGACGCACTCCAGCACTATACAATGCCGCTCACATACACATGCTGCCACCACCAGCTGTTAAGGGATGCCAGGACCCAGACTATGAATTATGAACACAATCTTCAGAGTTTATGGTTTGTTTTAAAACGGGAAAGGCTTAACTAATAAATTGCAGATTGATTTTAGAAAACAATTAGCAGTGAAGATATATATATATATATATATATATATATATATATAAAATTATAAAAAGATATACAAATAGCTTGATACACGGGAGTATAAGGGCACACTGGTTTACACACACACACACACACACACAAACAGTATTTTTAAATAAACAGGAAGAAAATAAAAGAAAGATACCAGGTTTGGGATATCTGGCTCAAGGTTATGATTCGTGCAGAGTCACTGAAGCAGGATCTGAACTCTGACCGAGGATCTCTCTGAGACCATAAGTTTTAAAATTTCCCTAGAACACACCTGCACCCTCTCCCTCTGAGGTCATTCAGAGAAAGGTGGGGTAAATACGTATGGACTTCTGGGAAACCATAATTTCCCATTTTGGCCATATCTTCGCAGAAGATCCTCCAAACAGTAATTCCTGGTCATGATTACATCAATTCGGTGGTACCAAACATGACAAGTAAATTATGCCCAGGTACGCGGATACGCCATTGGGGGGTGTTCTGTGCTTCGAACCTCAATGTGTTTAGGTGCGTTTTGTCCAGCTGGTTCCCCAGATTCTGAAAATATCATTCATATCAGGCTTGTACAGTCACATGACTAAGAATCTTTATTAACAAATTTTCCTTTCATTGGACTGTCGGTGCCTAAACACCTGGGGGAACTCAGCTCCGAGATGAATGAGCCTCTTGAGACTTCATTAACAGGCAACCAATCACACGATGCGATTTCCTCATGCTAATTCTAACTAAGTAGATGGTAGAGTTAAATAGACTGGAGGAACTAATTTACATCACAGCTATCTAACTGCACACAAAATGGATGACATACAGCCAGGCTTCAATGGGCTGATATAAAATGGATGCGGAGACAGGCCTACCAGTCTCTATATCACAGTACTGGCAATAGCTACTTACATAATGTTGTTCTGAAGCACTATGGGATTGAAAGCTCAGAAGAGTGGAAGAGAAATCAGGGACATGTCTTAACATTGAGATAGTGCCTGCTAAGCATCAGACAGGAGACTGCACTGCAGGGAAGTAACTGCAATATACATGGGAGATATCCAGAGACATTAAGAGCACAACAGAACATCAGATGAGGGGTGCAGGAATGGGAACATGTGTTTTTTGCCGAAGTGGTGCTTTAATGTAAAGTTACTTTTTTTTTTAATTATATGATTTTTAGCCGTGTTTTTCCTTTAGAAATGTTTCCTGCATAAATTACAGGGTTCACATATCCCATCTTATTGTTTACTTCAGGCATGATGAGTTGTGAAACTTTCAAATTAAAACTAGCAATTTTCAGTAAAACTGGACCGTGATCATTCTTTCCCCTGAGGCCTTCATGTTATGTCTCTGGTCAGCGGTAATCCAGCCATCTCCACCAGCCTCATCACACAAGGAGAAGACATCTAATAAGACTAAAGACAAGAGCTTCACAGCCCTTCTATAGATCAGAGGGACATCTCCATCTACCTGATGGTCCTGTGGAAGAAGAGGACGGGGACATCTCTCTGGTGGGCTTCTCTTAGTGGATGGAACTGCAGGACACACAGACGGACACTGAGGTCATTCTTTATATACAGATAATAAAGTCCCCGTGGATTTAGTCCTGTCTATTACCTGACGATGGGAGCGGCTGGCGGGTCTCCATCATGGCCTCCTTGTACAGATCCTTGTGTCCTTCTAAATACTCCCACTCCTCCATGGAGAAATAGACAGCGACATCCTGACACCTTATAGGAAACTGGGATATAACACAATTAATCCGCAGCACTTTTTAGGGCCTGCCAACTGAACGACCAACCTTGTAAGTCCTTTAATGCACATCGCAGGGGAGAGTCTGAGCTACAGACTCTTTTTCATGCTCCACTATATACGAAGCGAGTGACAGCATACCAGGCGTATAAATCCAAGTATAATTTTATTCCTCCATAATCACGACGTTTCGACCCACTCGGGGTCTTTGTCAAGCAAGATACAGTGCATTTCAGCATTCACAGAGTTATAACAAAAACACAGCAAACCCACCACCAATCACAGTTAAAAATAGTCAGGTGTTACAAGGTCCTAATCGCCAAACAGCTCTTCCCCTTACTCTAGGAAATTTCCATTAAGACCAGCATACCTCCTGCTCACTTCAAAGCTGCGTGGGATTCCAGACTCTGGTCGGCATTCGTTCTCCTCTATTGCGCATGCGCTGGAGTTCCGAGCATATCGCGGTCTCCAGTGTTCATATGCTTCTACTGCGCATGCGCGGGAGTTCTGGGCACATCGCGCTACCTACTGCTGTGCCAGTAGCGTTCTAGAATCCCCTCACGATACTGCTCATGTCAGCCGTGTTTGTGACATTACCGGTAGCTTCTCTTAATACACGGGGCACCGGAGGTATGTAATGATGCTGGTCTTAATGGATATTTCCTGGAGTAAGAGGAAGAGCTGTTTGGTGATTAGGACCTTGTAACACCTGACTATTTTTAACTGTGATTGGTGGTGGGTTTGCTGTGTTTTTTTTATAAGCCTGTGAATGCTGAAATGCACTGTATCTTGCTTGACCAAGACCCCGAGTGGGTCCAAACGTCGTGATTATGGAGGAATAAAATTATATTTGGATTTATACACCTGGTATGCTGTTAGTACCTTATAGGAACCTGACAACACAATATAGAATCATCACCCAGAAGCCTTCAGTGCTTGTACTGTATAATGTCCCAGCATTCCCTGCAGCATCACCTCTACAGTCAGCAGCTCAATCAACTTCTTGGTGAGTTCTAGAATCTTCTGTACATTGATGTCCTCGTGTATCAGGGGGTGGGGTGGGGGCCCTAGGATTGTGCTCAGGGGTCTTCCCCATCCATCACACACAGGGGCCCAACAGCCATCACTAGAGGTCTTCACTACTGTGTAATCCTGTATATGGGGAGACATTAATAAATATCACTACAGACATTTCCAGAGTCCATCACCTCTCTAGTGACATCATCAGTTATTACCATAGCTAAGAATGATGTAATGTGACATCATCAGAATCTCTCCCCTCTCCAGTGACATCATCTGTTATTACCATAGATAGGAATGATGTTATGTTACATCATCAGAGTCTCTCACCTCCCCAGTAAGCTGGAAGAGTATCTCCAGTGTGAGATTGAATACGCTTTCTGCCATCTTGTTTCTGTCCTTCTCCATCTTTGATGAATCAGTCATGTAGGACCTGAATGGACAGAATTTAAAACAATGTAAAAAACACAAAAAATGAACACATAAAAATTTACTGTCGAGGATAAGAGGAAACATTTAAAAGTACTTTCCAGTTAAAATTGCTTCACAGCCCCTGTGTCCTTCCTGGTTGCTGCTGACCAGGACATGTGACTGCTGCAGCCAATCACTGGCTATAAAAGGCAACTTCTGTAGGCAGTGATTGGCTGCAGCAGTCACATGTTCTGGTCAGCAGCAAGCAGGTAGTGAAGCAGGTCACGGGAAAACCTCTTTAACCACTTAATGCTACAGGACATACAGTAACTAAAAAAGAAAAAAAAAGTAAAAGTTTAAAAAAGGGAATAAGAGTTGAAAAAAAACCCTTTTGCCCCGTTTATAATAAAATAATCTACGTAATAAAACAAAAATAAATATTTGGCATCAGTGTCTCCAAGAAACAACGCAATAAAAAGTGATCGTATGCTTTCAAAAAAGGTACCAACAGGAACGACTTTGTCCCTTTGCAAAACTATGTCGAAAAGGGAAAAAAAAAGTTATGGCTGTCAGAAGATGGTGACAGAAAATAATTTTTAAAAATGGCAGAATTTTATTTTTTTTTCCATTTTCCTCCACTTAGAAGTCTTTTTAAAGTTTCTCCGTACATTGAATAGTACCGCTGAAAAATACAACTTGTCCCCCAAAAAGCAAGCCTCCAGAAATCTGTCGGAGGATTAAGAAAAGAGTTAAGTTTTTTTTTTTTTTTTTTAAATTACAAAAAAAAGCGGGGGGGGGGGGGGGGGATTCTTAAAATGGAAGAAAAAAAACAGAGCCATGTCCTTAAGAGGTAAAGGAGATATTAAAGAGAACCCTTTTCGTGAGTTTATGAAGCCCGAACTACAGGCAACACAAAATCCCGACAGGGTTCTCCTCACCCAGATCAGCTGGACTGATAGTCGACTCAGGCAGGAAGAAGCCGGCAGCGACCGCCCCGATGACTCTTCTCCAAGTTCAGAGCTGCTTTTTACGCTTGACATAGGGAGAAGCAAGCAGGATGTTCTACAGAACCCTCCTTCCCCCCCGAACAGGATGCTGCCTATTTTGTGCTTATCTAGTGATAACAGGATGTCCGGATGATGTGGCCCCTGTAACACACGGCTGTTACACCCGCCACATAAAGCCATTTGTATTCTGCTATAAAACCCACCTAGTACAAGTAAAGCAGAATCATTCTGTGAAGCGTCTCATGTGTTACGTGTGCCGATTCTCCGAGCTCCTACCAACCTCTCCCAATTAGTCACCCACATTATATCTAACAGCACAGTTGTGCCAACACTCCAAATTCTGAACCCCAAACCTTCTCACGTTCCCCTTTGGTGGATCTGTGTGAGATTATTGCCGGCTGAGCTGCAGTTCGTATTAGGGATGTTTTAGGGGATATTGGACCTGTAGATTATTTTTTATTCCATTTTTGGTTAGACGAGGCGCCTACAGATCAGCCATTCTAGCATCAGTTTTTCTCTCTCACACAACATTCACTGTGTGGCATAAATAACATGCTGCTTTAACCCTTTTCTTGCTGACCATGAATCTCTCAGGGAGGCACTCCAGTAGGTAATAACGTAGGTGGAACATCCTTGCTACTAATGGCTGTATCTCAAGCTGTATTGTGGCTGGAGGGTCGATTTTATGCTGATTTTAACCCCTTAACGACACAGCCCTTTTTTTCCAATTTTTGTTTTTTCCTCCCCCCTTTTAAAAAAATCATAATTCCTTTATTTATCCATCGACTTGGCTGTATGAGGGCTTGTTTTTAAACATTTCTAAGTGGAGTAAAATGAAAAAAAACAAAAACATTCCACCATCTTTCAGTGCGTCTTGTTTCTACGGTAAGCACACTGCAACAAAAAGGACATAACTTTATTCTCTGGGTCAGTACGATTGCTGCGATACCAAACGTTACATTCTTAAAAATTATTTTCTACTGCATTGTTCTGCGCTCAATTACTTTTCTATTTTTCCGTCAACGTAGTTGTTCGCGGGCTCATTTTTTGTGGGGCGTCCTGCAGTTTGCATTGGTACCATTTCTGAATATATATGCCTTTTTGATAGCTTTTTATTGCATTTTTGCCTGGGAGACAGGGTGACTGAAAAAGTGCGTCTCTGGCATTCTTTTTTTTTTTTTTGAACCATGCGGGGTAAATAATCTACTTTGACTTTTACGGATGCGGCGATAACAAATATGTATTTTTGATTTATTTTTTTATTATCGATATATTTCAACTTTTAATACTTTTTTTTTCACAATTAGTAAAACTTTATTGATCTGATTTGTACTTTATTTTTTAGCCACCCCTGGGGGACTACAACATGCGATGCTTTGATCGCTCTTGCAGTATGATGTAATGCCATAGCATTACATCATACTGCAATCTGACAGGCAGTCTATGAAGCCACCCCACGGGGATGGCTTGATAGGCAGTCTGCTAAGGCAGCCCTGGGGCCTGTCAGAAGGCCCCCGGTTGCCATATCACCCGCATGTCTCCCTGTGATCTCGTTGCAGGGGGGCTGTACAGGACGTTCGGGGGGGATTTAAATGCCGCTGTTAGAATTGACTGAAGCATTGAAACGGTTAACGGTCGTGATCGGCCGTGTAGCTAAATATGGCTATTGCCCGCAGGTGTCAGCTGTAATAAACAGCTGATGCCCACCCTGTATGAAGAGAGATCGGGCAATCTCTCTTCATGCATACCCCAAACGCTCCATGATTTAAGTGTACATCCTGGGAGGGGGAAGGGGTTAAAGCCAATAATGTGGAATGTTGGTCCTGGCCACAATACAGCCTGAGATACAGGGGGTGAAGAGTGGATGTAGTGACTGCTGCGCAGACCTGCAGCTCTCAGTCTGGTCATTCTTGGGTCATTCTATAGGCTTTATCTCAGGTTGTGTTGGCCTGAGATAAAGCCTTGTTTTAAATCCAAAGCCTCCCGATTCTTGCTCGTCGCTCAGTCGTCGGCTCGTGCTTACACCGAATGATTATAATTCTGTTTTGTTGGTTTCAATGATTTCCTGAAGGATAATCATTTAGTCTAAACGAGACATCAGTTCAGTGTGAGAAGGGCTGCAGGGAGCCGACGGCTACAGGCAGCAGAGACAGATCAGATCTGCCTGTGTCTCTGTACATCACCCCACGGGAGGGGAACAGGGACTTTTCTTCATGTTATCACCAACACCTTTCTCCTTATCAACCACTGCTGTTGAACATAACATGCACTGTAGAATAGTGCGCACCCCGCTATATTGAACAGTAGCACCCCTCCAGGGAGAAGGAAGCTTGGCCCTAACCTAGCAAGGGAGTGAAGGGTCACTGCCTAGAAGCAGATTAATCACCTCAATTAAAGCGGCCCCGCTGCCTTCTTCTAGTGACCTAATATCCCTGATCAGGGAGCTGGAGAGACACACAGAACACAACACTGTACTGACACACCAAACACAGAACAGGACTGGACATATGGAAGACATATAATAATAATAATAATCTTTATTTGTATAGCGCCAACATATTCCGCAGCGCTTACATAGACAGGGGGATACAGAAGGACAAAAGTACAAACATTACAGAACCACGGTTACATAGTAATCAGCTGATGGAAACAATAGGGGTGAGGGTCCTGCTCCAACGAGCTTACATACTACAAGTAATGGGGGGATACAGAAGGTAAAGGGGCTGGAGATGTGCACGGTATGGTGAGGTGGAGATGTGCACGGTATGGTGAGGTGGAGATGTGCATGGTATGGCGAAGTGGAGAGTGAGGGGTGATATACACATAGACAATGGCCAGACATTTGGCCATGTGACGGCAGAAACGGTGTGACTGCAGGGGCAGTTGATGACAGCTAGCAGGGATTGCAGTCAGTAGGTCAGGGAGCATGTTATCAGGCAGCATACAGAGAGGATATTTGGGGAATGTGGTATGCCTCCCTGAGTTTTTTTTCAAACACATCGCTGTTCACACCAAACGTACATAAAATATGAACCCCACCCACAGCTCACATACAAACAGCTGATAGACCACAGGAAGTCTAAGTGTCCTTACACCAGAGGGATAGACAGTCAGCCACCATGCTGACATAGGGAACTGAGTCAGATCTCAACCATCTGACACACAAATGTACGCAGACTCCCTCTTCCCTATCCCTGACAGGTGCGGCCTCCAGGCGTCTTATATGTCATTTGTGTGTCAGATACTTGAGATCTGACTCAGTTCCCTATGTCAGCACAGTGGCTGACTGTCTATCCCCCTGGTGTAAGGACACCTAGACTTGCTGTGGTATATCACCTGTTTGCATGTGAGCTCTGGGTGGGGTTCCTGTTATATGCACTCTGTTGTATGTTTGGTGTAAACAGCGATGTGTTTGATATGTGTGTGCAGATTGCCAGACATTTTCCCTATGTCTAGTCCTGTTTTGTGTTCGGTGTGTCAGTACAGTGTCGTGTCCTGTGGGTCTGTTAAGTGCATCTCCCCAGCTCCCAAATCAGGGATAGCCAGGTCATTAGAAGACGACCATGGGGCCGCTTTTATCGAGGCGATGACTCCGCTTTTATGCAGGGGTGCCCTTCTTTCCCTGAATAGTGTCCACCCCCACAGTGGCCCCAGTTGTAACAGTATCCATCCCCACAGTGGCCCAAGTTGTAATAGTATCCACCCACACAGTGGCCCCAGTTGTAATAGTGTCCACCTCCACAGTAGCCCCAGTTGTAATAGTGTCCACCCCCACAGTGGCCCCAGTTGTAAGAGTGGCCCCAGTAATAAGAGTGCCCTTCCTCATCACAGTGGCCCCACGTGTAATAGTGTCCTCAGTAGTAATAGTGTCCCCTACAGGGGCCCCTGTTGTAATAATGTCCCTCCTTCCACAGTAGCCCCAGTAGTAATAATGTCCCCCTTCGCCACAGTGGCCCAAGTAGTAATAGGGCCCCCCTTCCCTTGCCACAGTGGCTCCAGCAGCAATAGTACATAAAATTCCGGAATGTAATAGTATCCCCCCCTCCCCCAGTGGCCCCAGTAGTAAAAGTGCCCCCCTTACCACAGTGGCCCCAGTAGTAAAAGTGTCCCGCCTCGCTACAGTAATACTGTCCCTTCTCACCAGTGTGGCCCCGTAGTAATAGTGTCTTCCATAACCATAGTGGCCTCAGTACTAATAGTGCCCCCATAACTTGGCCCCAGTAGTAATAGTGTACCCCCTCGCCACAGTGGCCCCAGTAGTAATAGTGTCCTTCCTTCTACAATTGCCAAGGTGGTATTAGTGTTCTACCTCACTACAGTGGCCCCAGTAGTAATAGTGTTCCCATCACAGTGGCACCAGTAGTAGTAGTAGTGCCCCCCTGCCACAGTTGCCGCAGTAGTAATAGCACACCCCCTCGCTACAGTAGTAATAGTGCACCCCCTCCTCACCACAGTGGCCCCAGAAGTTATAGTGTCTGCTTTCACTACAGTGGCCCAAGTAGTAATAGTGTCCCCCCCCCCCCCACTACTGGATTCACTGTGGCGAGGGGGGACACTCTTACAATTAAGCCCACTGTGGCAGGGGCGGATACTAAGAGTGTGCCCCTCGGCACTGTGGCCCCAATAGTAGGAGAGTCCTCCCTCACCACAGTTGTCCCAGTGGTAAGAGTGTCCCCCTCACCACAGTTGTCCCAGTGGTAAGAGTGTCCCCCACACCACAGTGGCCCCAGAGGTAATAGGGTCCTCCCTCACCACAGTGACCCCAGTAGTAATAGTGTCCTTCCTCGCCACAGTGACCCCAGTGGTAATAGTGTCCTCCCTCGCCACAGTGACCCCAGTAGTAAGAGTGTCCTCCCTCGCCACAGTGACCCCAGTAGTAATAGTGTCCTCCCTCGCCACAGTGACCCCAGAATAATAGTGTCCTCCCTCGCAACAGTGACCCCAGTAGTAATAGTGTCCTCCCTCGCCACAGTGACCCCAGAATAATAGTGTCCTCCCTCGCAACAGTGACCCCAGTAGTAATAGTGTCCTCCCTCGCCAGTGACCCTAGTGGTAATAGTGTCCTCCCGCACCACAGTGACCCCAGTAGTAATAGTGTCCCCCTCACCACAGTGACCCCAGTAGTAATAGTGTCCTCCCTCACCACAGTGACCCCAGTGCTAATAGTGTCCTCCCTCACCACAGTGACCACAGTGGTAATACTATCCTCCCTCGCCACAGTGACCCCAGTGCTAATAGTGTCCTCCCTCACCACAGTGACCACAGTGGTAATAGTGTCCTCCCTCGCCACAGTGACCCCAGTAGTAATAGTGTCCCCCCCCGCCACAGTGACCCCAGTAGCAATAGTGTCCCCCTCACCACAGTGGCCCCAGTAGTAAGAGAGTCCTTCTTTCGCCACAGTGGCCCCAGTAGTAAGAGTGTCCTCCCTCACCACAGTGGCCCCAGTAGTATGAGTGCCCCCCCCCCCGCCACAGTGACCCCAGTAGTAATAGTGTCCCCCTCACCATAGTGGTCCCAGTAGTAATAGTGTCCCTCCCTCACCACAGTGGCTCCAGTAGTAATAGTGTCCCTCCCTCACCACAGTGCCCCAGTAGTAATAGTGTCCCCCTCACCACAGTGGCCCAAGTAGTAATAGTGTCCTCCCTCACCACAGTGGCCCCAGTAGTAATAGTGTCCTCCCTCACCACAGTGACCCCAGCAGTAATAGGGTCCCCCTCACCACAGTGGCCCCAGTAGTAATAGTGTCCCCACTCACCACAGTGGCCCCAGTAGTAATAGTGTCCCCACTCACCACAGTGGCCCCAGTAGTAATAGTGTCCCCCCTCCACAGTGACCCCAGTAGTAATAGTGTCCCCCTTACCACAGTGGCCCCAGTAGTAATAGTGTCCCCCTCACCACAGTGGTTTCAGTAGTAATAGTGTCCCCCTCACCACAGTGACCCAGTAGTAATAGTGTCCCCCTCACCACAGTGGCCCTAGTAGTTATAGTGTCCCCCCTCACCACAGTGACCCCAGTGATAATAATGTTCTCCCTCGCCACAGTGGCCCCAGTAGTAATAGTGTCCTCCCTCAGCACAGTGGCCCCAGTGGTAATGGTGTCCTCCATCGCCACAGTGGCCCCAAAAGTAATACTGTCCTTCCTCAGTACAGTGACCCCAGTAGTAATAGTGTCCACCTCACCACAGTGGCCCCAGTAGTAATAGTGTCCCTCCCTCACCACAGTGGCCCCAGTAGTAATAGTGTCCTCCCTCACCACAGTGACCCCAGTAGTAATAGTGTCCCCCTCACCACAGTGACCCCAGTAGTAATAGTGTCCCCCTCACCACAGTGGCCCCAGTAGTAATAGTGTCCCCACTCACCACAGTGGCCCCAGTAGTAATAGTGTCCCCACTCACCATAGTGGCCCCAGTAGCAATAGTGTCCCCACTCACCACAGTGGCCCCAGTAGCAATAGTGTCCCCACTCACCACAGTGGCCCCAGTAGTAATAGTGTCCCCCCTCCACAGTGACCCCAGTAGTAATAGTGTCCCCCTCACCACAGTGGCCCCAGTAGTAAGTGTCCCGCTCACCACAGTGGCCCCAGTAGTAATAGTGTCCCCCTCATCACAGTGACCCCAGTGGTAATAGTGTCCCACTCACCACAGTGGCCCCAGTAGTAATAGTGTCCCGCTCACCACAGTGGCCCCAGTAGTAATAGTGTCCCCCTCACCAGTGGCCCCAGTAGTAATAGTGTCCCGCTCACCACAGTGGCCCCAGTAGTAATAGTGTCCCGCTCACCACAGTGGCCCCAGTAGTAATAGTGTCCCACTCACCACAGTGGCCCCAGTAGTAATAGTGTCCCGCTCACCACAGTGGCCCCAGTAGTAATAATGTCCCGCTCACCACAGTGGCCCCAGTAGTAATAGTGTCCCCCTCACCACAGTGGTCCCAGTAGTAATAGTGTCCCCCCTCACCACAGAGACCCCAGTAGTAATAGTGTCCCCCTCACCACAGTGGTCCCAGTAGTAATAGTGTCCCCCACACCACAGTGGCCCAAGTAGTAACAGTGTCCCCCCTCACCACAGTGACCCCAGTAGTAATAGTGTCCCCCTCACCACAGTGGCCCCAGTAGTAATAGTGTCCCCCTCACCACAGTGGCCCCAATAGTAATAGTGTCCCCCTCACCACAGTGGCCCCAGTAGTAATAGTGTCCCCCTCACCACAGTGGCCCTAGTAGTAATAGTGTCCCCCCTCACCACAGTGGCCCCAGTAGTAATAGTGTCCCCCACACCACAGTGGCCCCAGTAGTAATAGTGTCCCCCTCACCACAGTGGCCCCAGTAGTAATAGTGTCCTCCCTCACCACAGTGGCCCCAGTAATAATAGTGTCCCCCCTCACCACAGTGGCCCCAGTGGTAATAGTGTCCCCCCTCACGACAGTGGCCCCAGTAGTAAAAGTGTCCTCCCTCGCCACAGTGGCCCCAGTAGTAATAGTGACCCCCCTCACTACAGTGGCCCCAGTAGTAATAGTGTCCCCTCTCACCACAGTGGCCCCAGTAGTAATAGTGTCCTCCCTTACCACAGTGGCCCCAGTAGTAATAGTGTCCTCCCTCACCACAGTGGCCCCAGTAGTAATAGTGTCCCCCTCACCACAGTGGCCCCAGTAGTAATAGTGTCCCCCTCACCACAGTGGCCCCAGTGGTAATAGTGTCCCCCCTCACCACAGTGGCCCCAGTGGTAATACTGTCCTCCCACACCACAGTGGCCCCAGTAGTAATAGTGTCCCCCTTCCACAGTGGCCCCAGTAGTAATAGTGTCCCCCTTCCACAGTGGCCCCAGTAGTAATAGTGTCCCCCCTCACCGCAGTGGCCCCAGTAGTAATAGTGTCCCCCCCTCCACAGTGGCCCCAGTAGTAACTGTCACCCCCTGATACCAATATACTTGCCTCTTCCTGGTCTTCTAAGCTCCTCTTCTAGACTCAATCAGAACTCACTGATCTCTACCTGCAGTGTCGGACAGCGGTGAGCTTCCAGGACCTCTGATGATGTCATCGTCATGTTATCACTGATGTGGGAGGAGTCAGGGAACAGAGTCTGCAGGATTCTGTTGCTGGATGAGCAGGAGGTGTGGATACCTGCCGCAGCTCTGCAACAGCCACAATACAGAGTACCCCAAAATGACAATGGTCATAGATGTGTATACAGCTGTGTATATAATCATATCCACCGCAGCTCTGCAACAGCCACAATACAGAGTACCCCAAAAATGGGCATAGATGTGTATACAGCTGTGTATATAATCATACATACCGCAGCTCTGCAACAGCCACTATACAGAGTACCCCAAAAATGGGCATAGATGTGTATACAGCTATGTATATAATCATATCCACCGCAGCTCTGCTACAGCCACAATACAGAGTACCCCAAAATGACAATGAGCATAGATGTGTATACAGCTGTGCATATAATCATATCCACCGCAGCTCTGCTACAGCCACAATACAGAGTACCCCAAAATAACAATGGGCATAGATGTGTATACAGCTGTGTATATAATCATATCCACCCCAGCTCTGCTACAGCCACAATACAGAGCACCCCAAAATGACAATGGGCATAGATGTGTATACAGCTGTGTATATAATCATATCCACCCCAGCTCTGCTACAGCCACAATAGAGAGTACCCAAAAATGACAATGGGCATAGATGTGTATACAGCTGTGTATATAATCATATCCACCCCAGCTCTGCTACAGCCACAATACAGAGTACCCCAAAATGACAATGGGCATAGATGTGTATACAGCTGTGTATATAATCATATCCACCTCAGCTCTGCTACAGCCACAATACAGAGTACCCCAAAAATGACAATGGGCATAGATGTGTATACAGCTGTGTATATAATCATATCCACCCCAGCTCTGCTACAGCCACAATACAGAGTACCCCAAAAATGACAATAGGCATAGATGTGTATACAGCTGTGTATATAATCATACCTACCCCAGCTCTGCTACAGCCACAATACAGAGTACCCCAAAATGACAATGGGCATAGATGTGTATACAGCTGTGTATATAATCATATCCACCGCAGCTCTGCTATAGCCACAATACAGAGTACCCCAAAATGGCAATGGGCAAAGATGTGTATACAGCTGTGTATATAATCATATCCACCCCAGCTCTGCTACAGCCACAATACAGAGTACCCCAAAAATGACAATGGGCATAGATGTGTATACAGCTGTGTATATAATCATATCCACCCCAGCTCTGCTACAGCCACAATACAGAGTACCCCAAAAATGACAATGGGCATAGATGTGTATACAGCTGTGTATATAATCATATCCACCCCAGCTCTGCTACAGCCACAATACAGAGTACCCCAAAAATGACAATGGGCATAGATGTGTATACAGCTGTGTATATAATCATATCCACCCCAGCTCTGCTACAGCCACAATACAGAGTACCCAAAAATGACAATGGGCATAGATGTGTATACACCTGTGTATATAGTCATACCCACCCCAGCTCTGCTACAGCCACAATAGAGAGTACCCAAAAATGACAATGGGCATAGATGTCTATACAGCTGTGCATATAATCATACCTACCGCAGCTCTGCTACAGCCACAATACAGAGTACCCCAAAATGACAATGGGCATAGATGTGTATACAGCTGTGTATATAATCATATCCACCGCAGCTCTGCTACAGCCACAATACAGAGTACCCCAAAAATGACAATGGGCAAAGATGTGTATACAGCTGTGTATATAATCATATCCACCCCAGCTCTGCTACAGCCACAATACAGAGTACCCAAAAATGACAATGGGCATAGATATGTATACAGCTGTGTATATAATCATATCCACCTCAGCTCTGCTACAGCCACAATACAGAGTACCCCAAAATGACAATGGGCATAGATGTGTATACAGCGGTGTATATAATCATATCCACCCCAGCTCTGCTACAGACACAATACAGAGTACCCCAAAAATGACAATGGGCATAGATGTGTATACAGCTTTGTATATAATCATACCCACCCCAGCTCTGCTACAGCCACAATACAGAGTACCCCAAAATGACAATGGGCATAGATGTGTATACAGCTGCGTATATAATCATACCCACCGCAGCTCTGCTACAGCCACAATAAAGAGTACCCCAAAATGACAGTGGGCATAGATGTGTATACATCTGTGTATATAGTCATATCCACCCCAGCTCTGCTACAGCTACAATACAGAGTACCCCAAAATGACAATGGGCATAGATGTGTATACAGCGGTGTATATAATCATATCCACCCCAGCTCTGCTACAGCCACAATACAGATTACCCCAAAATGACAATGGGCATAGATGTGTATACAGCTGTGTATATAGTCATACCCACCCCAGCTCTGCTACAGCCACAATACAGAGTACCCCAAAATGACAATGGGCATAGATGTGTATACAGCTGTGTATATAATCATACCTACCCCAGCTCTGCTACAGCCACAATACAGAGTACCCAAAAATGACCATGGGCATAGATGTGTATACAGCTGTGTATATAATCATACCTACCGCAGCTCTGCTACAGCCACAATACAGAGTACCCAAAAATGACAATGGGCATAGATATGTATACAGCTGTGTATATAATCATATCCACCCCAGCTCTGCTACAGCCACAATACAGAGTACCCCAAAATGACAATGGGTATAGATGTGTATACAGCTGTGTATATAATCATATCCACCGCAGCTCTGCTACAGCCACAATATGGAGTACCCAAAATGACAATGGGCATAGATGTGTATACAGCTGTGTATATAGTCATATCCACCCCAGCTCTGCTACAGCCACAATACAGAGTACCCCAAAATGACAATGGGCATAGATGTGTATACAGCTGTGTATATAATCATACCTACCGCAGCTCTGCAACAGCCACAATACAGAGCACCCCAAAATGACAATGGGCATAGATGTGTATACAGCTGTGTATATAATCACACCTACCGCAGCTCTGCTACAGCCACAATACAGAGTACCCAAAAATGACAATGGGCATAGATGTGTATACAGCTGTGTATATAATCATATCCACCGCAGCTCTGCTACAGCCACAATACAGAGTACCCCAAAAAGACAATGGGCATAGATGTGTATACAGCTGTGTATATAATCATATCCACTCCAGCTCTGCTACAGCCACAATACAGAGTACCCAAAAATGACAATGGGCATAGATATGTATACAGCTGTGTATATAATCATATCCACCCCAGCTCTGCTACAGCCACAATACAGAGTACCCAAAAATGACAATGGGCATAGATATGTATACATCTGTGTATATAATCATACCTACCGCAGCTCTGCTATAGCCACAATACAGAGTACCCAAAAATGACAATGGGCATAGATGTGTATACAGCTGTGTATATAATCATACCTACCGCAGCTCTGCTACAGCCACAATACAGAGTACCCCAAAATGACAGTGGGCATAGATGTGTATACAGCTGTGTATAGAATCATACCTACCCCAGCTGTGCTACAGCCACAATATAGACTACCCCAAAATGACCATGGGCATAGATGTGTATACAGCTGTGTATATAATCATATCCACCCCAGCTCTGCTACAGCCACAAAACAGAGTACCCCAAAATGACAATGGGCATAGATGTGTATACAGCTGTGTATATAATCATACCTACCCCAGCTCTGCTACAGCCACAATACAGAGTACCCCAAAATGACAATGGGCATAGATGTGTATACAGCTGTGTATATAATCATACCTACCACAGCTCTGCTACAGCCACAATACAGAGTACCCCAAAATGACAATGGGCATAGATGTGTATACAGCTGTGTATATAATCATACCTACCACAGCTCTGCAACAGCCACAATACAGAGTACCCCAAAATGACAATGGGCATAGATGTGTATACAGCTGTGTATATAATCATATCCACGGCAGCTCTGCTACAGCCACAATACAGAGTACCCCAAAAATGACAATGGGTATAGATGTGTATACAGCTGTGTATATAGTCATACCCACCCCAGCTCTGCTACAGCCACAATACAGAGTACCCCAAAAATGACAATAGGCATAGATGTGTATACAGCTGTGTATATAATCATATCCACCCCAGCTCTGCTATAGTCACAATACAGAGTACCCAAAAATGACAATGGGCATAGATGTGTATACAGCTGGGTATATAGTCATACCCACCCCAGCTCTGCTACAGCCACAATACAGAGTACCCCAAAAATGACAATAGGCATAGATGTGTATACAGCTGTGTATATAATCATATCCACCGCAGCTCTGCTACAGCCACAATACAGAGTACCCCAAAATGGCAATGGGCATAGATGTGTATACAGCTGTGTATATAATCATATCCACCCCAGCTCTGCTACAGCCACAATACAGAGTACCCCAAAATGACAATGGGCATAGATGTGTATACAGCTGTGTATATAATCATACCTACCACAGCTCTGCAACAGCCACAATACAGAGTACCCCAAAATGACAATGGGCATAGATGTGTATACAGCTGTGTATATAATCATACCTACCCAGCTCTGCTACAGTCACAATACAGAGTACCCCAAAATGACAATGGGCATAGATGTGTATACAGCTGTGTATATAATCATACCTACCGCAGCTCTGCAACAGCCACAATACAGGGTACCCAAAAATGACAATGGGCATAGATGTGTATACAGCTGTGTATATAATCATATCCACCGCAGCTCTGCTACAGCCACAATACAGGGTACCCAAAAATGACAATGGGCATAGATATGTATACAGCTGTGTATATAATCATACCCACCCCAGCTCTGCTACAGCCACAATACAGAGTACCCAAAAATGACAATGGGCATAGATATGTATACAGCTGTGTATATAATCATATCCACCCCAGCTCTGCTACAGCCACAATACAGAGTACCCAAAAATGACAATGGGCATAGATGTGTATACAGCTGTGTATATAATCATATCCACCCCAGCTCTGCTACAGCCACAATACAGAGTACCCCAAAATTACAATGGGTATAGATGTGTATACAGCTGTGTATATAATCATACCTACCGCAGCTCTGCTACAGCCACAATACAGAGTACCCCAAAATGACAATGGGCATGGATGTGCATGCAGCTGTGTATATAATCATACCTACCGCAGCTCTGCAACAGCCACAATACAGAGTACCCCAAAATGACAATGGGCATAGATGTGTATACAGCTGTGTATATAATCACACCTACCGCAGCTCTGCTACAGCCACAATACAGAGTACCCCAAAATGACAATGGGCATAGATGTGTATACAGCTGTGCATATAATCATATCTACCCCAGCTCTGCTACAGCCACAATACAGAGTACCCCAAAAATGACAATGGGTATAGATGTGTATACAGCTGTGTATATAATCATATCCACCCCAGCTCTGCTACAGCCACAATACAGAGTACCCCAAAAATGACAATAGGCATAGATGTGTATACAGCTGTGTATATAATCATATCCACCCCAGCTCTGCTACAGCCACAATACAGAGTACCCCAAAATGACAATGGGCATAGATGTGTATACAGCTGTGTATATAATCATATCCACCGCAGCTCTGCTACAGTCACAATACAGAGTACCCCAAAATGACAATGGGCATAGATGTGTATACAGCAGTGTATATAATCATATCTACCGCAGCTCTGCTACAGCCACAATACAGAGTACCCCAAAAATGACAATAGGCATAGATGTGTATACAGCTGTGTATATAATCATATCCACCCCAGCTCTGCTACAGCCACAATACAGAGTACCCCAAAATGACAATGGGCATAGATGTGTATACAGCTGTGTATATAATCATATCCACCGCAGCTCTGCTACAGTCACAATACAGAGTACCCCAAAATGACAATGGGCATAGATGTGTATACAGCTGTGTATATAATCATACCTACCCCAGCTCTGCTACAGTCACAATACAGAGTACCCCAAAATGACAATGGGCATAGATGTGTATACAGCTGTGTATATAATCATACCTACCGCAGCTCTGCAACAGCCACAATACAGGGTACCCAAAAATGACAATAGGCATAGATGTGTATACAGCTGCGTATATTATCATACCTACCGCAGCTCTGCTACAGCCACAATACAGAGTACCCAAAAATGACAATGAGCATAGATATGTATACAGCTGTGTATATAATCATATCCACCGCAGCTCTGCTACAGCCACAATACAGAGTACCCCAAAAATGACAATAGGCATAGATGTGTATACAGCTGTGTATATAGTCATACCCACCCCAGCTCTGCTACAGCCACAATACAGAGTACCCCAAAAATGACAATAGGCATAGATGTGTATACAGCTGTGTATATAATCATATCCACCCCAGCTCTGCTATAGTCACAATACAGAGTACCCAAAAATGACAATGGGCATAGATGTGTATACAGCTGTGTATATAGTCATATCCACCCCAGCTCTGCTACAGCCACAATACAGAGTACCCCAAAATGACAATGGGCATAGATGTGTATACAGCTGTGTATATAATCATATCCACCGCAGCTCTGCTACAGCCACAATACAGAGGACCCAAAATGACAATGGGCATAGATGTGTATACAGCTGGGTATATAGTCATACCCATCCCAGCTCTGCTACAGCCACAATACAGAGTACCCCAAAAATGACAATAGGCATAGATGTGTATACAGCTGTGTATATAATCATATCCACCGCAGCTCTGCTACAGCCACAATACAGAGTACCCCAAAATGGCAATGGGCATAGATGTGTATACAGCTGTGTATATAATCATACCTACCGCAGCTCTGCTACAGCCACAATATAGAGTACCCCAAAATGACAATGGGCATAGATGTGTATACAGCTGTGTATATAATCATATCCACCCCAGCTCTGCTACAGCCACAATACAGAGTACCCCAAAATGACAATGGGCATAGATGTGTATACAGCTGTGTATATAATCATACCTACCACAGCTCTGCAACAGCCACAATACAGAGTACCCCAAAATGACAATGGGCATAGATGTGTATACAGCTGTGTATATAATCATACCTACCCAGCTCTGCTACAGTCACAATACAGAGTACCCCAAAATGACAATGGGCATAGATGTGTATACAGCTGTGTATATAATCATACCTACCGCAGCTCTGCAACAGCCACAATACAGGGTACCCAAAAATGACAATGGGCATAGATGTGTATACAGCTGTGTATATAATCATATCCACCCCATCTCTGCTACAGACACAATACAGAGTACCCAAAAATGACAATGGGCATAGATATGTATACAGCTGTGTATATAATCATATCCACCCCAGCTCTGCTACAGCCACAATACAGAGTACCCAAAAATGACAATGGGCATAGATATGTATACAGCTGTGTATATAATCATATCCACCCCAGCTCTGCTACAGCCACAATACAGAGTACCCCAAAATTACAATGGGTATAGATGTGTATACAGCTGTGTATATAATCATACCTACCGCAGCTCTGCTACAGCCACAATACAGAGTACCCCAAAATGACAATGGGCATAGATGTGTATACAGCTGTGTATATAATCACACCTACCGCAGCTCTGCTACAGCCACAATACAGAGTACCCCAAAATGACAATGGGCATAGATGTGTATACAGCTGTGTATATAATCATATCTACCCCAGCTCTGCTACAGCCACAATACAGAGTACCCCAAAAATGACAATGGGTATAGATGTGTATACAGCTGTGTATATAATCATATCCACCCCAGCTCTGCTACAGCCACAATACAGAGTACCCAAAAATGACAATGGGCATAGATGTGTATACAGCTGTGTATATAATCATATCCACCCCAGCTCTGCTACAGCCACAATACAGAGTACCCCAAAATGACAATGGGCATAGATGTGTATACAGCTGTGTATATAATCATATCTACCGCAGCTCTGCTACAGCCACAATACAGAGTACCCCAAAAATGACAATAGGCATAGATGTGTATACAGCTGTGTATATAATCATATCCACCCCAGCTCTGCTACAGCCACAATACAGAGTACCCCAAAATGACAATGGGCATAGATGTGTATACAGCTGTGTATATAATCATATCCACCGCAGCTCTGCTACAGTCACAATACAGAGTACCCCAAAATGGCAATGGGCAAAGATGTGTATACAGCTGTGTATATAATCATATCCACCCCAGCTCTGCTACAGCCACAATACAGAGTACCCAAAAATGACAATGGGCATAGATGTGTATACAGCTGTGTATATAATCATACCTACCCCAGCTCTGCTACAGCCACAATACAGATTACCCCAAAATGACAATGGGCATAGATGTGTATACAGCTGTGTATATAATCATACCTACCCCAGCTCTGCTACAGTCACAATACAGAGTACCCCAAAATGACAATGGGCATAGATGTGTATACAGCTGTGTATATAATCATACCTACCGCAGCTCTGCAACAGCCACAATACAGGGTACCCAAAAATGACAATGGGCATAGATGTGTATACAGCTGTGTATATAATCATATCCACCCCATCTCTGCTACAGCCACAATACAGGGTACCCAAAAATGACAATGGGCATAGATGTGTATACAGCTGTGTATATAATCATACCCACCCCAGCTCTGCTACAGCCACAATACAGAGTACCCAAAAATGACAATGGGCATAGATGTGTATACAGCTGTGTATATAATCATATCCACCGCAGCTCTGCTACAGCCACAATACAGAGTACCCCAAAATGACAATGGGTATAGATGTGTATACAGCTGTGTATATAATCATACCTACCGCAGCTCTGCTACAGCCACAATACAGAGTACCCCAAAATGACAATAGGCATAGATGTGTATACAGCTGTGTATATAATCATACCTACCGCAGCTCTGCAACAGCCACAATACAGAGTACCCCAAAATGACAATGGGCATAGATGTGTATACAGCTGTGTATATAATCACACCTACCGCAGCTCTGCAACAGCCACAATACAGAGTACCCCAAAATGACAATGGGCATAGATGTGTATACAGCTGTGTATATAATCATATCCACCCCAGCTCTGCTACAGCCACAATACAGAGTACCCTAAAAATGACAATGGGTATAGATGTGTATACAGCTGTGTATATAATCATATCCACCCCAGCTCTGCTACAGCCACAATACAGAGTACCCCAAAAATGACAATGGGCATAGATGTGTATACAGCTGTGTATATAATCATATCCACCCCAGCTCTGCTACAGCCACAATACAGAGTACCCAAAAATGACAATGGGCATAGATGTGTATACACCTGTGTATATAGTCATACCCACCCCAGCTCTGCTACAGCCACAATAGAGAGTACCCAAAAATGACAATGGGCATAGATGTCTATACAGCTGTGCATATAATCATACCTACCGCAGCTCTGCTACAGCCACAATACAGAGTACCCCAAAAATGACAATGGGCATAGATGTGTATACAGCTGTGTATATAATCATATCCACCGCAGCTCTGCTACAGCCACAATACAGAGTACCCCAAAAATGACAATGGGCAAAGATGTGTATACAGCTGTGTATATAATCATATCCACCCCAGCTCTGCTACAGCCACAATACAGAGTACCCAAAAATGACAATGGGCATAGATATGTATACAGCTGTGTATATAATCATATCCACCTCAGCTCTGCTACAGCCACAATACAGAGTACCCCAAAATGACAATGGGCATAGATGTGTATACAGCTGGGTATATAATCATATCCACCCCAGCTCTGCTACAGACACAATACAGAGTACCCCAAAAATGACAATGGGCATAGATGTGTATACAGCTTTGTATATAATCATACCCACCCCAGCTCTGCTACAGCCACAATACAGAGTACCCCAAAATGACAATGGGCATAGATGTGTATACAGCTGCGTATATAATCATACCCACCGCAGCTCTGCTACAGCCACAATACAGAGTACCCCAAAATGGCAATGGGCAAAGATGTGTATACAGCTGTGTATATAATCATATCCACCCCAGCTCTGCTACAGCCACAATACAGAGTACCCAAAAATGACAATGGGCATAGATGTGTATACAGCTGTGTATATAATCATACCTACCCCAGCTCTGCTACAGCCACAATACAGATTACCCCAAAATGACAATGGGCATAGATGTGTATACAGCTGTGTATATAATCATACCTACCCCAGCTCTGCTACAGTCACAATACAGAGTACCCCAAAATGACAATGGGCATAGATGTGTATACAGCTGTGTATATAATCATACCTACCGCAGCTCTGCAACAGCCACAATACAGGGTACCCAAAAATGACAATGGGCATAGATGTGTATACAGCTGTGTATATAATCATATCCACCCCATCTCTGCTACAGCCACAATACAGGGTACCCAAAAATGACAATGGGCATAGATGTGTATACAGCTGTGTATATAATCATACCCACCCCAGCTCTGCTACAGCCACAATACAGAGTACCCAAAAATGACAATGGGCATAGATATGTATACAGCTGGGTATATAATCATATCCACCCCAGCTCTGCTACAGCCACAATACAGAGTACCCCAAAATGACAATGGGTATAGATGTGTATACAGCTGTGTATATAATCATACCTACCGCAGCTCTGCTACAGCCACAATACAGAGTACCCCAAAATGACAATAGGCATAGATGTGTATACAGCTGTGTATATAATCATACCTACCGCAGCTCTGCAACAGCCACAATACAGAGTACCCCAAAATGACAATGGGCATAGATGTGTATACAGCTGTGTATATAATCACACCTACCGCAGCTCTGCAACAGCCACAATACAGAGTACCCCAAAATGACAATGGGCATAGATGTGTATACAGCTGTGTATATAATCACACCTACCGCAGCTCTGCTACAGCCACAATACAGAGTACCCCAAAAATGACAATGGGCATAGATGTGTATACAGCTGTGTATATAATCATACCTACCGCAGCTCTGCTACAGCCACAATACAGAGTACCCCAAAAATGACAATGGGCATAGATGTGTATACAGCTGTGTATATAATCATATCCACCGCAGCTCTGCTACAGCCACAATACAGAGTACCCCAAAAATGACAATGGGCAAAGATGTGTATACAGCTGTGTATATAATCATATCCACCCCAGCTCTGCTACAGCCACAATACAGAGTACCCAAAAATGACAATGGGCATAGATATGTATACAGCTGTGTATATAATCATATCCACCTCAGCTCTGCTACAGCCACAATACAGAGTACCCCAAAATGACAATGGGCATAGATGTGTATACAGCGGTGTATATAATCATATCCACCCCAGCTCTGCTACAGACACAATACAGAGTACCCCAAAAATGACAATGGGCATAGATGTGTATACAGCTTTGTATATAATCATACCCACCGCAGCTCTGCAACAGCCACAATACAGAGTACCCCAAAATGGCAATGGGCATAGATGTGTATACAGCTGTGTATATAATCATATCTACCCCAGCTCTGCTACAGCCACAATACAGATTACCCCAAAATGACAATGGGCATAGATGTGTATACAGCTGTGTATATAATTATACCTACCGCAGCTCTGCTACAGCCACAATACAGAGTGCCCAAAAATGACAATGGGCATAGATGTGTATACAGCTGTGTATATAATCATATCCACCGCAGCTCTGCTACAGCCACAATACAGAGTACCCCAAAATGACAGTGGGCATAGATGTGTATACATCTGTGTATATAGTCATATCCACCCCAGCTCTGCTACAGCTACAATACAGAGTACCCCAAAATGACAATGGGCATAGATGTGTATACAGCTGTGTATATAATCATACCTACCCCAGCTCTGCTACAGCCACAATACAGATTACCCCAAAATGACAATGGGCATAGATGTGTATACAGCTGTGTATATAGTCATACCCACCCCAGCTCTGCTACAGCCACAATACAGAGTACCCCAAAATGACAATGGCATAGATGTGTATACAGCTGTGTATATAATCATATCCACCCCAGCTCTGCTACAGCCACAATACAGATTACCCCAAAATGACAATGGGCATAGATGTGTATACAGCTGTGTATATAGTCATACCCACCCCAGCTCTGCTACAGCCACAATACAGAGTACCCCAAAATGACAATGGGCATAGATGTGTATACAGCTGTGTATATAATCATACCTACCCCAGCTCTGCTACAGCCACAATACAGAGTACCCAAAAATGACAATGGGCATAGACATGTATACAGCTGTGTATATAATCATATCCACCCCAGCTCTGCTACAGCCACAATACAGAGTACCCCAAAATGACAATGGGTATAGATGTGTATACAGCTGTGTATATAATCATATCCACCGCAGCTCTGCTACAGCCACAATATGGAGTACCCAAAATGACAATGGGCATAGATGTGTATACAGCTGTGTATATAGTCATATCCACCCCAGCTCTGCTACAGCCACAATACAGAGTACCCCAAAATGACAATGGGCATAGATGTGTATACAGCTGTGTATATAATCATACCTACCGCAGCTCTGCAACAGCCACAATACAGAGCACCCCAAAATGACAATGGGCATAGATGTGTATACAGCTGTGTATATAATCACACCTACCGCAGCTCTGCTACAGCCACAATACAGAGTACCCCAAAATGACAATGGGCATAGATGTGTATACAGCTGTGTATATAATCATATCCACCCCAGCTCTGCTACAGCCACAAAACAGAGTACCCCAAAATGACAATGGGCATAGATGTGTATACAGCTGTGTATATAATCATACCTACCCCAGCTCTGCTACAGCCACAATACAGAGTACCCCAAAATGACAATGGGCATAGATGTGTATACAGCTGTGTATATAATCATACCTACCACAGCTCTGCTACAGCCACAATACAGAGTACCCCAAAATGACAATGGGCATAGATGTGTATACAGCTGTGTATATAATCATACCTACCACAGCTCTGCAACAGCCACAATACAGAGTACCCCAAAATGACAATGGGCATAGATGTGTATACAGCTGTGTATATAATCATATCCACGGCAGCTCTGCTACAGCCACAATACAGAGTACCCCAAAAATGACAATGGGCATAGATGTGTATACAGCTGTGTATATAATCATACCTACCCCAGCTCTGCTACAGCCACAATACAGAGTACCCAAAAATAACAATAGGCATAGATGTGTATACAGCTGGGTATATAGTCATACCCACCCCAGCTCTGCTATAGTCACAATACAGAGTACCCAAAAATGACAATGGGCATAGATGTGTATACAGCTGGGTATATAGTCATATCCACCCCATCTCTGCTACAGCCACAATACAGGGTACCCAAAAATGACAATGGGCATAGATATGTATACAGCTGTGTATATAATCATACCCACCCCAGCTCTGCTACAGCCACAATACAGAGTACCCAAAAATGACAATGGGCATAGATATGTATACAGCTGTGTATATAATCATATCCACCCCAGCTCTGCTACAGCCACAATACAGAGTACCCCAAAATGACAATGGGCATGGATGTGTATGCAGCTGTGTATATAATCATACCTACCGCAGCTCTGCAACAGCCACAATACAGAGTACCCCAAAATGACAATGGGCATAGATGTGTATACAGCTGTGTATATAATCACACCTACCGCAGCTCTGCTACAGCCACAATACAGAGTACCCCAAAATGACAATGGGCATAGATGTGTATACAGCTGTGTATATAATCATATCCACCCCAGCTCTGCTACAGCCACAATACAGAGTACCCCAAAAATGACAATAGGCATAGATGTGTATACAGCTGTGTATATAATCATATCCACCCCAGCTCTGCTACAGCCACAATACAGAGTACCCCAAAATGACAATGGGCATAGATGTGTATACAGCTGTGTATATAATCATATCCACCGCAGCTCTGCTACAGTCACAATACAGAGTACCCCAAAATGACAATGGGCATAGATGTGTATACAGCTGTGTATATAATCATACCTACCCCAGCTCTGCTACAGTCACAATACAGAGTACCCCAAAATGACAATGGGCATAGATGTGTATACAGCTGTGTATATAATCATACCTACCGCAGCTCTGCAACAGCCACAATACAGGGTACCCAAAAATGACAATGGGCATAGATGTGTATACAGCTGTGTATATAATCATATCCACCCCATCTCTGCTACAGCCACAATACAGGGTACCCAAAAATGACAATGGGCATAGATGTGTATACAGCTGTGTATATAATCATACCCACCCCAGCTCTGCTACAGCCACAATACAGAGTACCCAAAAATGACAATGGGCATAGATGTGTATACAGCTGTGTATATAATCATATCCACCGCAGCTCTGCTATAGTCACAATACAGAGTACCCAAAAATGACAATGGGCATAGATGTGTATACAGCTGGGTATATAATCATACCCACCCCAGCTCTGCTACAGCCACAATACAGAGTACCCCAAAAATGACAATAGGCATAGATGTGTATACAGCTGTGTATATAATCATATCCACCGCAGCTCTGCTACAGCCACAATACAGAGTACCCCAAAATGGCAATGGGCATAGATGTGTATACAGCTGTGTATATAATCATATCTACCCCAGCTCTGCTACAGCCACAATACAGAGTACCCCAAAAATGACAATGGGCATAGATGTGTATACAGCTGTGTATATAATCATACCTACCGCAGCTCTGCCACAGCCACAATACAGAGCACCCCAAAATGACAATGGGCATAGATGTGTATACAGCTGTGTATATAATCATACCTACCCAGCTCTGCTACAGTCACAATACAGAGTACCCCAAAATGACAATGGGCATAGATGTGTATACAGCTGTGTATATAATCATACCTACCGCAGCTCTGCAACAGCCACAATACAGGGTACCCAAAAATGACAATGGGCATAGATGTGTATACAGCTGTGTATATAATCATATCCACCCCAGCTCTGCTACAGCCACAATACAGAGTACCCCAAAATGACAATGGGCATAAATGTGTATACAGCTGTGTATATAATCATACCTACCGCAGCTCTGCTACAGCCACAATACAGGGTACCAAAAAATGACAATGGGCATAGATATGTATACAGCTGTGTATATAATCATACCCACCCCAGCTCTGCTACAGCCACAATACAGAGTACCCAAAAATGACAATGGGCATAGATATGTATACAGCTGTGTATATAATCATATCCACCCCAGCTCTGCTACAGCCACAATACAGAGTACCCCAAAATTACAATGGGTATAGATGTGTATACAGCTGTGTATATAATCATACCTACCGCAGCTCTGCTACAGCCACAATACAGAGTACCCCAAAATGACAATGGGCATGGATGTGTATGCAGCTGTGTATATAATCATACCTACCGCAGCTCTGCAACAGCCACAAAACAGAGTACCCCAAAATGACAATGGGCATAGATGTGTATACAGCTGTGTATATAATCACACCTACCGCAGCTCTGCTACAGCCACAATACAGAGTACCCCAAAATGACAATGGGTATAGATGTGTATACAGCTGTGCATATAATCATATCTACCCCAGCTCTGCTACAGCCACAATACAGAGTACCCCAAAAATGACAATGGGTATAGATGTGTATACAGCTGTGTATATAATCATATCCACCCCAGCTCTGCTACAGCCACAATACAGAGTACCCCAAAAATGACAATAGGCATAGATGTGTATACAGCTGTGTATATAACCATATCCACCCCAGCTCTGCTACAGCCACAATACAGAGTACCCCAAAATGACAATGGGCATAGATGTGTATACAGCTGTGTATATAATCATATCCACCGCAGCTCTGCTACAGTCACAATACAGGGTACCCAAAAATGACAATGGGCATAGATGTGTATACAGCTGTGTATATAATCATACCCACCCCAGCTCTGCAACAGCCACAATACAGAGTACCCAAAAATGACAATGGGCATAGATGTGTATACAGCTGTGTATATAATCATACCTACCGCAGCTCTGCTACAGCCACAATACAGAGTACCCCAAAATGACAATGGGCATAGATGTGTATACAGCGGTGTATATAATCATATCCACCTCAGCTCTGCTACAGCCACAATACAGAGTACCCCAAAATGACAATGGGCATAGATGTGTATACAGCGGTGTATATAATCATATCCACCCCAGCTCTGCTACAGACACAATACAGAGTACCCCAAAAATGACAATGGGCATAGATGTGTATACAGCTTTGTATATAATCATACCCACCCCAGCTCTGCTACAGCCACAATACAGAGTACCCCAAAATGACAATGGGCATAGATGTGTATACAGCTGCGTATATAATCATACCCACCGCAGCTCTGCTACAGCCACAATACAGAGTACCCCAAAATGACAGTGGGCATAGATGTGTATACATCTGTGTATATAGTCATATCCACCCCAGCTCTGCTACAGCTACAATACAGAGTACCCCAAAATGACAATGGGCATAGATGTGTATACAGCGGTGTATATAATCATATCCACCCCAGCTCTGCTACAGCCACAATACAGATTACCCCAAAATGACAATGGGCATAGATGTGTATACAGCTGTGTATATAGTCATACCCACCCCAGCTCTGCTACAGCCACAATACAGAGTACCCCAAAATGACAATGGGCATAGATGTGTATACAGCTGTGTATATAATCATACCTACCCCAGCTCTGCTACAGCCACAATACAGAGTACCCAAAAATGACCATGGGCATAGATGTGTATACAGCTGTGTATATAATCATACCTACCGCAGCTCTGCTACAGCCACAATACAGAGTACCCAAAAATGACAATGGGCATAGATATGTATACAGCTGTGTATATAATCATATCCACCCCAGCTCTGCTACAGCCACAATACAGAGTACCCCAAAATGACAATGGGTATAGATGTGTATACAGCTGTGTATATAATCATATCCACCGCAGCTCTGCTACAGCCACAATATGGAGTACCCAAAATGACAATGGGCATAGATGTGTATACAGCTGTGTATATAGTCATATCCACCCCAGCTCTGCTACAGCCACAATACAGAGTACCCCAAAATGACAATGGGCATAGATGTGTATACAGCTGTGTATATAATCATACCTACCGCAGCTCTGCAACAGCCACAATACAGAGCACCCCAAAATGACAATGGGCATAGATGTGTATACAGCTGTGTATATAATCATACCTACCGCAGCTCTGCTACAGCCACAATACAGAGTACCCAAAAATGACAATGGGCATAGATGTGTATACAGCTGTGTATATAATCACACCTACCGCAGCTCTGCTACAGCCACAATACAGAGTACCCAAAAATGACAATGGGCATAGATGTGTATACAGCTGTGTATATAATCATACCTACCGCAGCTCTGCTACAGCCACAATATAGACTACCCCAAAATGACCATGGGCATAGATGTGTATACAGCTGTGTATATAATCATATCCACCCCAGCTCTGCTACAGCCACAAAACAGAGTACCCCAAAATGACAATGGGCATAGATGTGTATACAGCTGTGTATATAATCATACCTACCCCAGCTCTGCTACAGCCACAATACAGAGTACCCCAAAATGACAATGGGCATAGATGTGTATACAGCTGTGTATATAATCATACCTACCACAGCTCTGCTACAGCCACAATACAGAGTACCCCAAAATGACAATGCGCATAGATGTGTATACAGCTGTGTATATAATCATATCCACGGCAGCTCTGCTACAGCCACAATACAGAGTACCCCAAAAATGACAATGGGTATAGATGTGTATACAGCTGTGTATATAATCATACCCACCCCAGCTCTGCTACAGCCACAATACAGAGTACCCCAAAAATGACAATAGGCATAGATGTGTATACAGCTGTGTATATAATCATATCCACCCCAGCTCTGCTATAGTCACAATACAGAGTACCCAAAAATGACAATGGGCATAGATGTGTATACAGCTGTGTATATAATCATATCCACCCCAGCTCTGCTACAGCCACAATACAGAGTACCCCAAAATGACAATGGGCATAGATGTGTATACAGCTGTGTATATAATCATACCTACTACAGCTCTGCAACAGCCACAATACAGAGTACCCCAAAATGACAATGGGCATAGATGTGTATACAGCTGTGTATATAATCATACCTACCCAGCTCTGCTACAGTCACAATACAGAGTACCCCAAAATGACAATGGGCATAGATGTGTATACAGCTGTGTATATAATCATACCTACCGCAGCTCTGCAACAGCCACAATACAGGGTACCCAAAAATGACAATGGGCATAGATGTGTATACAGCTGTGTATATAATCATATCCACCCCATCTCTGCTACAGCCACAATACAGGGTACCCAAAAATGACAATGGGCATAGATATGTATACAGCTGTGTATATAATCATACCCACCCCAGCTCTGCTACAGCCACAATACAGAGTACCCAAAAATGACAATGGGCATAGATATGTATACAGCTGTGTATATAATCATATCCACCCCAGCTCTGCTACAGCCACAATACAGAGTACCCCAAAATGACAATGGGCATGGATGTGTATGCAGCTGTGTATATAATCATACCTACCGCAGCTCTGCAACAGCCACAATACAGAGTACCCCAAAATGACAATGGGCATAGATGTGTATACAGCTGTGTATATAATCACACCTACCGCAGCTCTGCTACAGCCACAATACAGAGTACCCCAAAATGACAATGGGCATAGATGTGTATACAGCTGTGTATATAATCATATCTACCCCAGCTCTGCTACAGCCACAATACAGAGTACCCCAAAAATGACAATGGGTATAGATGTGTATACAGCTGTGTATATAATCATATCCACCCCAGCTCTGCTACAGCCACAATACAGAGTACCCCAAAAATGACAATAGGCATAGATGTGTATACAGCTGTGTATATAATCATATCCACCCCAGCTCTGCTACAGCCACAATACAGAGTACCCCAAAATGACAATGGGCATAGATGTGTATACAGCTGTGTATATAATCATATCCACCGCAGCTCTGCTACAGTCACAATACAGAGTACCCCAAAATGACAATGGGCATAGATGTGTATACAGCTGTGTATATAATCATATCCACCGCAGCTCTGCTACAGTCACAATACAGAGTACCCCAAAATGACAATGGGCATAGATGTGTATACAGCTGTGTATATAATCATACCTACCCCAGCTCTGCTACAGTCACAATACAGAGTACCCCAAAATGACAATGGGCATAGATGTGTATACAGCTGTGTATATAATCATACCTACCGCAGCTCTGCAACAGCCACAATACAGGGTACCCAAAAATGACAATGGGCATAGATGTGTATACAGCTGTGTATATAATCATACCCACCCCAGCTCTGCTACAGCCACAATACAGAGTACCCAAAAATGACAATGGGCATAGATATGTATACAGCTGTGTATATAATCATATCCACCCCAGCTCTGCTACAGCCACAATACAGAGTACCCCAAAATGACAATGGGTATAGATGTGTATACAGCTGTGTATATAATCATACCTACCGCAGCTCTGCTACAGCCACAATACAGAGTACCCCAAAAATGACAATAGGCATAGATGTGTATACAGCTGTGTATATAATCATATCCACCCCAGCTCTGCTACAGCCACAATACAGAGTACCCCAAAATGACAATGGGCATACATGTGTATACAGCTGTGTATATAATCATATCCACCCCAGCTCTGCTACAGCCACAATACAGAGTACCCCAAAATGACAATGGGCATAGATGTGTATACAGCTGTGTATATAATCATATCCACCGCAGCTCTGCTACAGTCACAATACAGAGTACCCCAAAATGACAATGGGCATAGATGTGTATACAGCTGTGTATATAATCATACCTACCCCAGCTCTGCTACAGTCACAATACAGAGTACCCCAAAATGACAATGGGCATAGATGTGTATACAGCTGTGTATATAATCATACCTACCGCAGCTCTGCAACAGCCACAATACAGGGTACCCAAAAATGACAATGGGCATAGATGTGTATACAGCTGTGTATATAATCATATCCACCCCATCTCTGCTACAGCCACAATACAGGGTACCCAAAAATGACAATGGGCATAGATGTGTATACAGCTGTGTATATAATCATACCCACCCCAGCTCTGCTACAGCCACAATACAGAGTACCCAAAAATGACAATGGGCATAGATATGTATACAGCTGTGTATATAATCATATCCACCCCAGCTCTGCTACAGCCACAATACAGAGTACCCCAAAATGACAATGGCTATAGATGTGTATACAGCTGTGTATATAATCATACCTACCGCAGCTCTGCTACAGCCACAATACAGAGTACCCCAAAATGACAATGGGCATAGATGTGTATGCAGCTGTGTATATAATCATACCTACCGCAGCTCTGCAACAGCCACAATACAGAGTACCCCAAAATGACAATGGGCATAGATGTGTATACAGCTGTGTATATAATCACACCTACCGCAGCTCTGCTACAGCCACAATACAGAGTACCCCAAAATGACAATGGGCATAGATGTGTATACAGCTGTGTATATAATCATATCCACCCCAGCTCTGCTACAGCCACAATACAGAGTACCCCAAAATGACAATGGGCATAGATGTGTATACAGCTGTGTATATAATCATATCCACCGCAGCTCTGCTACAGCCACAATACAGAGTACCCCAAAAATGACAATGGGTATAGATGTGTATACAGCTGTGTATATAATCATATCCACCCCAGCTCTGCTACAGCCACAATACAGAGTACCCCAAAATGACAATGGGCATAGATGTGTATACAGCTGTGTATATAATCATATCTACCGCAGCTCTGCTACAGCCACAATATAGAGTACCCCAAAAATGACAATGGGCATAGATGTGTATACAACTGTGTATATAGTCATACCCACCCCAGCTCTGCTACAGCCACAATACAGAGTACCCCAAAAATGACAATAGGCATAGATGTGTATACAGCTGTGTATATAATCATATCCACCCCAGCTCTGCTATAGTCACAATACAGAGTACCCAAAAATGACAATGGGCATAGATGTGTATACAGCTGTGTATATAGTCATATCCACTGCAGCTCTGCTACAGCCACAATACAGAGTACCCTAAATGACAATGGGCATAGATGTGTATACAGCTGTGTATATAATCATACCTACCGCAGCTCTGCTACAGCCACAATACAGAGTACCCTAAATGACAATGGGCATAGATGTGTATACAGCGGTGTATATAGTCCTCTGCCCGTGACATCTCTGCACCTTTACTCCAAAACATCACTAACTGTCTGTCCGCTGTCTCTAACACCATGTCCTCTCTCTACCTAAAACTAAACCTCTCTAAAACTTACCTGCTGGTATTTCCACCCTCCACTAACCGACCTCATCCTGGCATCTCCATCTCAGTGTGTGGCGCCACCATAACTCCTAGACAACATGCCCGCTGCCTTGGGGTCATATTTGATTCTGATCTCTCTGTTACCCCCTACATCCAATCTCTGGCCCGAACATGTCAGCTGCACCTCAAGAACATCGCAAGAATCCGCTCTTTTCTCACCGTGGACACGCTAAAAACGCTTACTGTTGCCCTCATCTACTCTCGGCTCGATTATTGCAACTCGTTGCTGATCAGCCTCTCCTGCACCAGACTCTACCCTCTCCAATCCCTCCTGAATGCGGCAGCCAGGCTCATCTTCTTGTCCAGACGCTACTCGGACGCCTCTGCCCTGTGCCGGTCACTGCACTGGCTGCCCGTTAAATACAGAATTCAATTTAAACTCGCCATTTTCATCCACAAAGCCCTCCACAGTGCAGCGCCCCCCTATATCGCCTCCCTCATCTCAATCCATCAACCAGTCCAGGCTCTCCGCTCTGCTAACGAAACCAGACTGAGGGCCACTTTAATTCGAACTTCTCATTCCCGCCTCCAAGACTTCTTCAGAGCAGCACCGGTCCTCTGGAACGCACTACCAAAGGCTACCTGAGCAATCCAGGACTCACAGAACTTCAGGCGTGCTCTAAAAACGCACCTCTTCAGGGAGGCATACCGAATTCCCTAAACAAACCCCTCTGTACTCCGCCTGATAACATGCTCCCTGACCTACTGACTGCAATCCCTGCTAGCCGTCATAAACCGCTCCTGCAGTCATACTGTTTCTGCCGTCACACGGCTAAATGTCTGGCCATTGTCTATGTGTATAACATCCCTCACTCTGCACCCCGCCATACCGTGCACATCTCCAGCCCCTTTACCTTCTGTATCACCCCATTAGTTGTAGTATGTAAGCTCGTTGGAGCAGGACCCTCACCCCTATTGTTTCCATCAATTGATTACTATGTAACCGTGGTTCTGAAATGTTTGTACTTTTGTCTTTCTGTATCCCTCGTCTATGTAAGCACTGCGGAATATGTTGGCGCTATACAAATAAAGTTTATTATTATTATATAGTCACTAGCTGATATACCCGGCTTTGCCCGAGTTATTTGGTACTGATGTTTATCTGGTGTTCACACGGAAAATCTTATGAAGTCGTGGTTACTTTAGAGATACCGGGAAAAAAATATGTTTACCATTTTGCATAGTTCTCTGCGTTACCCAGGAAACACAATGTGGAGGTAACCATGCGACATTTCCTATATATAAAATAACACCGGGAAGTGAGAGAATTAGATTCCGTACATAAAATTTGGACGATAATTCTTTTGCGCTTAGAATTGAATAATCGAGTTGGGACCCATTAACTTTTCCTATTTATGACATAATCAATGCCCGTGCCAAATTAAGTTTCTATGACACCGGGAAGTGAGGGAATTACATTCCGTAGGTAAAATTTGGACGCTAGTTCTCTTGCGCTTGAATTGAATAATCGAGTTGGGACCTATTAGCTTTTCCTATTTATGACATAATCAATGCCCGTGCCAAATTTCACGTTTCTATGACATCGGAAAGTTAGAAAATTAGATTCCGTTTGTAAAATTTGGACGCTAGTTCTTTTGCGCTAGACTTGAATAATCGAGTTGGGACCTATTTACTTTTCCTATTTTGGACATAATTTATGCTCGCGCCAAATTTCATGTTTCTACGACATCGGGAAGTTGGAGAATTAGTGGCGAGTCATTCAGTCAGTCAGTGAGTGAGTCAGTGAGGGCTTTCGTCTTTATATATATTGATATACCCGGTTTCGCCGGAATTAATTTGGTACTGGTGTTCACACGAAAAATCTTATGAAGTCGTGGTTACTTTAGAGATACCGGGAAAAAAATATGTTCACCATTTTGCATACTTCTCTGCGTTACCCAGGAAACACCACGTGGAGGTAACCATGCGACGTTTCCTTTATATCAAATGACATTGGGAAGTGAGAGAATTACATTCCGTCCGTAAAATTTTGACGCTTATTATTTTGCACTTAGAATTGAACGATCGAGGTAGGACCCATTAACTTTTATTATTTATGACATAATCAATGCTCGTGCCAAATTTCAAGTTTCTATTACACCAAGATGTGAGAGAATTAGATTCCGTACGTAAAATTTGGTCGCTAGTTCTTTTGCGCTAGAATTGAATAATCAAGTTGGGACCCATTAACTTTTCCTATTTATGACATAATCAATGCTCGTGCCAAATTTCATGTTTCTACGACATCGGGAAGTGAGAGAATTAGACTCCGTACATAAAATTTGGACGCTAATTCTTTTGCGCTTAGAATTGAACAATCGAGTTGGGACCCATGAACGTTTCCTATTTATGACATAATCAATGCTCATGCCAAATTTCAAGTTTTTATGACATTGGTAAGTGAGAGAATTAGATTACGTACGTAAAATTTGGACGCTAATGCTTTGACGCATAGAATTGAATAATCGAGTTGGGACCCATTAGCTTTTCCTATTTATGACATAATCAATGCCTGTTCCCAATTTTACATTTCTATGACACCAGAAAGTGAAAGAATTACATTCTGTATGTAAAATTTGGACGCTAATTCTTTTGCGCTTACAATTGAATAATCGAGTTGGGACCCATTAACTTTTCCTATTTATGACATAATCAATGCTCATGACAAATGTCACGTTTCTATGACACCGGAAAGTGAGAGAATTACATTCCGTACGTAAACTTTGGACGCTAATTCTTTTGCGCTTAGAATTGAATAATCGAGCTGGGACCTATTAACTTTTCCTATTTATGACATATTGAATGCTCGTGCCAAATTTTACGTTTTTTATGACATTGGAAAGTGAGAGATTTAGATTTTGTACATAAAATTTCGATGCTAATTCTTTTGCGCTAGAATTAAATAATCGAGTTGGGACCCATTAACTTTTCCTTTTTATGATATAATCAATGCTCGTGCCAAGTTTCATGTTTCTACGACATCGGGAAGTGAGAGAATTAGCTTCTATATGTAAAATTTGAACGCTCGTTCTTTTGCGCTAGATTTGAATAATCGAGTTGGGACCCATTTACTTTTCCTATTTTGGACATAATCTATGCTCGTGCCAAATTTTATGTTTGTACGACATCGGGAAGTTGGACAATTAGTGGCGAGTCAGTCAGTGAGTGAGTGAGGGCTTTCGTCTTTATATATATAGATACCTACCCCAGCTCTGCTACAGCCACAATACAGAGTACGCAAAAATGACAATGGGCATAATTGTGTATATAGTTGTGTATATAATCATATCCACCCCAGCTCTGCTACAGCCACAATACAGAGTACCCCAAAAATGACAATGGGTATAGATCAGTATGCAGCTGTGTATATAATCATATCCACCCCAAAAGATCGTCTCAATACAGATTAGGAATAGATAAAACAGTCTTTACCACTCATTAAAATATTTTTACTTAAAATGTCTGAGTGTCACAGGAGCAGGCAGCCCTCACACCACACAGCACATCATCAGTAACATCTGCATTGGTACAATGGTTGATGTGCCATATGTGTGTTACAGTGTATAACCAGCATCATATCACAATACATTACTAGCAGTCACATGAACATACTAACACCATATAAAGCACAGACCTAAATGCACCCGACACAGGGGATCACCCAAAAGATGGCTTCTTCTAGGACAGTGGTGGCGAACCTATGGCATGCGTGGCAGAGGCGGCACGCACAGGCCTCCCTGCTGAGTAGCTGTTCATCTCACCCTTGCAGGAAGTGGGGCAGACATCACCAAACTGCCAGACGGAAGTGGGGGTTCAATTATATCCTCTCCAAACAGTCCTCCACAGAAAACAGACTCATGAACAAGGATTCTTACTCAGACCCATTCGTTCCTCTAGGACTGCAATATCATTTTAGGATCTGCGCCCATCAGTCTATGCCGAGAGTAAAGTAAGCATCTAACAAGCAGGGATATAGATAAAAACATAAACAGGACCAAAAAGGTCTACTGCAACACATAAAAATACATGATGTCTCTAGCGGGATTCACACCAAGGCCCCCACATTACATGATAACAGTGTTATCCATTGAGCCCCACGTTCACATACCTAAAGCTGGATACAAATAGTACAGTTAAACCTCTAGTTTCGTTGTCTTCTAGTTTAGCCGGTTTCAAGTTTCATTGATTTTTCAAGCCAGAATTTCGCCTCTAGTTTCGCTGGCTGCTTCTAGTTGCATTGGCAGCCGCCGGCCCACATGGCCTCACTGCTGACGTGGCCCACTAATCTCCGCCCCCATCCCACCCCCTCTCATTGCAAATAGTACCGAAGGGCGGAGAGGGGGGCGGAGAGTGGATGGGAGCTTAGTGCACTGCTCTCGGCTCTTCCAGCCACCTCCCCCTGCAGAGAGGGACACCGTATATCGGCCGGGCGTGAATACCCGGACAATATACGGTCGACTTAATAAGCCCTAAAAGTAGAATAACCAGTTCTTTTGGTTGGGGCAGAAGAGATTCTGAGCAGAGCAATGGGTAGGACTTGTGGCCATTTTAGGTGAGTCTCCTGACAGAGCTTCCCTAAGGCAAGTTTTAAGGTTCGGTTCATGTGCTCAGCCTTTCCTGAGGACTGTGTGCAAAGTACAAGACATCTGGCTAGCTCTTGTTTTATCTCTGCAGTAAAGTCTGGTCCGTTGTCTGACCCAACCTGCACCGGTTGGCCGTGTATTGGAATTATGTCTCTTAGTAGTGCTCTGGCCACTTCGGTGTATTTTTCAGTCCTAGTGGGGTAGGCTTCCACCCACTTCGTGTAAGTGCAGACAAAGACCAGGAGATGCTTCCATCCATCAGCTGCAGGCATTTGAGTAAAGTCCACTAGTACATCTTGGAAGAGAGCTGCTTCATAAGATCGTATCCCTGGAGTCTTCAGAGGACCTTGTCTGGGACTATTTTCAGTGCAAATGACACATTTTCTGGAGCTCGCCTGGTATGTCTTGGGATGTACAGCACATCTTGGATTAGCTCTTCCATAGTGGTGGACCCATAGCGTGTCCTCATGCACTTTCTTGACAATCTCCGTTGCTAGTGCTGTTGGGACCACATTTCGTCCATCCGAGGGAATGAACCAGCCCTCAAGGGGGGAATTTTCCATCTTCTGTCTTTAGCCATTCCTGTTCACTTCAATTGTAACAGGAGTTCCAGTTGCTGAGGGGAAACAAGGAAAAAGGCTTGTAGAGTGACAGGATTTTTGGCATTTAAGAGAGTGACAGTTCACTTGCCATCAGCATCTGCCTCTCTGTTTCCCTGTGCAACGAGTCTCCCTTTTGTTTTCCTTTACAGTGAATGACCCACTTCTCTTCTGACAGGTCTGGAATGAGAGGAGCGTGCTTGACTTTTTGACCCACTGAAGAGATCAGACTCTTTTCTTTTTTCAGGGCCCCATGAACATGGAGTGTAAGGAAGGTTTCTGATAAGTGCAATAATTTCTGCCTTTTGAGCTGAAGTTCCTCTGGGCAGCTGTTCTGCTTTTGTAGCACGGTGACCACTGCATATCCACCATAGCGTATGCCTTCATCCAGGAAGTTGCTCCCATCTGTGTACTATTCGACATCAGGAGCTTCAAGTGGTGTGTCTGTCGTGGAATCCCTTTTTGTGTCCACGGCCTACTCAAGTAGGAATGTTTGCACCCTTTCCTGATTGGTTACGAATTGATTACGTGCATAAGAAGATTTCACACTGACACAGGTTCAGCATGTATAAGCTTCCTCAATTCCGCTTTATTGTTGGGCGCGCAGCCTCTATAAACGAGTTTAACATATCTGCACATCTGGGCAGGTCAAATTATATAGATACAACATATTGTTTAATTATTGGATAAGCATCTTGAAATTCTTCCATCCTCCGGTCATCTGTTATTGGCCATCATGTGGAAGCAGGGCGAGATGAGTGGGTTGTCTTGGACCCACGTGTGGTTCCTCCGATATGATTGGAGATTACAGCTTGAACTATTAATTGCATAAATTTCCCATGTTATTTGCATAAGTTTCCAGTAAAACTGCTTGGGTTAGCGGTAGCTGCTTCAGACTGTGGTTATTTACGTCTGATGTACCCCTGCCAAAGTTACTAAGAATCGGGAAATAGAGCATTCTTGCTAACTGCTAGCTTCTGCTTGCATCTATAAGAGTTTAAGGAATGGAAAGTTTCAACATTTTTTCATATAAGGAAGTGAATACATTGGGTACACAAGGAATATATCTATATTTGTAGAAGAATAAACAAAATGAAATACTACTGGCATTGGTATACAGAATGCTTGAATCTATAAACACAGGTCTCCTGTCCACATGAAATGTATGTCTATTGTCCCGAAAATATAGATATGGTGGATATCCACTACAAACCCCCCTTGAAACTATCTGTTTCACTAAACTCACTACACCAAGTGTTCCTACACTACCACATATTATTCTCAACTATTGACCCTCCTCGACGTCCCAGATCGTGATAGGCACACAATGGAGCAGGTAGTCATCAGGGTGGAACAGGTAGTCATCGGGGTTGGAATACACTGTACACAACAACAACAAATAGAAATTAGGATGACTATAAAGGTAACAAATATAATTAATAACTTCTTTATCAGAATAAACTCTAGTGTAGAATGTTCTGAAAACTCAGTAGAGTGGGCGGTCTTTCACAACTGTCGCTCCGGCTGTAAATGCCCGTCCGATACCTAGGTGTGGGTTCATGGCAATCGGGTCTTTGGTACATAAGGATACATAGCCGGGACAGTGCACACGGCCCTCCTGGAATATTGGTGGGGATATTTGTGTAGGAAAGATTACCACAGGACCAGACCCATCCTGCTTTAACTTGATCTCTGGCTTTATATTCATCTGGTACCCTCATAGGTACCCCTGCGGCTTCTCTGTACATGTGGAGGTCTAAGCTACCACCTGGGATCTCGAGGCATTAGGTTAGGAGAGGTTTGGCTTTTACTATTTCAGGTAAATACTGCATAACTTGTGTAGAACCGTCCTGCTTGACGCTACCTCGATTCATCCACAAAGAGTGCAAAATTAGGGCTATCTAATGACTGATCAACATGACTGAACCCCTGTCTCATTAGTAAGTGCATAATCATATCTATCAGTCTGGAAGAAAAACTACGAGGTGATTATTCCCACTTCCCTTTTCCAGAGGCGGCAAGGTAGCGGGACTGGGGGCGTTGTAATGCCGGCGTGTTGCGTGGCATGAGCAGAGTTCACTGCAGATAAAATAAAGCAAAATCTTAGCGAAAACCTATCACAGTGTTCTAAATACACAATGTTTTAAAACTTATTTTTTCTCTTCTCCTGTTAGGTATGTACCTAACTGAGGAAACAGGCTAATAAAAGATACTTAGTCCGTTTTCTCCATCACTTTCTCTCAGTTTAAACTTCTCCATAAGTTTAAGATATCTGCCTTTTGTATCTTAGATTTTAGGGTACCGTTCATCTTTTCTACTTTCCCACTACTCCGTGTATGGTTGGGTGTGTAAAAGGCCTAGGATGTACCCAGAGCAGACAGGATGTCACATTATTTCACCTATGAAGTGTGTACCTTCGTTTAACTCATTCATTTCCGGTACCCTGTATCTGCAGATTACCTCATTCATGAGCTTCTGTGTGGTTACCTGCTCATTTACCTTAGTATCAGGGTGGGCCTCCAACCTGAAAAGACTCCAACAACAACAAGCACATATTCATACTCCTCAAACAGGTGTGAGCTGAATGTGGTCAAATTGGCCATCTCTGAAATGGGTAGAGTGGTCCAGGCAAGTGTTATATGGCCACCTTACTTCTGTCCTGACTCGCATATGGCAAAGATTATGCAAATTGGACAAATGATGCAGCAGCTACACAGAACCCAGAGAACCCAGGTGTCACCCATTCGCGTTCAGTGTCGACGTCATTTCTGCTTTTGATAGGTATGTCTTTCTGTGTACCAGTTGGGCCATCATGGGGCACAGGGACCTCTGTAGGCAAGTTCTGCTGACTGTTCGCCATACGCCGTCCTGTTCTGTTGCTCCCGTCTTTTAGCCCATTTTTGCTTTCCTTCTTCGTTGGCTTGTAACTGTAAAGTCCTTAGCATATCAATGTCCAAAGTTTTGTCAATGTCCAAAGTTTTTATCAATGTCCAAAGTTTTTATCAATGTCCAAAGTTTTTATCAATGTCCAAAGTTTCTATCAATGTCCAAAGTTTCTATCAATGTCCAAAGTTTTTGCCACTGACTCATGCTGTCAGTATCTTTTCTTCTTTCTTCCACGGCTTGAGGGCCACTGCCTTTGCTGTGCTGTCGGCGAGGGTGTCGTCTCTCGCTTCTCCATTGTAGGAATCGGTATGAGGTCTCCACTGCCAGGTAGTAGTAGTAGGGCCGCCATGAGATTCTGCACCACTGCACCATTCTTAATTGGCTGTCCTACTGAGATAACAAGCTGTCTGGCCTTCCATATTGGGCCGTAATCATGAGCTATGCCAAATGCATACCAGGAGTCAGTGTAAAGGGTTGCCGTCTTACCTTCTACCACTCTACACGCCTCAGTGAGGGCCTTCGGTTCCGCTTCTTGCACTGAGACATGCGGAGGCAGAGCTTCTGCGTTTAGGACATCTTGATGTGTGACCTCTGCATATCTGGTTCAGAGTCATCAATCCTCACCCTGGTACTATCTACAAAAGAAAACTCAAAATATGCATTATTAACAGTGGGTTCTAATAACAGTTTTCTTGTTGCAAAGAATTAAATTTAAAAAATAGCTGATCTGCCATACTTAAATCACCTATGCCTCCCCTCTCCCATTTGAACCAGAATACCTGATTAAGAGAAGAGTAGCCGGGTTCAAGGTAGTACAACATTGGAAAGAAATATTAAGGGAGGCATGGAAAGAGCACATTGTAGCCTGGTCTAACAGGCCAGAGATAAGTGCTTGGGTTGCACTTGCATGAGTATGCTCTGGATGTCATTTGGGGTGTGGACCACTAGGGGGTAGTCCAATACCAACTTAGAAGATTTGTCAACCATTGCCTGTACTGCTGCCACCGCACAAACACAAGAGGGAGCTCCTCGAGTCACTGGATCCAACCTCATGGAGTAGTATCCCAGTGGCCGTGGTTGTCCTCCGTGCTTTTGTGTCAATACTGTCGTATGGGCGGCAGTATGAAACAAGGCCCAGAAAGGTGTGGAATTTGGCAACGGATGTAGGTACAGGTATGGCCTGGACAGCAGCCTTTTGTTCCTCTGTCAGAGGTCTAGTTCCCTGGCTAAACAATGATCCAGGAGAACAACCTTTCTTGCAGAACTTGGTCTATCTTTGGAGGCCTCCAGGCCTTACAGCCATCTTCTGCAAGGGAAATTAACAGTGAAATTGTGGCCGGTCGGCAGTTTTTCCAAAATCATCAGCACACAGCACCTAACATGCGTGGCTGACCCTTCACCCCCCCTTTTTTTCACTAAGGGGATACTGTTTGACCCAGGGGTGTGTATCCGGGTCTCATATATCTTATCATGGTGGGTACATTCAATTTCCCTATGTCTGTCTTGTAGGTGGCCCATAATTTGTCAGGAACCGTGGAAAGCTGAGTTTCCGCAGCGGCTATCAGGCCAAACACATAAGCCAGCTCCACCAAAAGAGCAGTTTAATTTACAAAACATTTTCTGAAATGACACCTGAGGTCCCAACCCGTACCGATCCATCTGGCGCCATTATGATGGATGCAGATAGGGTTTGTAAAACATCAGTGGCAATAACAGAGACATGCCTTCCATCCGGGCAGCCATATTTAAAATGTGATATTCTTTAAGACAATTCATTATTAATTTAATCTGATCCTGCCTGCAATGTCTCATCAAATTTGAGACAGGAGAAAAAAACAAAACTTTTCCTGGCTATCTATGATTCTCACCCCCTCCTTGTGGACAAGAGAGGGATGACCCATTACGTATTCTTGCATCATCTAGCTCCACCCCTCTGAATTTGGCTGATCACTTACTTCCTTATATTTTCATTCAAAGTTTGCAGTCCTTGGATACACATCACAACCAAATAAAGTCTTATGCATCACACAATTTACATTTTACAATTTACGGGTCAATCTGCCCCATCCCTCCTGTCGATACCAGGCCTTATCGTTACCTGCTTGGTTCCCATTCTTTGGCTTCTCTGCTTACTTAGATCTACACCTAACTCCCTGTAATTTAGTTATTTTTTATACTGTCTGCAAATTTATCTTCCCTGGGACTGCAGTACTAATGCTTCTCCCAGTGACTTCCTCTTTTTAAAATCTCTCCCTCCCGTGACAGCCCCTCCCTTCTCTATCACAGAATGGAAGAGACAGAGAGACAGGATTATAAGGGAGAACGTGGCTAATTTACTTTTACAACAGTTTTGTCCCAGACTTGTTCCTGGTCGTCCCTCCAGCATCAAGGATTCCTCATTGCCCACAAGGCCCTACTCTTAGGGTGAGTGTAATCCCTACCTCACCTCAGAAGGAGGACATGGATCCCCCCGGGCTATGTTTTTCAGGTATCCACGTCCTCTATCTGTACGAGTTAACACTCCTTAGAGCGTGCCCTCGCTCGAACCTACGGCCTTCTACACTATCCTAGGCGAATGGGAAACCAACTGACATTTTAAACCAGAGACCGGAGCAGATGCATCTCCATCTGATTGGTAACGTACTGTAATTCACATAGTGTGTGCCAAAGGTTGCTGAGTGACTGAGATATTATTCTATCTCCTTATTTACTGAACCGTTATACAATTAACCTGTTATACTGAACGCTGGTGTCTTTGGCATGCGTGGGTACCGACGCCATTTCAGACCTTTCTTCCTCTGACTGACATTCAGGGAAATTCTAAAGCCTAATGTATAACTACTATGTTGTAACTTTATGGTCACAGCTGTGACCACCTAACATTGTATGTGGTTACAATTGAATTGGGGACTTGGCAAACATAGATGTATTTTCTTGTGGGCATGGTGGGCTACAGTTTGTAACCCTGGTATTCTTAAAAGCCCCCACAGGATGTGAGTGGCATGTAACTTTTTACACTTGTATGAAGGACAAAGGACATACAACAAAGATTAGATTACAATAACAAGACATACGAACAGTAGTTGTTATTTGTCACAGCACATGAATTTGCTTTCTCTTCTATCGCTTGGTCTAATGCACCTGCTCTAACAATTTAGTACATCACTGACCTCCATCTGTGACCCTAGACACTAGGTGCCTTAAAACTTCTATCTTACCTGCCTTCTAAGACAATATAATTCATCATATTCATTATAACATTTAATCCTATTAACGCAACAAAGTTACTTCCTCCTGTAAAATGAGGAAGTAAGGTCTGAGCCTGAAGATTCAAGCAAGCAGCCTTTCTCTCTCACTAAAACAAACTCAGTTAACCCTTTGTATACATTCACTTACATATATATCTATATCTATCTATCACAGCCTATACTTTCAACAATTCAACAGCAACACAGTTTAGCAGTCTGCCTTTACTAGAAGGGATCCAATAATGCACATTTAGCCTTTAAATTACAAACCCACAACGCTGCTGTGTACGGGGCATCAATCTTGGCTATAACCCAGCCAATGCGTTCTCATTGCTGACAATCCCTTCTTACAGTTTGAGTAGGACTGCTACTAATTCTATATGATAGACAAACAGACTATTTCCATATAAACAACTCAGCAGGATTAGCTCTACACAACAGACAAGCACACTAACTTTATATAACGGACAGGGGACCTGTTTTGAGCACACAGAAAGATTGCTTGATTAAAGGGGTTGTCCCGAGGCAGCAAGTGGGTCTATACACTTCTGTATGGCCATAATAATGCACTTTGTAATGTACATTGTGCATTAATTATGAGCCATACAGAAGTTATAAAAAGTTTTATACTTACCTGCTCCGTTGCTAGCGTCCTCGTCTCCATGGTGCCGACTAATTTTCGCCCTCCGATGGCCAAATTAGCCGCGCTTGCGCAGTCCGGGTCTTCTGCTTTCTTCTATGGAGCCGCTCGTGCCAGAGAGCGGCTCCGTGTAGCTCCGCCCCGTCACGTGCCGATTCCAGCCAATCAGGAGGCTGGAATCGGCAGTGGACCGCACAGAAGAGCTGCGGTCCACGAAGGTAGAAGATCCCGGCGGCCATCTTCAGCGGTAAGTATGGAAGTCACCGGACCGCCGGGATTCAGGTAAGCGCTGTGCGGGTGGTTTTTTTAACCCCTGCATCGGGGTTGTCTCGCGCCGAACGGGGGGGGGGGTTTAAAAAAAAAAAAACCCGTTTCGGCGCGGGACATCTCCTTTAATCAATGATAACTTGACTCTCCACACCTTCCACACTTTTCTGGAGGGTGTAAGAATTGGCCTTGGTACAATGTTTGCTGCCTCTCAATCTCAATCATGGCAGCCAGATTTATGATTATAGGATTCTCCTCAGACGCCAGACACAGTATGTCCCGCCCTAGAGTCTCTAGCATTTCTGACGCTACACAGTTTAATAATCTACCCTCAGACAGAGGGATACACTCATGAACGTTCAATCGATAAACAAATAAGTGTGGCTAGTAACCCTCAACCAGTGGACCATAGCCACACCGGTGACTGGGGTAGCGGTTATCCTGTCTACAGATCTCCCATCCCCATGTGCTTATGATTAACAATAACCCTTTCTTACAATCGGGCCAAGACATGGAGGTGGGAAGTAGACACAAAAAAAAACAGAGCACTAGTACAACTGGCTTAATCTCACTGTTCCCTCGGAATACGCCAGACTGAATTACCTCAGCCTGGATGTCTGACAGCCTCTCTCACCCCTGAGCCTCTCTGCAGGCTCCCCCGGGGCAGAGTCCCTGCTCAGACGTCTGTCAGCCTCTCCCGGCCTCCTGAGTCTGATACGCAGACTTCCCAGGATTAGAGTCCCTACACAGGCCCTTCCTTGGGCAACCTATTGACTTCACCTGGGACGCACATACAAATAGACAGAGCACCAGTATAGCTGGCTTAGTCTCACTGCCCCTTGGGATACACGTCTGACAGTTCCCTCCTCCGAAGCCTGACTACAGACTTCCCGGGAGTGGAAAAACCCTAATCAGACCTTCTGACAGTCTCTCTCTCTCCCAGTCTGGCACTCAGACTTTCCAGGAGCAGAGTCTCTCCGCAGGCTAGCTGACGGTTCCCTCCTCCCTCCAGGAGTGGAAAAACCTCGTACAGGCCCTCCCCGGAACAGCCTGTTGATGTCACCAGTCAACCGGTACTCTCAAAAACAACAGGCATACAAACATTCCTTTTTGTTCTCAAGACAGGTTCTATTTACGTGGTCAAGTACCTGTCGCGCGGATCCAAATTGATCGGCCTTGACACGGCACATAGGCGAGCTTGGAGTCAGCCACACAGGTATAGATAATTAATTTATCTTACCGTGTTCTGATGATTTGTTGGGCCCGCCAAGTCCAAGGTTGCCTATGTCCGCGCCTTATTTTCCGATCGTCTTCAGATCCCAATCGACCACTCCCCGTACGGGCCACCAACTGTCGTGGAATCCCTTTTTGTGTCCACGGCCTACTCAAGCAGAAATGTTTGGACCCTTTCCTGATTGGTTACGAATTGATTATGCGCATAAGAAGATTTCACACTGACACAGGATCAGCATGTATAAGCTTCCTCAATTCCGCTTTATTGTTGGGCGCGCAGCCTCTTTTAAAGAGTTTAACATATCTGCCCATCTGGGCAGGTCAAAGCTTACATAGATCCAACGTATTGTTTAATTATTGGATAAGCATCTTGAAATTCTTCCATCCTCTGGTCATCTGTTATTGGCCATCATGTGGTAGCAGGACGAGATGAGTGGGTTGTCTTGGACCCATGTGTAGTTCCTCCGATATGATTGGAGATTACAGCTTGAACTATTAATTGCATAAATTTCCCATGTTATTTGCATAAGTTTCCAGTAAAACTGCTTGGGTTATTATAGCGGTAGCTGCTTCAGACTGCGGTTATTTATGTCTGATGTACCCCTGCCAAAGTTACTAAGAATCGGGAAATAGAGCATTCTTGCTAACTGCTAGCTTCTGCTTGCATCTATAGGAGTTTAGGGAATGGAAAGTTTCAACATTTTTTCATATAAGGAAGTGAATAGATTGGGTACACAAGGAATATAGCTATATTTGTAGAAGAATAAACAAAATGGAATACTACTGGCATTGGTATACAGAATGCTTGAATCTATAAACACAGGTCTCCTGTCCACATGAAATGTATGTCCATTGTCCCGAAAATATAGATATGGCGGATATCCACTACATGTCTTGTAGATCAGGATGGCTTCTAAAGACTTCATCCATCACCTTACAGCAGGTATAGTCAGCGGTTTCAGTTCTGATGGACCACAGGGTTGCTGGATTTTGAGTAGTACATACTTCCAGTCTTCGGTTTTCACATAGGTGGCTTCGGTACCCGCTCATGTGAGCCATTGTTAGCCAGTGGTGACCTTTGGTATCCGTCAGAGTTAGGACAGAAGGTCGCACTCATACCGTAAGATCTTGACCCAGGGTATGCTTGTCAGCCTCTGTAACCAAGGCGACTCTTGCTGCCAGTCTTCTCAGGCAGAGAGGCCATCCCATGGCCGCATTATCTGGTTGCTTGGACAGATGGGCAACAGGTTGATGCCATAATTCCATCATTTGGTTGAGAACGCCGATTGCCAGTCCCTTCTTCTCATGAACATACAGAATAAGTGGTTTCTCCTTATTAGACAAGGTCAGTGCTGGTATTTTTAGAAGAAGAACTTGCTTGATGTTGTCATACGCCCTTGTATGTTCCTGCTCCCAGCAGAAGGGGGCATCTTCATATCCCTGTTTGTAACTTCATAAATGGGTTTTGCCATTTCAGTAAAGCCAGGTATCCATATTCTGTAAAATCCGGCAACTCCAAGGAATTCTCTGACTTTTTCCTCTGGTGGTTGGTACAGGGATATTGCAGACGACCCCATTTCTTTAAACTTCCAGTTGTACCTTACTTTGTGAGATATGAAATCCCAGGTATTTGACAGTCGCTTAGCAGATCTGTAACTTCTTCCTTGAGACTTTGTATCTGGCTTCATAGAGATGATGAATCACTGTCCTAGTGTTCTGCAGACATCGTTCAGAGGTAGATTCAGTTATGAGGAGGTCATCCCCATACTGTAGCAATACAGTACCTGGCTGGGAAGGGAAAGAGAGTTTCTTCTTAGTTCAATAGCAAGAGCTTCTCCAAAGAGTGTGAGTTCTTGAGCCCTTAGGGCAAATGGTACTTTTCTACAGTTCTTGGATCTTCCCATTGGAAGGCAACGATAAGCTGACCGTCCTCTGTCAGTCTGATGATGAAGAATGCATCTTTTAAATTCAGCACAGTAAAGTTAGTAGCTTCTCCTGTTATCAGTCCAAGCAGTGTGTACTGGTTGGGCACTGTTTGATGTAAAGGAACCGCAGCTTGACTCATTGCTCTGAGATCTTGGACTGCACAATACTCTGTTCTTCTAGGTTTCTTTACAGGCATGAGAGCACTGTTCGAAGGTGATTGGCATATCTTCAAAATACCATTTTTCAGAAACCTTTCCAGATGCAGTGTGATGCCCTGGCAGGCAGCAGATGGTGGCCGGTATTGCTTGATGGACACTACTTGTGCCCTTGGCTTCTGCTGCACTGTGACTGGAGGTATATTCTTGTATTCAGGTGTGGAATGATTGTGTCATCCCTCTGGGCAGGAAAACCACCCAGTGGAACTGACAGCTGACCCATAGACCAGATACTGACTCCTCAGCACGTAGCTTGGTACGAGGTGGAAATTAAGACTGAGCAAGCCATGCACTGGTGAGGAATAGGAAATACTTGCCTAACAGAAAGCAGGGTAATCTTCCTGACAAGGACAGCCCTGAGCTGGAACCTGGGCACTGACTAACCCTGTCACGACCCTAACACCAGAGTGGCCGTACCAAGCAGGAGCAGAGGCTGAAGGTAAGATTAGGTAACAGAGAACCTCAAAGGTAGACAACTTGCAAATAGCTACAGCAGACTGGAGCTCAGTAACAATAAAGATCACTGTAGAAGCTGCAGCCACAAGCTGTCATACAATTCTAAGCTAATCCTGCTAGATTTTTTTTTTTAAACATAATTTGACTTCCTTCATAATGAGGTAATGTGGGGTATACACACAAAGGGTGCAGAGGAGGATATCATAGGAGCATGGGTATAAATAAAACAGTTCTTCAATTTTCTACAAGTACTTCATGATTTTTACCACACATATTGTCCCAATTATTTTCTAACATATTATTCAAGCCTCAAACCTTGGTATGGACCCAATTATCTTTTCGTTTCAATTTGACTGAAGTAGAAGTCGTCAATTGGATCTGGTATGGTGCATCAAATCTTGGTTCCAAACTTTTGCACATATATTCTTTTGAGGACAACCCAGTCACCTTTAAACACAACTTTAATAGCCCTTTTACATGGAACAATTATCACTCAAAATGATCAATAATCATTACATATAAATGTGGGCATCGTGGACTTTTTGTTTGAAAAATAGATTTCAGTCCGCACAAAATCCATCATCAAGCCACTGAAAGACTGAGTATATTCATTTCACTAGATCCCCCGATGTTCGCTACACGATCATAAAATGTTTTGAAAAATGGTTGTTGTGAATCTCCTCTCCTCCCCCCCCCTCCATGCCAGTTTTCTCTTTCTCCCCCTCTCCTTGCTCTCCATGCCGCTTCTCTCTTCACCTCTCCATGCCACTTCTCTCTCTCCCTCTGCGGCTGCTTCTCTCGCCCCTCTTTTCCATGCAGCTTCTCTCTTCCCTCTTTTCCATGCTTCTCCCCTCTTCTCCATGCAGATTCTCTCTCCCTTCTTCTCCATGCTTCTCCTTTCTCCCCTCTTTTCCATGCTTCTCCTTTCTCCCCTTTTCCATGCTTCTCCTTTCTCCCCTTTTCCATGCTTCTCCTTTCTCCCCTTTTCCATGCTTCTCCTTTCTCCCCTTTTCCATGCTTCTCCTTTCTCCCCTTTTCCATGCTTCTCCTTTATCCCCTCTTTTCCATGCTTCTCCTTTCTCCCCTCTTTTCCATGCTTCTCCTTTCTCCCCTCTTTTCCATGCTTCTCCTTTCTCCCCTCTTTTCCATGCTTCTCCTTTCTCCCCTCTTTTCTATGCTTCTCCTTTCTCCCCTCTTTTCCATGCTTCTCCTTTCTCTCCTCTTTTCCATGCTTCTCCTTTCCCCCTCTTTTCCATGCTGCTCCTCTCTCCCCTCTTTTTCATGCTGCTCCTCTCTAGTCCCCCCTCTCCATGATGCTTCCCGCACACACCCCTCTCCATGACGCTTATCTCGACCCCCTCTCCATGAAGCTTATCCATTGACCCCCCCATTCATGATGCTTCTCTCGATCCCCCCTCCCTCCATGATGCTTTTCTCGACCCCCCCTCCCTCCATGACACTTCTCTCTCGCCCCCCTCCATGACGCTTTTCTCTTGACTCCTCCTCTCCATGATGCTTTCCTCTCAACCCTCCCTAACATGCTTTTCTCTCAACCCCCCCCCCCCTCTGCATGACGCTCCCCCCCCCTCCATGACTCTTCTCTCTCGATCCCGTTCTCCATAATGACCCCCCTCTCCATCGGGGTAGCAGGGTTAGGAGGTGAGGAGCTGAAAGAAGTTCCCTTTGCTATGCAACTTTCACTGCCATCCTCACGGCCTGCCATTCCCACCATTTCCTGCTGCTGTGCACCCAACGCCATCCTTCTTGTGGCCTGTGCTTCCTCTATGATTCTCCTCTTCATCTGCTTCTCTATGTGTGACAGCCATCCAGGAGAAAAAAAAGGCACAGGGAGATGTCCCCGCCTCCACTCCTCTCACAGCACTCAGCGCCACCGAACCTGTGGCCCTTGCTGCCGCTTCTTCTCCCGACTCCTGCAGCAGACCCAGGTATGTCACGCTGTCAGGGGACAGGGGCAAAGAGAAGTTCTTGTGTCAGGGTTTCAGTGCACTGCTTTGCACACATAATCAGTACTCTGTAGTGAGGAGAACAATGGAATCTGCCAGCAGATGTTTGCTTAGCTGAGCAAACAACTTCTGGAGGAAAAAAATGATGATTAAATGCTTTACCACTTTATGTAAATACATCGCATATCTTTTAATCCTAAAGCCCTTTGAAATTTATCTGGAATCAAGGAAAACACATTTATGAGTGACACACATGGGCGATGAGATTCTCAAGCCAGGACTGAAGCAAGTATGTGTGTACTACAGGAACCCTATCAAAACTTCATGGTGGCTCAATTCAGTCTTATGATTAGGACTGAGTAGAAGACTGCTAAAATCTGAACCTCCATTATTCTCTATGACGTCTGGAACACTAATATATATATATAAGTATATATTTTATATATACACACACGCACTTAATTTGACAATATCTTAGCTGTATCTTTGGCTTTGGCATTTTATTTATTTTTTCTACAAGCCACACTTCTAGTTGAGAAGAGATCTATGCAAACCAATATAAACTCCAAAACACCTACCTCTGGTAGCTGTATGCAGTCATTTGCAGTCACTGAAGTGGATAGTCTGGCTCGCAACGAGGAGATATGTTGACCAGTTGGTCTGGATTGTAATCAGGCACATACCATGCAGCCCAGTACAAACTGGGTCACAGCAGTGTTGAACCCTAGGGAAAATTAAACAGAAGACACAATACCACACAATACCTCCTTAGATTGAAGGGTTAGCTCATGGCTCAGGTGTAATATCATGGAGTAGAGCGTGCGGGGATGCACGTGAGAGGATTCTTCCTTCTGACCTCGTCAGTGTGTGTTTCATTCTTCTTTCTTCTACCAGTCTCCTAATCTCCCTCAGAGACCTGTTTCTGCAGCACAGAGATATCCACACCCATTCCGGATGTAACCAAGTTAGCATCCGTACTTAGTTAAGGAGAGTCCGGCTACTGCGTCTACTCTCCGGTTCTTTAGAGCCTCAGGAGTTACATCCTTGGTGTGAGCTTGGTGGACCTTGATGATAACTACCTGTGTGGGAAGATCTAAAGCCTTGTACAACAAGGACACTGCTTTTGCGTTCTGGATTGGTTTACCCGATGATTCAACAAAAATTTCCACTGCGCCACACGGATGTAAAATCGAATGCGCTTCCAAAAGTGTACCTCATCATTTCCAACCTCCTCATATCAGTCCCAAGAAAGGAGTGTTTTTTTTTCCTTCCCGATTACCAATATTGGTTATCAAAGCATAACCTATTCTGCTTGTCCATTTCCATGATATTTGGAAACAATCTATAAAAACACAAAACCTGCATTAACAACTGCATTAGGTTTATTTTTAACATTCTCAGATTTTGTTCTGTGAGATCTAAATATTTAAAATGCAGAGTATTTTCAGGCTGCTCAGTGGTTTCTGTTCCCATTTCTCCCCCCTCTGAATCCACATGAAAATAATATAGCGGGATTCAATGTAGTTACTTTTATGGCGCCGACATGTTTTATTGCCTCCAATCTAGCTGCAACTCTCTATGACCAATCAGTTAAATACAGTTCGCCCATGTGATACTAATCCAGAGTCCACTCCGGGCCCAAAGTTCAGGGAAATCACCAGCCCTTTAGGCCTTCAAGTAGTAGAGTCCAAACTGTTCCAGCATCACATGGAGGCCAATTCTAATGACGACAATGTCCTCCACCCATTTCTAAAAGATTAAGGGGCCACTCAAAGGAAAGAGGCAGTTGAGCCGAAGCTGCAGATGGTTGTCTTCATCCTGTAATTGTTACTGAAAATTGTTGTATGCCCATCTGGAAGGGTCAACATTACCCCAGGTCCTTCTCTTAGAACATTTTGTCCATAGTAAAGGCTTACAATGAAGATACAATGCCATACATTCTCATTCCACAGTAGCTTAAAAACCTGAGTACCAAACCCCGTGGACACAAGGGACCCAATGTTGGTCTGTTATCAACAGAAATGTTCCAACCTATTAGCGAATATCGCTTACCGCTCCCCACTGCTATGTTCTCCAAATTTCTAGGCACCATTGACCACAGAGTTGCACAAAAGCTGCAGTGAAGATTGACACTTATCTATGCAAAGGCTGATAATTCCAAGGTTGCAGATGAATTTCTGCAAAATAAAAGCTAGCAGGGATACCCGGCGTTGCCTGGAATTAAAACTTCAACTAAAGACACATTAATATGGATTGAGATTTAAACAAAATCTGTATTGTTCATAGCAACCAATCACAGTGCAGCTTTTATTTTACTTCGGCAGTATAACAAAAAAATACAAATTCCACATGAACGAAGTTGCGGGTGATAAGCTAGTTAGCTATAAAACAGTAACCTATGATCCAGTAGTTTTTGGCCTGGAGAGTGTTAGTTATGGAGTGTATTTCTAATGACTGTTTAAGAGCCTTGAAGTGTTGAAGGGGTTATGTTAGATGTTGAGAGATGGTGGACAGCCCCAGGTATAATCCACCCGGTTTATTTTTTTTAAATTCGATCCTTGGTGACCAGATGTTCAGGCATTTAGTTCAAGTACCGTTCTACCAGCTCATGAGTTCCTCGGAGCTCAATATTTGATGTATTTTGTTTTCCCACTGGCCTAGAGAGGGGGGGACTCATTGTTTCACCACAGTAAGGGGAGGAGTAATTTGACTGCAGTTATTCTTTATTTTTTGTGCAGTTGGACAAAACAGGTTTAGAAAAACGGCTTCTCTCCTATGAAGAGAAGCCACACTGAACAGGAAAATCTCTTCCGTGAATTCTCTGATGTTTCACAAGAGATGATTTCGCTCCAAAACATTTCCCACATTCTGAACAAGAAAACAGTTTTTCCCCTGTGTGAATTCTCTGATGTTTCACAAGAGATGATTTCTCTGCAAAACATTTCCCACATTCTGAACATGAATATGGCTTCTCTCCTGTGTGAATTCTCCGATGTTTAACCAGCACTGATTTCCCTGTAAACCATTTCCCACATTCTGGACAAGAAAATGGCTTCTCTCCTGTGTGACTTCTCTGATGTGTAACAAGGTCGCATTTCACTACAAAACATTTCCCACATTCTGAACAAGAAAACGGCTTCTCTCCTGTGTGACTTCTCTGATGCTTAATAAGTTCTGTTTTCGCTACAAAACATTTCAAACATTCTAAACAAGAAAACGGCTTCTCTCCTGTGTGACGTCTCTGGTGTATAACAAGGTTTGATTTTGCTGCAAAACATTTCAAACATTCTGAACAAGAAAATGGCTTCTCTCCTGTGTGAGTTCTCTGATGTCTAACAAGGTCTGATTTATCCTTGAAACATTTCCCACATTCTGAACAAGAAAATGGCTTCTCTCCTGTGTGCCTTTCTTGATGTTTAACAAGGACTGCTTTCACAGCAAAACATTTTCCACAGTCTGAACAAACAAATGGCTTCTCACCTGTGTGACTTCTCTGATGTGTAACAAGGACTGATTTCACAGCAAAACATTTCCCACATTCTGAACAAGAAAATGGCTTCTCTCTTGTGTGACTTCTCTGATGATGTGTAATAAGGGATGATTTCCGTGTAAAACATTTCCCACATTCTGAACAAGAAAACGGCTTCTCTCTTGTGTGAGTTCTCTGATGCTGAATTAGATTTGATTTTCCTGCAAAACATTTCCCACATTCTGAACAAGAAAATGGCTTCTCTCCTGTGTGCCTTTCTTGATGTTTAACAAGGACTGATTTCACAGCAAAACATTTTCCACAGTCTGAACAAACAAATGGCTTCCCACCTGTGTGACTTCTCTGATGTGTAATAAGTACTGTTTTCACAGCAAAACATTTCCCACATTCTGAACAAGAAAATGGCTTCTCTCTTGTGTGACTTCCCTGATGATGTGTAATAAGGGATGATTTCCGTGTAAAACATTTCCCACATTCTGAACAAGAAAACGGCTTCTCTCTTGTGTGAGTTCTCTGATGTGTCATAAGGGCTGATTTCCTTGTAAAACATTTCCCACATTCTAAACATACAAACTGCTTCTCTCCTGTGTGAATTCTCTGATGCTGAATTAGATTTGATTTTCCTGCAAAACATTTCCCACATTCTGAACATGAATATGGCTTCTCCCTTGTGTGAGCTCCTTGATGTTCTCCCCTTCTGTAACATTTCTCCTGCTTATCAATCTGTGATGAATCAGAAGATGGGACCTGTATTAGAGGGTCAGATGATGGATCTTTGCTGTGAAGGGCTGAGGAAATATCTGGGATAATGGCAGGTTTTTCATATGTATCTTGTATGATACCACAATTTTCTGCTTTACAATCTGCAGATATCAGACAAGTCTCTGAGCTCCTGGTACTGTCATCTGTCAAGAACAACAAAAATTATTCCTTAATACTATAAACCTTAAAAATTATACAGATTTTTTAACAACATTTATATAGAAATAACAAGTGTTGTAGCAAAATCTAATCATCATCTAAGGGTGCTTTTACACAAGCTGAAAGCCGTTTGAGTAATCACTCAAAAGAGCCATTACAGATGACGGTCCATGTAAGCATGGGTCCTGACAGAGCGAGTCAGAATCGCTCGCTCATCAAAATCACTTGGTTTGTATCTCACTTAAAGAATAAGCAATTATCAGTACAGAAAACATCACCAAAAACTACAGCTGTGAATCGGGACTTACAAGTAATTAATTCTGGTTTCCATCAATAATATAGGGGGTTCTGGGGGATCTGAGAAGGGTCATGAAAAGTAACTTGTAGCAGAGTCCTCCACAATCCCCGGGTTTCGGTCCCCGGTAGACCTTCAAGCCCAAGCTACAGGAATAGTATATTCCATACAGATGGAGTTCGGCCATTTCTGCACCAACATTAGTTTCTGTTTTTCCATAAAGAAGTCATATAAAATCTCCCATGAAGCCGGATGTCAGTAACACACGGTGTGCAGCAAATATAGAACTGCTCATCTATAGGACAGCTTGGTACATACAATAACTGTTTTCACTCGGGCAGAAGTAGTCTACAAACTAATATACCCTTCACAGATTAGACTAACTAAAATGAACATTTATTAGAAAATGTTAACACACATATAAAGGTTACCAAGGCAAACACCTGGACACAAATAACAAAAGTTAGAATCAATACGTATAGATACTGGCTAAATAACCACTACTTTGTTGATTAGTTGGAAAGATCCATCTATATTTCAGTATTGATTATTAATCCTACAAGAAAACTGAACACTTTCCATGTACTAGATGTCCCTCCAATACAGAGTGTTATAGATTCTAGTAGGGGTAAAAAGAATCCCTTAGGACGATATGATTCTCAACCAAAACTTTATAAAGGTATAGTAGATCAGAATGGTGCAATGCGTTTCTCTGGAGCCCACAGATTGTCAGGGAACCCCATAAACCTCAAGAATGATTATATGTGAACTGATATAGATGGCAAGTCAGTTTGTCAGATGGAAGGACAAACCGAACCACCCAAAAAATCCCATCATCTCAGGATATAGAAATCCCACAGAAACATGGAAAACTGGGTAGGAGCTACAACTCCCACCAGTAATATCTACTGTAATATCCCAGTGATATGCCGATGTCTCACCAGGATTTGCAGCCTTCCCCTAAAGAAAATAAGGGAAACCAGGATACCAGGCTGCATGGATGGTAAAGTATTTCACCTCAGTACAACTAGCACCTACTTGTCAGCTTCACACCTATAGAACCTGCTAACCTCCCACTCCCCGCAAATTATTAGTGAGTTAGGATGGTTTGTTTAGAGAAAGCCGACACCAGTGGTGACTACCTCAACCTGACTAGCTACATAGTAGCAGCAGGAGGCTGATAGCCTCTTAACTAGGAACTATCTCAATGTCAAAAATAACTAAAATAGAAAATAAATGAGGCAAAAGCCAGCCGTCCTGATGGTGGACTGCTTGTATCACATGACCAGCAGTTCACCATCAGGACAGCTGGCTTTTGCAGCCCTTTTTTTCTTTGGAAATGGATCCCAGAAATAGTGATAGGAGGACAGTTTCCGGAGTTAAGGCAACAGAGGAGTTGCACACTACGTTGTAGAGCGACATAATATCTCACCATAGGCTGGCTACTGTATGACATTCCCATCATAGATGGATCATGTTGCTCACCTCAGAGAAGCATCTCCAACATAAGGGAGAGTGATGGCTATACATTTTATGTAGTTTCTCTTGGATTCTATAATATTGGGTTTAGGGTCTTATATTTAAGGTCCTGCAATCTACAGGATACCACTATCTTGTGCCATAAGAGGAAGGCCTTATGCCAGAGCTCCACTGGGAAGCACATACATAGTCCTCTCTCCCATGCAACCAGAAAGCTTTGCTTAGAGTCCCCCATCTCTAGACTCAGCAGTGCCCTGTAGATCACAGAAAGATTGTGTCTGGGGGTCTGCGGAAACACACAAAGCCTCAAATGGGGTAAGGAATTTAGTGAGGGTCCCCTAGGTGTAATGGAGTCCACAAAACTTCTTAACTGAAAGTATTATAACCAGGCCCCATCGGGAGTCATAGATTCTCTAAAGTCATCCCTAAAGGGTTTCAATCTTGCTTATGAGTAAACGTCTTGTAGACTGGGAGTAGAGAGACGAGGAAGAGATAGCAGAGGAGCTCTGCAGTGTGACCTTAAATTGAGGATTACCTACCAAGGTGGTGAGCGGGCCTGGGGAGGTAACGAGTTTAAATTAATCAGGGAATCTCACCTAGATTTGCAGTATCTGCTCAATGAGTGTCGAGTGTACCCCTATATTGTCATGATACCTCCTTGGGATTCAGAATACTTCCTGTAACCAGTTTGGTTCCTGCACATCTTCTGTTTCTACCCAAATTATGTTAAGGCGATGGTGTAGGAGGTTGAGTATGCAGTTACTCATACAAGCTCTATAGTATAAGGAAGAAATCAGGTAGACCTACTCCACCCAAAGTGGAGGCGCTTTTTAGGCTACAATTGCTCCAAAAAGTGATTCTGTCACCAGGTTCATGAAGTTAGGCTCGCACATTGGGATGTCATGTTTTAATCTTGGTCTACGTCCCCTCCAGACAAATCTAGAGATCAGATGACAGATGATCATTAAACAGGAACTGTTTAATTTCACAGGTAGGGTCTGGCATAGAGCTAGAAACCTAGGCAAGATATCTATCTTAATGACATTAAAGGGGTTGTCCGGCCATAAACATCAGGTCTCATTACTTCTGTTTGCCCATTTCCATGCACTTTGTAATATACATTGTGCATGGAAAATGAAGCAAACAGAAGTTTTGGACTTACCTGAAGGGATGCCCCCCCCCTGTGTTGCTCCTCCGTCGTCCCTGGTTACCACAAGAATCTTCTCTTCTTCTTGTCGGGCGGCAGCAGCTCTTGTCGGCGCGGGAACGAGCCCCTTCTCATCCGTGCATGCGCAGTTCTTCTCTCTGCAGCCGAGACCGATATACGATCTTCTTGTGTGCAGGGGAAGGGGGGGGAGGATGGAAGAGCCTCAGAGCAGGAACTGAGCTCCCGCCCCCTCTCTGCCTCCTTTCCGCCCCTCTGCTCTATTTTCAATGAGGAGAGGCGAGACGGGGGCGGGGCTAAGGTCCGAGAATTAGCCCCGCCCCTGTCTCGGCTCTCCCCATTGAAAATAGTGCAGAGGGGCGGAGAGGAGGCAGAGAGGGGGCGGGAGCTCAGTTCCTGCTCTGAGGCTCTTCCATCCTCCCCCCCCCCTGCACACAAGAAGATCGTATATCGGTCCCGGCTGCAGAGAGAAGAACTGCACATGCGCGGATGAGAAGGGGCTCGTTCCCGCGCCGACAAGAGCTGCTGCAGCCCGACAAGAAGAAGAGAAGATTCTTGTGGTAACCAGGGACGACTGAGGAGCAACACAGGGGGGGGCATCCCTTCAGGTAAGTCCAAAACTTCTGTTTGCTTCATTTTCCATGCACAATGTATATTACAAAGTGCATGGAAATGGGCAAACAGAAGTAATGAGACCTAATGTTTATGGCCGGACAACCCCTTTAACTCTGCTGAACCATGATAGATATAGTGGGCTCCATCTCTCCAGATTCCTCTCCATGTCCAACAGGAATGGCTTAACGTTTAGGGAGAAAACCTGGGAGGGGTCTGCTGGCAAGTGCAAATATCTGATGGAGGTGTAATTCCATCTAGGGGGGAGCTTCCTTTCCAGGAATGACACCTCGCTCTGCACCAATGTAATATTCAGGATCTCTGATTTTACTAGATTTACTTTGAAATTACTAACCCTCCCGAATTCCTGAAATTCTTGTTGCGGCACTGGGAGTCCCACCCTCGGGCGTGACAGATATCTTTTTGCTATATTTATAATAAGAGATTCTAGATAATAAAACAAAAAAGACATTTGATAGTCTGACGTATCAAAATAATGCGTTATTTACCCCATACGGTGAATGTTGTCAGAAAAAAAAATGAATGCCAAAATTCCGTTTTTTTTGGTTACCCTCCAAGTAAAAGTGTAACAAAAAGCGTATGTACTCCAAAATGATACCCACGGAAACTACAGGACATCCTGCAAAAAATGAGTCTTCACACAGCCGTGTCGATGGAAAAAAAAGTTATTGCTGTTGGAAGATGGCAGCAGAAAAAAAACTTTTTAAAAAACTTAAATCTCTTTGGAAAAAATTAATAAAAGTAATACAGCAAAAAAACAAAACAAAACTATATAAAATGTAGTATTGTAGTAATCGTCCTTACCCATAGAATAAGGTTATTGGGTCATTTTTGTTGCAGTTTGTACGTCGTAGAAACAAGATGCACCAAAAGAGGGCGGAAGTTTTATTTTTTTTCATTTCCCTCCACTTATAATGTACTGAAAAACTTAAACTTTAAAAGTTTTATGGTACATTAAATTGTACCAGTGAAAAACACAAACACAAGCCATCAAACGGCTATGTTGGTGGATAAATAAGAGTTATGTTTTTTTTAAAGGGGGGGGGGAGAAAATGGGAAAAAGGGCCGCGTCCTTAAGGGGTTCCCCATTTATCCTGCCCTGATGGCGGTCCGGCCATTAGACTCTTCCCGATTCTGAACAAACTCCTTGGAGCCCTTAGAGAACACATCTGTAAGCCGTTACTTTATCTCCAACCCCCTTATAATCGGCTCAGACGTTATATTAGGATGAAACTACTCGGAATCTGTTTCCCAATTGTGCCCATTTATGGCAACTGGAAGAGTTTTACGGTGAGATCACACACTGCGGGATTGTATAATCTACAGTACAATGTAAGGGAGTGGGATTCTAAGAAACCGCATTCACTCACAGCTGAGAGATAAGATGTGACACCTGAAATATGATTTATCTGGTCGGCCATATTCAGATGGCTGAGTGCGAGTTGTGCTGAGAACTCGCATTGGACATCACATGGACATATATGAACTGTGTGCTGCCCCATGCTGGCCGACAGTAGACATTGCATGTCCGATTCTGGTCCATGAATCAAACCAGAATAAGATGTACTGTGAGTTTATGTGAACCACGTAAAAAACATGTCCATGTAAATAGTTTAGCTGGCTATAAAGGATCTAAGTGCGGCCTATGAAATACATGGACAGATGTCAGATGGGAAACAGTGTCTGTCTGAATGGGATCTTCATGGTGATCAGCACCTCGGTGTCTTCCTCCCAAGTCTCTGATGAGCGACATCCCTGACACTCCAGCACTAGACTTCCATCCTCTCTTCTTTGGGTCTAGGTCTCCACATTATGATTATTTTTTTCTAAGTCCATGCCACTATGCTTTGGATGCTGTTATCGGGGTCTTTGTCTCCATCTTTGGTATTGTGTTAGTACACAGTAACATGATATAAGTCTAATAGGAATTAATGGTTCCGCAAATCCCTATTACACAGCCTGATTGCCAGATCATGAAAAAGGGGATGCTCGATTATCAGCTGATCGATGATTTTCAGCTTTACATCTCTCCATATTACCGAGGAGATGACCAGCCGACCTATGTGCATCAGCCATCAGACTAAAGATCATTCATTTCCATAGCAGTGATTCTTGTCCCGTGTAAAACAAAAAGTAATCCAGCAACGATTGACTTGCCTACTGATCAGCGCTGGTTCCATCAGATTAAGAGTTGGTCACTGTAAAATCATCCTCAGCCCGAGAACTGGAAAACCATTTCTCTCTGCTCATCAGTGCACACATCATATAATGAATAGTAGTTCCTGCTCACATAGATGTGTTTCATGTCCGTGCAGTAAATGCCCATCATGTGTTATCACCTATAACGGTATCACAGGTCAGCCATATATAGTTTGTACTCCAGCTGAATGGGGGAATATACAGCGGAAACTGACAGATCCCAGAGCTTATAAATCTACATAACTATCAGCAGCCGCTGACCGAGGAGAATCTGTGACTCTTCTCTACTGTATTTAGTGGTTACTACTCACCTGGGTGGTTACCTGTAGGAATCTCCTCTTTACCCCGCTGATCGCCCCTCACATTTGTCTCTGTAGTATTAATATTGGTCAGATCTTCATCCTGATACAAAAGCTGTGAGACAAATATTGTAAAAGTCAGCAGACGGTTGGAGAAGTCGTGTGGAAGGTTTTACATGACCAGAAAAGATCATTAATCATCATGAGAACAAAAAATAACCTCATAACAGAAATTGCTCCAAAAAGGGATTCTGTCACCGGTTCATGAAGTTAGGCTTGGAGCAGAGCTCTGAGTCACAGAGGGGGGCCATGCCAGCTTTTCCCCATCCCCCTTTTGTGTACAGGTAGATAGCCATTACTCTGCATGCTACTGGGGGGAGAGGCTATCATGCCCACCTCCTATAGTCCAATAGAAGGGACAGGAGTTAGGGGCAGGAGTGTACTAATACTAGTGTTAGGACCCATCCAAAAGCTTGGTCATCTGGACATTGGTGTATGGGCCATTATACTGTGATCACATTCTATACCAAGTACCTTACATTGCTCAATGTGGTTAGTGTATACATAGTTATGTATTTTTCTGATGAAAAATGTATATTGAGTGCGGTTGCCACTTTTTGGTTTTTGCTTGAACAGTAGGTTTCTGCAGCCATGGTTTTACATGAACCTATTGATAGGGGTCAATCATATTTTTAATAACCTAACATAAGAAAGATAAGGAAACAGTGTAATAAATGTGACATTAGTTATTTGGTTGTATAATGTTATGTAATATGGAAATGAAAAATATGTAAAACATTCCGGAAGTTGCTAATAGAATTTGGATATAGAATCATATGTCAAAAAGTATATTTGGATGATGATTTTGAAATACTAAATGTATGATTAATTAGATTTCATTCAGCCATTTTGATTTCAATTCTGAACTCTTGATCAGAATGTACTGAATACTAAGTAGGTCGCTAAAACCAGTTCTATGTGTTTAACTAGAACCAATGCCCCCTCTTTGATGTGCAAATCAGACTTGGAGACAAGATAAAATTTAACACAATGGACTTTAAGATTACATCCTGGTCTGGGAAGAGGTGTAATTAAGTACGTACTCAGACAGTATGGAGTCATCTTTACGATCATATGTAACTGTTTGATGTCCACTTCACACAGTTTTGCTGATACCTTTTGTTTAGAAGGCTTTTGATTTACAGCCATATTGTAATCTGTTGGAATGAGGACTTGGTCAAGTACTTTGAAACTAAGTATCAGGTAACATTTAGAAACGCCTTCTTTTCATCTTGCATATAACCAGCAATGTTCAACAATAAACTAGAACTCATTCTGATTCACTAGACTGTCTGCGTGTAGTGGCTTATTATGGTTCTCACCTATGAGTACTCATTATAATTCTCCTTTGAATTTGGACTCAGGCAACATTCGCACTGGTCTGCATTGACAGACCCCCAACACTATCATCTACCCAGTTTTCCCTGCTTGAAGCGAATAAAACGGTCATGAAAGTAACAAATTTGTGAAAAAAAAATAGAAAATTTATTTTTCACTTGCTTTATAATAATTTTTGGAACGCTCAATAGACCCCGAGATAAATTGGCTAGGGGGTCAAGATTTCAAAATATATTCAGTTGTGCCCTGACATCCGATGGGTGTTTCCTCCATTCTAGGCCTAGCCATGTGTCCAGTAAGCAGATGATGGCCACAATGGGTGTGTTTCTGAACACAGGACAAACAGGTGTAGCTATTTTGGTGTGCAAATCCTCATTTCCATGTGCACCATAGAAAAATATATGTCTTTAAAATGACATATTTGCCAAAATATGAAATTTTATTTTTTCTACTCTATTTAGCATTAACGCCTGAAAAAAAAACCTGTGGGGTCAAAATACTCATGACACCCCTCATTGAATACATTAAGGGGTGTAGTTTCTTTTAAAGTGGGGTTATTTGTGGGGGTATCTATCATTCTGACACCTATGAGCCTTTGCAATCTTGGCTTGGTCTAGGAAATCAAAGTGTTCATCAAAATGTTGATAACCAATGTTAAATTTGTACGTTTCCCAAATAGTTAAAGAAAAAGTAAAGTTTTTCAAATGTGCATCCAGAATAAAGTAAACAGATAGAAATATATCTGTAGAATATGTTTGCACATATTTGAGATATTGCAGTTAAAATGTGAAAAAAACTTTTTTAATAAATATACACAAATTCTATCATTCTATTTTCACCACCTAAATGAAGTACATTATGTGGCGAAAAAACAATGTCAGAATCACTTGGATATGCAAAACCTTTACAGAGTTATTCTATGTTAAAGTGACATGTCAGATTTCCAAAAATTATCTTAGTCATTAAGGTACAAACAGGCTTGTTCACTAAAGGGTTAATGATGAGAAGATCCTGATAAGGAATCCTTAGGCTGGGTTCACACGGAGCAGATTTGCCGCGGAAATTCCATGCGGAATTTTGCCGCGGCAAATCCGCATGCGGCCGCTAATCGTGGGATTAGCCAGCCAAGTGGACGAGATTTCTCAGAAAATCCGCTGCGGCTAATCCGGCAGAAACCACCGCTGCGGCGCGGCTTTACCGCCTGCAGCCGCGGATTTGCCGAACGCAGCATGTCTTTTTCCCGCTGCGGCCACGCTCTCCTCTATGGGAGCGCTGGCCGCAGCGGAAGAGCGAGCTGCGGGACCGCTTCAAAGCTTCAGCCAAACCGCGACATTTATATCGGGAATCTGCGGTGTGTGAACCCAGCCTTACACTTTCACTTAACCTCACTATACACCTGGGTGATGTTATTTGGGCTAGTTGTCCACAGAAGGTGCAGTAGGAAACCTCTTCTCTGAGTGGGTTATGTTCTATCTACTCTGATGGCCACATAGCTGCAGGCCTAGAGGACAGACATACATATTAGATGGTGGCTCAATGACCCCTCATGACCCTTATACACATGTATATTCAGGATGGCTAGACACTAGAGATGAGCAAACGTACTCGTTTCGAGTAATTAGTCGATCGAGCACCGCTATTTTCGAGTACCTGGCTACTCGGGTGAAAAGATTCTGAACATCCCAGATTTACTGCGCTTTATGGTACTCTTACAATGTCTGTTTGTCAGTAAGCTCTTTAGAGGGGGACACAGAGACTCCTAGTATAGTTACTGCTGATGATCCTGTCACACAGTAATAATGAAGGTGATGACAGTTCAGTCTCCTGACTGTATACTTATAGTCTGTAGCTTATTTAGGTGAATACAGAACGTACTGACAATATGGTACTTGTCACAGATGGGTTAGAGGAGACCCGACAGTTCCCGCCTCCATCACTGATTACTCACGGAACAATTATTCTGTCCGCCTTGTCGCCATGACCATGTGTCATGGCAGAGCCTTGATCGATCACTATAGCGAGATTGCTAGTGTGGAGTCGCCAGACTACAGGTGGATTTGTAACCAGCTTTCACATGGTCCTGCCACATGCAGATCGAATGCACCCTGTAATCCGGTCCGACGCACTCCAGCACTATACAATGCCACTCACATGGACATGCTGCCACCACCAGCTGTTAAGGGATGCCAGGACCCACACTATGAATTATGAACACAATCTTCCGAGTTTATGGTTTGTTTTAAAATGGGAAAGGCTTAACTAATAAATTGCAGATTGATTTTAGAAAAGGATTAGCAGTGAAGATATATATATAATTATTATATATAATATATAAGATATACAAAAAGCTTGGTACACAGGAGTATAGGGGCACACTGGTTTACACACACAAACAGTATTTTTAAATAAACAGGAAGAAAGATACCAGGTTTGGGATATCTGGCTCACGATTCTGATTTGTGCAGAGTCACTGAAGCAGGATCTGAAGTCTGACCCAGGATCTCTCTGAGACCATAAGTTTTAAAATTTCCCTAGAACACACCTTCACCCTCCCCCTCTGAGGTCATTCAGAGAAAGGTGGGGTAAATACGTATGGACTTCTGGAAAATCACAATTTCCCATTTTGGCCATATCTTCGCAGAAGATCCTCCAAACAGGAATTCCTGGTCATGATTACATCAATTCGGCGGTACCAAACATGACAAGTAAATTATGCCCAGGTACGCGGATATGCCATTGGGGGGTGTTCAGCGCTTTGAACCTCAATGTGTTTAGGTGCGTTTTGTCCAGCTGGTTCACCAGATTCTGAAAATATAATTGATATCAGGCTTGTACAGTCACATGACTAAGAATCTTTATTAACAAATTTTCCTTTAATTGGACTGTCGGTGCCTAAATGCCTGGGAGAACTCCACTCCGAGATGAATGAGCCTCTTGAGACTTCATTAACAGGCAACCAATCACACGATGCGATTTCCTCATGCTAATTCTAACTAAATAGACGGTAGAGTTAAATAGACTGGAGGAACGTATTTACATCACAGCTATCTACCTGCACACAAAATGGATGACATACAGCCAGGCTTGAATGGGCTGATATAAAATGGATGCTGAGACAGGCCTACCAGTCTCTATATCACAGTACTGGCAATAGCTACTTACATAATGTTGTGCTGAAGCACTATGGGATTGATAGCCCAAAAGAGTGGAAGAGAAATCAGGGACATGTCTTAACATTGAGATAGTGCCTGCTAAGCATCAGACAGGAGACTGCACTGCAGGGAAGAAACTGCAATATACATGGGAGATATCCAGAGACATTAAGAGCACAACAGAACATCAGATGAGGGGTACAGGGATGGGAAAAGGTGTTTTTTGCTGAAGTGGTGCTTTAATGTAAAGTTACTTTTTTTTTCAATTATATGATTTTCAGCCTTGTTTTCACTTAAGAAATGTTCCCTGCATAAATTACAGGGTTCACATATCCCATCTTATTGTTTACTTTAGGCATGATGAGTTGTGAAACTTTCAAATTAAAACTAGCAATTTTCAGTAAAAGTGGACCTTGATCATTCTTTCCCCTGAGGCCTTCATCTAATGCCTCTGGTCAGCGGTAATCCTGCCATCTCCACCGGCCTCATCACACAAATATAAAACATATAGTAAGACAGAACTCAAGAGCTTCACAGCCCTTCTACAGATCAGAGGGACATCTCCATCTACCTGATGGTCCTGCGGAAGAAGAGGACGGGGACATCTCTCTGGTGGGCTTCTCTTACTGGATGGAACTGTAGGACACACAGACAGACACTGAAGTCATTCTTTATATACAGGCAATAAAGTCCACGTGGATTTAGCCCTGTCCATTACCTGGTGATGGGAGCGGCTGGTGGGTCTCCATCATGGCGTCCTTGTACAGATCCTTGTGTCCTTCTAAATACTCCCACTCCTCCATGGAGAAATAGACAACGACATCCTGACACCTTATAGGAACCTGACAACACAATATACAGTCATCACCCATAAGCCTCCAGTGCTGTTACTGTATAATGTCCCAGCATTCCCTGCAGTGTCACCTCTCCAGTCAGCAGCTCAATCATCTTGTTGGTGAGTTCTAGAATCTTCTGTACATTGATGTCCTCATGTATCAGGGGGTGAGGTGGGGGCCCCGTTATAGGGCTCAGGGGTCTTCCCCATCCATCGCACACAGGGGCCCAACAGCCATCACTAGAGGTCTTCTTCAATACTGTGTAATCCTGTATATGGGGAGACAGTAATCAATATCACTCCAGACATTTCCAGTCCATCTCCTCTCTAGTGACATCATCTGTTTAAGAATTATGTATTGTGACATCATCAGAATCTCTCCCCTCTCCAGTGACATCATCTGTTATTATCATACATAAGAATTATGTATTGTGACATCATCAGAATCTCTCCCCTCTCCAGTAACATCATCTGTTATTACCCTAGATAAGAATGATGTAATGTGACATCATCAGAATCTCTCACCTCCCCAGTAAGCTGGAAGAGTATCTCCAGTGTGAGATTGAATACACTTTCTGCCATCTTGTTTCTGTCCTTCTCCATCTTTGGTGAATCAGTCATGTAGGACCTGAATGGACAGAATTTAAAACAATGTAAAAAACACAAAAAAGTGAACACAAAAATTTACTGTCGAGGATAAGAGGAAACATTTAAAAGTACTTTCCATTAGTTAAAATTGCTTCACAACCCCTGTGTCCTTCCTGCTTGCTGCTGACCAGGACATGTGACTGCTGCAGCCAATCACTGGCTATAAAAGGCAACTTCTGTAGGCAATGATTGGCTGCAGCAGTCACATGTTCTGGTCAGCAGCAACAAGGTAGTGAAGCAGGTCACGGGGAAATCTCTTTAACCACTTAATGCTACAGGACATACAGTAACTAAAAAAGAAAAAAAAAGGAAAAGTTTAAAAAAGGGAATAAGAGTTAAAAAAAACCTTTTGCCACATTTATAATAAAATAATCTACGTAATAAAACAAAAATAAGTATTTGGCATCACTGTCTCCAAGAAACAACGCAATAAAAAGTGATCGTATGTTTTCAAAAAAGGTGCCAACAGGAACGACTTTGTCCCTTTGCAAAACTATGTCGAAGGGGCAAAAAAATGTCATGGCTGTCAGAAGATGGTGACAGAAAATAAGTTTTAAAAATGGCAGAATTTTATTTTTTTTCCATTTTCCTCCACTTATAAGTCTTTTTAAAGTTTTTCCATATATTAAATAGTACCACCGAAAAATACAACTTGTCCCCCAAAAAGCAAGCCTCCAGAAATCTGTCGGAGGATTAAGAAAAGAGTTAAGTTTTTTGTTTTTTTTTTAAATTACAAAAAAAAGCGGGGGGGGGGGGGGGGATTCTTAAAATGGAAGAGAAAAAACAGAGCCATGTCCCTAAGAGGTAAAGGAGATATTAAAGAGAACCCTTTTCGTGAGTTTATGATGTCCGAACTGCAGGCAACACAAAATCCCGACAGGGTTCGTTCTCCTCACCCGGATCAGCTGGACTGATAGCCGACCAGGCAGGAAGAAGCCGGCAGCGACCGCCCCATTGACTCTTCTCCAAGTTCAGAGCTCCTCTTTATGCTTGACATAGGGAGAAGCAAGCAGGATGCTGCCTATTTTGTGCTTATCTAGTGATAGCAGGAGTACCAGTGATGTCAGGATCATGTGGCCCCTGTAACACACGGCTGTTACACCCGCCGCATAAAGCCATTTGTATTCTGCTAAAAAAAAACACCTAGTACAAGTAAAGCAGAATCATTCTGTGAAGCGTCTCATGTGTTACGTGTGCCGATTCTCCGAGCTCCGACCAACCTCCCCCAATTAGTCACCCGCATTATATCTAACAGCACAGTTGTGCCAACACTCCAAATTCTGAGCCCCAGACCTTCTCACGTTCCCCTTTGGTGGATCTGTGTGAGATTATTGCCGGCTGAGCTGGAGATTATATTAGGGCTGTTTTAGGGGATATTGGACCTGTAGATTATTTTTTATTCCATTTTTGGTTAGACGAGGCGCCTACAGATCAGCCGTTCTAGCACTAGTTTTTCTCTCTCACACAACATTCACTGTGTGGCATAAATAACATGCTACTTTAACCCTTTTCTTGCTGACCATGAATCTCTCGGGGAGGCACTCCAGTAGGTAATAACGTAGGTGGAACATCCTTGCTACTAATAGCTGTATCTCAGGCTGTATTGTGGCTGGAGGATTGATTTTATGCTGGTTTTAACCGCTTAATGACACAGCCCTTTTTTCCAATTTTTGTTTTTTCCTTACCCCTTTTAAAAAAATCATAATTCCTTTATTTATCCATCGACTTAGCTGTATGAGGGCTTGTTTTTAAAAATTTCTAAGTGGAGTAAAATGAAAAAAAAAAACAACATTCGCCATCTTTCAGTGCGTCTTGTTTCTACGGTAAACACACTGCAACAAAAAGGACATAACTTTATACTATGTGTCAGTACGATTGCTGCGATACCAAACATTACATTCTTAAAAATTAATAACTTTTCTATTTTTCTGCCAACGTAGTTTTTTGTGGGGCGTCCTGCAGTTTGCATTGGTACCATTTCTGAATATATATGCCCTTTTGATAGCTTTTTATTGCATTTTTGCCTGGGAGACAAGGTGACTGAAAAAGTGCGTTTCTGACGCTTTTTTTTTTTTTTTGGAACAATGTTTACCATGCGGGGTAAATAATCTACTTTGACTTTTACGGATGCAGCAATAACAAATATGTATTTTTGATTTATTTTTTTTTATTATGGATAGATTTCAACTTTTAATACTTTTTTTCCCCCAATTAGTAAAACTTTATTGATCTGATTTGTACTTTATTTTTTAGCCACCCCTGGGGGACTACTACATGCGATGCTTTGATCGCTCTTGCAGTATGATGTAATGCCATAGCATTACATCATACTGCAATCTGACAGGCAGTCTATGAAGCCACCCCACGCCCCCGGCCGCCATGTCACCCGCATGTCTCCCTGCGATCTCATTGCAGGGGGGCTGTACAGAACATTCGGGGGGGATTTAAATGCCGCTGTTAGAATTGTCTGCAGCATTGAAAGGGTTAACGGTCGTGATCGGCCGCTTAGCTAGTTACGGCTATTGTCCGCAGGTGTCAGTTGTAATAAACAGCTGATGCCCACCCTGTATGAAGAGAGATCGGGCAATCTCTCTTCATGCATACCCCAAACGCTCCATGATTTAAGTGTACATCCTGGGAGGGGGAAGGGGTTAAAGCCAATAATGTGGAATGTTGGTCCTGGCCACAGTACAGCCTGAGATACAGGGGGGTGAAGAGTGGATGTAGTGACTGCTGCGCAGACCTGCAGCTCTCAGTCTGGTCATTCTATAGGCTTTATCTCAGGCTGTGTTGGCCTGAGATAAAGCCTTGTTTTAGATCCAAAACCTCCCGATTCTTGCTCGTCGCTCAGTCGTCGGCTCGTGCTTACACCGAATGATTATAATTCTGTTTTGTTGCTTTGAATGATTTTCTGTAGGATAATTGTTTTGTCTAAACAAGACATCAGTTCAGTGTGAGAAGGGCTGCAGGGAGCCGACGGCTACAGGCAGCAGAGACAGATCAGATCTGCCTGTGTCTCTATACATCACCCCATGGAGGGGAACAGGGACTTTTCTTCATGGTATCACCAACACCTTTCTCCTTATCAGCCACTGCTGTTGAACATACCATGCACTGTAGAATAGTGCGCACCCAGCTATATTGAACAGTAGCACCCCTCCAGGGAGAAGGAAGCCTGGCCCTAACCTAGCAAGGGGGTGAAGGGTCACTGCCTAGAAGCAGATTAATCGCCTCAATTAAAGCGGCCCCGCTGCCTGCTTCTAGTGACCTGGTATCCCTGATCAGGGAGCTGGGGAGACACACAGGACACAACACTGTACTGACACACCAAACACAGAACAGGACTGGACATATGGAAGACATATAATAATAATAATAATCTGTATTTGTATAGCGCCAACATATTCCGCAGCGCTTACATAGACGGGGGAATACAGAAAGACAAAAGGACAAACATTACAGAACCACGGTTACATAGTAATCAGCTGATGGAGACAGTAGGGGTGCGGGTCCTGTTCCAACGAGCTTACATACTACAAGTAATGGGGTGATACAGAAGGTAAAGGGCTGGAGATGTGCGCGGTATGGCGAGGTGGGGAGTGAGGGATGCTATACACATAGACAATGGTCAGACATTTAGCCGTGTGACTGCAGAAACGGTATGACTGCAGGAGCGGTTTATGATGGCTAGCAGGGATTGCAGTCAGTAGGTCAGGGAGCATGTTATCAGGTGAAGTACAGAGGGGATATTTAGGGAATGTGGTATGCCCCCCTGAGTTTTTTTTCCAAACATGTCGCTGTTCACACCAAACGTACAACAATGCATATAACAGGAACCCCACCCAGAGCTCACATGCAAACAGGGGATAGACCACAGGAAGTCTAGGTGTCCTTAGACCAGGGGGATAGAGAGTCAGCCACCGTGCTGACATAGGGAACAGAGTCAGATCTCAGCCATCTGACACACAAATGTACGCAGACCCCCTCTTCCCTCCCCTGACAGGTGCGGCCTCCAGGCGTCTTATGTCATTTGTGTGTCAGATACTTGAGGTCTGACTCTGTTCCCTATGTCAGCACGATGGCTGACTGTCTATCCCCCTGGTGTAAGGACACGGAGACTTGCTGTGGTCTATCCCCTGTTTGCATGTGAGCTGTGGGTGGGGTTCCTGTTATATACACTGTTGTACGTTTGATGTGAACAGAGACATGTTTGATATGTCCGTGCTGTTGCCAGACATCCTCCGAATGTCCAGTCCTGTTCTGTGTTTGTTGTGTCAGTACAGTGTCATGTCCGGTGTGTCTGTTTAGTGCATCTCTCCAGCTCCATGATGAGGGATACCAGGTCATTAGAAGACGACCATGGGGCCGCTTTTATCGAGGCGGTGACTCCGCTTTTATTCAGGGGTGCCCTTCTTTCCCTGATCAATTAAGGACTGTTGTGCATTTAGTTTCCTGAATAGCGTCCACCACCACAGTGGCCCCAGTTGTAATAGTGTCCACCCCCACAGTGGCCCCAGTTGTAATAGTGTCCACCCCCACAGTGGCCCCAGTTGTAATAGTGTCCACCCCCACAGTGGCCCCAGTTGTAATAGTGTCCACCCCCACAGTGGCCCCAGTTGTAACAGTGTCCACCCCCACAGTGGCCCAAGTTGTAACAGTGTCCACCCCCACAGTGGCCCCAGTTGTAACAGTGTCCACCCCCACAGTGGCCCCAGTTGTAACAGTGTCCACCCCCACAGTGGCCCCAGTTGTAACAGTGTCCACCCCCACAGTGGCCCCAGTTGTAATAGTGTCCAGCCCCACAGTGGCCCCAGTTGTAAGAGTGGCCCCAGTAATAAGAGTGTCCTTCCTCATCACAGTGCCCCCAGTTGTAATAGTGTCCCCTACAGGGGCCTCTGTTGTAATAATGTCCCTCCTCGTCACAGTGGCCCCAGTAGTAATAGCGTCACCCCTGCCCCAGTGGCCATAGTACTAATAATGTCCCTCCTGCTACAGTAGCCCCAGTAGTAATAATGTCCCCCCTCACCACAGTGGCCCAAGTAGTAATAGTGTCCCCCCCTTGCCACAGTGGCTCCAGTAGTGAAAGTGACGCCCTGAAACAAATATACTTGCCACTTCCTGGCCTTCTAATAATGGCGATATGGCATGTAAATCATAATCACAGAATATAAAATAGTACATAAAATTCCGGAATGTAATAGTATCCCCCCGCCCCCACTGTGGCCCCAGTAGTAAGAGTGCCCCCCTTATCACAGTGACCCCAGCAGTAAAAGTGTCCCCCCTCGCCACAGTAACAGTGTCTCTTCTCACCAGAGTGGCCCCGTAGTAATAGTGTCCTCCAAAGCCACAGTGGCCCCAGTAGTAATAGTGCCCCCATACCTTGGCCCCAGTAGTAATAGTGTACGACCTCGCCGCAGTGGCCCCAGTAGTAATAGTGTCCTTCCTTCTACAATTGCCAGGGTGGTATTAGTGTTCTCCCTCACAACAGTGGCCGCAGTAGTAATAGTGCCCCCATTACAGTGGCACCAGTAGTAGTAGTAGTGCCCCCCTACCACAGTTGCCCCAGTAGCTATAGTGTCCCCTTTCACCACAGTGGCCCCAGTACTAATAGTGTCCCCCCCCCCCCCACCACCACAGTGGCCCAAGTAGTAATAGTGTCCCCCCCATAGCCACAGTGGCCCAAGTAGTAATAGTGTCCCCCGCCCAAAGCTACAGTGGCCCCAGTAGTAATAGTGTCCTCCCTCACCACAGTGGCCCCAATAGTAAGTGTCCTCCCTTCCACAATTGCCAAGGTGGTATTACTGTTCTCCCTCACAACACTGGCCCCAGTAGTAAAAGTGCCCCCTCACAGTGGCACCAGTAGTAGTAGTGCGCCCCCTGACACAGTGGCCCCAGTATTAAAATTGCCACCCTGCCACAGTGGCCGAAGTAGTAATAGTGTCCCAACTGCCACAGTGGCCCCAGTAGTAACAGTGCCCCCCCCCTGCAACAGTGCCCCCAGTAGTTATAGTGCCCCCCTGCAACAGTGGCCCCAGTAGTAATGGTGCCCACTCTCGCCACAGTAGCCTCTGTAGCAAGTGTCCCTCTCGCTACAGTGGCCCCAATAGTAATAGCAACCCCCATAGCCACAGTGGCCCCAGTAGTAATAGTGTCCCACATAGTTTCAGTTGCCCCAGTAATAATAGTGTCCTTCCTCACCACAGTGGTAGTAATATGGTCCCCACTGTGGCAGGGGTGGATATTATTAATACTGGATTCACTGTGGCGAGGGGGGGCACTCTTACTACTAGGCCCACTGTGGCAGGGGTGGATACTAAGAGTGTCCCCCCTCGCCACTGTGGCCCCAGTAGTAAGAGTGTCCCCCATCACCACAGTTGCCCCAGTGGTAAGAGTGTCCCTCTCACCACAGTGGCCCCAGTGGTAATAGTGTCCTCCCTCACCACAGAGACCCCAGTAGTAATAGTGTCCTCCCTCGCCATAGTGACCCCAGTAGTAATAGTGTCCTCCCTCCCAACAGTGACCCCAGTAGTAACAGTGTCCTCCCTCCCAACAGTGACCCCAGTAGTAAGAGTATCCTCCCTCGCCACAGTGACCCCAGTGGTAATAGTGTTCTCCCTCGCCACAGTGACCCCAGTGGTAATAGTGTCCTCCCTCGCCACAGTGACCCCAGTGGTAATAGTGTTCTCCCTCGCCACAGTGACCCCAGTGGTAATAGTGTCCTCCCTCGCCACAGTGACCCCAGTGGTAATAGTGCTCTCCCTCGCCACAGTGACCCCAGTGGTAATAGTGTCCTCCCTCGCCACAGTGACCCCAGTGGTAATAGTGTCCTCCCTCGCCGCACTGACCCCAGTAGTAATAGTATCCCCCCCGCCACAGTGACCTCAGTAGTAATAGTGTCCCCCCACCACAGTGGCCCCAATAGTAAGAGGGTCCCCCTCACCACACTGGCCCCAGTAGTAAGAGTGTCCTTCTTCCGCCACAGTGGCCCCAGTAGTAAGAGTGTCCCCCCACCACAGTGGCCCCAGTAGTAATAGTGTCCTCCCTCACCACAGTGGCCCCAGTAGTAATAGTGTCCTCAGTAGTAACAGTGTCCCCTACAGGGGCCTCTGTTGTAATAATGTCCCTCCTCGTCACAGTGGCCCCAGTAGTAATAGCGTCACCCCTGTGTCAGTGGCCATAGTACTGATAATGTCTCTCCTGCTACAGTAGCCCCAGTAGTAATAGTGTCCCCCTTCGCCACAGTGGCCCAAGTAGTAATAGTGTCCTCCCCTTGCCACAGTGACTCCAGTAGTGAAAGTAACGCCCTGAAACAAATATACTTGCCACTTCCTGGTCTTCTAATAATGGCGATATGGCATGTAAATCATAATCACGGAATATAAAATAGTACATAAAATTCCGGAATGTAATAGTATCCCCCCCCCCCCACTGTGGCCCCAGTAGTAAGAGTGTCCCCCCCACCACAGTGGCCCCGGTAGTAAGAGGGTCCCCCTCACCACACTGGCCCCAGTAGTAAGAGTGTCCCCCTGCCACAGTGACCCCAGTAGTAATAGTGTCCCCCTGAACAAGTGACCCCAGTAGTAATAGTGTCCCCCTCACCATAGTGGCCCCAGTAGTAAGAGTGTCATACTGCCACAGTGACCCCAGAAGTAATAGTGTCCCCCTCACGAAAGTGGCCCCAGTTGTGATAGTGTCCTCCCTCACCACAGTGGCTACAGTGGTAATAGTGTCTTCCCTCGCGACAGTGGCCCCAGTGGTAATAGTGTCCCCCTCACCACAGTCGCCCCAGTAGTGATATTGTCCCCCCTCACCACAGTGGCCTCAGTAGTAATAGTGTCCCCCTCACCACAGTGACCCCAGTAGTAATATTGTGCTCCCTCACCACAGTGGCCCCAGTAGTAATAGTGTCCCCCTCACCACAGTGGCCCCAGAAGTAATAGTGCCCACTCTCGCCATAGTGGCCCCAGTAACAATAGTGTCCCCCCTTGTTATAGTGGCCCCATTAGTATAAGTGTCCCCCATAGCCACAGTGGCCCCAAGAATAATAGTGTCCCCCATAGCCACAGTGGCCCCAAGAATAATAGTGTCCCCCATAGCCACAGTGGCCCCAAGAATAATAGTGTCCCCCATAGCCACAGTGGCCCCAGTAGTAATAGTGTCCCCCATAGCTTCAGTTGTCCCAGTAGTAATAGGTTCCCCTCTCGCCATAGTGGCCCCAGTAGTTAGAGTCTTCCCCCCTTGGCCACAGTGGCCCAAGAACTAAGAGTGTCCCCCCTTGCCACAGTTGCCCCAGTAGTAAGAGTGTCCTCCCCCGCCACAGTGGCCCTAGTAGTAATAGTGCACCCCCTCGCTATAGTGGCCCCAGTAGTTATAGTGTCCCCTTTCGCCACACTAGCCCCTGTAGTTATAGTGTCCCCACCCATACAGTGGCTACAGTAGTAATAGTGCCCCCCTGCCACAGTGGCCCCAGAGGTAATGGTGCCCACTCTCGCCACAGTGGCCCCTGTAGCAACTGTCCCCTCTCGCTACAGTGGCCCCAGTAGTAATAGCAACCCCCATAGCCACAGTGGCCCCAGTAGTAATAGTGTCCCGCATAGTTTCAGTTGCCCTAGTAATAATAGTGTCCTACCTCACCACAGTGGTAGTAATATGGTCGCCACTGTGGCAGGGGTGGATATTATTACTACTGGATTCACTGTGGTGAGGGGGGACACTCTTACTACTAGGCCCACTGTGGCATGGGCGGATACTAAGAGTGTCCCCCCTCGCCACTGTGGCCCCAGTAGTAAGTGTCCCCCATCACCACAGTTTCCCCAGTGGTAAGAGTGTCCCTCTCACCACAGTGGACCCAGTGGTAATAGTGTCCTCCCTCACCACAGAGACCCCAGTGGTAATAGTGTTCTCCCTCGCCACAGTGACCCCAGTGGTAATAGTGTTCTCCCTCGCCACAGTGACCCCAATAGTAATAGTGTCCCCCTCACCACAGTGACCCCAGTAGTAATAGTGTCCCCCTCACCACAGTGGCCCCAGTAGTAATAGTGTCCTCCCTCGCCACAGTGACCCCAGTGGTAATAGTGTCCTCCCTCGCCACAGTGACCCCAGTGGTAATAGTGTCCTCCCTCGCCAAAGTGACCCCAGTGGTAATAGTGTCCTCCCTCGCCACAGTGACGCCAGTGGTAACAGTGTCCTCCCTCGCCACAGTGACCCCAGTGGTAATAGTGTCCTCCCTCGCCACAGTGACCCCAGTGGTAATAGTGTCCTCCCTCGCCACAGTGACCCCAGTGGTAATAGTGTCCTCCCTCACCACAGTGACCCCACTGCTAATAGTGTGCTCCCTCGCCGCAGTAACCCCAGCGGTAATAGTGTCCCCCTTGCCTCAGTGACCCCAGTAGTAATAGTGTCCCCCCCACCACAGTGGCCCCAGTGGTAATAGTGTCCTCCCTCGCGACAGTGGCCCCAGTGGTAATAGTGTCCCCTCACCACAGTGGCCTCAGTAGTAATAGTGTCCTCCCTCACCACAGTGGCTCCAGTAGTAATAGTGTCCCCCCTCACCACAGTGGCCCAGTAGTAATAGTGTCCTCCCTCACCACAGTGGCCCCAGTAGTAATAGTGTCCTCCCTCGCCACAGTGGCCCCAGTAGTACTAGTGTCCTCCCTCGCCACAGTGGCCCCAGTAGTAATAGTGTCCTCCCTCGCCACAGTGGCCCCAGTAGTAATAGTGTCCTCCCTCGCCACAGTGACCCCAGTAGTAATAGTGTCCTCCCTCACCACAGTGGCGCCAGTAGTAATAGTGTCCCCCCTCACCACAGTGGCCCCAGTAGTAATAGTGTCCCGCATCACCACAGTGGCCCCAGTAGTAATAGTGTCCCCCTTCACCACAGTGGCCCCAGTAGTAATAGTGTCCCCCTTCACCACAGTGGCCCAAGTAGTAATAGTGTCCTCCCTCGCCACAGTGGCCCCAGTAGTAATAGTGTCCCCCCTCACCACAGTGGCCCCAGTAGTAATAGTGTCCCACCTCACCACAGTGGCCCCAGTAGTAATAGTGTCCCCCACACCACAGTGGCCCCAGTAGTAATACTGTCCCCCATCACCACAGTGGCCCCAGTAGTAATAGTGCACCCCCTCGCTATAGTGGCCCCAGTAGTTATAGTGTCCCCTTTCGCCACACTAGCCCCTGTAGTTATAGTGTCCCCACCCATACAGTGGCTACAGTAGTAATAGTGCCCCCCTGCCACAGTGGCCCCAGAGGTAATGGTGCCCACTCTCGCCACAGTGGCCCCTGTAGCAACTGTCCCCTCTCACTACAGTGGCCCCAGTAGTAATAGCAACCCCCATAGCCACAGTGGCCCCAGTAGTAATAGTGTCCCGCATAGTTTCAGTTGCCCTAGTAATAATAGTGTCCTACCTCACCACAGTGGTAGTAATATGGTCGCCACTGTGGCAGGGGTGGATATTATTACTACTGGATTCACTGTGGTGAGGGGGGACACTCTTACTACTAGGCCCACTGTGGCATGGGCGGATACTAAGAGTGTCCCCCCTCGCCACTGTGGCCCCAGTAGTAAGTGTCCCCCATCACCACAGTTTCCCCAGTGGTAAGAGTGTCGCTCTCACCACAGTGGACCCAGTGGTAATAGTGTCCTCCCTCACCACAGAGACCCCAGTGGTAATAGTGTTCTCCCTCGCCACAGTGACCCCAGTGGTAATAGTGTTCTCCCTCGCCACAGTGACCCCAATAGTAATAGTGTCCCCCTCACCACAGTGACCCCAGTAGTAATAGTGTCCCCCTCACCACAGTGGCCCCAGTAGTAATAGTGTCCTCCCTCGCCACAGTGACCCCAGTGGTAATAGTGTCCTCCCTCGCCACAGTGACCCCAGTGGTAATAGTGTCCTCCCTCGCCACAGTGACCCCAGTGGTAATAGTGTCCTCCCTCACCACAGTGACCCCACTGCTAATAGTGTGCTCCCTCGCCGCAGTAACCCCAGCGGTAATAGTGTCCCCCTTGCCTCAGTGACCCCAGTAGTAATAGTGTCCCCCCCACCACAGTGGCCCCAGTGGTAATAGTGTCCTCCCTCGCGACAGTGGCCCCAGTGGTAATAGTGTCCCCCTCACCACAGTGGCCTCAGTAGTAATAGTGTCCTCCCTCACCACAGTGGCCCCAGTAGTAATAGTGTCCCCCCTCACCACAGTGGCCCAGTAGTAATAGTGTCCTCCCTCACCACAGTGGCCCCAGTAGTAATAGTGTCCTCCCTCGCCACAGTGGCCCCAGTAGTAATAGTGTCCCCCCTCACCACAGTGGCCCCAGTAGTAATAGTGTCCCCCACACCACAGTGACCCCAGTAGTAATAGTGTCCCCCACACCACAGTGACCCCAGTAGTCATAGTGTCCTCCCTCGCCACAGTGACCCCAGTGGTAATAGTGTCCTCCCTCCCCACAGTGGCCCCAGTTGTAATAGTGTCCTCCCTCACCACAGTGGCCCCAGTAGTAATAGTGTCCTCCCTCACCACAGTGGCCCCAGTAGTAATAGTGTCCTCCCTCACCACAGTGGCCCCAGTAGTAATAGTGTCCCCTCACCACAGTGACCTCAGTAGTAATAGTGTCCCCCTCACCACAGTGGCCCCAATAGTAATACTGTCCCCCCTCACCACAGTGGCCCCAATAGTAATACTGTCCCCCCTCACCACAGTGGCCCCAATAGTAATACTGTCCCCCCTCACCACAGTGGCCCCAGTAGTAATTGTGTCCCCCCTCACCACAGTGGCCACAGTACTAATAGTGTCCCCCCTCACCACAGTGGCCCCAGTAGTGTGTCCCCCCTCACCACAGTGGCCCCAGTCGTAATAGTGTCCTCCCTCGCCACAGTGGCCCCAGTAGTAATAGTGTCCTCCCTCGCCACAGTGGCCCCAGTAGTAATAGTGTCCTCCCTCGCCACAGTGACCCCAGTAGTAATAGTGTCCTCCCTCACCAAGGTGGCCCCAGTTGTAATAGTGTCCCCCCTTACCACAGTGGCCCCAGTAGTAATAGTGTCCCCCATCACCACAGTGGCCCTAGTGGTAATAGTGTCCCCCTTCACCACAGTGGCCCCAGTAGTAATAGAGTCCTCCCTCGCCACAGTGGCCCCAGTAGTAATAGTGTCCCCCCTCACCACAGTGGCCCCAGTAGTAATAGTGTCCCCCCTCACCACAGTGGCCCCAGTAGTAATAATGTCCCCCACACCACAGTGACCCCAGTAGTAAGTGTCCCCCCCTCGCCACAGTGGCCCCAGTAGTAATAGTGTCCTCCCTAACCACAGTGGCCCCAGTAGTAATAGTGTCCCCCACACCACAGTGGCCCCAGTAGTAAGAGTGTCCCCCCTCGCCACAGTGGCCCCAGTAGTAATAGTGTCCCCCCTCACCACTGTGGCCCCAGTAATAATATTGTCCCCCCCTCACCACAGTGGTCCCAGTAGTAATAGTGTCCCCCCTCACCACAGTGACCCCAGTAGTAATAGTGTCCCCCCTCACCACAGTGGCCCCAGTAGTAATAGTGTCCCCCTCACCACAGTGGCCCCAGTAGTAATAGTGTCCCCCCTCACCACTGTGGCCCAAGTAGTAACAGTGTCCCCCTCACCACAGTGGCCCCAGTAGTAATAGTGTCCCCCTCACCACAGTGGCCCCAGTAGTAATAGTGTCCCCCCTTACCACAGTGGCTCCAGTAGTAATAGTATCCCCCTCACCACAGTGGCCCCAGTAGTAATAGTGTCCCCCTCACCACAGTGGCCCCAGTAGTAATAGTGTCCCCCCTTACCACAGTGGCTCCAGTAGTAATAGTGTCCCCCCTTACCACAGTGGCTCCAGTAGTAATAGTATCCCCCTTACCACAGTGGCCCCAGTAGTAATAGTGTCCCCCTCACCACAGTGGCCCCAGTAGTAATAGTGTCCCCCTCACCACTGTGGCCGCAGTAGTAATAGTGTCCCCCCTCACCACAGTGGCCCCTGTAGTAATAGTGTCCCCCTCACCACAGTGGCCCCAGGAGTAATAGTGTCCTCCCACCACAGTGGCCCCAGTAGTAACAGTGTCCTCCCTCACCACAGTGGCCCCTGTAGTAATAGTGTCCCCCTCACCACAGTGGCCCCAGTAGTAATAGTGTCCCCCTCACCACTGTGGCCGCAGTAGTAATAGTGTCCCCCCTCACCACAGTGGCCCCAGTGGTAATAGTGTCCCCCCTTACCACAGTGGCTCCAGTAGTAATAGTGTCCTCCCTCACCACAGTGGCCCCAGTAGTAATAGTGTCCCCCCTCACCACAGTGGCCCCAGTAGTAATAGTGTCCTCCCTCACCACAGTGGCCCCAGTAGTAATAGTGTCCTCCCTCACCACAGTGACCCCAGTAGTAATAGTGTCCTCCCTCACCACAGTGGCCCCAGTAGTAATAGTGTCCTCCCTTACCACAGTGGCCCCAGTAGTAATAGTGTCCCCCCTCACCACAGTGGCCCCAGTAGTAATAGTGTCCCCCCCTCCACAGTGGCCCCAGTAGTAATAGTGTCCCCCCTCACCACAGTGGCCCCAGTAGTAATGGTGTCCCCCTTCGCCACAGTGGCCCCAGTAGTAATAGTGTCCCCCTCACCACAGTGGCCCCAGTAGTAATAGTGTCCCCCCTCACCACAGTGGCCCCAGTAGTAATAGTGTCCCCCCTCACCACAGTGGCCCCAGTAGTAATAGTGTCCTCCCTCACCACAGTGGCCCCAGTAGTAATAGTGTCCTCCCTTACCACAGTGGCCCCAGTAGTAATAGTGTCCCCCCTCACCACAGTGGCCCCAGTAGTAATAGTGTCCCCCCCTCCACAGTGGCCCCAGTAGTAACTGTCACCCCCTTAAACCAATATACTTGCCTCTTCCTGGTCTTCTAAGCTCTTCTTCTCGACTCAATCAGAACTCACTGATCTCTACCTGCAGTGTCAGACAGCGGTGAGCTTCCAGGACCTGTGATGATGTCACCGTCATGTGATCACTAATGTGGGAGGAGTCAGGGCACAGGGTCTGCAGGATTCTGTTGCTGGATGAGCTGGAGGTGTGGATACCTACCGCAGCTCTGCAACATCCACAATACAGAGTACCCCAAAATGACAATGGGCATAGATGTGTATACAGCTGTGTATATAATCATACCTACCGCAGCTCTGCTACAGCCACAATATAGAGTACCCCAAAATGACAATGGGTATAGATGTGTATACAGCTGTGTATATAATCATACCTACCGCAGCTCTGCTACAGCCACAATATAGAGTACCCCAAAATGACAATGAGCATAGATGTGTATACAGCTGTGTATATAATCATACCTACCCCAGCTCTGCAACAGCCACAATACAGAGTACCCCAAAATGACAATGGGCATAGATGTGTATACAGCTGTGTATATAATCATATCCACCGTAGCTCTGCTACAGCCACAATACAGAGTACCCCAAAATGACAATGGGCATAGATGTGTATACAGCTGTGTATATAATCATATCCACCCCAGCTCTGCTACAGCCACAATACAGAGTACCCCGACAATGGGCATAGATGTGTATACAGCTGTGTATATAATCATATCCACCCCAGATCTGCTACATTCACAATACAGAGTACCCAAAAATGACAATGGGCATAGATGTGTATACAGCTGTGTATATAATCATATCCACCCCAGATCTGCTACATCCACAATACAGAGTACCCCAAAATGATAATGGGCATAGATCTGTATGCAGCTGTGTATATAATCATATCCACCCCAGATCTGCTACATCCACAATACAGAGTACCCCAAAATGATAATGGGCATAGATCTGTATGCAGCTGTGTATATAATCATATCCACCCCAGCTCTGCTACAGCCACAATACAGAGTACCCCAAAATGGCAATGGGCATAGATGTGTATACAGCTGTGTATATAATCATATCCACCCCAGCTCTGCTACAGCCACAATACAGAGTACCCCAAAATGATAATGGGCATAGATCTGTATGCAGCTGTGTATATAATCATATCCACCCCAGCTCTGCTACAGCCACAATACGGAGTACCCCAAAATGACAATGGGTATAGATCTGTATGCAGCTGTGTATATAATCATATCCACCCCAAAAGATCGTCTCAATACAGATTAGAATTATTTTACTTAAAATGTCTGAGTGTCACAGGAGCGGGCAGCCCTCATACCACACAGTACAGAGTGTCACAGGAGCGGGCAGCCCTCACACCACACAGTACAGAGTGTCACAGGAGCGGGCAGCCCTCACACCACACAGTACAGAGTGTCACAGGAGCGGGCAGCCCTCACACCACACAGTACAGAGTGTCACAGGAGCGGGCAGCCCTCACACCACACAGCACATCATCAGTAACATCTGCATTGGTACAATGGTTGATGTGCCACATGTGTGTTACAGTGTATAACCAGCATCATATCACAATACATTACTAGCAGTCACATGTTACCACACAGACAAAATGAACATAACACCATATAAAGCACAGACCTAGATGCACCCGACACAGGGGATCACCCAAAAGATGGCTTCTTCCAGGGTAGTGGTGGCGAACCTATGGCACGTGTGCCATAGGCGGTACGCACAGCCCTCCCTGCTGAGTAGCTGTTCATCTCACCCTTGCAGGAAGTGGGGCAGACATCACCAAACTGCCAGACGGAAGTGGGGGTTCAATTATATCATCTCCAAACAGTCCTCCACAGAAAACAGACTCATGAACAAGGATTCCTACTCAGACCCATTCGTTCCTCTAGGACTGCAATATCATTTTAGGATCTGCGCCCATCAGTCTATGCCGAGAGTAAAGTTAACATCTAACAAGCAGGGATATAGATAAAAACATAAACAGGACCAAAAAGGTCTACTGCAACACATAAAAATACATGATGTCTCTAGTGGGATTCACACCAAGGCCCCCACATTACATGATAACAGTGTTATCCATTGAGCCCCACGTCCACATACCTAAAGCTGGATACAAATAGTACAGTTAAACCTCTAGTTTCGTTGTCTTATAGTTTAGCCGGTTTCAAGTTTCATCGATTTTTCAAGCCAGAATTTCGCCTCTAGTTGCATTGGCAGCCGCCGGCCCACATGGCCTTACTGCTGACGTGGCCCACTGATCTCCACCCCCATCCCACCCCCTCTCATTGCAAATAGTACCGAAGGGCAGAGAGGGGGGCGGAGAGTGGATGGGAGCTTAGTGCACTGCTCTCGGCTCTTCCAGCCTCCTCCCCCTGCAGAGAGGGACACCGTATATCGGTGGGGCGTGAATACCCGGCCGATATACGGTCGACTGCATAAGCCCTAAAAGTGGAATAACCAGTTCTTTTGGTTGGGGCAGAATAGATTCTGAGCAGAGCAATGGGTAGGACTTGTGGCCATTTTAGGTGAGTCTCCTGACAGAGCTTCCCTAAGGCAAGTTTTAAGGTTCGGTTCATGTGCTCAGCCTTTCCTGAGGACTGTGTGCAAAGTACAAGACATCTGGCTAGCTCTTGTTTTATCTCTGCAGTATAGTCTGGTCCGTTGTCTGACCCAATCTGCACAGGTCGGTTGGCCGTGTATTGGAATTATGTCTCTTAGTAGTGCTCTGGCCACTTCGGTGTATTTTTCAGTCCTAGTGGGGTAGGCCTCCACCTACTTCGTGTAAGTGCCGACAAAGACCAGGAGATGCTTCCATCCATCAGCTGCAGGCATTTGAGTAAAGTCCACTAGTACATCTTGGAAGAGAGCTGCTTCATAAGATCGTATCCCTGGAGTCTTCAGAGCTCCTTGTCTGGAATTATTTTCAGTGCAAATGACACATTTTCTGGTGCTCGCCTGGTATGTCTTGGGATGTACAGCACATCTTGGATTAGCTCTTCCATAGTGGTGGACCCATAGCGTGTCCTCATGCACTTTCTTGACAATCTCCGTTGCTAGTGCTGTTGGGACCACACTTGGTCCATCCGAGGGGATGAACCAGCCCTCAAGGGGGGAATTTTCCATCTTCCGTCTTTAGCCATTCCTGTTCACTTCGATTGTAACAGGAGTTCCAGTTGCTGAGGGGAAACCAGGAAAAAGGCTTGTAGCGTGACAGGATTTTTGGCATTTAAGAGAGTGGCAGCTCACTTGCCATCAGCATCTGTCTCTCTGTTTCCCTGTGCAACGAGTCTCCCTTCTGTTTTCCTTTACAGTGAATGACCCACTTCTCTTCTGACAGGTCTGGAATGAGAGGAGCGTGCTTGACTTTTTGACCCACTGAAGAGATCAGACTCTTTTTTTTTTTTTCAGGGCCCCATGAACATGGAGTGTAAGGAAGGTTTCTGATAAGTGCAATAATTTCTGCCTTTTGAGCTGAAGTTCCTCTGGGCAGCTGTTCTGCTTTTGTAGCACGGTGACCACTGCATATCCACCATAGCGTATGCCTTCATCCAGGAAGCTGCTACCATCTGTGTACTATTCGACATCAGGAGCTTCAAGTGGTGTGTCTGTCGAGGAAACCCTTTTTGTGTCCACGGCCTACTCAAGTAGGAATGTTTGCACCCTTTCCTGATTGGTTACGAATTGATTATGCGCATAAGAAGATTTCACACTGACACAGGTTCAGCATGTATAAGCTTCCTCAATTCTCCTTTATTGTTGGGCGTGCAGCCTCTTTTAAAGGGTTTAACATATCTGCCCATATGGGCAGGTCAAAGATTACATAGATACAACGTATTGTTTATTTATTGGATAAGCATCTTGAAATTCTTCCATCCTCCGGTCATCTGTTATTGGCCATCATGTGGTAGCAGGACGAGATGATTGGGTTGTCTTGGACCCACGTGTGGTTCCTCCGATATGATTGGAGATTACAGCTTGAATTATTAATTGCATAAATTTCCCATGTTATTTGCATAAGTTTCCGGTAAAACTGCTTGGGTTATTATTGTGGTAGCTGCTTCAGACTGCGGTTATTTATGTCTGATGTACCCCTGCCAAAGTTACTAAGAATCGGGAAATAGAGCATTCTTGCTAACTGCTAGCTTCTGCTTGCATCTATAGGAGTTTAGGGAATGGAAAGTTTCAACATTTTTTCATATAAGGAAGTGAATACATTGGGTACACAAGGAATATATCTATATTTGTAGAAGAATAAACAAAATGGAATACTACTGGCATTGGTATACAGAATGCTTGAATCTATAAACACAGGTCTCCTGTCCACATGAAATGTATGTCCATTGTCCCGAAAATATAGATATGGCGGATATCCACTACATGTGTTGTAGATCAGGATGGCTTCTAAAGACTTCATCCATCACCTTACAGCAGTTATAGTCAGCGGTTTCAGTTCTGATGGACCACAGGGTTGCTGGATTTTGAGTAGTACATACTTCCAGTCTTCGGTTTTCACATAGGTGGCTTTGGTACTTGCTCATGCGAGCATTTGTTAGCCAGTGGTGACCTTCGGTATCCATCAGAGTTAGGACAGAAGGTGGCACTCATACTGTAAGATCTTGACCCAGGGTATGCTTGTCAGCCTCCGTAACAAAGGCCACTCTTGCTGCCAGTCTTCTGAGGCAGAGAGGTCATCCCATGGCCGCATTATCTGGTTGCTTGGACAGATGGGCAACAGGTTGATGCCATAATCCCATCATTTGGTTGAGAACGCCGATTGCCAGTCCCTTCTTCTCATGAACATACAGAATAAGTGGTTTCTCCATATTAGACCAGGCCAGTGCTGGTATTTTTAGAAGAACTTTCTTGATGTTGTCATAGGCCCTTGTATGTTCCTGCTCCCAGCAGAAGGGGGCATCTTCATATCCCTGTTTGTAACTTCATAAATGGGTTTTGCCATTTCAGTAAAGCCAGGTATCCATAGTCTGTAAAATCCGGCAACTCCAAGGAATTCTCTGACTTTTTCTTCTGGTGGTTGGTACAGGGATATTGCAGACGACCCCATTTCTTTAAACTTCCAGTTGTACCTTACTTTGTGAGATATGAAATCCCAGGTATTTGACAGTCGCTTGGCAGATCTGTAACTTCTTCCTTGAGACTTTGTATCTGGCTTCATAGAGATGGTGAATTACTGTCTTAGTGTTCTGCAGACATCGTTCAGAGGTAGATTCAGTTATGAGGAGGTCATCCACATACTGTAGCAATACAGTACCTGGCTGGGAAGGGAAAGAGAGTTTCTTCTTAGGTCAATAGCAAGAGCTTCTCCAAAGAATGTGAGTTCTTGAGCCCTTAGGGCAAATGGTACTTTTCTCCAGTTCTTGGATCTTCCCATTGGAAGGCAAAGATAAGCTGACCGTCCTCTGTCAGTCTGATGGTGAAGAATGCGTCTTTTAAATTCAGCACAGTAAAGTTAGTAGCTTCTCCTGTTATCAGTCCAAGCAGTGTGTACAGGTTGGGCACTGTTTGATGCAAAGGAACAGCAGCTTGACTCATTGCTCTGAGATCTTGGACTGCACAATACTCTGTTCTTCTAGGTTTCTTTACAGGCAGGAGAGCACTGTTCCAAGGTGATTGGCATATGTTCAAAATACCATTTTCCAGAAACCTTTCCAGATGCAGTGTGATGCCCTGGCAGGCAGCAGATGGTAGGCGGTTTTGCTTGATGGACACTTCTTGTGCCCCTGGCTTCTGCTGCACTGTGACTGGAGGTATATTCTTGTATTCAGGTGTGGAATGATTGTGTCATCCCTCTGGGCAGGAAAACCACCCAGTGGAACTGACAGCTGACCCATAGACCAGATACTGACTCCTCAGCACATAGCTTGGTACGAGGTGGAAATTAGGACTGAGCAAGCCCTGCACTGGTGAGAAATAGGAAATACTTGCCTAACAGAGAGCAGGATAATCGTCCTGACAAGGACAGCCCTGAGCTGGAAACTGGGCGCTGACTAACCCTGTCACGACCCTAACACCAGAGGGGCCGTACCAAGCAGGAGCAGAGGCTGAAGGTAAGAGTAGGTAACAGAGAACCTGGAAGGTACACAAGTTGCAAATAGCTACAGCAGACTGGAGCTCAGTAACAATAAAGATCACTGTAGAAGCTGCAGCCACAAGCTGTCATACAATTCTAAACTAATCCTGCTAGATTATTTTTTTGAACATGATTTATAATGACTTCCTTCATAATGAGGTAATGTGGGGTATACACACAAAGGGTGCAGAGGAGGATATTATAGGAGCATGGGTATAAATAAAACAGTTCTTCAATTTTCTACAAGTACTTCTGATTTTTAACACACATATTGTCCCAATTATTTTCCAACTTATTATTCAAGCCTCAAACCTTGGTATGGACCCAATTATCTTTTCGTTTTAATTTGACTGAAGTAGAAGTCATCAATTGGATCTGGTATGGTGCATCAAATCTTGGTTCCAAACTTTTGCACATATATCCTTTTGAGGACAACCCAGTCACCTTAAAACACAACTTTAATAGCCCTTTTACATGGAACAATTATCACTCAAATGAGCGATAATTGCTACATATAAATGTGGGCATCGTGGACTTTTTGTTTGAACAATAGATTTCAGTCCAAAATCCATCATCAAGCCGCTGAAAGACTGAGCATATTCATTTCACTAGATCCCCCGATGTTCGCTACACGATCATAAAAATGTTTTGAAGAATGGTTGTTGTGAATCTCCTCCCCTCCCCCCTCCATGCCAGTTTTCTCTTTCTCTCACTCTCCATTCTGGTACTCTCTTCACCTCTCTCGATGCCGCTTCTCTCTCCCCTCTTTTCCATGCTTATCGCCTCTTCTCCATGCAGATGCTCTCTCCCCTCTTCTCCACGCTTCTCCTTTCTCCCCTCCTTTCCACGCTTCTCCTTTCTCCCCTCTTTTCCACGCTTCTCCTTTCTCCCCTCTTTTCCACGCTTCTCCTTTCTCCCCTCTTTTCCACGCTTCTCCTTTCTCCCCTCTTTTCCACGCTTCTCCTTTCACCCCTCCTTTCCACGCTTCTCCTTTCACCCCTCTTTTCCACGCTTCTCCTTTCACCCCTCTTTTCCACGCTTCTCCTTTCTCCCCTCTTTTCCACGCTTCTCCTTTCTCCCCTCTTTTCCACGCTTCTCCTTTCACCCCTCTTTTCCACGCTTCTCCTTTCACCCCTCTTTTCCACGCTTCTCCTTTCACCCCTCTTTTCCACGCTTCTCCTTTCTCCCCTCTTTTCCACGCTTCTCCTTTCTCCCCTCTTTTCCACGCTTCTCCTTTCTCCCCTCTTTTCCACGCTTCTCCTTTCTCCCCTCTTTTCCACGCTTCTCCTTTCTCCCCTCTTTTCCACGCTTCTCCTTTCTCCCCTCTTTTCCACGCTTCTCCTTTCTCCCCTCTTTTCCACGCTTCTCCTTTCACCCCTCTTTTCCACGCTTCTCCTTTCTCCCCTCTTTTCCACGCTTCTCCTTTCTCCCCTCTTTTCCACGCTGCTCCTCTCTCCCCACTTTTCCATGCTGCTCCTCTCTAGTCCCCCCTCTCCATGATGCTTCCCTCATACCCCCCTCTCTATGATGCTCCCTTCTCCCCTCCCGCTCTCCATGATGCTTATCTCTTGACCCTCTCTCCATGAAGCTTATCACTTGACCCCCCCATTCATGATGCTTCTCTCAACCCCCCTCCCTCCATGATGCTTCTCTTTCGCCCCCTCCATGACACTTTTCTCTTGACCCCTCCTCTCCAAGATGCTTTCCTCTCAACCCCCCCTCTCCTTGACGCTTTTCTCTCAACCCCCCCCCCCCTCTGCATGACTCTTGTCTCTCAATCCCATTCTCCATGATGACCCCCCTCTCCATTGGGGTAGCAGGGTTAGGAGGTGAGGAGCTTAGAGAAGTTCCCTTTGCTACGCAACCTTCACTGCCATCCTCACGGCCTGCCATTCCCACCTCTTCCTGCTGCTGTGCACCCAACGCCATCATTCTCGTGGCCTGCGCTCCCTCTATGATTCTCCTCTCCCTCTGCTTCTCTATGTGCGACAGCCATCCAGGAGAAAAAAAGGCACAGGGAGATGTCCCCGCCTCCCCTCCTCTCACAGCACTCGGCACCACCGAGCCTGTGGCCCTTGCTGCTGCTTCTTCTCCCGACTCCTGCAGCAGATCCAGGTATATTACGCTGTCAGGGGACAGGGGCAAAGAGAAGTTCTTGTGTCAGGGTGTCAGTGCACTGCTTTGCATACATAATCAATACTCTGTAGTGAGGAGAACAATGGAATCTGCCAGCAGATGTTTGCTTAGCTGAGCAAACAACTCCTGGAGGAAAAAAATGATTAAGGGTCATTTACATGCAAATGAAGATGATTAAATGCTTTACCACTTTATGAAAATACATCGCATATCTTTTAATCCTAAAGCCCTTTGAAAATTATCTGGAATCAAGGAAAACACATTTATGAGTGACACACATGGGCGGTGAGATTCTGAAGCCAGGACTTAAGCAAGTATATGTGTACTACAGGAACCCTATCAAAACTTCATGGTGGCTCAATTCAGTCTTATGATTAGGACTAACTGAGTAGAAGACTACTAAAATCTGAACCTCCATTATTCTCTATGACGTCTGGAACACTAATATATATATAAGTATATATTTTATATATGCACACACGCACTTAATTTGACAATATCTTAGCTGTACCTTTGGCGTTGGCATTTTTATTTATTTTTTCTACAAGCCACAATTCTAGTTGAGAAGAGATCTATGCAAACCAATATAAACTCCAAAACACCTACCTCTGGTAGCTGTATGCAGTCATTTGCAGTCACTGAAGTGGATAGTCTGGCTCGCAACAAGGAGATATGTTGACCACTTGGTCTGGATTGTAATCAGGCGCATACCATGCAGCCCAGTACGAACTGGGTCACAGCAGGGTTGAGCCCGGGGTAAAATCAAACAGAAGACACAATACCACACATTACCTCCTTAGATTGAAGCGTTAGCTCATGGCTCAGGTGTGATATCATGGAGTAGAGCGTGCGGGGATGCACGCAAGATGATTCTTCCTTCTGACCTCATCGGTGTGTGTTTCATTCTTCTTTCTTCTACCAGTCTCCTAATCTCCCTCAGAGACCTGTTCCTGAAACAGAGAGATATCCACACCCATTCCGGATGTAACCAAGTTAGCATCCATACTTAGTTAAGGAGAGTCCGGCTACTGCGTCTACTCTCCGGTTCTTTAGAGCCTCAGGAGTTACATCCTTGGTGTGAGCTTGGTGGACCTTGATGACAACTACCTGTGTGGGAAGATCTAAAGCCTTGTACAACAAAGACACTTCTGGATTGGTTTACCCGATGATTCAACAAACATTTCCACTGCGCCACACGAATGTAAAATCGAATGCGCTACCAAAAGTGTACCTCATCATTTCCAACCTCCTCATATCAGTCCCAAGAAAGGAGTGTTTTTTTTTCTTCCTGATTACCAATATTGGTTATCAAAGCATAACCTATTCTGCTTGTCCATTTCCATGATATTTTGGAACAATCTATAAAAACTCAAAACCTGCATTAGCAACTGCATTAGGTTTATTTTTAACATTCTCAGATTTTGTTCTGTGAGATCTAATAATTTAAAATACAGATTATTTTCAGGCTGCTCAGTGGTTTCTGTTCCCATTTCTCCCCCTTCTGAATCCACATGAAAATAATATAGCGGGATTCAACGTAGTTACTTTTATGGCACCGACCTGTTTTATGGCCTCCAATCTAGCTGCAACTCTCTATGACCAATCAGTTAAATACAGTTCGCCCATGTGATACTAATCCAGAGTCCACTCCGGGCCCAAAGTTCAGGGAAATCACCAGCCCTTTAGGCCTTCAAGTAGTGGAGTCCAAACTGTTTCAGCATCACATGGAGGCCAATTCTAATGAAGACAATGTCCTCCACCCATTTCTAAAAGATTAAGGGGCCACTCAAAAGAAAGAGGCAGTTGAGCCAAAGCTGCAGATGGTTGTCTTCATCCTGTAATTGTTACTGAAAATTGTTGTATGCCCATCTGGAAGGGTCAACATTACCCCAGGTCCTTCTCTTAGAGCATTTTGTCCATAGTAAAGGCTTACAATGAAGATACATTGTCATACATTCTCATTTCACAGTAGCTACAAACCTGAGTACCAAACCCCTTGGACACAAGGGACCCAATGTTGGTCTGTTATCAACAGAAGTGATCCAACCTATTAGCGAATATCGCTTACGGCTCCCCACTGCTATGTTCTCCCCATTTCCAGGCACCATTGACCACAGAGTTGCGCAAAAGCTGCAGTGAAGACTGACATTTATCTATGCGAAGGCTGATAATTCCAAGGTTGCATATGAATTTCTGCAAAATAAAAGCTAGCAGGGATACCCGGTGTTGCCTGGAATTAAAACGTCAACTAAAGACACATTAATATGGATGGAGATTTAAACAAAATCTGTATTGTTCATAGCAACCAATCACAGTGCAGCTTTTATTTTACTTCAGCAGTATAACAAAAAAATACAAATTCCACACAAACGAAGTTGAGGGTGATAAGCTAGTTAGCTATAAAACAGTAACCTATGAACCAGTAATTTTCACAGAGTTTTTGGCTTGGAGAATGTTAGTTATGGAGTGTATTTCTAATGACTGTTTAAGAGCCTTTAAGTGTTGAAGGGGTTATGTTAGATGTTCAGAGATGGTGGACAGCCCCAGGTGTAATCCACCCGGTTATTTAAATTATTATTTTTTAATTCGATCCTTTGTGACCAGATGTTCAGGCATTTAGTTCAAGTACCGTTCTACCAGCTCATGAGTTCCTCGGAGCGCAATATTTGATGTATTTTGTTTTCCCACTGGCCTAGAGAGGGGGGATTCATTGTTTCACCACAGTAAGGGGAGGAGTAATTTGACTGCAGTTATTCCTTTTTTTTGTACAGCTTGACAAAACAGGTTTAGAGAAACGGCTTCTCTCCTATGTGAACTTTGTAATGCCACAGTAAATTTAATTTGCCAGTAGAACATTTCCCACAATCTGAACAGGAAAATCTCTTCCGTGAATTCTCTGATGTTTAACAAGACATGATTTCGCTCCAAAACATTTCCCACATTCTGAACAAGAAAACAGTTTCTCTCCTGTGTGAATTCTCTGATGTACAACAAGGGCCGATTTCCCTGCAAAACATTTCCCACATTCTGAACATGAATATGGCTTCTCTCCTGTGTGACGTCTCTGATGTACAACAAGGGCCGATTTCCCTGCAAAACATTTCCCACATTCTGAACATGAATATGGCTTCTCTCCTGTGTGACGTCTCTGATGTACAACAAGGTATGATTTCCCTGTAAAACATTTCCCACATTCTGGACAAGAAAATGGCTTCTCTCCTGTGTGACTTCTCTGATGTATAATAAGTTCTGTTTTTACTGCAAAACATTTCAAACATTCTGAACAAGAAAACGGCTTCTCTCCTGTGTGACGTCTCTGATGTATAACAAGGTCTGATTTTGCTGCAAAACATTTCAAACACTCTGAACAAGAAAATGTCTTCTCTCCTGTGTGAGTTCTCTGATGTCTAACAAGCTTTGATTTATCCTTAAAACATTTCCCACATTCTGAACAAGAAAATGGCTTCTCTCCTGTGTGATGTCTCTGATGTGCAATAAGGGCTGATTTCCATGTAAAACATTTCCCACATTCTGAACAAGAAAACGGCTTCTCTCCTGTGTGATATCTCTGATGTGTAATGAGAGATGATTTCCGTGTAAAACATTTCCCACATTCTGAACAAGAAAATTGCTTCTCTCCTCTGTGAATTCTCTGATGTATAACTAAATGTGAATTCCATCTAAAACATTTCCCACATTCTATACAAGAAAACGGCTTCTCTCTTGTGTGACGTCTCTGATGTGTAATAAGGGCTGATTTCCCTGTAAAACATTTCCCACATTCTGAACATACAAACTGCTTCTCTCCTGTGTGAATTCTCTGATGCTGAATTAGATCTGTTTTTCCTGCAAAACATTTCCCACATTCTGAACATGAACACGGCTTCTCCCCTGTGTGAGCTTCTTGACGTTCTCCTCTTCTGTAACATTTCTCCTGCTTATCAATCTGTGATGAATCAGAAGATGGGACCTGTATAAGAGGATCAGATGATGGATCTTTGCTGTGAAGGGCCGAGGAAATATCTGGGATAATGGCAGGTTCTTCATATGTATCTTGTATGACACCACAATCCTCTGCTTTACAATCTGCAGATATCAGACATCCCTCTGAGCTCCTAGTACTGTCATCTGTCAACAACAACAAAAATTATAAACCTTAAAAATTATATAGATTTTTTAAAATAACATTTATATAGAAATAACAAGTGTTGTAGCAAAATGTAACATCATCTAAGGGTGCTTTTACACAAGCTGAAAGTCGTTGGAGTAATCACTCAAAAGAGCCATTAGAGATAACTGTCCATGTAAGCATGGGTCCTGACAGAGCAAGTGAGTCAGCATCGCTCACTCATCAAAATCGCTTGGTTTGTATCTCACTTAAAGAATAAGCAATTATCAGTACAGAAAACATCACCAAAAAACTGCAGATGTTAACCAGGACTCACAACTAACTAATTCTGGTTTCCATCAATAATATGGGGGGTTCTGGGGGATCTGAAAAGGGCCATGAAAAGTAACTTGCAGCAGAATCCTCCACAAGCCCGGGTTCCGGTCCCCAGTAGACCTTCGAGCCCAAGCTACAGGAATAGTATATTCCATACAGATGGAGTTCGGCCATTTCTGCACCAACATTAGTTTCTGTTTTTCCATAAAGAACTCACAGAAAATCTCCCATGAAGCCGGATGTTCATGTATAAAATAGTACATACAATAACCGTTTTCACTAGAGCAGAAGTAGTCTACAAACTAATATACCCTTCACAGATTAGACTAACTAAAATGAACATTTATTAGAAAATGTTAAAACACATATAAAGGTTACCAAGGCAAACACCTGAACACAAATAACAAAAGTTAGAATCAATACGTATAGATACTGGCTAAATAACCACTACTTGGTTGATTAGTTGAAAAGATCCATCTATATTTCAGTATTGATTATTAAAGGGGTTGTCCGGCGGCAGCAAGTGGGGTTATGCACTTCTGTATGGCCATATTAATATACTTTGTAATATACATTGTGCATTAAATATGAGCCATACAGAAGTTATTCACTTACCTGTTCCATTGCTAGCGTCCCCGTCGCCATGGTGCCGTCTAACTTCAGCGTCTAATCGCCCGATTAGACGCGCTTGTGCAGATGGGTCTTTCCCCTTCGGCTCGGCAGCAGCGGCGTTCTGGCACCGCCCCCTTGTACGCGTCATCGCGTAGCTCCGCCCCATCACATCTGCCGATTCCAGCCAATCAGGAGGCTGGAATCGGCACATGTGATGGGGGCGGAGCTACACGATGACGCGTACAAGGGGGCGGAGCCAGAACGCCGCTGCTGCCGAACCAACGGAAAAAGACCCATCTGCGCAAGCGCGTCTAATCGGGCGATTAGACGCTAAAGTTAGACGGCACCATGGCGACGAGGACGCTAGCAACGGAGCAGGTAAGTGAATAACTTCTGTATGGCTCATATTTAATGCACGATGTACATTACAAAGTGCATTAATATGGCCAAACAGAAGTGCTGAACCCCACTTGCTGCCGCGGAACAACCCCTTTAATCCTACAAGAAAACTGAACACTTTCCAGGTACTAGATGTCCCTCCAATTAAGAGTGTTATAGATTCTAGTAGGGGTAAAAAGAATCCCTTAGGACGATATGATTCTCAACCAAAAGTTTATAAAGATATAGTAGATCAGAATGGTGCAATGCGTTTCTCTGAAGCCCACAGATTGTCAGGGAACCCCATAAACCTCAAGAATGATTATATCTGAACTGATATAGATGGCAAGTCCGTTTGTCAGATGGAAGGACAAACGGAACCACCCAAAAAAATCCTATAATCTCAGGATATATAAATCCCACAGAAACATGGAAAACTGGGTAGGAGCTACAACTCCCACCAGTAATATCCACTGTAATATCCCAGTGATATGCTGGGGTCTCACCAGGATTTGCAGCCTTCCCCTAAAGAAAATAAGGGAAACCAGGATACCAGGCTGCATGGATGGTAAAGTATTTCACCTCAGTACAACTAGCACCTACTTGTCAGCTTCACACCTATAGAACCTGCTAACCTCCCACTCCCCGCAAACTATTAGTGAGTTAGGATGGTTTGTTTAGAGAAAGCTGACACCAGTGGTGACTACCTCAACCTGACTAACTACATAGTAGCAGCAGGAGGCTGATAGCGTCTTAACTAGGAACTATCTCAATGTCAAAAATAACTAAAATAGAAAATAAATGAGGCAAAAGCCAGCCGTCCTGATGGTGGACTGCTTGTATCACATGACCAGCAGTTCACCATCAGGACAGCTGGCTTTTGCAGCCCTTTTTTTCTTTGGAAATGGATCCCAGAAATAGTGATAGGAGGACAGTTTCCGGAGTTAAGGCAACAGAGGAGTTGCACACTACATTGTAGAGAGACATAATATCTCACCATAGGCTGGCTACTGAATGACATTCCCATCATAGATGGATCATGTTGCTCCCCTCAGAGAAGCATCTCCAACATAGGGGAGAGTGATGGCTATACATTTTATGTAGTTTCTTTTGGGTTCTATAACATTGGGTTAGGGTCTTATATTTAAGGTCCTGCAATCTACAGGATACCACTATCTTGTGCGATAAGACAAAGGCCTTATGCCAGAGCTCCACTGAGAAGCACATACCTAGTCCTCTCTCCCACGCAACCAGAAAGCTTTGCTTAGAGTTCCCCATCTCTAGACTCAGCAGTGCCCTGTAGATCACAGAGTGTGTGTGTCTGGGGGTCCACGGATACACACAGAGCCTCAAATCGGGTGAGGGATCTAGTGAGGGGCCCCCTAGGTGTCATGGAGTCCACAAAACATCTTAACTGAAAGTATTATAACCAGGCCCCATCGGGAGTCACAGATTCTCTAAAGTCATCCCTACAGGGTTTCAATTAGAGAGGAGCGAGCATACTCGCTAAGGGCAAATACTCGAGCGAGTATTGTCTTTTGCGAGTACCTGCCCGCTCGTCTCAAAAGATTCGGTTGCCAGCGGGGGAGAGCGGGGAGGAACGGGGGGAGATATCTCTCTCTCCCCACCATGCTCACTCCCGCAACTCACCGCTCAACCCCGCCGGCACCCGAATCTTTTGAGACAAGCGGGCAGGTACTCGCAAAAGGCAATACTCGCTCAAGTATTTTCCCTTAGCGAGTACGCTCGCTCATCTCTAGGTTCAATCTTGCTTATGAGTAAATGTCTCGTAGATTGGGAGTAGGGAGACGAGGAAGAGATAGCAGAGGAGCTCTGCAGTGTGACCTTAAATTGAGGATTACCTACCAAGGTGGTGAGCCGGCCTGGGGAGATAACTAGTTTAAATTAATCAGGGAATCTCACCTAGATTTGTAGTATCTGCTCAATGAGTGTTGAGTGTACCCCTATATTGTCATGATACCTCCTTGGGATTCAGAATACTTTCTGTAACCAGTTTGGTTCCTGGTCATGTTCTGTTTCTACCCAAATTATGTTAAGGCGATGGTGTAGGAGGTTGAGTATGCAGTTACTGATACAAGCTCTATAGTATAAGGACAAAATCAGGTAGACCTACTCCACCCAAAGTGGAGGCCCTTTTTAGGCTACAATTGCTCCAAAAAGTGATTCTGTCACCAGGTTCATGAAGTTAGGCTCGCACATTAGGATGTCATGTTTTAATCTTGGTCGATGTCCCCTCCAGACAAATCCAGAGATAAGATGACAGATGCTCATTAAACAGGAACTGTTTAATTTCACAGGTAGGGTCTGGCAGAGAGCTAGAAACCTAGGCAAGATATCTATCCTAATGACATTAACTCTGCTGAACCATGATAGATATAGTGGGCTCCATCTCTCCAGATCCCTCTCCATGTCCAACAGGAATGGCTTAACGTTTAGGGAGAAAACCTGGGAGGGGTCTGCTGGCAAGTGCAAATATCTGATGGAGGTATAATTCCATCTAGGGGGGAGCTTCCTTTCCAGGAATGACACCTCGCTCTGCACCAATGTAATATTCAGGATCTCTGATTTTACTAGATTTACTTTGAAATTACTAACCCTCCCAAATTCCTGAAATTCTTGTTGTAGCGCTGGGAGTCCCACCCTCGGGCATGACCAATATCTTTTTGCTATATTTATAATAAGAGATTCTAGATAATAAAACGAAAAACAGATTTGATAGTCTGACGTATCAAAATAATGTGTTATTTACCCCATACGGTGAATGTCGTCAGAAAAATAAAATGAATGCCAAAATTGCATTTTTTTTGGTTACCCTGTCTCCAAGAAAAAGGTAACAAAAAGCGTATGTACTCCAGAATGATACCCATGGAAACGACAGGACATCCTGCAAAAAATGAGTCCTCACAGAGCCGTGTTGATGGAAAAAAAGGTTATCGCTGTCGGAAGATGGCAGCAGAAAAAAAACTTTAAAAAAACTTAAAGCTCTTTGGAAAAAAAAAAATAAAAGTAATACAGCAAAAAAACAAAACAAAAAACCCACTATATAAAATGTAGTATTGTAGCAATCGTGCTTACCCATAGAATAATGCTATCGGGTCATTTTTGTTGCAGTGTGCACGTCGTAGAAACAAGATGCACCCAAAGAGGGCGGAATTTTTATTTTTTCTCCATTTCCCTCCACTTATAATGCACTGAAAAACTTTTAAAAAGTTTTATGGTACATTAAATAGTACCATTGAAAAACACAACTCATCCCGCAAAAAACAAGCCGTCATACAGCTATGTTGATGGATAAATAAGAGTTTTTTGTTTTTTTTTAAAGAAAAGGGAGGGGGGGGGAGAAAATGGAAAAAAGGGTCGGGTCCTTAAGGGGTTCCCCATTTATCCTGCCCTGATGATCACTCTTCCTGATTCTGAACTAACTCTTTGGAGCCATTAGAGAACACATCTGTAAGCCGTTACTTTATCTCCAACCCCTTATAATCGGCCCAGACGTTATATTAGGATGAACCTCTCGGAATCAGTTTCCCAATTGTGCCCATTTATGGCAACTGGAAGAGTATTACGGTGAGATCACACACTGCGGGATTGTATAATCTACAGTACAATGTAAGGGAGTGGGATTCTAAGAAACCGCATTCACTCCCAGCTGAGAGATAAGATGTGACACCTGAAATATGATTCATCTGGTCGGCCATATTCAGATGGCTCAGTGCGAGTTGTGCTGAGAACTCCCATTGGGCATCACATGGACACATATGGACTGTGTGCTGCCCCATGCTGGCAGGCAGTAGACATTACATGTCCGATTCTGGTCCATGAATCAAACCATAATAGGACATGCTGGGAGTTTATGTGAACCACATAAAAAACATGTTCATGCAAATAGTCTAGCTGGTTATAAAGAGTATAAGTGCGGCCTATGAAATACATGGACAGATGTCAGATGGGAAATAGTGTCTGTCTGAATGGGATCTTCATGGTGATCAGCACCTCGGTGTCTTCCTTCCAAGTCTCTGGTGAGCGACATCCCTGACACTCCAGCACTAGACTTCCATCCTCTGTTCTTTGGGTCTAGGTCTCCACATTATGATTATTTTTTCTAAGTCCATGGCACTATGCTTTGGATGCTGTTATCGGGGTCTTTGTCTCCATCTTCGATATTGTGTTAGTACACAGTAACATGATATAAGTCTAATAGGAATTAATGGTTCCGCAAATCCCTTTTACACAGCCTGACTGCCAGATCGTGAAAAAGGGGATGCTCGATTATCAGCTGATCGATCACTTTCAGCTTTACATCTCTCCATATTACCGAGGCGATGACCAGCCGGCCTATGTGCAACAGCCATCATACTAAAGATCATTTGTTCCCATAGCAGCGATTCTTGTCCCGTGTAAACCAAAAAGTAAGCCAGCAGCGACTGACCTGCCTACCGATCAGCGCTGGTTACATCGGATCAGAGTTGGTCAGTGTAAAAGGACCCTCAGTCCTAGAACTGGAAAACCCTTTCTCCCTCATCAGTATAGATATCATACAATGAATAGTAGTTCCCGCTCACATAGGTGTGTTTCATGTCCGTGCCGTAAATGCCCATCATGTGTTATCATCACCTATAATGGTATCACATGTCATCCATATTTAGTTTGCACTCCGGCTGAATGGGGAATATCCAGCGGAAACTGACAGATCTTATAAATCTACATAGCTATCAGCAGCCGCTGACCGAAGAGAATCTGTGACTCCTCTCTGCTGTATTTAGTGGTTACTACTCACCTGGGCAGTTACCTGTAGGAATCTCCTCTTTACACCGCTGATCACCCCTCACATTTGTCTCTGTAGTATTAATATCGGTCAGATCTTCATCCTGATACAAAAGCTGTGAGACAAATATTGTAAAAGTCAGCAGACGGTTGGAGAAGTCGTGTGGAAGGTTTTACATGACCAGAAAAGATCATTAATCATCATGACGACCAAAAATGACCTGACAGCAGCAGTTATCACTTTGTATCACTTTTTAAGGATACAATTGCTCCAGAAAGGGATTTTGTCACCGATTTCTGAAGTTTGGCTTGGAGCAGAGCTCTGAGTCACAGAGGGGGGCCATGCCAGCTTTTCCCCACCTCCCTTTTCCCCTTTTGTGTACAGGTAGATAGCCATCACTCTGCATGCTGCATGGGGGAAAGGCTAGCATGCCCACCTCCTATAGTCCAATAGAAGGGACAGGAGGTAGGGGCAGGAGTGCACTAATACTAGTGTTAGGACCCATCCGAAAGCTTGGTCATCTGGACATTGGTGTATGGGCCATTATACTGTGATCACATTCTATACCAAGTACCTTACATTGCTTAATGTGGTTAGTGTATACATAGTTATGTATTTTGCTGATGAAAAATGTATATTGAGTGCGGTTGCCACTTTTTGGTTTTTAATTGAACAGTAGGTTTCTGCAGCCATGGTTTTACATGAACCTATCATCTACCCAGTTTTCCCTGCTTGAAGCGAATAAAACGGTCATGAAAGTAACAAATTTGTGAAAAAAAAATAAAAATTTATTTTTCACTTGCTTTATAATAATTTTTGCAAACAAATGTTGAGTCCGAACGCTCAATAGACCCCGCGATAAATTGGCTAGGGGGTCAAGATTTCAAAATGTATTCAGTTGTGCCCAGGCATCCAATGGGTGTTCCCTTCATTCTAGGCCTAGCCATGTGTCCAGTAAGCAGATGATGGCCACAATGGGTGTGTTTCTGAACACAGGACAAACAGGTGTAGCTATTTTGGGGTGCAAATCCTCATTTCCATGTGCAGCATAGAAAAAGATATGTCTTTAAAATGACATATTTGCAAAAATATGAAATTATATTTTTTCTACTCTATTTAGCAAAATGACTGTGTGGTCAAAATACTCATGACACCCCTCATTGAATACATTAAGGGGTGTAGTTTCTTTTAAAGTGGGTCATTTGTGGGGATATCTATCATTCTGACACCTATGAGCCTTTGCAATCTTGGCTTGGTCTTGGAAATCAAAGTGTTCATCAAAATGTTGATAATCAATGTTAAATTTGTACGTTTCCCAAAAAGTTAAAGAAAAAGTAAAGTTTTTCAAATGTGCATCCAGAATAAAGTAAACAGATGGAAATATATATCTGCAGAATATGTTTGCACATATTTGAAATATTGCAGTTGAAAATGTGAAAAAAAACCATTTTTAATAAATATACACAAATTCTATCGGTCTATTTCTACCACCTGGGGGCCCCTGCACACTTGCTTTTTTTTCTTTTTCTTAACTCTGCGAGATTGCTGCGTTTTTTTTAATGCGATTGTCAATGGGTCTTTCTAATGTTAAAAACGCATCGCAGGTTTGTGCTTTGCAATTTTTGTGCGATGCGTTTTTAACATTAGAAAGTCCCATTGACAATTGCATTTTAAAAAACGCAGCGATAATGCAGCGTTAAAAAAGACCAAGTGTGCAGGGGCCCTAAATGAGTACATTATGTGGCGAAAAAACAATGTCAGAATTACATATATATGCAAAACCTTTACAGAGTTATTCTATGTTAAAGTGACACAAGTCAGATTTCCAAAATTTTGCTTAGACATTAAGGTACAAACAGGCTTATTCACCAAAGGGTTAATGATGAGAAGATCTTGATAAGGAATCCTTACACTTTCACTTAACCTCACTATACACCTGGGTGATGTTATTTGGGCTAGTTGTCTATAGAAGGTCCAGTAGGAAACCTGTTGTCTGAGTGGGTTATGTTCTATCTATTCTGATGGCCACATAGCTGCAAGTCTAGAGGCCGGACATAGATATTAGATGGTGGCTCAAGGACCCCTCAGGATCCTCATACACATGTATATCTGGCATAGCTAGACACGCTGCACGCTGTCACAGTGGAGGAGATCAGCGTCTACCAGACACATCCGCTGCTTCTCTCAGGAGAAATAAAGGAGCAGATGGATATAAATCCAACCTGTTGGCTCCATATTCCCACCAGCAGTCTCCACCGCCAGAACACTGGGAGAAGATCCAGAAAACATCTAAAGGGCTTGCGAAAAGAATGATCAAGTCCACTTTCTGCATTTTTAAACAGAACCTCCATGTTGTAGATTGTTGTAGAATGTGTTGCTGATGGCAGATAAATGCAAATATGATCCTAGTCCATTCCAGAGCCGTGCAAAGAAATCAGTTGTTGGAAGAACGATAAAAGTCCACTGTGCATCAAGAATGATCAGGTCTGATCTGTAATAGTAATCTGTACTCTAATCTTCCCCCATTACAAGATCACAAATACAACGATCTGCAGACTCTGACACTGTGTGTGCCAACAGAATACCACGATTACTATGAAATGTCATAATTAGGCAATGCCCAGACGACGATTAAAGAGAAAACCCAGTGAGGTTTCTATTCATGATGTAATGTGCCCCGGTATATAGAAGTTGGCTCGTGTTACCTTGTTTAGCAATTCCTTTCTATCGGAAGCTTCTTAGAGTCCTTCTCCTTCAGTGTGCCTTGTGATTTCATTCTGAACATCCCAGATTTACTGCGCTTTATGGTACTCTTACAATGTCTGTTTGTCAGAAAGCTCTTTAGAGGGGGACACAGAGACTCCTAGTATAGTTACTGCTGATGATCCTGTCACACAGTAATAATGAAGGTGATGACAGTTCAGTCTCCTGACTGTATACTTATAGTCTATAGCTGATTTAGCTGAATACAGAAGGTACTGACAATATGGTACTTGTCACGGATGTGTTAGAGAAGACCCGACAGATGCCGCCTCTATCACTGATTACGCACGGAACAATTATTCTGTCCGCCTTGCCGCTATGAACATGTCATGGCAGAGCCTTGATCGATCACTATAGCGGGATTGCCAGTGTGGAGTCGCCAGACTACAGGTGGATTTGTAATCAGCTTTCACATGATCCTGCCACATGCAGACCGAATGCACCCTGTGATCCGGTCTGACGCACTCCAGCACTATACAATGCCGCTCACATACACATGCTGCCACCACCAGCTGTTAAGGGATGCCAGGACCCAGACTATGAATTATGAACACAATCTTCAGAGTTTATGGTTTGTTTTAAAACGGGAAAGGCTTAACTAATAAATTGCAGATTGATTTTATAAAGGGATTAGCAGTGCAGATATATAATTATACAAAAAAATATACAAAAAGCTTGGTACACGGGAGTATAAGGGCACACTGGTATACACACACACAAACAGTATTTTAAATAAACAGGAAGAAAATAAAAGAAAGATACCAGGTTTGGGATATCTGGCTAAAGGTTATGATTCATGCAGAGTCACTGAAGCAGGATCTGAACTCTGACCGAGGATCTCTCTGAGACCATAAGTTTTAAAATTTCCCCAGAACACCCCTCCACCACCCCCTCTGAGGTCATTCAGAGAAAGGTGGGGTAAATACGTATGGACTTCTGGAAAATCACAATTTCCCATTTTGGCCATATCTTCGCAGAAAATCCTCCAAACAGGAATTCCTGGTCATGATTACATCAATTCGGCGGTACAAAACATGACAAGTAAATTATGCCCAGGTACGTGGATACACCATCGGGGGGTGTTCTGTGCTTTGAACCTCAATGTGTTTAGGTGCGTTTTGTCCAGCTGGTTCCCCAGATTCTGAAAATATAATTCATGTCAGGCTTGTACAGTCACATGACTAAGAATCTTTATTAACAAATTTTCCTTTAATTGGACTGTCGGTGCCTAAATGCCTGGGAGAACTCCACTCCGAGATGAATGAGCCTCTTGAGACTTCATTAACAGGCAACCAATCACACGATGCGATTTCCTCATGCTAATTCTAACTAAGTAGATGGTAGAGTTAACCCTTTCCAATCCAATGTCGGGCCTGCCCCGACATCATAATTTCCCTCCACAGCTCCGATGTCGGGGCAGGCCCGACACTGCAGTGCAGGAGTGGATCTGCACCCGATCGTCAGACACATCAGGTGCAGATACACTTCTGCACTGGTCCTCATCGAGGACCCCTGAGGAGAAGGCAGAAACTGTTTTTAACCCTTTCTGCCTTCTCCTTTACACATTACATAGCGCTCAATTAGCGCTATGCAATGCATAGAGATTCCGGCCGGCGATCATGTGACCGCCGGTGTTACCTGACCCCCAGCGGTTACATGAACGCCGAATCGGGAGCCTGCACCGTGGGGGAACCTGCTTACCTGTCCGGTGTCTTCCGCATTCTCCCTTCTGTCTCCCGGCTCGGCGATCATGTGACCGCTGGATGCCACCTGACCCCAGCGGTCACATGATCGCCGAGCCGGGAGGCAGAAGGAGAATGTGGAAAATGCCGGACAGGTAAGCAAGATCCCCCACGGTGCAGTGAGCACCTGCACCCTCCTGAACTCTGTCAGTTCAGGAGGGTGCAGGGAAATGTATTTTTTCTCACCCATTCTCCCCAGCTGCAATTTATTTGGAGCTGGGGAGAATGGGTGAGAAAAAATAAATGGATTGGAAAGGGTTAAATAGACTGGAGGAACTAATTTACATCACAGCTATCTAACTGCACACAAAATGGATGACATACAGCCAGGCTTCAATGGGCTGATATAAAATGGATGCTGAGACAGGCCTACCAGTCTCTATATCACAGTACTGGCAATAGCTACTTACATAATGTTGTGCTGAAGCACTATGGGGTTGATAGCTCAGAAGAGTGGAAGAGAAATCAGGGACATGTCTTAACATTGAGATAGTGCCTGGTAAGCATCAGACAGGAGACTGCACTGCAGGGAAGAAACTGCAATATACATGGGAGATATCCAGAGACATTAAGAGCACAACAGAACATCAAATGACGGGTGCAGGGAGGGGAAAATGTGCTTTTTGCTGAAGTGGTGCTTTAATGTAAAGTTACTTTTTTTTCAATTATATGATTTTCAGCCGTGTTTTCACTTTAGAAATGTTCCCTGCATAAATTACAGGGTTCACATATCCCATCTTATGGTTTACTTTGGGCACGATGAGCTGTGAAACTTTCAAATTAAAACTAGCAATTTTCAGTAAAAGTGGACCGTGATCATTCTTTCCCCTGAGGCCTTCATCTAATGCCTCTGGTCAGCGGTAATCCAACCATCTCCACCGACCTCATCACACAAATATAAAACATATAGTAAGACAGAACTCAAGAGCTTCACAGCCTTCTACAGATCAGAGGGACATCTGCATCTACCTGATGGTCCTGCGGAAGAAGAGGACGGGGACATCTCTCTGGTGGGCTTCTCTTACTGGATGGAACTGTAGGACACACAGACAGACACTGAAGTCATTCTTTATATACAGGCAATAAAGTCCACGTGGATTTAGTCCTGTCCATTACCTGGTGATGGGAGCGGCTGGCGGGTCTCCATCATGGCCTCCTTGTACAGATCCTTGTGTCCTTCTAAATACTCCCACTCCTCCATGGAGAAATAGACAGCGATATCCTGACACCTTATAGGAACCTGGGATATAACACAATTAATCCGCAGCACTTTTTAGGGCCCAATCACAAGGTCCCAATCACCAAACAGCTCTTCCTCTTACTCCAGGAAATTTCCATTAAGACCAGCATCATTACATACCTCCTGCTCACTCCAAAGCTGCGTGGGATTCCAGACTCTGGTCGGCATTCGTTCTCCTCTATTGCGCATGCGCTGGAGTTCCTCTGAGCATATCGCGGTCTCCAGTGTTCATATACTTCTACTGCGCATGCACAGGAGTTCCGGGCACATCACGCTACCTACTGCTGTGCCAGTAGCGTTCTAGAATCCCCTCACGATACTGCTCATGTCAGTGTTTGTGACATCACCGGTAGCTGCTCTTAATACACGGGGCACCGGAGGTATGTAATAATGCTGATCTTAATGGATATTTCCTGGAGTAAGGGGAAGAGCTGTTTGGTGATTAGGACCTTGTAACACCTGACTATTTTTAACTGTGATTGGTGGTGGGTTTGCTGTGTTTTTTTTATAAGCCTGTGAATGCTGAAATGCACTGTATCTTGCTTGACCAAGACCCCGAGTGGGTCCAAACGTCGTGATTATGGAGGAATAAAATTATACTTGGATTTATATGCCTGGTATGCTGTTAGTACCTTATAGGAACCTGACAACACAATATACAGTCATCACCCAGAAGCCTCCAGTGCTGTTACTGTATAATGTCCCAGCATTCCCTGCAGCGTCACCTCTACAGTCAGCAGCTCAATCAACTTCTTGGTGAGTTCTAGAATCTTCTGTACATTCATGTCCTCATGCATCAGGGGGTGAGGTGGGGGCCCCTTGGTTGGGCTCAGGGGTCTTCCCCATCCATCGCACACAGGGGCCCAACAGCCATCACTAGAGGTCTTCTTCAATACTGTGTAATCCTGTATATGGGGAGACAGTAATCAATATCACTCCAGACATTTCCAGTCCATCTCCTCTCTAGTGACATCATCTGTTTAAGAATTATGTATTGTGACATCATCTGAATCTCTCCCCTCTCCAGTGACATCATCAGTTATTACCATAGCTAAGAATGATGTAATGTGACATCATCAGAATCTCTCCCCTCTCCAGTGACATCATCTGTTATTATCATACATAAGAATGATGTAATGTGACATCATCAGAATCTCTCACCTCCCCAGTAAGCTGGAAGAGTATCTCCAGTGTGAGATTGAATACACTTTCTGCCATCTTGTTTCTGTCCTTCTCCATCCTTGATGAATCAGTCATGTAGGACCTGAATGGACAGAATTTAAAACAATGTAAAAAACACAAAAAAGTGAACACAAAAATTTACTGTTGAGGATAAGAGGAAACATTTAAAAGTACTTTCCATTAGTTAAAATTGCTTCACAACCCCTGTGTCCTTCCTGGTTGCTGCTGACCAGGACATGTGACTGCTGCAGCCAATCGCTGGCTATAAAAGGCAACTTCTGTAGGCAGTGATTGGCTGCAGCAGTCACATGTTCTGGTCAGCAGCAAGCAGGTAGTGAAGCAGGTCACGGGAAAATCTCTTTAACCACTTAATGCTACAGGACATACAGCAACTAAAAAAGAAAATAAAAGTAAAAGTTTAAAAAAGGGAATAAGAGTTGAAAAAAACCTTTTGCCACATTTATAATAAAATAATCTACGTAATAAAACAAAAATAAATATTTGGCATCACTGTCTCCACGAAACAACGCAATAAAAAGTGATCGTATGTTTTAAAAAAAGGTACCAACAGGAACGACTTTGTCCCTTTGCAAAACTATGTCGAAAAGGGAAAAAAAAAAGTTATGGCTGTCAGAAGATAGTGGCAGAAAATAATTTTTAAAAATGGCAGAATTTTATTTTTTTTCCATTTTCCCCCACTTATAAGTCTTTTTAAAGTTTTTCCGTATATTAAATAGTACCACTGAAAAATACAACTTGTCCCCCAAAAAACATGCCCCCAGAAATCTGTCGGAGGATTAAGAGAAGTGTTACGTTTTTTAAAAAAAAATTACAAAAAACGGCGGGGGGGGGGATTCTTAAAATGGAAGAAAAAAAACAGAGCCATGTCCTTAAGAGGTAAAGGAGATATTAAAGAGAACCCTTTTCGTGAGTTTATGAAGCCCGAACTACAGGCAACACAAAATCCCGACAGGGTTCGTTCTCCTCACCCGGATCAGCTGGACTGACAGTCGACCCAGGCAAGAAGAAGCCGGCAGCGACCGCCCTGATGACTCTTCTCCAAGTTCAGAGCTGCTTTTTACGCTTGACATAGGGAGAAGCAAGCAGGATGTTCTACAGAACCCTCCTTCCCCCCCGAACAGGGTGCTGCCTATTTTGTGCTTATCTAGTGATAACAGGATGTCCGGATGATGTGGCCCCTGTAACACACGGCTGTTACACCTGCCACATAAAGCCATTTGTATTCTGCTATAAAACCCACCTAGTACAAGTAAAGCAGAATCATTCTGTGAAGCGTCTCATGTGTTACGTGTGCCGATTCTCCGAGCTCCGACCAACCTCCCCCAATTAAGATGTAAGCCAATCATCATTATACAGGGGCGTACCTATGTCAGTTGTTGCTATGGAGATCAAAGTGCTGTTGTTTTGTTTAAGACGCACTCATGTCCAAAATCCATATCCTCACCATGTATAAATGGTAACAGTGCCCACCTGATGTTTAGCGCTCACAGAATATAAATCGTCTGGGGAGAGTAGCGTTCCTGTAGTGATCATAGAGATGTAGAGGAGCTACAGAGATACACTCGGACGTATACACTCGATACCTTGAAAGTGAACCTGGGTACATGGAGGGGACGAAACCCAGGTTCACTTTCAAGGTATCGAGTGCATACGTCCGGACGGATGCCGGGGTGACACCAACAGACTCCTCTTGCAAAAAGAAGCAAGTTGGATTTTTCGTTTGCGCTCGGTCTCCCCGGATGGACTTAATGAGCAACTCTCCTTTAACTGCTTTATTTAACTGGGGCATCGATGCGTGCCAAAGTGCTAGATGTGCAGCACTAACAAAGCTATCATATATCGGAAGAATAAACGATTCCATGACTCTGTTACTTCATCTTAGGTTACCAAGGTTAGGATTATCTCTGCCCTGTGGTTGTGCCTGTGTAATTTAACTAACCCCTCACCTTTGTATTGAGCATCAAGCTATTTGTATCATGTAGTTATCACTGTGGCCTTCCGTTCCACAGTAACATAGTCTGCTCGCCACTTGCTCTATGTAACCTGGTTGCTGATTTATCTTCCTGCACGTAGCGTCTGCATTTTATGGTCATCAATATAAGTACGCATATTATATACAAAAACATCATGTGACAACAGCAGATTTATTATAAGAAACAGTGCATTTTCATATTGACACTTTTTAGTGTGTGTCCCAATTGAGATATTGGGCTTATGTAAACTCACATTGCTTGAGTTAATTTATCATGATTTAATACCTTTGTTCACTTCTAGCTCTCGGCGTCTTGGACACGCCCCTTAATGTGTCACATCACGATCAGCATGACATGTCATGGTAGAGGATCTATCGATCTGTATAATCTGAACTACTACTACTAAATGTGGCTAATTATGCCACTGTCTTTTGCACGGTTTACGTTTATCCATAAGGCTGGGCAGAAATGTCACTGCAATCAGTATATCACCTTTATTCTATTCTTCTCTCTGCTGAAAACAGGACTTGAGAACAGGATCTTTGGCACCGCCCCCTCCTGCCCAGCTGACTGCCGGAGGGGCGGGTCATGTGATCTCTGCATCTCTGTAGCTCCTCTACATCTCTATGATCACTACAGGAACGCTACTCTCCCCAGACGATCGGGGCAACCAGGGATTTATATTCTGTGAGCGCTAAACATCAGGTGGGCACTGTTACCATTTATACATGGTGAGGATATGGATTTTGGACATGAGTGCGTCTTAAACAAAACGACAGCACTTTGATCTCCATAGCAACAACTGACATAGGTACGCCCCTGTATAATGATGATTGGCTTACACCTAGACTCCCCCATTAAAGGTGGAGCTACAGGATTCCTATTTCCCATCTGACACACAAATGTACGCAGACCCCCTCTTCCCTTTCCCTGACAGGTGCGGCCTCCAGGTGTCTTATTTGTGTGTCAGATAGTTGAGGTCTGACTCAGTTCCCTATGTCAGCACGGTGGCTGACTGTCTATCCCCCTGGTGTAAGGACACGGAGACTTGCTGTGGTATATCACCTGTTTGCATGTGAGCTCTGGGTAAGGTTCCTGTTTATGCACTCTGTTGTACGTTTGGTGTGAACAGCGATGTGTTTGATATATCTGTGTAGATTGCCAGACATTTTCCCTATGTCCAGTCCTGTTCTGTGTTCGCTGTGTCAGTACAGTGTCGTGTCCTGTGGGTCTGTTAAGTGCATCTTCCCAGCTCCCAAATCAGGGATAGCCAGGTCATTAGAAGACGACCATGGGCCGCTTTTATCAAGGCGATGACTCCGCTTTTATGCAGGGGTGCCCTTCTTTCCCTGAATAGTGTCCACCCCCACAGTGGCCCCAGTTGTAACAGTGTCCATCCCCACAGTGGCCCCAGTTGTAATAGTATCCACCCCCACAGTGGCCCCAGTTGTAATAGTGTCCACCCCCACAGTGGCCCCAGTTGTAATAATGTCCACCTCCACAGTAGCCCCAGTTGTAATAGTGTCCACCCCCACAGAGGCCCCAGTTGTAATAGTGTCCACCCCCACAGTGGCCCCAGTTGTAATAGTGTCCACCCCCACAGTGGCCCCAGTTGTAATAGTGTCCACCCCCACAGTGGCCCCAGTTGTAAGAGTAGCCCCAGTAATAAGAGTGTCCTTCCTCATCACAGTGGCCCCACGTGTAATAGTGTCCTCAGTAGTAATAGTGTCCCCTACAGGGGCCCCTGTTGTAATAATGTCCCTCCTGCCACAGTAGCCCCAGTAGTAATAATGTCCCCCTTCGCCACAGTGGCCCAGGTAGTAATAGGGCCCCCCAACCCCCTTGCTACAGTGGCTCCAGTAGTGATAGTGACGCCCTGAAACAAATATACTTGCCACTTCTTAGTCTTCCAATAATGGCATGTAAATCATAATCCCAGAATATAAAATAGTACATAAAATTCCGGAATGTAATAGTATCCCCCCCCCCTCCCCCAGTGGCCCCAGTAGTAAGAGTGCCCCCCTTACCACAGTGGCCCCAGTAGTAAAAGTGTCCCCCCTCGCTACAGTAATAGTGTCCCTTCTCACCAGAGTCGCCCCGTAGTAATAGTGTCCTCCCTCACCACAGTGGCCCCAGTAGTAATAGTGCCCCCATCACAGTGGCCCCAGTAGTAATAGTGTCCTCCATCACCACAGTGGCCCCAGCAGTAATAGTGTCCTCCCTCACCACAGTGACCCCAGTAGTAATAGTGTCCTCCCTCACCACAGTGGCCCCAGTAGTAATAGTGCCCCCATCACAGTGGCCCCAGTAGTAATAGTGTCCTCCATCACCACAGTGGCCCCAGCAGTAATAGTGTCCCCCCTCACCACAGTGGCCCCAGTAGTAATAGTGTCCTCCCTCACCACAGTGGCCCCAGCAGTAATAGTGTCCTCCCTCACCACAGTGACCCCAGTAGTAATAGTGTCCTCCCTCACCACAGTGGCCCCAGTAGTAATAGTGTCCCCCCTCACCACAGTGGCCCAATAGTAATAGTGTCCTCCCTCACCACAGTGGCCCCAGTAGTAATAGTGTCCCCCCCCTCCACAGTGGCCCCAGTAGTAATAGTGTCCCCCCTCACCACAGTGGCCCCAGTAGTAATAGTGTCCCCCTTCCACAGTGGCCCCTGTAGTAACAGTGTCCTCCCTCACCACAGTGGCCCCAGTAGTAATAGTGTCCCCCCCTCCACAGTCGCCCCAGTAGTAACGGTCACCCCCTGATACCAATATACTTGCTTCTTCCTGGTCTTCTAAGCCCCTCTTCTCGACTCAATCAGAACTCACTGATCTCTACCTGCAGTGTCGGACAGCGGTGAGCTTCCAGGACCTGTGATGATGTCACTGTCATGTGATCACTGATGTGGGAGGAGTCAGGGCACAGGGTCTGCAGGATTCTGTTGCTGGTTGAGCAGGAGGTGTGGATACCTACCGCAGCTCTGCAACAGCCACAATACAGAGTACCCCAAAATGACAATGGGCATAGATGTGTATACAGCTGTGTATATAATCATATCCACCGCAGCTCTGCTACAGCCACAATACAGAGTACCCCAAAATGACAATGAGCATAGATGTGTATACAGCTGTGTATATAATCATATCCACCCCAGCTCTGCTACAGCCACAATACTGAGTACCCCAAAATGACAATGGGCATAGATGTGTATACAGCTGTGTATATAATCATATCCACCCCAGCTCTGCTATAGCCACAATACAGAGTACCCCAAAAATGACAATGGGCATAGATGTGTATACAGCTGTGTATATAATCACACCTACCCCAGCTCTGCTATAGCCACAATACAGAGTACCCCAAAAATGACAATGGGTATAGATGTGTATACAGCTGTGTATATAATCATACCTACCGCAGCTCTGCTACAGCCACAATACAGAGTACCCAAAAATGACAATGGGCATAGATGTGTATATAGCTATGTATATAATCATACCTACCGCAGCTCTGCTACAGCCACAATACTGAGTACCCCAAAATGACAATGGGCATAGATGTGTATACAGCTGTGTATATAATCATACCTACCGCAGCTCTGCTACAGCCACAATACAGAGTACCCCAAAAATGACAATGGGCATAGATGTGTATACAGCTGTGTATATAATCATACCTACCGCAGCTCTGCTACAGCCACAATACAGAGTACCCCAAAAATGACAATGGGCATAGATGTGTATACAGCTGTGTATATAATCATACCTACCGCAGCTCTGTAACAGCCACAATACAGAGTACCCCAAAAATGACAATGGGCATAGATGTGTATACAGCTGTGTATATAATCATACCTACCGCAGCTCTGCTACAGCCACAATACAGAGTACCCCAAAAATGACAATGGGCATAGATGTGTATACAGCTGTGTATATAATCATATCCACCCCAGCTCTGCTACAGCCACAATACAGAGTACCCCAAAAATGACAATGGGCATAGATGTGTATACAGCTGTGTATATAATCATATCCACCGCAGCTCTGCTACAGCCAAAAAACAGAGTCCCCCAAAAATGACAATGGGCATAGATGTGTATACAGCTGTGTATATAATCATACCTACCGCAGCTCTGCTACAGCCACAAAACAGAGCACCCCAAAATGACAATGAGCATAGATATGTATACAGCTGTGTATATAATCATACCCACCGCAGCTCTGCTACAGCCACAATACAGAGTACCCAAAAATGGCAATGGGCATAGATGTGTATACAGCTGTGCATATAATCATATCCACCCCAGCTCTGCTACAGCCACAATACAGAGTACCCCAAAAATGACAATGGGCATAGATGTGTATACAGCTGTGTATATAATCATACCTACCCCAGCTCTGCTACAGCCACAATACAGAGTACCCAAAATGACAATGGGCATAGATGTGTATATAGCTGTGTATATAATCATATCCACCCCAGCTCTGCTACAGCCACAATACAGAGTACCCAAAATGACAATGGGCATAGATGTGTATACAGCTGTGTATATAATCATATCCACCCCAGCTCTGCTACAGCCACAATACAGAGTACCCAAAATGACAATGGGCATAGATGTGTATACAGCTGTGTATATAATCATATCCACCCCAGCTCTGCTATAGCCACAATACAGAGTACCCCAAAATGACAATGGGCATAGATGTGTATACAGCTGTGTACATAATTATATCCACCCCAGCTCTGCTATAGCCACAATACAGAGTACCCCAAAATGACAATGGGCATAGATGTGTATACAGCTGTGTACATAATTATATCCACCCCAGCTCTGCTTCAGCCACAATACAGAGTAACCCAAAATGACAATGGGCATAGATGTGTATACAGCTGTGTATATCATCATATCCACCCCAAAAGATAGTCTCAACACAGATTAAAATGAAATATACAGAGGTCAGCGTAGCGCTCCTGCGGTCATATATAGTGAGATATAAGATATTAAATGAGGACTTACCCGGTACTGCGCAGGGTCTTATTCCAAGACAGGCCCTGCCAGCACCTCTCGGTCCAAGATGGCCTTAAAATTTTTGATCACTAATGTGGGAGGAGTCAGGGAACATGGTCTGCAGGATTCTGTTGCTGGTTGAGCAGGAGGTGTGGATACCTACCGCAGCTCTGCAACAGCCACAATACAGAGTACCCCAAAATGACAATGGGCATAGATGTGTATACAGCTGTGTATATAATCATACCTACCGCAGCTCTGCTACAGCCACAATACAGAGTACCCCAAAATGACAATGGGCATCGGTGTATACAGCTGTGTATATAATCATATCTACCGCAGCTCTGCAACAGCCACAATACAGAGTACCCCAAAATGACAATGGGCATAGATGTGTATACAGCTGTGTATATAATCATATCCACCCCAGCTCTGCTACAGCCACAATACATAGTACCCCAAAATGACAATGGGCATAGATGTGTATACAGCTGTGTATATAATCATACCTACCGCAGCTCTGCTACAGCCACAAAACAGAGCACCCCAAAATGACAATGGGCATAGATGTGTATACAGCTGTGTATAGAATCATACCTACCCCAGCTACAGCCACAATACAGAGCACCCCAAAATGACAATGGGCATAGATGGGTCGGCACACAGTTTAATCATGTGTCCATATGTCACATGACACATGAATCCTTTAGCTATTGTGCTAATGTTTATTATATGATTATATTACAAACTTGCACCCTATGAGGGTATCTATGTTGGAGAGGGATCATCCTCTAGTGATAGGGGGATATATATATGAATCTCTGCTTATGGAACAAAAGTTTTATGAGGGGGTGTGTAATTCACAACTGTCCCCGCCTCCAAAATGTCCGCTGCCTGAGGACACATGCACAGCTTCAGCAGGCACCTATGAACTTCTTGATTGTAAGTTTTGTTTTACTTATATACACTGTTTGTGTATGAATGACTTTTATGCTTGAAAAAGGCCACGTACAGTGGCTGAAACGCGTTGCAAAATAAACTAGTTATTTCCATACATATTGGAATTTTTCTCCAGCGAGCGCTGGGGTCATTTTTCTTTCTACCATTTTCCTCAACACAGATTAGGAATAGATAAAACAATCTTTAAAATATTTTTATATAAAATGTCTGAGTGTCACAGGAGCGGGCAGCCCTCACACCACACAGTACAAAGTGTCACAGGAGCGGGCAGCCCTCACACCACACAGCACATCATCAGTAACATCTGCATTGGTACAATGGTTGATGTGCCATATGTGTGTTACAGTGTATAACCAGCATCATATCACAGTACATTACTAACAGTCACATGTTACCACACAGACTAAATGAACATAACACCATATAAAGCACAGACCTAGATGCACCCGACACAGGGGATCACCCAAAAGATGGCTTCTTCTAGGACAGTAGTGGCAGACCTGCGGCACGCACAGCCCTCCCTGCTAAGTAGCTGTTCGTCTCACCCTTGCAGAAAGTGAGGCAGACATCACCAAACTGCGAGACGGAAGCAGGGATTCAATTATATTACCTCCAAACAGTCCTCCACCAAAAACAGACTCATGAACAAGGATTCCTACTCAGACACATGTTCCTCTAGAACTGCAATATCATTTTAGGATCTGCTCCCATCGGTCTATGCCGAGAGTAAAGTAAACATCTAACAAGCGGGGATATACATAAAAACATAAACAGAACCAAAAAGGTCTACTGCAACACATAAAAATACATGATGTCTCTAGCGGGATTCACACCAAGGCCCCCACATTACATGCTAACAGTGTTATCCATTGAGCCCCACGTCCACATACCTAAAGCTCGATACAAATAGTACAGTCAAACCTCTTGGTTCGTTCTCTTCTAGTTAAGCTGGATTCAAGTTTCACTGATTTTTTAAGCCAGAATTTCACCTCTAGTTTCGCTGGCTGCTTCTAGTTGCATTGGCAGCCGCCGGCCCACATGGCCTCGCTGCTGACGTGACCCACTGATCTCCACCCCCATCCTATCCCCTCTCATTGCAAATAGTACCGAAGGGCAGAGAGAGGGTGGAGAGGAGACAGAGAGGGGGTGGAAGCTCAGTGCACTGCTCCCGGCTTTTCTAGCCTCCTCCCCCTGTAGAGAGAGACACCGTATATCGGCCGGGCATGAATACCCGGCCGATATACGGTCGACTGCATAAGCCCTAAAAGTGGAAAAACCAGTTCTTTTGGTTGGGGCGGAACAGATTCTGAGCAGAGCAATGGGTAGGACTTGTGGCCATTTTAGGTGAGTCTCATGACAGAGCTTCCCTAAGGCAAGTTTTAAGGTTCGGTTCATGTGCTCAGCCTTTCCTGAGGTCTGTGTGCAAAGTACAAGACATCTGGCTAGCTCTTGTTTTATCTCTGCAGTAAAGTCTGGTCCGTTGTCTGACCCAATCTGCACCGGTTGGCCGTGTATTGGAATTATGTCTCTTAGTAGTGCTCTGGCCACTTCGGTGTATTTTTCAGTCCTAGTGGGGTAGACCTCCACCCACTTCGTGTAAGTGCAGACAAAGACCAGGAGATGCTTTCATCCATCAGCTGCAGGCATTTGAGTAAAGTCCACTAGTGCATCTTGGAAGAGAGCTGCTTCATAAGATCGTATCCCTGGAGTCTTCAGAGGACCTTGTCTGGAATTATATTCAGTGCAAATGACACATTTTCTGGTGCTAGCCTGGTAAGTCTTAGGATGCACAGCACATCTTGGATTAGCTCTTCCATAGTGGTGGACCCATAGCGTGTCCTCATGCACTTTCTTGACAATCTCCGTTGCTAGTGCTGTTGGGACCACACTTCGTCCATCCGAGGGGATGAACCAGCCCTCAAGGGGTGATTTTTCCATCTTCCATCTTTAGCCATTCCTGTTCACTTCGATTGTAACAGGAGTTCCAGTTGCTGAGGGGGAAACAAGGAAAAAGGCTTGTAGCGTGACAGGATTTTTGGCATTTAGGAGAGGGACAGCTCACTTGCCTCTCTGTTTGCCTGTGCAATGAGTCTTCCTTCTGTTTTCCTTTACAGTGAATGACCCACTTCTCTTCTGACAGGTCTAGAATGAGAGGAGCGTGCTTGACCTTTTGACCCACTGAAGAGATTAGACTCTTCTTTTTTCAGGGCCCCATGAACATGGAGTGTAAGGAAGGTTTCTAATAAGTGCAATAAGTTCTGCCTTTTGAGCTGAAGATCCTCTGGGCAGCTGTTCTGCTTTTGTAGCACGGTGACCACTGCATATTTAACATAGCGTATGCCTTCATTTAGGAACCTGCTACCATCTGTGTACTATTCGACATCAGGAGCTTCAAGCGGTGTGTCTCGTAGATCAGGATGGCTTCTAAAGACTTCATCCATCACCTTACAGCAGTTATAGTCAGCCGTTTCAGTTCTGATGGACCACAGGGTTGCTGGATTTTGAGTAGTACATACTTCCAGTCTTCGGTTTTCACATAGTTGGCTTTGGTACTTGCTCATGCGAGCATTTGTTAGCCAGTGGTGATCTTTGGCATCCATCAGAGTTAGGACAGAAGGTGGCACTCATACTGTAAGATCTTGACCCAGGGTATGCTTGTCAGCCCCTGTAACAAAGGCCACTCTTGCTGCCAGTCTTCTGAGGCAGAGAGGCCATCCCATGGCCGCATTATCTGGTTGCTTGGACAGATGGGCAACAGGTTGATGCCATAATCCCATCATTTGGTTGAGAAGGCCGATTGCCAGTCCCTTCTTCTCATGAACATACAGAATAAGTGGTTTCTCCATATTAGACAAGGCCAGTGCTGGTATTTTTAGAAAAAGAACTTGATTGATGTTGTCATAGGCCCTTGTATGTTCCTGCTCCCAGCAGAAGGGGGCATCTTCATATCCCTGTTTGTAACTTCATAAATGGGTTTTGCCATTTCAGCAAAGCCAGGTATCCATATTCTGCAAAATCCGGCAACTCCAAGGAATTCTCTGACTTTTTCTTCTGGTGGTTGGTACAAGGATATTGCAGACGACCCCATTTCTTTAAACTTCCAGTTGTACCTTACTTTGTGAGATATGAAATCCCAGGTATTTGACAGTCGCTTGGCAGATCTGTAACTTCTTCCTTGAGACTTTGTATCTGGCTTCACAGAGCTGATGAATTACTGTCTTAGTGTTCTGCAGACATCGTTCAGAGGTAGATTCAATTATGAGGAGGTCATCCACATACTGTAGCAATACAGTACCTGGCTGGGAAGGGAAAGAGAGTTTCTTCTTAGGTCAATAGCAAGAGCTTCTCCAAAGAGTGTGAGTTCTTGAGCCCTTAGGGCAAATGGTACTTTTCTCCAGTTCTTGGATCTTCCCATTGGAAGGCAAAGATAAGCTGACCGTCCTCTGTCAGTCTGATGGTGAAGAATGCGTCTTTTAAATTCAGCACAGTAAAGTTAGTAGCTTCTCCTGTTATCAGTCCAAGCAGTGTGTACAGGTTGGGCACTGTTTGATGCAAAGGAACCGCAGCTTAACTCATTGCTCTGAGATCTTGGAGGGCGCAATACTCTGTTCTTCTAGGTTTCTTTACAGGCAAGAGAGCACTGTTCCAAGGTGATTGGCATATCTTCAAAATACCATTTTTCAGAAACCTTTCCAGATGCAGTGTGATGCCCTGGCAGGCAGCAGATGGTAGGCGGTATTGTTTGATGGACACTACTTGTGCCCCTGGCTTCTGCTGCACTGTGACTGGAGGTATATTCTTGTATTCAGGTGTGGAATGATTGTGTCATCCCTCTGGGCAGGAAAACCACCCAGTGGAACTGACAGCTGACCCATAGACCAGATACTGACTCCTCAGCACTTAGCTTGGTACGAGCTGGAAATTAGGACTGAGCAAGCCCTGCACTGGTGAGAAATAGGAAATACTTGCCTAACAGAGAGCAGGGTAATCGTCCTGACAAGGACAGCCCTGAGCTGGAACCTGGGCGCTGACTAACCCTGTCACGACCCTACCACCACAGTGGCCGTACCAAGCAGGAGCAGAGGCTGAAGGTAAGATTAGGTAACAGAGAACCTCGAAGGTAGACAAGTTGCAAATAGCTACAGCAGACTGGAGCTCAGTAACAATAAAGATCACTGTAGAAGCTGCAGCCACAAGCTGTCATACAATTCTAGCTAATCCTGCTAGATTTTTTTTTTAACATGATTTGACTTCCTTCATAATGAGGTAATGTGGGGTATACACACAAAGGGTGCAGAGGAGGATATTATAGGAGCATGGGTATAAATAAAACAGTTCTACAAGTACTTCATGATTTTTAACACACATATTGTCCCAATTATTTTCTAACGTATTATTCAAACCCCAAACCTTGGTATGGACCCAACTATCTTCTCGTTTCAATTTGACTGAAGTAGAAATCGTCAATTGGTTCTGGTATGGTGCATCAAATCTTCGTTCCAGACTTTGGCACATATATCCTTTTGAGGACAACCCAGTCACCTTAAAACACAACTTTAATAGCCCTTTTACATGGAACAATTATCACTCAAAATGATCGATAATCATTACATATAAATGTGGGCATCGTGGACTTTTTGTTTGAACAATAGATTTCATTCCACACACAATCCATCATTAGGCCGCTGAAAGACTGAGCATATTCATTTCACTAGATCCCCTGATGTTCGCCACACGAAGAATGTTGTTGTGAATCTCCTCCCCCCCCCCTCCATGCCAGTTTTCTCTTTCTCTCCCTCCCCTTGCTCTCCATTCCGCTACTCTCTCTCCCTCTCCAGGCTGCTTCTTTCTCCCCTCTTTTCCATGCAGCTGCTCTCCCCTCTTTTCCACACTTCTCTTCTCTCCCCTCTTTTCCACGCTTCTTCTCTCTCCCCTCTTTTCCACGCTTCTCCTCTCCCCTCTTTTCCACGCTTCTCCTCTCTCCCCTCTTTTCCACGCTTCTCCTCTCTCCCCTCTTTTCCACGCTTCTCCTCTCTCCCCTCTTTTCCACGCTTCTCCTCTCTCCCCTCTTTTCCACGCTTCTCCTCTCTCCCCTCTTTTCCACGCTTCTCCTCTCTCCCCTCTTTTCCACGCTTCTCCTCTCTCCCCTCTTTTCCACGCTTCTCCTCTCTCCCCTCTTTTCCACGCTTCTCCTCTCTCCCCTCTTTTCCACGCTTCTCCTCTCTCCCCTCTTTTCCACGCTTCTCCTCTCTCCCCTCTTTTCCACGCTGCTCCTCTCTCCCCTCTTTTCCACGTTGCTCCTCTCTCCCCTCTTTTCCACGTTGCTCCTCTCTCCCCTCTTTTCCACGCTGCTCCTCTCTCCCCTCTTTTCCACGCTGCTCCCCTCTCCCCTCTTTTCCACGCTGCTCCCCTCTCCCCTCTTTTCCACGCTGCTCCCCTCTCCCCTCTTTTTTACGCTGCTCCTCTCTCCCCTCTTTTCCATGCTGCTCCTCTCTCCCCTCTTTTCCATGCTGTTCCTCTCTCCCCTATTTTCCATGCTGCTCCTCTCTCCCCTATTTTCCATGCTGCTCCTCTCTTCGCTCTTTTCCACGCTGCTCCTCTCTAGTCCCCCTTCTCCATGATGCTTTCCTCACACCCCCCTCTCGTCTCCCGCTCTCCATGATGCTCCTCTCTCATCCCCCGTCTCCATGACGCTTATCTCTTGACCCCCCCTCCATGACGCTTCTCTCGACCCCCCCCCTCTCCCTCCATGATGCTTCTCTCGACCCCCCCTCTCCCTCCATGACGCTTCTCTCGACCCCCCCCTCTCCCTCCATGACGCTTCTCTCGACCCCCCCCTCTCCCTCCATGACGCTTCTCTCGACCCCCCCTCTCCCTCCATGACGCTTCTCTCGACCCCCTCCCTCCAAGACGCTTTTCTCTCGCCCCCTCCATGACGCTTTTCTCTTGACCCCTCCTCTCCATGATGCTTTCCTCTCAACCCCCCCCCCTTCCATGATGCTTTTATCTGAACTTCCCCTCTCCTTGATGCTTTCTCTCAAGCCTCCCTCTGCATGACACTTTTCTCTTTCCTACCCCCCCCCTTCTCTATGACTCTCTCGACCCTGTTCTCCATGATGACCCCCCTCTCCATTTGGGTGGCAGGGTTAGGAGGTGAGGAGCTGAGAGAAATTCCCTTTGCTATGCAACTTTCCCAGCCTCACGGCCTGCCATTCCCACCTCTTCCTGCTGCTGTGCACCCAACGCCATCATTCTCGTGGCCTGCGCTCCCTCTATGATTCTCCTCTCCCTCTGCTTCTCTATGTGTGACAGCCATCCAGGAGAAAAAAAAGGCACAGGGAGATGTCCCCGCCTCCCCTCCTCTCACAGCACTCGGCACCACCGAGCCTGTGGCCCTTGCTGCTGCTTCTTCTCCCGACTCCTGCGGGAGACCCAGGTATATCACACTGTCAGGGGACAGGGGCAAAGAGAAGTTCTTGTGTCAGGGTGTCAGTGCACTGCTTTGCATACATAATCAATACTCTGTAGTGAGGAGAACAATGGAATCTGCCAGCAGATGTTTGCTTAGCTGAGCAAACAACTCCTGGAGGAAAAAAATGATTAAAGGTCCTTTTACACGCAAATGAAGATAATTAAATGCTTTACCACTTTATGCAAATACATCGCATATCTTTTAATCCTAAAGCCCTTTGAAAATTATCTGGAATCAAGGAAAACACATTTATGAGTGACACACCTGGGCGGTGAGATTCTGAAGCCAGGACTTAAGCAAGTATATGTGTACTACAGGAACCCTATCAAAACTTCATGGTGGCTCAATTCAGTCTTATGATTAGGACTGAGTAGAAGACTACTAAAATCTGAACCTCCATTATTCTCTATGACGTCTGGTACACTAATATATATATATATGTATGTATTTTATATATACACACATGCACTTAATTTGACAATATCTTAGCTGTATCTTTGGCGTTGGCATTTTTATTTATTTTTTCTACAAGCCACACTTCTAGTTGAGAAGAGATCTATGCAAACCAATATAAACTCCAAAACACCTACCTCTGGTAGCTGTATGTAGTCATTTGCAGTCACTGAAGTGGATAGTCTGGCTCGCAACGAGGAGGTATGTTGACCAGTTGGTCTGGATTGTAATCAGGCACATACCATGCAGCCCAGTACAAACTGGGTCACAGCAGTGTTGAACCCTGGGGAAAATCAAACAGAAGACACAATACCACACAGTACCTCCTTAGATTAAAGGATTAGCTCATGGCTCAGGTGTGATATCATGGAGTAGAGCGTGCGGGGATGCACGCAAGATGATTCTTCCTTCTGACCTCATCGGTGTGTGTTTCATTCTTCTTTCTTCTACCAGTCTCCTAATCTCCCTCAGAGACCTGTTCCTGAAACAGAGAGATATCCACACCCATTCCGGATGTAACCAAGTTAGCATCCGTACTTAGTTAAGGAGAGTCCAGCTACTGCGTCTACTCTCCGGTTCTTTAGAGCCTCAGGAGTTACATCCTTGGTGTGAGCTTGGTGGACCTTGATGACAACTACCTGTGTGGGAAGATCTAAAGCCTTGTACAACAAAGACACTGCTTTTGCATTCTAGATTGGTTTACCCGATGATTCAACAAAAATTTCCACTGCGCCACACGGATGTAAAATCGAATGCGCTTCCAAAAGTGTACCTCATCATTTCCAACCTCCTCATATCAGTCCCAAGAAAGGAGTGTTTTTTTTTCTTCCCGATTACCAATATTGGTTATCAAAGCATAACCTATTCTGCTTGTCCATTTCCATGATATTTTGGAACACTCTATAAAAACACAAAACCTGCATTAACAACTGCATTAGGTTTATTTTTAACATTCTCAGATTTTGTTCTGTGAGATCTAAATATTTAAAATACAGATTATTTTCAGGCTGCTCAGTGGTTTCTGTTCCCATTTCTCCCCCCTCTGAATCCACATGAAAATAATACAGCGGGATTCAGCGTAGTTACTTTTATGGCGCCGACCTGTTTTATGGCCTCCAATCTAGCTGCAACTCTCTATGACCAATCAGTTAAATACAGTTCGCCCATGTGATACTAATCCAGAGTCCACTCCGGGCCCAAAGTTCAGGGAAATCTCTATCCCTTTAGTCCTTCAAGTAGTGGAGGCCAAACTGTTCCAGCATCACATGGAGGCCCATTCTAATGAAGACAATGTCCTCCACCCATTTCTAAAAGATTAAGGGGCTACTCAAAGGAAAGAGGCAGTTGAGCCGAAGCTGCAGATGGTTGTCTTCATCCTGTAATGGTTACTGAAAATTGTTGTATGCCCATCGGGAAGGGTCAACATTACCCCAGGTCCTTCTCTTAGAACATTTTGTCCATAGTAAAGGCTTACAATGAAGATACATTGCCATACATTCTCATTCCACAGTAGCTAAAAACCTTAGTACCAAACCCCTTGGACACAAGAGACCCAATGTTGGTCTTTTATCAACAGAAGCGATCCAACCTATTAGCGAATATTGCTTACCGCTCCCCACTGCTGTGTTCTCCCTATTTCCAGGCACCATTGACCACAGAGTTGCGCAAAAGCTGCAGTGAAGACTGACATTTATCTATGCAAAGGCAGATAATTCTAAGGTTGCAGATGAATTTCTGCAAAACAAAAGCTAGCAGGGATACCCGGCGTTGCCTGGAATTAAAACTTCAACTAAAGACACATTAATACGGATTGAAATTTAAACAAAATCTGTATTGTTCATAGCAACCAATCACAGTGCAGCTTTTATTTTACTTCAGCAGTATAACAAAAAAATACAAATTCCACACGAACGAAGTTGCAGGTGATAAGCTAGTTAGCTATAAAACAGTAACCTATGATCTAGTAATTTTCCCCAAAAAATACAAATAAAAAATAAAAATTATTTTTCTTTTCAAAAAAAACTTTTTTTTACCAGACAACCAGAACGGCCATGGGCAGCTAATTCGCGCCCATGTTCGCAAATCTGTACATGGGACATTTCGAGGCAGAATCCTTTAAAAATGAGAATATAGTCTATCATGGTCGTTATATTGACAACATATTGCTAATATGGAAGGGAACAAAAATAGATCTAGGAAAATTCATAATCACTTAAAATAAAAATGATAAAAATTAAAAATTCACAAATACCATCAATAACCAAGAAATTATATTTTTAGATCTCGTTCTATATATTAAAAACAATGTTATAAAAACAAAAAACACATTTTAAAAAAGTAAATAAAAACAGTTGATTGGAATACAATAGCGGTCAGCCGCCCGCCTACCACAAGGGCTGGTGCTGCTACCACTCTGGTCTTTTTTATTTTAAAGGGGAATCTCTGGGGGAATATTTAATCCTTCTTAGTGATAGCATCATCTATCTCTCCATCTATCTCTCCTACCTTTATCTCTTGCTGCAGTTTGGCTTGCGCTACTGTCTAGCAAGTGAGGATATTTTTCTACCATTCTATTTGACGTTTTGCTAGGAAATAGGTTCCTGATGACGCTGCAATGATTGCAGCAGAAACGCGTTGAACCGCGTAATTTACTGAAGAAGCTACGTCTTTATCCTCTATTTGCAGCCCAAGGCTGTTTTCTGCTAGTAATGGTCCACTGATACCATCCTCTTTTTTGAAAGGAATCTACCCTAAGTCTCTTTGATCATTGGTTAGATTGTGCGCAATACGGGGATTTATCTACACCCCATGCACTTTCTCCTGACAGGGTGTGATTCCTCCCAGTAGAAATTTCCGCTTGGTCTCTACAAGAAAATGTGCTAGAGAAGTGAAACTATTTACTTCCCAGGCACAGACGAGATCAAGGAATTTTCTATTAGTAGACCAAGGAAATTTCTGGGTAAACTTTGAATATACTAGTCTGGTTGACCCTCTAATTAAACGGCTGTAGTTACATTATATGCATTACAGGGTAGCCTCTGACTATTGTCAAAGCCGTAGTATGTACTTTTACTAAATTTGAGCTTATTGCTCTTCAGGAAATACGGCATCCCTCACTATACTAGCATTGTTGGGATTACCCACTGGGGAGCAATCTGTTTATGTTCTTCGTGTGTCCCTTGGAAACTTGTATTTCAAGTTCCCTTTTAATATAATATTTAATAAAAGTTATATTTTAGCTTTTTTCTCGAACCCTACAGTGAATCGTAATTATTTAGCCCCATCGAATCCATTATATAAAGAAGAGAAAATAAATTCACTAAAAAGGTAATAAAAAATTAATGGGAGGATATATAAGCAACAATACCAATTGTAAGTGTTGTAAACACATGATGCACAAACAAAATTACGTACAAAAGGGTGAAGAAAAAATACAAATAAAAGAAAGGATTACATGTGAAAGCAAAAATGTTATATACTTACTAGAATGCCCCTGTGGCTTTAGATATGTAGTGGAACATGGACTGCATATCCTGATCCTTATGTTATTTGGCTTGAAAAAGACCTAATTATAGGTCGAAACGTTGCCCATCTTAACTTGGACGCAATAAACATGTTCCTTTATATGGCATAATTTTCTGCATCATTTTATGCTGCCACCTCCTCCACTCGTCTACTCTACATGTTTTATGGGGCCTAGGTCCATAGCCCCTAGGGTGGCTTTGCATTTATTACTGACGCTTAGGTCTTGGAAATAATTTTTCCTCCCCCAAGTGGATTTTTATCCTGCGGGTTGTTTTTGCGAGTGCCGTGGTCTCCTCTCTTCTACTGCTTTAGATATGTAGGCAGAACATCTAATAGTCTAAATATCAGAATAAATCAGCACCGGTATAACATAAAGAGAGGATATGAAAAACACAGTGTATCAAAACATTTTAAAGAAAAACACAATAAAAATAGTAAAAACCTAAAACTAATTCCCCCTGAAATCATAAAACAAAATTCAATAACTAAACTCAGACGCAAAGAAATGTTTTGGATTTATCGTCTAAATACTCTAATGCCAAATGGACTTAATGAAGTGCTAGAGAAAATTTAAAAACACGGCAAAAAGAAAAATATAGTTTTCAATTTTTTATTAAAATAGATATATTCTGGGATTGTTTATAAAAAAGAAGAATAAAAGCTGAGCCACTTCAAAAAGCAACCAATTAATTCTTAGAAATAAGAACAAGCGGATGAAACATAGATGATTAGAACAATAAAGTTACTTGTAAAAACCCTTGGAAACGCATAGCGTTCCAAAAGAGCTCCGTAGCAAGTCAGGTGACCAACGAACCACCCCTACCAAAAAAACACACCTCTTGTAGAACAGGATGAGCATCCCACGATGTGAGAACCAGTAATTTTCACAGAGTTTTTGGCCTGGAGAGTGTTAGTTATGGAGTGTATTTCTAATAACTGTTAAAGAGGCTTGAAGTGTTGAAGGGGTTATGTTAGATGTTGAGAGATGGTGGACAGCCCCAGGTATAATCCACCCGGTTATTTAAATTATTTTTTTTTTAATTCGATCCTTTGTGACCAGATGTTCAGGCATTTAGTTCAAGTACCGTTCTACCAGCTCATGAGTTCCTTGGAGCACAATATTTGATGTATTTTGTTTTCCCACTGGCCTAGAGAGGGGGGATTCATTGTTTCACCACAGTAAGGGGAGGAGTAATTTGACTGCAGTTATTATTTATTTTTTGTACAGCTTTACAAAACAGGTTTAGAGAAATGGCTTCTCTCCTATGTGAACTTTATAATGCCGCAGTAAATTTAATTTGCCAGTAGAACATTTCCCACAATCTGAACAGGAAAATCTCTTCCGTGAATTCTCTGATGTTTAACAAGAGATAATTTCGCTCCAAAACATTTCCCACATTCTGAACATGAATATGGCTTCTCTCCTGTGTGAGTTTTCTGATGTACAACAAGGGCCGATTTCCCTGCAAAACATTTCCCACATTCTGGACAAGAAAATGGCTTCTCTCCTGTGTGAATTCTCTGATGTATAGCAAGGTCTGATTTTGCTGCAAAACATTTCAAACATTCTGAACAAGAAAACGGCTTCTCTCCTGTGTGACGTCTCTGATGTATAACAAGCTCTGATTTTGCTGCAAAACATTTCAAACATTCTGAACAAGAAAACGGCTTCTCTCCTGTGTGAGTTCTCTGATGTCTAACAAGCTCTGATTTAGCCTTAAAACATTTCCCACATTCTGAACAAGAAAATGGCTTCTCTACTGTCTGATGTCTCTGATGTGCAATAAGGGCTGATTTCCATGTAAAACATTTCCCACATTCTGAACAAGAATACGGCTTCTCTCCTGTGTGATATCTTTGATGTGTAATAAGAGATGATTTCTGTGTAAAACATTTCCCACATTCTGAACAAGAAAATTGCTTCTCTCCTCTGTGAATTCTCTGATGTTTAACTAACTGTGAATTCCATGTAAAACATTTCCCACATTCTGAACAAGAAAACGGCTTCTCTCTTGTGTGACGTCTCTGATGTGTAATAAGGGCTGATTTCCCTGTAAAACATTTCCCACATTCTGAACATACAAACTGCTTCTCTCCTGTGTGAATTCTCTGATGCTGAATTAGATTTGTTTTTCCTGCAAAACATTTCCCACATTCTGAACATGAACACGGCTTCTCCCCTGTGTGAGCTTCTTCATGTTCTCCCCTTCTGTAACATTTCTCCTGCTTATCAATCTGTGATGAATCAGAAGATGGGACCTGTATAAGAGGATCAGATAATGGATCTTTGCTGTGAAGGGCTGAGGAAATATCTGGGATAATGGCAGGTTCTTCATATGTATCTTGTATGACACCACAATCCTCTGGTTTACAATCTGCAGATATCAGACATCCCTCTGAGCTCCTGGTACTGTCATCTGTCAACAACAACAAAAATTATAAACCTTAAAAATTATATAGATTTTTTAAAATAACATTTATATAGAAATAACAAGTGTTGTAGCAAAATGTAATCATCATCTAAGGGTGCTTTTACACAGGCTGAAAGTCGTTTGAGTAATCACTCAAAAGAGCCATTAGAGATAACGGTCCATGAAAGCATGGGTCCTGACAGAGCAAGTGAGTCAGCATCGCTCACTCATCAAAATCGCTTGGTTTGTATCTCACTTAACCAATTAAGCAATTATCAGTACAGAAAACATCACCAAAAACTACATATGTTAATCCGGACTTACAACTAACTAATTCTGGTTTCCATCAATAACATGGAGTTCTGGGGGATCTGAAAAGGGACGTGAAAAGTAACTTGCAGCAGAGTCCTCCACAAGCCCCTTCTGTTTTTCCATAAAGAACTCACAGAAAATCTCCCATGAAGCCGGATGTTCATGTATAAAATAATACATACAATAACCGTTTTCACTAGAGCAGAAGTAGTCTACAAACTAATATACCCTTCACAGACTAGACTAACTAAAATGAACATTTATTAGAAAATGTTAAAACACATATATAGGTTACCAAGGCAAACACCTGGACACAAATAACAAACATTAGAATCTATACGTATAGATACTGGCTAAATAACCACTACTTTGTTGATTAGTTGAAAAGATCCATCTATATTTCAGTATTGATTATTAATCCTACAAGAAAACTGAACACTTTCCAGGTACTAGATGTCCATCCGATACAGAGTGTTATAGATTCTAGTAGGGGTAAAAAGAATCCCTTAGGACGATATGATGGAATAACTCTCAACCAAAACTTTATAAAGATATAGATCAGAATGGTGCAATGCGTTTCTCTGGAGCCCACAGATTGTCAGGGAACCCCATAAACCTCAAGAATGATTATATGGGAACTGATATAGATGGCAAGTCAGTTTGTCAGATGGAAGGACAAACCGAACCACCCAAAAAAATCCCATCATCTCAGGATATATAAATCCCACAGAAACGTGGAAAACTGGGTAGGAGCTACAACTCCCACCAGTAATATCTACTGTAATATCCCAGTGATATGCTGGGGTCTCACCAGGATTTGCAGCCTTCCCCTAAAGAAAATAAGGGAAACCAGGATACCAGGCTGCATGGATGGTAAAGTATTTCACCTCAGTACAACTAGCACCTACTTGTCAGCTTCACACCTATAGAACCTGCTAACCTCCCACTCCCCGCAAATTATTAGTGAGTTAGGATGGTTTGTTTAGAGAAAGCTGACACCAGTGGTGACTACCTCAACCTGACTAGCTACATAGTAGCAGCAGGAAGCTGACAGCCTCTTAACTAGGAACTATCTCAATGTCAAAAATAACTAAAATAGAAAATAAATGAGGCAAAAGCCAGCCGTCCTGATGGTGGACTGCTTGTATCACATGACCAGCAGTTCACCATCAGGACAGCTGGCTTTTGCAGCCCTTTTTTTCTTTGGAAATGGATCCCAGAAATAGTGATAGGAGGACAGTTTCTGGAGTTAAGGCAACAGAGGAGTTGCACACTACATTGTAGAGAGACATAATATCTCACCATAGGCTGGCTACTGTATGACATTCCCATCATAGATGGATCATGTTGCTCCCCTCAGAGAAGCATCTCCAACATAGGGGAGAGTGATGGCTATGCATTTTATGTAGTTTCTTTTGGGTTCTATAACATTGGGTTAGGGTCTTATATTTAAAGGGGTTGTCCCGCGCCGAAACGGGTTTTTTTTTTTTTCAACCCCCCCGTTCGGCGCGAGACAACCCCGATGCAGGGACCTAAAAAAAAAACCGCTCAGCGCTTACCTTAATCCCCGCGCTCCGGTGACTTCTATACTTACCGGTGAAGATGGCCGCCGGGATCCTCTTCCTCCATGGACCGCAGCTCTTCTGTGCGGTCCATTGCCGATTCCAGCCTCCTGATTGGCTGGAATCGGCACGTGACGGGGCGGAGCTACACGGAGCCGGCATTCTGCACGAGCGGCCCCATTGAAGACAGGAGAAGACCCGGACTGCGCAAGCGCGGCTAATTTGGCCATCGGAGGCCGAAAATTAGTCGGCACCATGGAGACGAGGACGCCAGCAACGGAGCAGGTAAGTATAAAACTTTTGATAACTTCTGTATGGCTCATAATTAATGCACAATGTACATTACAAAGTGCATTAATATGGCCATACAGAAGTGTATAGACCCACTTGCTGCCGCGGGACAACCCCTTTAAGGTTCTGCAATCTACAGGATACCACTATCTTGTGCGATAAGACAAAGGCCTTATGCCAGAGCTCCACATACCTAGTCCTCTCTCCCACGCAACCAGAAAGCTTTGCTTAGAGTCCCCCATCTCTAGACTCAGCAGTGCCCTGTAGATCACAGAGAGTGTGTGTCTGGGGGTCCACGGATACACACAGAGCCTCAAATGGGGTGAGGGATCTAGTGAGGGGCCCCCTAGGTGTCATGGAGTCCACAAAACATCTTAACTGAAAGTATTATAATCAGGCCCCATCGGGAGTCACAGATTCTCTAAAGTCATTCCTAAAGGGTTTCAATTAGAGATGAGCGAGCATACTCGCTAAGGGCAAATACTCGAGCGAGTATTGTCTTTTGCGAGTACCTGCCTGCTCGTCTCAAAAGATTCGGTTGCCAGCGGGGGAGAGCGGGGAGGAACGGGGGGGAGATATCTCTCTCTCCCCACCATGCTCACTCCCGCAACTCACCGCTCACCCCCGCCGGCACCCGAATCTTTTGAGACAAGCGGGCAGGTACTCGCAAAAGGCAATACTCGCTCGAGTATTTTCCCTTAGCGAGTACGCTCGCTCATCTCTAGTTTCAATCTTGCTTATGAGTAAATGTCTCGTAGACTGGGAGTAGGGAGATGAGGAAGAGATAGCAGAGGAGCTCTGCAGCGTGACCTTAAATTGAGGATTACCTACCAAGGTGGTGAGCCGGTCTGGGGAGGTAACTAGTTTAAATTAATCAGGGAATCTCACCTAGATTTGCAGTATCTGCTCAATGAGTGTTGAGTGTACCCCTAGATTGTCATGATACCTCCTTGGGATTCAGAATACTCCCTGTAACCAGTTTGGTTCCTGGACATCTTCTGTTTCTACCCAAATTATGTTAAGGCGATGGTGTAAGAGGTTGAGTATGCAGTTACTGATACAAGCTCTATAGTATAAGGACAAAATCAGGTAGACCTACTCCACCCAAAGTGGAGGCCCTTTTTAGGCTACAATTGCTCCAAAAAGTGATTCTGTCACCAGGTTCATGAAGTTAGGCTCGCACATTAGGATGCCATGTTTTAATCTTGGTCGATGTCCCCTCCAGACAAATCTAGAGATCAGATGACAGATGCTCATTAAACAGGAACTGCTTAATTTCACAGGTAGGGTCTGGCATAGAGCTAGAAACCTCGGCAAGATATCTATCTTAATGACATTAACTCTGCTGAACCATGATAGATATAGTGGGCTCCATCTCTCCAGATCCCTCTCCATGTCCAACAGGAATGGCTTAAAGTTTAGGGAGAAAACCTGGGAGGGGTCTGCTGGCAAGTGCAAATATCTGATGGAGGTGTAATTCCATCTAGGGGGGAGCTTCCTTTCCAGGAATGACACCTCGCTCTGCACCAATGTAATATTCAGGATCTCTGATTTTACTAGATTTACTTTGAAATTACTAACCCTCCCGAATTCCTGAAATTCTTGTTGTAGCGCTGGGAGTCCCACCCTCGGGCGAGACAGATATCTTTTTGCTATATTTATAATAAGAGATTCTAGATAATAAAACGAAAAACAGATTTGATAGTCTGACGTATCAAAATAATGTGTTATTTACCCCATACGGTGAATGTCGTCAGAAAAATAAAATGAATGCCAAAATTGCATTTTTTTTGGTTACCCTGTCTCCAAGAAAAAGGTAACAAAAAGCGTATGTACTCCAGAATGATACCCATGGAAACGACAGGACATCCTGCAAAAAATGAGTCCTCACAGAGCCGTGTTGATGGAAAAAAAGGTTATCGCTGTCGGAAGATGGCAGCAGAAAAAAAACTTTAAAAAAACTTAAAGCTCTTTGGAAAAAAATAAATAAAAGTAATACAGCAAAAAAACAAAACAAAAAATCCACTATATAAAATTTAGTATTGTAGTAATCGTGCTTACCCATAGAATAACGCTATCAGGTCATTTTTGTTGCAGTGTGTACGCCGTAGAAACAAGATGCACCCAAAGAGGGCGGAATTTTTATTTTTTCTCCATTTCCCTCCACTTATAATGTACTGAAAAACTTTTAAAAATTTTTATGGTACATTAAATAGTACCAGTGAAAAACACAACGCATCCCGCAAAAAACAAGCCATCATACAGATATGTTGATGGATAAATAAGAGTTTTTTGTTTTTTTTAAAAGAAAAGGGAGGGGGGGGGGGAGAAAATGGAAAAAAGGGTCGGGTCCTTAAGGGGTTTCCCATTTATCCTGCCCTGATGGCGGTCCGGCCATTAGACTCTTCCTGATTCTGAACAAACTCTTTGGAGCCATTAGAGAACACATCTGTAAGCCGTTACTTTATCTCCGACCCCCTTATAATCGGCTCAGACGTTATATTAGGATGAAACTACTCGGAATCTGTTTCCCAATTGTGCCCATTTATGGTAAACAGAAGAGTATTACGGTGAGATCACACACTGCGGGATTGTATAATCTACAGTACAATGTAAGGGAGTGGGATTCTAAGAAACCGCATTCACTCCCAGCTGAGAGATAAGATGTGACACCTGAAATATGATTTACCTGGTCGGCCATATTCAGATGGCTGAGTGAGAGTTGTGCTGAGAACTCGCATTGGACATCACATGGACACATACGGACTGTGTGCTGCCCCATACTGGCAGGCAGTAGACATTACATGTCCGATTCTGGTCCATGAATCAAACCATAATAGGACATGCTGGGAGTTTATGTGAACCACATAAAAAACATGTTCATGCAAATAGTCTAGCTGGTTATAAAGGATCTAAGTGCGGCCTATGAAATACATGGACAGATGTCAGATGGGAAATAGTGTCTGTCTGAATGGGATCTTCATGGTGATCAGCACCTCGGTGTCTTCCTTCCAAGTCTCTGGTGAGCGACATCCCTGACACTCCAGCACTAGACTTCCATCCTCTAAAGCATCCTCTATTCTTTGGGTCTAGGTCTCCACATTATGATTATTTTTTTCTAAGTCCATGCCACTATGCTTTGGATGCTGTTATCGGGGTCTTGGTCTCCATCTTCGGTATTGTGTTAGCACACAGTAACATGATATAAGTCTAATAGGAATTAATGGTTCCGCAAATCCCTTTTACACAGCCTGACTGCCAGATCGTGAAAAAGGGGATGCTCGATTATCAGCTGATCGATCACTTTCAGCTTTACATCTCTCCATATTACCGAGGAGATGACCAGCCGGCCTATGTGCATCAGCCATCAGACTAAAGATCATTCATTCCCATAGCAGCGATTCTTGTCCCGTGTAAACCAAAAAGTAAGCCAGCAGCGACTGACCTGCCTACATCGGATCAGAGTTGGTCAGTGTAAAAGGACCCTCAGTCCTAGAACTGGAAAACCATTTCTCTGTCCTCAGTACAGACATCATATAATGAATAGTAGTTCCTGCTCACATAGGTGTGTTTCATGTCCATGCCGTAAATGCCCATCATGTGTTATCACCTATAACGGTATCACATGTCATCCATATTTAGTTTGTACTCCGGCTGAATGGGGAATATCCAGCGGAAACTGACAGATCTTATAAAGCTACATAACTATCAGCAGCCGCTGACCGAGGAGAATCTGTGACTCTTCTCTGCTGTATTTAGTGGTTACTACTCACCTGGGCAGTTACCTGTAGGAATCCCCTCTTTACACCGCTGATCGCCCCTCACACTTGTCTCTGTAGTATTAATATTGGTCAGATCTTCATCCTGATACAAAAGCTGTGAGACAAATATTGTAAAGGTCAGCAGACGGTTGGAGAAGTCGTGTGGAAGGTTTTACATGACCTGAAGAGATCATTAATCATCATGACGACCAAAAATGACCTGACAGCAGCAGTTATCAGTCATGTCAAAGTGGGTGTACTTTTTAGGCTAAAATTGTTTCTTAACGGGATTCTGTCACCGGTTCATGAAGTTAGGCTTGGAGCTGAGCTGTGAGTCACAGAGGGGTCCATGCTGGCTTTTCCCCACCTCCCTTTTGTGTACAGGTAGATAGCCATTACTCTGCATCCTACTGGGGGGAGAGGCTATTATGCCCACCTCCTATAGTCCAATAGAAGGGACAGGAGGTAGGGGCAGGAGTGCACTAATACTAGTGTTAGGACCCATCCGAAAGCTTGGTCATCTGGACATTGGTGTATGGGCCAATATACTGTGATCACATTCTATACCAAGTACCTTGCATTGCTCAATGTGGTTAGTGTATACATAGTTATGTATTTTTATGATGAAAAATGTATATTGAGTGTGGTTGCCACTTTTTGGTTGTTGCTTGAACAGTAGGTTTCTGCAGCCATGGTTTTATATGAACCTATCGTCTACCCAGTTTTCCCTGCTTGAAACGAATGAAACGGTCATGAAAGTGACAAATTTGTGAAAAAAAATAAAATTTATTTTTCAATTGCTTTATAATAATTTTTGCAAACAAATGTTGAGTCCGAACGCTCAATAGACCCCTAAATAAATTGGCTAGGGGGTTAGGATTTCAAAATTTATTCAGTTGTGCCCTGACATCCGATGGGTGTTCCGTCCATTCTAGGCCTAGCCATGTGTCCAGTAAGCAGATGATGGCCACAATGGGTGTGTTTCTGAACACAGGACAAACAGGTGTAGCTATTTTGGTGTACAAATCCTCATTTCCATGTGCACCATAGAAAAAGATATGTCTTTAAAATGACATATTTGCAAAAATATGAAATTTTATTTTTTCTACTCTATTTAGCAAAACAACTGTGGGGTCAAAATACTCATGACACCCCTCATTGAATACATTAAGGGGTGTAGTTTCTTTTAAAGTGGCTTATTTGTGGGGGTATCTATCATTCTGACACCTAGGAGCCTTTGCAATCTTGGCTTGGTCTTGGAAATCAAAGTGTTCATCAAAATGTTGATAATCAATGTTAAATTTGTACCTTTCCCAAATAGTTAAAGGGGTTGTCCCGCGCCGAAACGGGGTTTTTTTTTTTCAACACCCCCCCCCCCCCCCCCCGTTCGGCGCGAGACAACCCCGATGCAGGGGTTAAAAAAGAACACCGGAGAGCGCTTACCTGAATCCCCGCGCTCCGGTGACTTCTTACTTACCTGATGAAGATGGCCGCGGGGATCTTCTTCCTCGGTGGACCGCAGGGCTTCTGTGCGGTCCTTTGCCGATTCCAGCCTCCTGATTGGCTGGAATCGGCACGTGACGGGGCGGAGCTACATGGAGCCCCATTGAAGAAAGCAGAAGACCCGGACTGCGCAAGCGTGGCTAATTTGGCCATTAGACGGCGAAAATTAGTCGGCTCCATGGAAACGAGGACGCTAGCAACGGAGCAGGTAAGTGAAAAACTTCTTATAACTTCTGTATGGCTCATAATTAATGCACAATGTACATTACAAAGTGCATTAATATGGCCATACAGAAGTGTATAGACCCACTTGCTGCCGCGGGACAACCCCTTTAAAGAAAAAGTAAAGTTTTTCAAATGTGCATCCAGAATAAAGTAAACAGATGGAAATATATATCTGTAGAATATGTTTGCACATATTTGAGATATTGCAGTTGAAAATGTGAAAAAAAAACATTTTTAATAAATATACACAAATTCTATCGGTCTATTTCTACCACCTGGGGGCCCCTGCACACTTGCTTTTTTTTTTAACGCTGCGAGATCGCTGCGTTTTTTTAACGCGATTGTCAATGGGACTTTCTAATATTAAAAACGCATCGCAGGTTTGTGCTTTGCAATTTTTGTGCGATGCCTTTTTAACATTAGAAAGTCCCATTGACAATCGCGTTAAAAAAAACGCTGCGATAATGCAGCGTTAAAAAAGCCACAAGTGTGCAGGGGCCCTAAATGAAGTACATTATGTGGCAAAAAACAATACCAGAATTACCTATATATGCAAAACCTTTACAGAGTTATTCTATGTTAAAGTGACACAAGTCAGATTTCCAAAATTTTGCTTAGTCATTAAGGTACAATCAGGCTTAATGATGGGTTAAGGATTAATGATGGTTTAACAAGGGGTTAATGTAGAGAAGATCTTGATAAGCAATCCTTACACTCTCACTTAACCCCACTATACACCTGGGTGATATTATTTGGGCTAGTCGTCAATAGAAGGTCCAGTAGGAAACTTCTCTTTTTGAGTAGGTTATGTTTCATCTACTCTGATGGCCACATAGCTGCAGGTCTAGAGGACGGACATAGATATTAGATGGCGGCTCAATGACCCCTCAGGATCCTCATACACATGTATATCTGGCATGGCTAGACACGCTGCACGTTGTCTCAGTGGAGGTGATCAGCGTCTACCGGACACATCCGCTGCTTGTCTCGGGGGAAATAAAGGAGCAGATAGATATAAATCCAAGCAGTTGGCTCCTTATTCCCACCAGCAGTCTCCACCGCCGGAAAACTGGGAGAAGATCCAGAGAACATCTATAGGGCTTGCGAAAAGAATGATCAAAGTCCATCTTTTTGCATTTTTAAACAGAACCTCCATGTTGTAGATTGTTGTAGAATGTGTTGCTGATGGCAGATAAATGCAAATATGATCCTAGTCCATTCCAGAGCCGTGCAAAGAAATCAGTTGTTGGAAGAACGATAAAAGTCCACTGTGCATCAGGAATGATCAGGTCTGATCTGTAATAGTAAGCTGTACTCTAATCTTCCCTCATTACAAGATCACAAATACAACGATCTGCAGACTCTGACACTGTGTGTGCCAACAGAATACCAGGATTACTATGAAATGTCATAATTGGGCAATGCCCAGATGACGATTAAAGAGAAAACCCAGTGAGGTTTTTATTCATGATGTAATTTGCCCCGGTATATAGATGTTGGCTCGCGTTACCTTGTTTAGCAATTCCTTTTCATCGGAAGCTTCTTAGAGTCCTTCTCCTTCGTGGTACTTGTCACAAATGTGTTAGAGGAGACCTGACAGATGCCGCCTCTATCACTGATTACTCACGGAACAATTATTCTGTCCGCCTTGCCGCTATGACCATGTGTCATGGCAGAGCCTTGATCGATCACTATAGCGAGACTGCGAATGCGGAGTCGCCAGACTACAGGTGGATTTGTAACCAACTTTCACATAGTCCTGCCACATGCAGACCGAATGCACCCTGTAATCCGGTCTGACGCACTCCAGCACTATACAATGCCGCTCACATACACATGCTGCCACCACCAGCTGTTAAGGGATGCCAGGACCCAGACTATGAATTATGAACACAATCTTCGGAGTTTATGGTTTGTTTTAAAACGGGAAAGGCTTAACTAATAAATTGCAGATTTATTTTAGAAAAGGATTAGCAGTGCAGATATATATATATAATTATAAAAAAGATATACAAAAAGCTTGGTACACAGGAATATAAGGGCACACTGGTATACACACACAAACAGTATTTTAAAGTAAACAGGAAGAAAAAAAAAAGAAAGATACCAGGTTTGGGATATCTGGCTAAAGGTTATGATTCATGCAGAGTCACTGAAGCAGGATCTGAAGTCTGACCCAGGATCTCTCCAAGAACATAAGTTTTAAAATTTCCCAAAACACCCCTCCACCCTCCCCCTCTGAGGTCATTCAGAAAAAGGTGGGGTAAATACGTATGGACTTCTGGAAAATCACAATTTCCCATTTTGGCCATATCTTTGCAGAAGATCCTCCAAACAGGAATTTCTGGTCATGATTACATCAATTCGGCGGTACCAAACATGACAAGTAAATTATGCCCAGGTACGTGGATACGCCATTCGGGGGTGTTCTGCGCTTTGAACCTCAATGTGTTTAGGTGCGTTTTGTTTAGCTGGTCCCCCAGATTCTGAAAATATAATTCATATCAGGCTTGTACAGTCACATGACTAAGAATCTTTATTAATAAATTTTACTTTAATTGAATTAACTATCTAACTGCACACCAAATGGATGACATGCAGCCAGGCTTGAATGGGCTGATATAAAATGGATGCTGAGACAGGCCTACCAGTCTCTATATCACAGTACTGGCAATAGCTACTTACATAATGTTGTGCTGAAGCACTATGGGATTGATAACCCAAAAGAGTGGAAGAGAAATCAGGGACATGTCTTAAAAATGAGATAGTGCCTGGTAAGCATCAGACAGGAGACTGCACTGCAGGGAAGTAACTGCAACATACATGGGAGATATCCAGAGACATTAAGAGCACAAAAGAACATCAAATGACGGGTGCAGGGATGGGAAAATGTGTTTTTTGCTGAAGTGGTGGTTTAATGTAAAGTTACTGTTTTTTTTAAATGATATGATTTTTCAGCCTTGTTTTTCCTTTAGAAATGTTCCCTGCATAAATTACAGGGTTCACATATCCCATCTTATTGTTTACTTTGGGCACGATGAGTTGTGAAACTTTCAAATTAAAACTAGCAATTTTCAGTAAAAGTGGACCTTGATCATTCTTTCCCCTGAGGCCTTCATGTTATGTCTCTGGTCAGCGGTAATCCTGCCATCTCCACCGGCCTCATCACACAAATATAAAACATATAGTAAGACAGAACTCAAGAGCTTCACAGCCTTCTACAGATCAGAGGGACATCTCCATCTACCTGATGGTCCTGCGAAAGAAGAGGACGGGGACATCTCTCTGGGGTTCTTCTCTTATTGGCTGGAACTGCAGGAAACACAGACGGACACTGAAGTCATTCTTTATATACAGATAATAAAGTCCCCGTGGATTTAGTCCTGTCTATTACCTGGTGATGGGAGCGGCTGGCGGGTCTCCATCATGGCCTCCTTGTACAGATCCTTGTGTCCTTCTAAATACTCCCACTCCTCCATGGAGAAATAGACAGCGACATCCTGACACCTTATAGGAACCTGACAACACAATATACAGTCATTACCCAGAAGCCTCCAGTGCTGTTACTGTATAATGTCCCAGCATTCCCTGCAGCGTCACCTCTCCAGTCAGCAGCTCAATCATCTTGTTGGTGAGTTCTAGAATCTTCTGTACATTGATGTCCTCATGAATCAGGGGGTTACGTGGGGGCCCCAGGATTGGGCTCAGGGGTCTTCCCCATCCATCACATACAGGGGCCCAACAACCATCACTAGAGGTCTTCCTCACTACTGCGTAATTCTGTATATGGGGAGACATTAATAAATATCACTGCAGACATTTCCAGTCCATCACCTCTCGAGTGACATAATCTGTTATCACCATAGATAAGAATTATGTAATGTGACATCATCAGAATCTCTCCGCTCTCCAGTGACATCGTCTGTTATTACCATAGATAAGAATGATGTAATGTGACATCATCAGAATTTCTCCCCTTTCCAGTGACATCATCTGTTATTACCATAGATAAGAATGATGTAATGTGACATCATCCGAATCTCTCACCTCCCCAGTAAGCTGGAAGAGTATCTCCAGTGTGAGATTGAATACACTTTCTGCCATCTTGTTTCTGTCTTTCTCCATGTTTGATGAATCAGTCATGTAGGACCTGAATGGACAGAATTTACAACAATGTAAAAAACACAAAAAATTAACACATAAAAATTAACTGCCGAGGATAAGAGGAAACATTTAAAAGTACTTTCCAGTTAAAATTGCTTCACAACCCCTGTGTCCTTCCTGGTTGCTGCTGACCAGGAAATTGTGACTACTGTAGCCAATCTTGTAGGCAGTGATTGGCTGCAGCAGTCACATGTTCTGGTCAGCAGCAAGCAGGTAGTGAAGCAGGTCACGGGAAAATCTCTTTAACCACTTAATGCTACCGGACATACAGTAACTGAACTAAAAAAGAAAAAAAAAAGTAAAAGTTTAAAAAAAGGAATAAGAAAAAAAAACAAAAAAAACCTTTTGCCACATTTATAATAAAATAATCGAAGTAATAAAACAAAAATAAATATTTGGCATCACTGTCTCCAAGAAACAACGCAATAAAAAGTGATCGTATGCTTTAAAAAAAGGTACCAACAGAACCGACAGGACGTCCCACAAAGACTTTGTCCCTTTGCAAAACTATGTCAAAGGGAAAAAAAAAAGATGGTGACAGAAAACAATTTCAAAAAATGGCGGAATTTTTTTTTTTCTATTTTACTCCACTTAGGAGTCATTTTAAAGTTTTTACGTACATTAAATAGTAACATTGAAAAATACAACTTGTCCCCCCAAAAAAGCCTCCAGAAATCTGTCGGAGGATTAAGAAAAGAGTTACATTTTTTGGGGAAAAAAAAAAACCAAAAAAAAAGGAGTGGGGGGGGAGGGGTGGCAAACTTAAAAGGGAAGAAAAAAAACAGAGCCATGTCCTTAAGGGGTAAAGGAGGGAGAAGTCGGCAGCGACCGCGCCCTGCCTATTTTGTGCTTATCTAGCGATAACAGGAGTACCAGTGATGTCAGGATCATGTGGCCCCTGTAACACACGGCTGTTACACCCACCACATAAAGCCATTTGTATTCTGCTATAAAACCCACAAGTAAAGCGGAGACTCAGCCCACGTAACACATGACGTGTTCATAGAATGATTCCGAGCTCGAACCAACCTCACCCAATTAGTCACCCACATTATGTCTAACAGCGCAGTTGTACCAACACTCCAAATTCTGAACCCCAGAACTTCTTACATTCCCCTTTGGTGGATCTGTGTGAGATTATTGCTGGCTGAGCTGGAGATTATATTAGGGATGTTTTAGGGGATATTGGACCTCTAGGTTATTTATTTGTTATTCCATTTTTGGTTAGACGAGGCGCCTACAGATCAGCCATTCTAGCATTAGTTTTTCTCTCTCACATAACATTCACTGTGTGGTATAAATAACATGCTACTTTAACCCTTTTCTTGCTGACCATGAATCTCTCGGGGAGGCACTCCAGTAGGTAATAACATAGGTGGAACATCCTTGCTACTAATAGCTGTATCTCAGGCTGTATTGAGGCTGGAGGATCGATTTTATGTTGGTTTTAAACAGACTAAAACCTAAAAGATTCTTTATTAGGGATACTCTTAAAAAAACATATATGGGCTGACCTACATACACAACGTAGAAAATGAAGGATAAATGAATACCCTTTCTCGACAGTAGCCTCCACTTTATTAATATATGTGAAGGAGACTTGATCAGTATATAAGAGAAGCTTCTCTTATATACTGATTTCTCGATCGTGAGCTCTTCAAAACTGTTTGAGACATCCTCATCTATGGGAGAAATCCCCTTGTGTATTTTCGTCTTAAACAGCCTAGGATATCATTTTACCTTATCGAATAGATAGCAGTAACCCTGGTAGATTGGCAATTTGTCACCTTTTGCATTCTGAAAGGGTAATTGATTACTACCATCATCATATTACCACCAGGGTTGAGATTGCAAGGAAATCTAAAAAGTTCGGCCATGCATCAAAACCCCCTTTTTACGCATGGTGAATGAACCTATAAGTCCTAGTATTGTTTCCACTAGCACTTACTTATGATCAAGTCTCCTTCACATATATTAATAAAGTGGAGGCTACTGTGGAGAAAGGGTATTCATTTATCCTTCGTTTTCTACGTTGTGTATGTATGTCAGCCCATGTATGTTTTTTTAAGAGTATCCCTAATAAAGAATCTTTTAGGTTTTAGTCTGTTACTGTGAAAGGGCTTTATAATATTATAGACTTTTTCCGTCTCTGTGAATATGTTGGTTTTAACCCCTTAATAACACAGCCCTTTTTTCCAATTTTTGTTTTTTCCTTCCCCCTTTTAAAAAAAATCATACTTCCTTTATTTATCCATCGACTTCGCTGTATGAGGGCTTGTTTTTAAAAAAAAGTGGAGTAAAATGAAAAAAAAACAAACATTCCGCCATCTTTCAGTGCGTCTTGTTTCTACGGCGCACAAACTGCAACAAAAATGACATAACTTTATTCTATTGGTCAGTATGATACCAAACTTGTCTAGCTTTTTTTGCAGTACATTCAATTTTTAAAAATTATTTTCTACTGCATTCTTCTGCGCTCAATAACTTTTCTATTTTTCCATCAATGTAGTTGTTTGGGGGCTCATTCTATGTGGGGCGGCCTGTAGTTTGAACTGGTACCATTTCGGAATATATATGCCTTTTTGATCACTTTTTATTGCATTTTTTTCCTGGAACACAGGCTGACTGAAAGTGCATTTCTGGCATGCTTTATTTTTTTTTTCGAACGTCGTTCACCATGCGGGGTAAATAATCTACTTTGATATCAGACTTTTACGGATTCGACGATACCAAATACGTATTTTTGATTCCGTTTTTTAATGATGGATGTGGCAAAAGGGAGGTGAAGGTGATTTAAACTTTTAATACTTTTTTCCCGCAATAAGTAAAACTTTATTGATCTGATTTTTACTTTTTTTTTAGCCCCAGAGGGGACCACAACTAGCAATGCTTTGATTGCTCTTGCACTATGACGTAATGCCATAGCATTACATTAATTGCAATCTGACAGGGATGGCTTGATAGGCAGTCTGCTAAGGAAGCCCTGGGGCCTTTCAGAAGGCCCCCGGATGCCATGTCACCCGCATGTCTCCCTGCGATCTCTTTGCAGGGAGGCCGTACAGGACGTTCGTGGGATTTAAATGCTGCTCTCAGAACTGACTGCGGCATTGAAAGGGTCGCGATCGGCCGCGTAGCTAATTACGACTATTGCCCGCAGGTGTCAGCTGTAATAAACAGCTGACGCCCACCTTGTATGAAGAGAGATCGCCCTGCAATCTCTCTTCATGCATACCCCAAACGCTCCATGATGTAAGTGTACGTCCTAAAGGGGGAAGGGGTTAAAGCCAATAATGTGGAATGTTGGTCCTGGCCACAATACAGCCTGAGATACAGGGGGGTGAAGAGTGGATGTAGTGACTGCTGCGCAGACCTGCAGCTCTCAGTCTGGTCATTCTTGGGTCATTCTATAGGCTTTATTTCAGGCTGTGTTGATCTGAGATAAAGCCTTGTTTTAAGTCCAAAGCCTCCCGATTCTTGCTCGTCGCTCAGTCGTCGGCTCGTGCTTACACCGAATGATTATAATTCTGCTTTGTTGCTTTGAATGATTTCCTGAAGGATAATCATTTAGTCTAAACGAGACATCAGTTCAGTGTAGTGAGAAGGGCTGCAGGGAGCCGACAGCTACAGGCAGCAGAGACAGATCAGATCTGCCTGTGTCTCTGTACATCACCCCACGGGAGGAAACAGGGACTTTTCTTCATGCTATCACCCCCACCTTCCTCCTTATCAGTCACAACATATTTTCTGTCATTGCTGTCACGTCCATGTGGCTTACAAGTACCATGCTCAGCCCAGATGCAGGGTGACGTTCGCACCCACTGCAGTTGAACATACCATGCACTGTAGAACAGTACGCGCCACGCTATACTGAACAGTAGCACCACTCCAGGGAGAAGGGCCTAGAAGCGGAGTAATCGCCTCAATAAAAGAGGTCCCACTGTCTTCTTCTAGTCACCTGGCTATCCCTGATCATGGAGCTGGAGAGATGCACTAAACAGACACATGACACGACACTGTACTGACACAACAAACACAGAACAAGACTGAACATATGGAAGATGTCGGGCAACAGCACAGACATATCAAACACGTCGCTGTTCACACCAAACGTACAACAGTGTATATAACAGGAACCCCACCCAGAGCTCACATGCAAACAGGGGATAGACCACAGGAAGTCTAAGTGTCCTTACACCAGGGGGATAGACAGTCAGCCATCGTGTTGACATAGGGAACTGAGTCAGATCTAAACCATCAGACATACAAATGAGATATAAGACGCCTGGAGGCCGCACCTGTCAGGGGAGGGAAGAGGGGGTCAGCATATACTACAGACAAGGGCTACAGGTTTCCAAACCGTCATAAGGGAAGGAGAGAGGAAATACTGACAGACATGCACACACAGCTCTGAGTGGGCCCAAGACAGTAACGTCCAAGCAGTAAAAGGACCAGCATCAACTACTGAGAGATGCTGTTTTCTTTTTTTTTTTTTTTTTACAATAATATTTATTAAGTTTTCAATTAAGCTTACATACAAGGGTACAGCAGTGTGGAAAGGTTTCCAGTCTTGATGTAACAGAATGATTACAAACCTTGTATCTTCCAGATGGGTTTATACCGAGGTAATAGCAAACAATTGTTATTTTATATCACAGCTATCAATGCAGATTTCCGGAAAAATAATGTTCAAAAAGTAACAATGGCCTGGCCAGGGCCAAATAGTGTGTTGGGGGTGGGGGAGGGGAAGAGTGGAATGGTGGGAGGGATGGGGTATTCTCTCTCTCAGGACTGTCGCCGGTAGGGGCGAAGGCATCAAGAAATCATGTTTAGGTTAGTAGGTTCATCCCCGCTGTAGGGAGCACATAATTTATCTATGGGGTCCATAGTGTAAGAAATTTGTCATTTTTATCTTCTGCTATCGAAGTTAGTCTTTCGTTTATCAGGTACCAATTTATGCGGCGTTTACCATCGGAAAAATGTAGGGAAGCTTTACGCCAAGAATGGGTTATGGTTTGTTTTGTGGCTAAGAAGAGGAAATAAATCAATTTTCTGGAGTTTGGGGGTATATCCTTGATCTTTTTGTTCAACAGGGCCTCCCAGGGATTTTTGCACAGGTTGTGATACGTTACGAAATAAATTAGAGAGTATGTTCTAAGCCAAAGTCTTTTGACCGTGGGGCAGGACCACCATATATGGAGCATGTCTCCAGGGGAAGAACAGCCTCTGAAGCAATCTTTAGAGTAACCAGGGACCGCATGTGCAATTCGTGTTGGGACTAAGTACCAACGAAGTAGGATTGTGTATGAGGTTTCCAACATAATAGGTTGCGGGTCCCTTGATTGGTAGAGCTCCAAATCTGAGACCACTACTTCTCACTCAGAACATCCCCCAAGTCTCGCTCCCACTTGGATACATATGGTAATTGTGTGCAGTAAGTGGTGTGGACAAGATTCGAATATATTTGAGAGATAATACCTTTTGCCTGCGGGTGTTTAAGGCAGAAAGATTTGAAGGGGGTAAGGGTGAGTGGAGATTCTGTATTTTTCAATAAGGACAGACAGTTTTTTAACTGTAAATAACGGAATAATTCCGAGGGTGGTATATTCTTATTTTTCTGTAGGATAGGGAATGTAGTCACTCCTTCGCGAGAGAGTAAATGGTGAACCTTAGTGATGCCTCTTTGTGTCCAATTTTGAAAGGCCGAAGGGGAGTCATTACCCGGCGAAAAGAGCGGATTACGCAAGAATGGCAGCAGGGGCAGATGAGGGGAGAGCAAATTTGCGGAGTACTTTATGGAGTCCCAAACTCTTAGAGAGTGTTTTATGATTGGATTAGATATTGCAGGCCTATGAGTCGGGGGGATCCATAATAGTGCGTCTACTGTAAGGGGATGAATTTCCATGGCCTCTATCGAGAGCCAGAGAGGGGTATTTGTGATGGAGTGTAAGGAGGCCAATTGGGCCACCTGATAGTATTTTGTAATTTGTGGGAGTCCCAAACCTTAGACGAAATTTACGGAGGCGTGGTATATAATTTTGTGTGTATAGTTTATCATAGGAATTTGTCAAGCTCACCCCCAGATAGCCTAGAGACCCCGTCAACCATTGAAAAGGGAAGTTAAATTGCAGTAAGGACAGTGTGTGTGGGGGTAGGGTGAGATTGAAAGCTTTTGATTTGGTTTAGTTGATTTTTAAACCAGAGATTGACCCGAACCTGGACAGCTCCGCCATGAGATTTGGAATTGTAATGTGAGGGGATGATATTATAGCGAGTATATCGTCTGTGAACAGGCTAACTTTGTGATGGACCCCAGCAATCTTGATTCCATTAATGTCAGGATTATTACAGATTTTTATAACTAAAGGCTCTAATGCTAAAATTAAGTAGGAGTGGGGAGAGTGGGCAGCCCTGCCTTGTGCCCCGCTGGATTGTAAAGTTGTCAGAACAAAAGCCCTTGTAACCAATGAAGGCCTTTGGGGAGTTATATAGGATGCGTAACCAAGTGAGGAACTCAGCGGGAAACTTCCAATGTTCTAGTACCGAGAACAGATATGACCAGCTAAAGGTATCAAAGGCTTTATAGACGTCCAGGGAGAGCAGCATTACAGGGATGCCCCTGGCTTGACAGATGTGTGTGAGGTGTGTTATCCAACGAATGCTGTCTGGGGCTTGGTGGCCAGGGACGAAGGCCCACTTGGTCCCTTCCAATTATAGATGGTAATGCCGTATTTAATCGCGAGGCTAGAATTTTAGTGAGAAGCTTTATATCGATATTGATTAAGGAAATTGGCCGGTAACTTTGTTTGTCCAGAGGATCTCTCTTGGGCTTGGGAATCATGGTAATGGCTGCCATAAGTGATGTTTGTCCGACATGTTGACTGTCCCGCATCGCGTTAAAATAATTAGCAAGATGGGTTTGAAGTAATGGGGAAGATTTTTTATGGCAAGAAGCGGAGAAGCCGTCCGGCCCTGGATGTTTACTTACTTTAAGTGTTTTTATGGCTTCTTTGACCTCATCTGGAGTGATTTTGGCAGCCAGAAGTTCCAGTAGTGTTTCCGGAAGTATTGGGAGTGTGGTGTCTCGAAGGTATGTGTCCTGAAGGTCCGTTGGCATGTTTTGTGGTTGAGAGTATAGTTTGGCTAGGAACTGTCTGAATTCGGCTGTTATAGTCTGTGGGTTTGCAGTGACAGTGCCATGTTGTGTGCGGAGCCTAAAGAAGGGGGTCACTATGGGGTGGGTGTGGAGTCTGCGGGCTCGTGGCGTTGTTGGTTTATTGTTTAATATGTAATACCGTTGACTGGACCATTGTAATTTTCTCTCGACCAAATCTGTAATACACAGATCTAGCTCTGTCTTAGCTTTTGGAAGAGTTCTCATATTATCTCGAGATGGGCATTTTTTGGCGGTTTCCTCTAATTGTAGAACTTTCTGTTCGAGATCTAGTTGTCTAGTTCCTTTTTCTTCCGAGAGGATATTTGGATCAGGATGCCGCGAAGTACCACTTTGTGGGCTTCCCAAAGGGAAATAGGGGATTATGCAGAAGGGCTATTGATGGTAAAGTATTCCTCAAGTTTAGGTGTAAATAAAGCAATTATCTCGGGAAGAGCTAATAAAGAATCGTTAATAGTCCAGGAGGTATTAGAAATGAAGCCGGTACTAAAATATGGTCTATTCTCCTGTATAGGGAATGAGGGGCGGAGAAATGTGTGAAGTCTTTGACTGCGGGGTTGAATTCCCTCCAGGAATCAACAAGATGATGTTGTAATAGGAGCCTTTTGAGGTTATGTGAAATGGAATGTTGTGGTTGTATATGGGGCATTGGAAGGGAAATGGCATTCCTGTCCAGGCTCGGGTCAAAGATGCAATTGGAATCTCCACATAGAATGACTGTGCCGCACTTATTGGCTTCTACAATTTCGAATAGCTTTGTAAGTGTGGGAGATACCCTATATGTTCACCATTTTGTATGTATTTTCTGTTATCAACTGTGAATATACTGTATTTTGTCTATAATGGTCTGAACTTCTGGAGGAAGGGAACATCACCTCCCCCCCACCTCCACAAGAATTGGAGGAGCTCAAGAACTGGTAAAACCAGTTCTAACTGGCCAAACCTTTTTAGGAGTGCTTTGTCTTGGACAGCAGAGAGGAGAAACACAGGATGTTCTTCTCATGAAGCTAAATTCAAGAATGAACTGAGCGTGCTCACTGAAGTCCCTCCCAGATGGATGACATCACAAGCTACCTCACAAATACCTCCCTCTGAGAAATGGCCTATCAGCTCACTGTAACTGCTAAATTGCCTGACTTCCTGTGTTGAAACTTTATTTAAGGTTTTACGCGCGCATAATAAAGACAGACTCTTTGGGGAACACATGATGTAGGCTTGTGGTCTTTGAAGGCTCTCCAGGCCTGTACACATATTATTTAATTTGGAACACATGGTATATCTATAATAGCGAATTTTGCGCTAACAAATTTGGAGGCACCGCTGGGATAATGAAGATACAGAGATATGAAGATATTTCATCGTTATCCGGACACAAGGGGACTTCGAAGCAGAGACGGACAGATAATGAGCTCAAACAAGGTAATAAGTTATTCTTGTACCTGTCCCATCTCTCCCTCTCTGCTATGATCCGCCCCGGGCCGGGTGAGTTGAAATATAAGTCTGTATCTAAAGAACTATGAAATAGATATACTGTGTTGTTTTTATGTTGTCTGTGAAGAAAATGTCCTGAGTGAAAGAAGGTGTGAGCTATGGGGGTTTATATATTCTCTGTAGTAGTGAATGGTGTGAACAGACTGTGCAGGTTAATAAGGAACAAAGAAAGTAGAATAACTTGTTAAAAAGAAAGTAAAAAGGAAAGTTGATATAAGCAATTTTAGCTGAAGGATATAGTAGTGATTCTGGTTAAAAACAGTAGTGTCCATGTGGTCAGAGAGTTTCCATTGTGCAACATGTGGCTGAAGAGGTCTCCCTTTGTTATGTGGGGGGAGGGGTGCACATGGAATGCTTGCATTTGCCATGTCTGCATACCTCAACTCAAGGGAATTTGGGCTTGGAGTAAAGATGTGGGCGCGCCAGAGAAGTCTCCTCCGATTATGGCAGGCCAAGCAGGCTGTTGAGGTTCCACAATGTGGTGCCAAAAATACAGATCTGCGCCATGAGGTGCGGGAGTAGAGAATCTCAATTAATTAAGGATTTTTCCAATTACGACAAGATGGGCAGGGACGAAATTGTAAGTGCTTATTAATAAGATAAGCCAGACCTGTGTCGTGAGTTGTGGGAAAAATCGAAGTATGACTCGCAAGCAAATTCAGTGAGATGATGTTTGTAAACATAACTGGACACACAAAAATGGGTGAAGGAAAAAGCAAGTCAATGAGTTAAGGAAAGGTAGAAGGTTTAACAATGAACGGTGATAATAGTTGCTATCTGGAGTGGTGAATATAAGTATGTGGGTGGAAATGGGCATAAGTTGTATTGTGTTTGTCATTGGATAGCCTATTCTGAACAAAATATGTAAAAACCGCGGTACATAAGAGTTTTCTTATATATATACTTTGTTCAATATGGGAAGTTCTATGAACAGTAAATACAATCCCAGTTTCTACTTCACATGAGATACTTATCAGTCTGTATATATGAGTGAGTGAAAACCCCAGTGAGTGTGAATTTGTGTGTATTAATGAAGGGCCCGTATGAGAGTTAGATTGTGTTATATGGTGTGTACTGTTCGGTGGCTAGAAACTAAATGAGGCAAGAATGACCAAACGCTGAGCCAGGCCACAGGGGGTGGAGCTAGGTGATGTAAGGAGATGGGAAGTAAGAACAATGGGAAGAGGTTTTTGCTCCACCCTCCACACAGACCAGCCTAGGAGAGAAGTGTGTCTCCATTTAAGTGGATGTTGGTATATATATGTATATTGTGGTAATGTATAGAGGGAAGGTCACTCTTAGACTCCATGTTAAGTCTCTCACTTGAACAAATGTAGGTGGCCAAAGGAGGGGCATCTAATTTATTTCTGAGGGTAATTGTGTGAGATAATAGTCCAGGATTGTCACAGTATATATATATATATATATATATATATATATATATATATATATATATATATATATATATATATATATATATATATATATATATATATATATATAGGTTCTTTGAGTATGTGGAGAATTTAAAAATATTGAGTCGTGTTAATTTGAATATTATTGAATTAAGATACGAAAATTAGATAATTGTGTACTTGAGACACCTGATAAGTACTTTAGTCAAATTAATAACAAAAGTTCTATTTTAGAGAGTATCTAATTTTCAATTAACAACAGTATTTTACATGAAAATAGTTGCATTTGAAAAATAAGTACATTTTTGATGCCAGTAATTGAGTTTATCCCGAATGGTATTAGGGATACGAGTCCCTTAGTAAACCAGTAGTTAACCATCATTTGTGCAGTTGTTATGGTTGCAGATTGTAATAACAATATTTCCTCTCCTGTTTGCAGTATGTTTTCGTACAGGTACCAGAAATGATGTGGGGCCCCTTAATATCATGCTTCCTCAAGGGGTCATAAAATACTGTATAGAGTGCAAACTAAACATCTTTCAGCTTCCAGACTAGCTATGTATGAGACTGCCCTGCTAGCACCCTCACATATCGCAATCAAGAGGGATATAGTTCCAAATGCTGTTTCATATCTTTTACTGAATTCAGAAGGTTGAGAGGAAGGGGCAGCAGGTGCAGACCATGACATTAAATAGCAAGCACATGATTGTACAATTGTCTGAAGATTAATGAAAACAGAAAACTGGGTGTCCTAACAATAATGTTGTAACTGCCATGATTAATGTAAATCTTGAGTTTTACCCATAGATGGTTCCAAATATTGTGAAAATGGACAAGCAAAACAGGCTATGCAGTGGTAACCGACAGAAAGAGGTAATTATACAAAAACCACTCTTTCCCTCCTGAGACACTCAGTTACTCAGGAAATAGAGGTGATGGCGCTCACTGAAATATGTAAGCTGGCTGCAGGTAAGACTGTTTGTGTCTGCACCGACTTAAGGTACACATTGGGAATCGTACACGATTTCACATCTTATGGGGCACAGTGGAAGTTTCATGGGGTCCTCGAGTAAGCCAATCCAGAATGCAGAAGCAGTGTCTTTGTTCTACAAGGTTTTAGCTCTTTCCGCACAGATGACTTATCATCAGAGTCCAGGCTTATGCCACAGAGACAACTACTGAGGCTGGAAGGAACCAGAGAGCAGGCACCGCAGCAGCCTGACTTCCCTTGAATGAGGTAACGGCTGGTAACCTGGTTGCACCTGAAACAGGTGTAGATATTTCTCTGTTGCTTGAATTACAGGAACAGGCCTCAAAAGAAGAAAAAGGAGGAGTGGAAAAAGCGAACGGAATGTTACTGGGGTCTGGCAGAAAGGTAAATGCCTGTGCCTCCCCTGCACGCTGTACTCCATGATGTCACACCTGATCCCTGAGCTAACCCATTCATCCAAGGAGGTAATGTGTGGTATGGTGTCTTCTGCTTGGCTTACCCCAGGGTTCAACACTGCTGCAATAGGGTTTGTACAGGGATGCATAATATGCGCCCATTACAATCCAGGCCAATTGGTCAAGGTACCTTCTCGATGCGAGCCAGACTATCTGTATCAGTGACTGCAGGATGATAGCATACAGCTACCACAGGTAGGTGTTTGGAGTTGTTGGTTTGCATAGACCTCTTTTCATGTTATTTGGAGGCGTGGCTTGAGAAAAAAAATAAATAAATAAAAATAATTTTTAACACGCCAAAAATATGACCTAAGAATATGTTTTATGAAAGTAATTTTGAATATTTGGGTACACCAGAAGTAATAATAAATAATAAAGGTAAACATTTTATTAGTCATCCACTTGGTTAGAACCACGCCTAAATATAAGACTAAGTTGAGTCCTTAATAAATGTTTTGTTGCGTAGGGCTCCTGTAATAGGCCTATGCCTATTCCAGGCCAAAAAGGAGGGCCTTACCTCCCATGTGAGTGCCTAACATCAGGAGTTATATCATCTGTCACTCATAAATGTGTATTCTCCGTGTTTCCAGATCAAAATGCAAAGAACCCTTTCAAGTGCTGTTAACACTACGATCACAGTGAAACTTCAAGAAAAACTAATTTGGGTTCATGTCAGACATTGAATAAAGATAATCAAGGAAGGAGACAAATGTGGCCCTTATCCTTTGTTATATGTAGGACCCCTGCGGTCATTGGGCTGTCATTTCTCTTCTTCCTCATAATGGGATGTGGTAAATACATAACTACTAATGAAGAGGATTATGACAAATCTAGGAATGTTGCGTTATAAAATTTGCTTAACGTGGTTCGCAGTGTTTGATAACGTGAAAAATAAGTAACTGTGCTGATGATGATATTGATCAATCTAAGATTATTCTATTGTAAACTTGATTGATTTGCAATGTTTGATATTATGTTTGTTTAAATAGTAATAATTAATTGATTAGTTTTATGTATACAGTATACAGAAGTTATTTGTGCTTTACTGAAGATAGATTAGGAATATTCATTTGCTACAGCAGAAAACTCATCAGGTCCCTCTGGGCAGAGATTGTTTTATTGATAAATTTGACCTACAGATTTTTGTTTCATCTATTTTTATGAAGGGGTGAAGAAAAGCACACAAGGCCCCAGATTGTGTTTTTGTTTCTATTTGATTTGCCATAGACTGATTTATTCTGCATCAAGTTTAAATGGGACTGAGAAAATGTATGAACTGATTTATTTCCACTAGGACATTGGAACTTTCTAAGTGTGATTTGAAATGTCATCTTCTCTAAGTGCATGCTGCATCTGTCCATGCTATGACTATTCAACTGAGCCTGAAGAACTGACAAGTGTGCCCGACTGCTGCTAAATTGCCACTGGGGTGATCCTCATACTCTGCACAATAACCGCCAGCAGATGACGTCAAAGGAGGGTGAAGCATCACCGCTCCTCCCTGAAGACCTTGGGCAACAAAATGCTGTACAGAGACATCTGCTACATGGAATAAAGGGGCTCTATAGTCAGCTGTGGATACTTCTGGATATGGAGAATGGAGAAGATTGTTTGATACCAATGTAATGGGCAGGGACAGATTCCTACTTAGGGTCTGTTCTTTGGCTAACCAGGAAAAGCAGTGAGGGCATAATAATCCCCCTGCTTCCCTGCATCGGAGATCCTATAGGTTTAGGGTCCAAAGAAGATCAAGAGAAGAAAAAACAATTTTACAGGAAGAGACATTTGTATTCAACATCTAACGGTTCTTGAATTTTTTGTTTTCGTTATTTTCTCGAGCCCAGATTTGACAAGATTGGTTTTATGTTGATAGCAAATGGATATATATAGGGAACAGGTATTTGGTTGTTTATGTAATATATTTCAGAAGTTGATTAATAGAACTTGAAGATCAAACCATGATATGTCAAAGTACATATTCCAACCCTAAATTGTATGCTAATTTTATGTATCTTGATGAAATAGTTGTATGATGGCTACAAATAGCCAAAGGGTGGATTGTGGGACAAATATAATTGGCTATTTGTAGCCCTCCATTTTGTCTTTCATCCTCCATTTTGTATCTTACATACGAATAGCTATGAACATTCATATGGCCTTCAAACCTGTTTGGTGTAGGAAGCTTTGATGTAACTGTGAAATGTGACAGAACAATGCTAACTGCATTAACTACAGTTCCATTTGTATAGGTTTGTTTGAGCTCTGTCCATATACATTGTATGGCCAGGAATCTGTTGTCTTGTTAATCCTGTGATACCATCAGCATTGTCTAGGAAATTGAGTTGCTGATTCTGAACCTTTGATCAATGAAACTGGCTCCTTCAGATGGTGGGGGGTCTCAGACTGATAACATCTTGGTTTACAAAGCTTGGGTATGACTAAGCAAGTTTTAGTGTATAAAATAGGACAAAAAAATGTCAACAGATGCAATAAGGAAGCAGTAAGTGTACCAATGTTTCAGCCATATTGTGTAATCAGACCAATGTTAACATGTAACAAACAATATAACCTGAGATCACACTTGGAAAGCCAGTCACATTCAACATGTTGTATGTCATTTAAACTATGAACAAGGTGGCTTATGCAGAAAACGTGAAATAAAGATAAATCTTTCAGGAGCCATCTACCTAGAATACCGTTGGGAAACTGTAACGTGTTGTGAGGTATTTTCCTTATCCTGGATATCACCCAGCAGTAGGCAGGGATAAGGAAGGTGACAGCTAGGGTCCCCTGTAGGCGGTAGGGAAAGGCCCGAGAACACAAATAGGAAGGAAAAAAAACATCCAGGAGAATGAAAATACGCACAACAAAGGAGGGAATTGTGGGAGATATCCTATATGTTCACCATTTTGTATGTATTTTCTGTTATCAACTGTGAATATACTGTATTTTGTCTATAATGGTCTGAACTTCTGGAGGAAGGGAACATCACCTCCCCCCCACCTCCACAAGAATTGGAGGAGCTCAAGAACTGGTAAAACCAGTTCTAACTGGCCAAACCTTTTTAGGAGTGCTTTGTCTTGGACAGCAGAGAGGAGAAACACAGGATGTTCTTCTCATGAAGCTAAATTCAAGAATGAACTGAGCGTGCTCACTGAAGTCCCTCCCAGATGGATGACATCACAAGCTACCTCACAAATACCTCCCTCTGAGAAATGGCCTATCAGCTCACTGTAACTGCTAAATTGCCTGACTTCCTGTGTTGAAACTTTATTTAAGGTTTTACGCGCGCATAATAAAGACAGACTCTTTGGGGAACACATGATGTAGGCTTGTGGTCTTTGAAGGCTCTCCAGGCCTGTACACATATTATTTAATTTGGAACACATGGTATATCTATAATAGCGAATTTTGCGCTAACAGAAGGAAGTTAATTTGTCTTGAATTTGGAGCATAATATGCTGCAATGGTAATCGGGACATCCTGAATAACCCCCGTCAGGATTGGGAAGCAGCCTTCCGGGTCAGATATAGTTGAAGTATGGGTGAAAGGGACAGAGCGACCAAAACATATAGTCACCCCCTTTGTTTTGGATGGACCCATTGCTGAAAAGAAGGTGGGATAATGGGGAGAAAGATAACGTGGGGAGGAGTGGTCAGAGAAGTGGGTCTCCTGTAAACATATGATATCGGCGTGGATACTTTTGTAATAACGGAAGGCTTTGGATCTTTTATTAGGGGAATTGAAGCCCTGCACATTGTGCGAAACAATTTTTAAATCCATGGGGGCAAGTTTACAGGATTATAGAAGATGAAGACTTTTCCGATACCTAAGTCCGGAGAGAGAGGGAGGGAGGAGGGGAAAAGGACAGGGAGAGGTGGAAGAAATGGCCAACCAGATGAGATAGCGTTGTCAATAAGACAAGTAGCTTGTAACAGTAAGGCTGCCGTAATAGTCATGGCAGCTGTTGCCAACAGCATCGGCACACTGCGAAGGTGCCGGAGAGGAACTTTAAGTTATAACATGGAAGATGAGGTAAGGAGACCCCTTTTTGGAGGGGAAGATTCAGGAAGAAGGGAAGAGGAGATTGAGGAGAAGAGATAAATAGAGGAGAGAAGGGGGGAGGAAGAGGATGAAAGAGAGCAGCTCACCACTTGCAGCAGTGGTTAGCACCTGGTAAACATCGATCAATGTAAACAAGTATCTAACTCATGGCCACCGCTATAGGATGGACCCTCAACCAGCACAAGTAACAATAATCCTACCTGAGAGTCTCATTATCAAACCTTATGTAGGCTAAATCCTGAGACTGGAGAGGAGAATAAACATAACATAATATTTAACAGGATATTGTGATCATCGTAGTGGAGATTGTCCTGCATATGAGAGGGGACATCTTGTATTTTTGCTATTGTGGGGCTATATTAAACTAATGAGAGAGATGTTGTTTATTATATGCTTGGATATCACTGTCTTATGCCCACTCAGCTGTGTTTGTATGTCTTTCTGTTAGTGTCTCTCTGCTTCCTTAAAGATACTTTGGACACCTGTAGTCCTTATCTGTAGCATACGCAGACCCTGACAGGTGCGGCCTCCAGGAGTCTTATTTGTGTGTCGGATAATTGAGGTCTGACTCAGTTCCCTATGTCAGCACAGTGGCTGACTGTCCATCCCCCTGGTGTAAGGACACGGAGACTTGCTGTGGTATATCACCTGTTTGCATGTGAGCTGTGGGTGGGGTTCCTGTTATATACACTGTTGTACGTTTGGTGTAAACAGCGACGTGTTTGATATGTCTGTGCTATTGCCAGACATGTTCCATATGTCCAGTCCTGTTCTGTTCTGTATTCGGTGTATCAGTACAGTGTCATGTTCTGTGTGTCTGTTAAGTGCATCTCTCCAGCTCCCTGATCAGGGATAGCCAGGTCATTAGAAGACAATGGGGCCACTTTTATCGAGGCGATGACTCCGCTTTTAGGCAGGGGTGCCCTCCTTTCCCTGATTAATTAGGAACAGTTGTCCATTCAGTTTCCTGGAGAGGTGCAATTGGTCCGTGCAAGTACTATATGCGTGTGTTGGCGATTTTAAATGGACACGTTTGCGTCCCACCTGTGGAGTGGCACTTTAGAGCACCAAGGAGACTTAACAATTGCAAGTTGTTGTCCCCTCTGAGGGCTAAAATAAAAAAAGTAAAAAACAATAAAGTTTTACTAATTATTAAAACAAAGTAATAAAAGTTTAAAAAAAACATTTGCCATATTTATAATAAAAGAATCTAAATCATAAAGCAATGCATATTTGGTATCTCTCAAAGTAACGTATTATTTACCCCGTACGGTGAACACCTTCCAAAAAAAAAAAATAAATAAAGAACGCCAGTACTATATGTGTGTGTTGGTGGTTTTAAATGGACATGTTTGCCTCCCACCTGCGGAGTGGCGTTTTAGTGCGCCTAGTGGACGTAACAATTGCATGTTGTTGTCCCCTCTGAGGACTAAAAAAAAAAAAGTAAAAAGCAATAAAGTTTTACTAGTTATAAAAAAATAATAATAAACGTTAAAAAAACAACAACAACCTTTTGCCATATTTATAATAAAAGAACCTAAAGCATAAAACAAGAATACATATTTGGTATTGCTGCATCCGTAAAAGTATGCCCAAAGTAACACATTATTTATCCTGCATAGTAAGCATCTTCAGAAAAAAAAACCGCCAGAAATGCGATTTTTTTGGTCAACCTGTCTCCAAGAAAAAATGCAATAAAAAGTAATCAAAAAGTCGCATGGATTCCAATATGGTACCAGCGCAAACTACAGGACGTCCCGCAAAAAAATGAGTTCTTGCACAACTATGTGGACAGAAAATTTAAAAAGTTATTGTGCGCAGAAGATGGCGGCAGAAAATAATTTTAAAAAAGTTAAATGTCTTTGCAAAAAAAATAAAAGTAGTACAGTGAAAAAAAAAACAATATAAATTTGGTATTGTATTAAATCTTACTGACCCATAGAATAAAGTCGTCCTGTTATTATGGTATTTATGTTGTAGGTTGTGTGCCATAAAAACAAGACGCACAGAAAGATGGCAGAATTTCACTTATTTTTTATTTTACTCCAATCAGTATTTTTTAAAGGTTTTTCTGCACATTATTGTACATTAAATAATACCATTGAAAAATACAGCTTGTCCTACAAAAGACGAGCCTCATACAGCGATGTTACCGGGTAAACAAAGGATGATGAGGGGGAGGAGAAAACAAAAATGGAAAAACGAAAAAAGCTTTGTCACTAAGGGGTTACGAGTATAAATGTTGTGCCCCTATTGTGTTGCGAGAATACACTCATGTGAACGAGCCCTGAAGGTTATTTTCTTAGGACCTTTTTACACCAGACGGCGTGTCGGCACAGAGGCTCTATAGATCGTCCAGCGCTAATCGTTCTTGTGCTTCTACACAGTAGGGATCATCGCTGAGTGAATGGAGGCGCAGCGAGTCGGGGATCATTCCAGCCGCCTCCATTCACAGTATGCAGTGCGTTGTTCATAGATGAGCGGCTGCCTGTGTACACGGGCCGGGCCGTCGTTCAGTCGGGGATGTATTTACACGGAGCGATAGAGTTTAGTTTCCCGCTGGATGCCGGAATCTGAACGATTCATCGGTCCTGTAAAAGGTCCTTATTCAGCACTTTATTTGTGATAAGTTTATTTTTGTTTTCTCCTTGTAGATTAATGAAGAAAACTTATTTCAATAATGAATGACATTGCAGGGAGGGGAACCAGCTGGAAACGGCACAAAAGGAAAGAAATGGGCAAAAGTTGGGCATTAATGTGGGCACACAAAAGTGTGATTAAAAGGGTTAAATGGGTTTGGCCCACTGATGTACCACACGGAAGGTCCTGCCCGGCATCACATACAGATGAGTTCAGCCCGATCCAAAGTGTTTCTACAAAATGCTATGGAATATGAACTTCAGAAACAGAGGATTGATGCTGCCTGCTCTTATATTTCCTGAAGGTCATACAAATAGCAACCAATATAAACCTGCAGGGGGCGTCCTCTAACCTCATGCCTGCCTGGCAAAGAATTACATCTTCCTACATAAGACAAAGTAAACCCTCATGGTCAGAGGGATCTAGTGCTTCAGCCACTAGGACTTACTATTCTTATACAGAGGAGTCTACACCCTGGTGGTCAGAGGGATCTGGTCCTTCATACCCTAGGACTTATTATTCTTATACAGAGGAGTCTACACCCTGGTGGTCAGAGGGATCTGGTCCTTCATACCCTAGGACTTACTATTCTTATACAGAGGAGTCTACAACCTGGTGGTCAGAGGGATCTGGTCCTTCAGCCGCTAGGACTTACTATTCTTACACAGAGGAGTCTACATCCTGGTGGTCAGAGGGATCTGGTCCTTCAGCCACTACGACTTACTATTCTTACACAGAGGAGTCTACATCCTGGTGGTCAGAGGGATCTGGTCCTTCAGCCACTAGGACTTACTATTCTTATACAGAGGATAAGGTACTGGACTGACCCTGTTCCACAGAGATGGCAGGAGTGAGCGTACATGTGTGCAGGGGGATATATACCAGTTTGTGGTCCTCCAGCATCCCTGAGGATAAAAACAAGCATTTATTAAAACTTCTGGCTAAAAACATAGGACCGCCATCCAAAGAGAAGGTCCATGTGGGCCCTTCATCAGTGCTGGAGAACTACATGGGGCTCATTCCGACAGGCGTTCTGTTGTTCCCCTCCCATCACCTTTATTATTGTAGAATATAATGTTAAAATATTAATCTACCTTCCACCCTACAACACCAAAAGCCTGACACTACTTAGGAGAAGTCAGTGATGTTAGGAGGAAATATTTTTTTCCTATTACTTAAGCTCCACCCCATCCCATTGCTGGCTGTAGACTAGGGGCGGAGAGGGAGCTTAGCTCCACCCCCATCCTGTTCCCTCCTATTGCAAACAATCGGAGGGGAAGAGAGAGGTGATGAGCCAGTGAGGGGGAGGGGAGGGGGAGACAGCTAAGCTAATCTGATTTTCCCCATCTCCGCTCAGATTGTGCCCCTTGTTCTAATCTTTACTTTCCTTAGTAAAACCCTTCCCTCCTGAGCCATACTTGTACTTGTACACATATATGAAGACATCGGTCCTGTCCCTCTCTCTCTCTCTCTCTCTCTTCTTTCCTCCAGGCTATACACTCATTTCTTTAAGGAGGAGACATAAAGGGGTTCTATCATTTGGGTGCAACCCCTTCCCTGTTGATAGCCCCCCCCCCAAAAAAAAAGAGGTCAGCACACAAAAGTCTCAACCAAAAGAACTTTTACATGTAATTAAATAGATTTGTATTAAAATCTCACATTACAGAGGAGATGAGTTCCCAAACCAAAAGAAATCTTGCATCAAAAGAGGAAGGCAAATAGCATCCCATGTTAAAGTAAAAGGTCAAGTCCCCTGGTGCCAACACCGAGTGGTGACCGACTCCTAGGGCGACGTCACATCGTGACATTTTCTTGGCAGGGGTGGCTTTTGTAGGGTGATTTGCCATTGCCTTCCCCAGTAATCTTTACTCCCCAGCAAGCTGGGTACTTATTTTACAGACCTCGAAATGGAAGGCTGAGTCACCCTTGAGTCGGCTAACTGACCCAATGAGGGGATAAACCCGGTTGTGAGCAAGAGCCTAAGACTCCACTCTGCTGCCATAACACTCCAGGCACCACACCAGGCTCTATAAATGTCATGGTAATAGACACCTACACAAGAGATATCCAATGCTATCACAATCATGTTTACAATGATAGGCTGAAAGTCAAGTGATGGAGCTACTCCATTGGTGGATGTATGAAGCTGGTTGTGAATAGTGGTACAATTGTACATGGGAGGTGCTACCGGCTAGAGGTCTACCTGTACAAGACAGGATAAGACATACACAGTGGGAGAAAAATGCCTTAACGCACAAGGACTCCAAAATGGTGATAATGAGATATAAAGATTTTATGATCTAAGGAGTAAAACCAGCAGAACAAATGAATTTGGAGGAATAGCCTCTTCTTTAGAGATTGCTGGGGCAAGACATGCTACAGTGCACAGAAAAAGGTAGAAGTCTAAAAATAAAATGGAAGGAAAGAAGAAATCAGAAGAAGAATAGGGAGAAAACATAAAATATAATCAGGAGTTAGTCAAAATAGTAAAAGTATTCGCAATATCACAAATAGAAATCATATCATATTAACCGGTGCGCAGTTACTATCTGATGGAACAAACACTGCCTGCGTGTAGAATAAAGGGAAAAAAGTCTGTCACAGTCCATTCAAAGTCAAAGGGAGTGACTCATGGGGTAATACGGATCACTGAAAAGGCCGAACGGAACATGAAACGGAAGAACAGTAAAAGAAACAAGAAAAACACAACAGTCCATAAAATCGCTGTAATAACACATGATTATCTGGTTTAATAATGGTGATATGGCATGGGAATCATAACCCCAGGATATAAAATAGTACATAAAATTCAGGAATTGCTAGTGTCCCCCCCACCACAGTGGCCCAGTAGTAATAGTGTCCCCCCCACCACAGTGGCCCCAGTAGTAATAGTCTCCCCCCAACCACAGTGGCCCCAGTAGTAATAGTGTCCCCCCAACCACAGTGGCCACAGTAGTAATAGTGTCCCCCCACCACAGTGACCCCAGTAGTAATAGTGGCCCCCCTCACCACAGTGGTCCCAGTAGTAATAGTGTCCCCCCTCACCACAGTGACCCCAGTAGTAATAGTGTCCTCTCTCACCACAGTGGCCCAATAGTAATAGTGTCCCCCCTCACCACAGTGGCCCAGTAGTAATAGTGTCCTCCCTCACCACAGTGGCCCCAGTAGTAATAGTGTCCTCCCTCACCACAGTGGCCCCAGTAGTAATAGTTTCCCCCAAGCCACAGTGGCCCCAGTAGAAATGGTGTTCCCCCTCAACACAGTGGTGCCTTCTCGCCACAATGGCCCCAGCAGTAATAGTGACCCCTCTTAATGGTCTTCTAATAATGGTTATATGGCATGTAAATCATAACCCCAGGATATAGAATAGTGCATACAATCAGGAATATAATAGTGCCCCCCCTCCCCCCTGCCACAGTGGCTCCAACACTAATAGTGTACCCCTTACCACAGTGGTCCCGGTGATGATAGTATCCCCCTTGCCACAGTGGCCCCATCAGGAATAGAGACCCCATGAAACCAAAATATTTGCCTCTTCCTGGTCTCCTAATAATGGCGATATTGCATGTATATCCTAACCCAGGATATAGAATAGTGCATAAAATTTAGGAATGTAATAGTGCCCCCCCTGCCACAGTGGCCCCAACACTAATAGTGTACCCCTTGCCACAGTGGTTCCAGTAGTAATAGTATCCCCCCTGCCACAGTGGCCCCATCAGTAATAGTGACCCCCTGAAACCAATATACTTTCCATTTCCTGGTCATCTAATAATGGTGATATTGCATGTAAATCATAACCCAAGGATATAGAATAGTACATAAAATTCAGGAATGTAATAGTGTCCCTCTTCCCCACAATGGCCCCAGTAGTAATACTGCCCCCCCCCCCTGCAACTGTGGCCCCAGTAGTAATATTGCCTCCTCACCACAGTGGCCCCCAGTAGTAATAGTGCACCTCCCCCCCCACAGTGGCCCCAGTTGTAATAGTGTCCCCCACAGTGGCCCCAGTTGTAATAGTGTCCACACCCACAGTGGCTCCAGTTGTAAAAGTGGCCCCAATAGTAAGAGTGTCCTACCTCATCACAGTGGCCCCAGTTGTTATAGTGTTTTCAGTAGTAATAGTATATCAAAGTCTGGCACCATAAATTGGTGCAAAAAAACTTCTTTAATATAAACACAGCTTTTATTGTGCCATAGTCAGAAATGTAGGCAACGTTTCGACCAAAATGGTCTTTCTTAAGACGCTATCTGATAGAACAATGCAGTAAGTCCATGTTCCCAGTAGTAATAGGTTCCCCTCTCGCCACAATGGCCCCAGTAGTAAAAGTGTCCCCCTCGCCACAGTGATCCGTGTAGTAATAGTTTTGTCCCTCACCACAGTTGCCCAAGTAGTATTAGTGTCCCCCCTGCCACAGTGGCCACAGTACTAATAGTGTACCAGCTCACCACAGTGAACCGTGTAGTAATAGTTTCCTTCCTCACCACAGTGGCCCCAGTAGTAATAGTGTAGCCCCTCACCATAGTGAACCGTGTAGTAATAGTTTCCTTCCTCACCACAGTGACCCCAGTAGTAATAGTGTCCCCCCTGCCACAGTGGCCACCGTGGTAATAGTGTACCCCCTCACCATAGTGAACCGTGTAGTAATAGTTTCCTTCCTCACCACAGTAGCCCCATTAGTAATAGTGTCCCCCCTCGCCACAGTCGCCAAGTAGTAATAGTGACCCCCTGAAACCAATATACTTTCCATTTCCTGGTCTTCTAATAATGGTGATGTGGCATGTAAATCATAACCCCATAATATAAAACAGTACATAAAGTTCAAGAATGTAATAGTGTCCCTTCTCATTAGAATAGCCCCAGTACTAACAGTGTCCTCCCTCACCACAGTGGCCCCAGTAGTAATAGTGTCCTCCCTCACCACAGTGGCCCCAGTAGTAATAGTGTCCTCCCTCACCACAGTGGCCCCAGTAGTAATAGTGTCCTCCCTCACCACAGTGGCCCCAGTAGTAATAGTGTCCTCCCTCACCACAGTGGCCCCAGTAGTAATAGTGTCCTCCCTCACCACAGTGGCCCCAGTAGTAATAGTGTCCTCCCTCACCACAGTGGCCCCAGTAGTAATAGTGCCCTCCCTCACCACAGTGGCCCCAGTAGTAATAGTGTCCCCCCTTACCACAGTGGCCCCAGTAGTAATAGTGTCCTCCCTCACCACAGTGGCCCCAGTAGTAATAGTGTCCTCCCTCACCACAGTGGCCCCAGTAGTAATAGTGTCCTCCCTCACCACAGTGGCCCCAGTAGTAATAGTGTCCTCACTCACCACAGTGGCCCCAGTAGTAATAGTGTCCTCCCTCACCACAGTGGTCCCAGTAGTAATAGTGTCCTCCCTCACCACAGTGGCCCCAGTAGTAATAGTGTCCTCCCTCACCACAGTGGCCCCAGTAGTAATAGTGTCCTCCCTCACCACAGTGGCCCCAGTAGTAATAGTGTCCTCCCTCACCACAGTGGCCCCAGTAGTAATAGTGTCCTCCCTCACCACAGTGGCCCCAGTAGTAATAGTGTCCTCCCTCACCACAGTGGCCCCAGTAGTAATAGTGTCCTCCCTCACCACAGTGGCCCCAGTAGTAATAGTGTCCCCCCTCACCAGAGTGGCCCCAGTAGTAATAGTGTCCCCCCTCACCACAGTGGCCCCAGTAGTAATAGTGTCCCCCTCACCACAGTGGCCCCAGTAGTAATAGTGTCCCCCCTCACCACAGTGGCCCCAGTAGTAATAGTGTCCCCCCTCACCACAGTTGCCCAATTAGTATTAGTAAGAGTGCCCCCCCCCACAGTGGCCCCAGTAGTAATAGTGTCCCCCCTCACCACAGTGGCCCCAGTAGTAATAGTGTCCTCCCTCACCACAGTGGTCCCAGTAGTAATAGTGTCCCCCCTCACCACAGTGGCCCCAGTAGTAATAGTGTCCTCCTCACCACAGTGGCGCCAGTAGTAATAGTGTCCTCCCTCACCACAGTGGCCCCAGTAGTAATAGTGCCCCCCCTCACCACAGTGGCCCCAGTAGTAATAGTGTCCCCCCTCACCACAGTGGCCCCAGTAGTAATAGTGTCCCCCCTCACCACAGTGGCCCCAGTAGTAATAGTGTCCCCCCTCACCACAGTGGCCCCAGTAGTAATAGTGTCCTCCTCACCACAGTGGCCCCAGTAGTAATAGTGTCCTCCTCACCACAGTGGCCCCAGTAGTAATAGTGTCCCCCCTCACCACAGTGGCCCCAGTAGTAATAGTGTCCTCCTCACCACAGTGGCCCCAGTAGTAATAGTGCCCTCCCTCACCACAGTGGCCCCAGTAGTAATAGTGTCCCCCCTCACCACAGTGGTCCCAGTAGTAACTGTCACGGCCTGAAACCAATATACTTGCCTCTTCCTGGTCTTCTAAGCCCCTCTCCTCGACTCAATCAGAACTCACTGATCTCTACCTGCAGTTTCGGACAGCGGTGAGCTTCCAGGACCTGTGATGACGTCACTGTCATGTGATCACTAATGTGGGAGGAGTCAGGGAACAGTGTCTGCAGGATTCTGTTGCTGGATGAGCAGGAGGTGTGGATACCTACCGCAGCTCTGCAACAGCCACAATACAGAGTACCCAAAAATGACAATGGGCATAGATGTGTATACAGCTGTGTATATAATCATATCCACCGCAGCTCTGCAACAGCCACAATACAGAGTACCCAAAAATGACAATGGGCATAGATGTGTATACAGCTGTGTATATAATCATACCTACCCCAGCTCTGCAACAGCCACAATACAGAGTACCCCAAAATGGCAATGGGCATAGATGTGTATACAGCTGTGTATATAATCATATCCACCCCAGCTCTGCTACAGCCACAATACAGAGTACCCCAAAAATGACAATGGGCATAGATGTGTATACAGCTGTGTATATAATCATATCCACCGCAGCTCTGCAACAGCCACAATACAGAGTACCCCAAAATGACAATGGGCATAGATGTGTATACAGCTGTGTATATAATCATATCCACCGCAGCTCTGCTACAGCCACAATACAGAGTACCCCAAAAATGACAATGGGCATAGATGTGTATACAGCTGTGTATATAATCATATCCACCGCAGCTCTGCTACAGCCACAATACAGAGTACCAAAAATGACAATGGGCATAGATGTGTATACAGCTGTGTATATAATCATATCCACCCCAGCTCTGCTACAGCCACAATACAGAGTACCCAAAAATGACAATGGGCATAGATGTGTATACAGCTGTGTATATAATCATATCCACCCCAGCTCTGCTACAGCCACAATACAGAGTACCCAAAAATGACAATGGGCATAGATGTGTATACAGCTGTGTATATAATCATATCCACTGCAGCTCTGCTACAGCCACAATATAGAGTACCCCAAAATGACAATGGGCATAGATGTGTATACAGCTGTGTATATAATCATATCCACCCCAAAAGATCGTCTCAATACAGATTAGGAATATAGAAAAAAAAATCTTTACCAATCATTAAAATATTTTTATATAAAATTTCTGAGTGTCACAGGAGCGGGCAGCCCTCACACCACACAGTACAGAGTGTCACAGGAGCGGGCAGCCCTCACACCACACAGTACAGAGTGTCACAGGAGCGGGCAGCCATCACACCGCACAGTACAGAGTGTCACAGGAGCGGGCAGCCCTCACACCACACAGCACATCATCAGTAACATCTGCGTTGGTACAATGGTTGATGTGCCATACGTGTTACAATTAGAGATGAGCGAACGTACTCATCCAAGCTTGATGCTCGCTCGAGTATTAGGGTGTTCGAGATACTCATTACTCGAGAGGAGCACCACGCGTTGCTCGAGTCCATTCCATTTCCTTCCCTGAAAGTTTTGCGTCATTTTCTGGCCAATAGACATGCAGGGAAGGCATTACAACTTCCTCCTGTGACATTCCAGCCCTATCCCACCCCCCTGCAGTGAGTGGCTGGCGAGATCAAGTGACCGCCGAGTATATAAGGCAGCCCCACCCGCTGCTCGCCTCAGACACACGCTGGCAGAGATTAGGGAGGGTGCAGATGGTACTATAGTTAGAGCGTCTTCAAGAACCCCAACGGTCCTTCTTAGGGCCACATCTGACCGTGTGCATTACTGTTGTGGCTGCTAGGAGCAGTTTTGCACCATTTTTTTTTTCATCTCGGGCTCTGCAGACTATTGCGTTCTCAGTCTGTAGCCAATTATACAGAGTATAGGAGCAGTATTGGTGAGGCAGGGACAGTGGTAGTGTAGAATCCTGTCAACAAGTACTCCAAAAAAGCTCCTTTTTGGGACGATCTGTGACCGTGTGCATTTAACTCCGTGGCTGCTGGCAGTTCTAGTACCTCACTATTGCACAGCTAGGCCTGCTTGCAGGCTTCCATAATATTTTTTGTCCTGGGTGCAGTTTGTGTAACATAAGCGCTGTTTCCCTCCAACTGCACGCCAATAATTCCATAATTTTTTACACCGCTGTGTGTCTGCCATCAACTGCACGCACCGCGACAGCTCCCGGTTAGAGGAAAATTCAGATGCACGATATATAGCCTGTATTGCATTTCCCAAAAATTAAAAAAAAAATTCTTACGGCTAGCTGTGATCCTCTACATTTCACTGTGTGGCTGCTGTCAGTTTAGGTGCATCACTATTGCATATTGCACAGCTAGGCCTGCTTGCAGGCTTCCGTATAATTTTTTTTCTGGCTGCAGTTTGCGTAACATAAGCGCTGTCTCCCTCCAACTGCACGCCAATAATTTCAAAAATTTTTACACCGCTCTCTGTCTGCTCTATTCGTAATCCACCATGCTGAGGGGTAGGGGTAGTGCTAGAGGACGTGGACGAAGACGCAGAGTTCCAAGTGAGGGTGTGGGCATAGGCCGAGTTCCTGGTCCAGGTGTATTGCAGCCGGCTGCTGCGGGATTAGGAGAGAGGAAACTTTCTGGGGTCCCCAGCTTCATATCACAATTTTTGGGTCCACGGCGTAGACCTTTATTACAAAATGAGCAGTGTGAGCAGGTCCTGTCGTGGATGGCAGAAAGTGTATCCAGCAATGTCTCCAGCAACCTGTCTTTTACGCCGTCCACTGCTGCAACTGTGAATCCTCTCGCTGCTGCTCCTCCTTCCTCCCAGCCTCCTCACTCCATGAAAATGACACATTCTGATGAGCAGGCAGACGCCCAGGAACTGTTCTCGGGCCCCTGCCGTGATTGGGAAAAAATGGTTCCTCTCCCACCTGAGGAGTTTGTTGTGAACGATGCCCAACCTTTGGAAAGTTCCCGGGGTCCAGGTGATGAGGCTGGGGACTTCTGGCAACTGTCTCAAGAGCTTTCAGTGGGTGAGGAGGTCGATGATGATGATGAGACACAGTTGTCTATCAGTGAGGCAGTAGTAAGGGCAGTAAGTCCGAGGGAGGAGCGCACAGAGGATTCGGAGGAAGAGCCGCTGGACGATGAGGTGACTGACCCCACCTGGTTTGATAAGCCAACTGAGGACAGGTCTTCAGAGGGGGAGACAAGTTCAGCAGCAGGACAGGTTACTGGGCTCTGCCTATACTGCTGCAACCGAAATGTTACTGGGCTCTGCCTATACTGCTGCAACCGAAATGTTACTGGGCTCTGCCTATACTGCTGCAACCGAGTCAGAGCCTGGGACCGCACACGTCCTACCCACACCCAGAATTGCAGGTCCTTCCTCAGTTTTGGTATCTGCGGCGGTCTATGCCACCTCCTGTAAACCCTCCCCCTCCTCCTCCTCCAACAATGAAAACATTCTTGGCAAATAGTTAAGCTTTGGTCCCTCTTGTGGCGGTCCAAGAATTTCACCTAAATCGGTACAATACGAATGCCCCCACCCGGCCCTCTTAATCCTGGCCACAGTTCCGAAAACCAACTAAATACAACCGGGGTCGTATTCGATTAGCCCTAGCTGAAGCATTTAGCCGACCGGTAGAGCAATAGTGGCTTCCATCTTGTTGGTACTGATAATAATTACATATTGTAGTTTACAGCTGAGTTAGGAATAGAGCCAACTATAGAACACAGCTTCCCCGCAGGGCTGGGGACAGAGTAGCAGCAGGCACATATCCTTGATGGAAGCAGGCCAGCTGAGATCCACATACTCCCGGCCTGATTTTCGACTGATTTAGGAGTCCTTTACTTGTGATCATCTTTGGTAATTCCTGACAAAGATGAGTGCTATAGCCAGAAACTTGCATTGCTAACACTTTTAAATGGTCAACAGAAAACATATGAATGAAGCTTTCCATATTTCTGATTGAGATGAGGAGTTCAGACTTTTAGTTCCTAGAATATCCTTTTCATTGCTATCAAATGCCCCTCTTGTCTCAGAAAATACTAGCTTTTCCACATAGCTGTTGTCGCCTCCACTTTTGTTCTGTGGCTTTACTTTTTGTCCATTGGCTCTTATTCGCATCTGAAGGTTTGATTTTGCCCATGGAGGCAAAATTCATGGTGGAGGCGCGGAACCCAGCCTGACCCTGGGCCTGCTAATGTGCTTCCCACACAGACTATAGCGAGTCCTAGTCATGCTGTCTTGGCCTTGTAATGCCACCTCCTCCTCCCGCTTGGGGTCAGGGGATCAGCAATGCGCATCATGTATTTTCTCTCGTGTTACCACAGTTATCGGAGAAACTTGTTTGGGCCAAAGGAGAGGAGCTAACTGCATTAACGTTACAGGGGTCTGCCTATACTTCAGCTGCAGAAATGTTACAGGGGTCTCCCAATACCGCAGCTACATAAATGTTTCTGGGATCTGCGTATACTACTGCAACTAAAATGTTACTGTGGTTTGTCTATACTGTTACTACTGAAATGTACCTAATACTGGGCTTTGCCTATACTGCTGCTACGAAAATGATATTGGGGTCTGTCTATACTGTTACTACTGAAATGTACCTAATACTGGGCTCTGCCTATACTGCTGCTACGGAAATATTACTGGGGTCTGTCTATACTGTTACTACTGAAATGTTACTAATACTGGGCTCTGCCTAAACTGCTGCTGGGGAAATGTTACTGGGGTCTGGGGTCTGTCTATACTGTTACAAATGAAATGTTACTGGGCTCTGCCTTTACTGCTGCTACTGAAATGTTACTGGGCTCTGCCTATACTGCTACTACAGAAATGTTACTGTGGTCTGTCAATGCTGTAACTACAGAAATGTTACTGGGGTCTACCTAGACTTCTGCAACATAACTGTTAGTGGGGTCAGCTTATACCTTTGCTACAGGAATACTACAGGGGTCTGTATATAGTATGGGTGCACTAAGTTTTCCCATCGCAGTGTTCTACGTATCTGGCCCCCCAAAAAAACCCAGTCTGACTCGGTCATGCAATGTGGGACGAAGCCCACCTGTATTTTATCTGACGTTAGCTCTGCTAGCCGGGGCACTGCAATGGGATTTATTTATGTACCATCGGTGGCTTCCTGGGACCCACCCATGCTGTGGGTGCACATAGACTCCCCATAGCGGAGTTCTACCTGCCTGTGACTATAAAAAAAGGCCAGACTGACTCTGGCATGCAGTGCGGGCCGAAGCCCACCTGTATTTTATCTGAAGTTAGCTCAGCTGTCCGGGGCACTGCAATGGGATTTATTTATGTACCGTCGGTGGGTTCCAGGGAACCACCCATGCTGTGGGTGCACACAGACTTCCCATTGCAGAGTTGTACCTGCCTGTGACTATGAAAAAAGACCAGACTGACTAGGGCATGCAGTGTGGGCAGAAGCCAACCGGTATTTTATCTCACGTTACCTCAGCTATCCGAGGCACTGCAATGGGATTTATTTATGTATCGTCGGTGGCTTCCTGGGACCCACCCATGCTGTGAGTCCACACAGACTTCCCAGAGCGGAGTTGTACCTGCCTATGACTATTAATTTAAAAAAACCCAGTCTGACTAGGGCATGCAGTGTTGGCTGAAGCCCACCTGTACTTTATCTCACGTTAGCTCAGCTATCCGGGGGACTGCAATGGGATTTATTTATGTACCGTCGGTGGCTTCCTGGGACCCACCCATGCTGTGGGTCCACACAGACTTCCCAGAGCGGAGTTGTACCTGCCTGTGACTATGAAAAAAGGCCAGACTGACTAGGGCATGGAGTGTTGGCCGAAGCCAACCTGTGCTTTATCTCACATTACCTCAGCTATCCGGGGCCCTGCATTAGGACCAACAAGTGGAGCGATACAGTGCTAATGAGACGTTCACAGCTACGCTAGCATTGGAGTCCGCTCTAGGCCCGCGATTGCTGAGGGATTGTGCAGAGGCCTATGTCCTGGGTGCAGTGAAAGTCCGCTTCCTGCCTACGATTGCTGAGGCTGTTGGCCAAGGCCTATGTCCCGCGGGAACTGTAACGGCGCCAGGTTGGGGCTGTGGAGCTTTTTCCTGCTAATCCAGTCATTGGAGCTGTGAAAGGAAAGGTAACTGATTTACTAAGCCCGTCGCAGATGAACTAGCATCGAAGTCCGCTTCATGCCCGCATTTGCTGAGGGTGTGGGCTGAGGCCTATGATCCGGGGGAAGTGCAAGTACGCAAGGTTGGGGCTGTGGAGTTTTTTCCTGCTAATCCAGTCATTGGAGGGGTGAAAGGAAAGGTAACTGATTTAATGAGCCTGTCGTAGATGAACTAGCATTGAAGTCCGCTTCATGCCTACGATTGCTGAAGCTGTGGGCCGAGCCTATGTCGTCGGCACGGTGCAAGTCTGCCATGTTTGGCCACTCTGATTTATTTATTGTTCATGTCTTGGGATGCCTAGGACCCACCTATGCTGTTGGTGCACACTTAGTTCCCATCGTGGTGTTTGACCTGTCTGGCACAAAGACACTGACTGACTTGGATAGGGGGCAGAGTTCAGATGGCTTTCCCCTTGCGGTGTCGATTGAGCTATGCGACACCTAGACAGAATGAATACTGTGTGGGCACATGGATTGCCCATAGCTATGTAACTCATGTCCACGTTTGCAGCTCCTGACGGAGGAGGCACAGGATTGGAATGAAGATCGAACGTCAATTTCTCATCGATTCTCTACAGCATTATGGGCTATCGCCCCGCCCCTTTTAAAGAGGGTCGCTACCTGGCCCTGCCAACCCTCTGCAGTGTGTGCACCTCTGGTTCCTCCTCATGGTAGACGCACTTAGAAATAGACATGAGGGTGGTGTGGCTATGCAGCCAGCGTGTGGCATGTGGGCAGCTGAAGGCTGCGCAGGGACACTTTTGTGTGGCTTGCGGATGCAGGGTCGTGCGCGGGGGGGGGGCAGTATGTAACCCAGGAGAAGAGGCAGCGTATGTCCCACAGGCAGTGCTTGTGCTTGGTTGGAGGTAGTGTGGTGCTTACCTAAGGTGTGCCTTGCTAATGAGGGTTTGTCCGAAGTAAAAATTGTTAGGGGGGGGGCTCACTTTTGCCGCTATTGTGGCTTAATAGTGGGACCTGGGAGCCTGAGATGCAGCCCAGCATGTTGCCCCTCGCCTGCCCTATCCGTTACTGTGTCGTTTCCATCACTTTCGTAGGTTTTGAAGATTTGCGCAAATGAAAACCTTAGCGAGCATCGTCGATATACAAAAATGCTCGAGTCGCCCATTGACTTCAATGGGGTTTGTTACTTGAAAAAAACTCTCGAGCATCGCGGAAAGTTTGATGCTCGCTCATCTCTAATTACAATGTATAACCAGCATCATATCACAATACAATACTACTACTAATAATAATAATAATCCTTATTTGTATAGCGCCATCATATTCCGCAACGCTTACATAGACAGGAGGGATACAGAAAGACAATACAAAAATTACAGAACCACAGTTACATAGTAATCAGTTGATGGAAACAATAGAGGTGCGGGTCCTGCTCCAACAAGCTCACATACTATGAATAATGGGGTGATACAGAAGGTAAAGGGCTGGAGATGTGCAAGGTTGAGAGTGAGAGATTCTATACACATTTAGCCGTGTGATGGCAGAAACGGTATGACTGCAGGAGCGGTTTATGATGGCTAGCAGGGATTGCAGTCAGTAGGTCAGGGAGCATGTTATCAGGCGTAGTACAGAGGAGTTTGTTTAGGGAATGCGGTATGCCTCCCTGAAGAGGTACGTTTTTAGAGCACGCCTGAAGTTCTGCGAGTCCTGGATTGCTCGGGTAGCCTTTGGTAGTGCGTTCCAGAGGACCGGTGCTGCTCTGGAGAAGTCTTGGGGGCGGGAATAAGAAGCTCGAATTAAAGGGGCGCTCAGTCTGGTTTAGTTAGCAGAGCGGAGAGCCCGGGCTGGTTGATGGATTGAGATGAGGGAGGCGATATGGGGGGGCGCTGCACTGTGGAGGGCTTTGTGGATGAAGGTAGCGAGTTTAAATTGAATTCTGTATTTAACGGGCAGCCAGTGCAGTGACCGGCACAGGGCAGAGGCGTCCAAGTAGCGGCTGGACAGGAAGATGAGCCTGGCTGCCGCATTACTGGCAGTGACATGTTACCACACTGACTAAATGAACATACTACTACCATATAAAGCACAGACTTAGATGCACCCGACATAAGGGATCACCCAAAAGATGGCTTCTTCTAGGGCAGTGGTGGCGAACCTATGGCACGCGTGCCAGAGGCGGCACACACAGCCCTCCCTGCTGAGCAGCTGTTCATCTCACCCTTGCAGGAAGTGGGGCAGACATCACCAAACTGCCAGACGGAAGTGGGGATTCAATTATATCCTCTCCAAACAGTCCTCCACAGAAAACAGACTCATGAATAAGGATTCCTACTCAGACCCATTCGTTCTTCTAGGACTGCAATATCATTTTAGGATCTGCGCCCATCGGTCTATGCCGAGAGTAAAGTAAACATCTAACAAGCAGGGATATAGATAAAAACAAACAGGACCAAAAAGGTCTACTGCAACACATACATTCCCTTTTAAAAATACATGATGTCTCTAGCGGGATTCACACCAAGGACCCCAGCATTACATGACAACAGCGTTATCCATTGAGCCCCACGTCCACATACCTAAAGCTGGATACAAACAGTACAGTCAAACCTCTAGGTTCGTTGTCTTCTAGTTTAGCCGGTTTCAAGTTTCACTGATTTTTCAAGACAGAATTTCGCCTCGAGTTTCGCTGGCTGCTTCTAGTTGCATTGGCAGCCGCCAGCCCACATGGCCTCGCTGCTGACGTGACCCACTGATCTCCTCCCCCATCCCACCCCCTCTCATTGCAAATAGTACTGAAGGGCGGGGAGGGGGCAGGAGCTCAGTGCACTGCTCCCGACTCTTCCAGCCTCCTCCCCCTGCAGAGAGGGACACCGTATATCGGTCGGGCCTGAATACCCGGCTGATATACGGTCAACTGCATAAGTGGAATAACCAGTTCTTTTGGTTGGGGCAGAACTGATTCTGAGCAGAGCAATGGGTAGGACTTGTGGCCATTTTAGGCGAGTCTCCTGACAGAGCTTCCCTAAGGCAAGTTTTAAGGTTCGGTTCATGTGTTCAGCCTTTCCTGAGGTCTGTGTGCAAAAAAACAAGACATCTAGCTACTTCTTGTTTTTTCTCTGCAGTAAAGTCTGGTCCGTTGTCTGACCCAATCTGCACCGGTTGGCCGTGTATTGGAATTATGTCTCTTAGTAGTGCTCTGGCCACTTCGGTGTATTTTTCAGTCCTAGTGGGGTAGGCCTCCACTCACTTCGTGTAAGTGAAGACAAAGACCAGGAGATGCTTCCATCCATCAGCTGCACGCATTTGAGTAAAGTCCACTAGTATATCTTGGAAGAGAGCTGCTTCATAAGATTGTATGCCTGCAGTCTTCAAAAGGGCCTTGTCTGGAATTATTTTCAGTGCAAATGACACATTTTCTGGTGCTCGCCTGGTAAGTCTTGGGATGTACAGCACATCTTGGATTAGATCCTTCATAGTAGTGGACCCATAGTTTGTCCTCATGCACTTTCTTGACAATCTCCGTTGCTAGTGTTGTTGGGACCACACTTCGTCCATCCGAGGGGATGAACCAGCCCTCACGGGGGGAATTTTCCATCTTCCATCTTTAGTCATTCCTGTTCACTTCAATTGTAACAGGAGTTCCAGTTGTGAGGGGGAACCAGGAAAAAGGCTTGTAGCGTGACAGGATTTTTGGCATTTAGGAGAGTGGCAGCTCACTTGCCATCAGCATCTGCCTCTCTGTTTCCCTGTGCAACGAGTCTCTCTTCTGTTTTCCTTTACAGTGAATGACCCACTTCTCTTCTGACAGTTGCGGAATGAGATGAGCGTGCTTGACTTCTTGACCCACTGAAGAGATCAGACTCTTCTTTTTTCAGGGCCCCATGAACATGAATTGTAAGGAAGGCATACTTTCTTTGAGTCAGTGAAGATATTGACTTTCACCCCAGCTGCCAGCTGTAGGATTTCTGATAAGTGCAATAAGTTCTGCCTTTTGAGCTGAAGTTCCTCTGGGCAGCTCTTCTGCTTTTGTAGTAGGGTGACCACTGCATATCCAACATAGCGTATGCCTTCATCCAGGAAGATGCTACCATCTGTGTACTATTCAACATCAGGAGCTTCAAGTGGTGTGTCTCATAGATCGGGATGGCTGCTAAAGACTTCATCCCTTACCTTACAGCAGTTATAGTCAGCGGTTTCAGTTTTGTTGGCCACAGGGTTGCTGGATCCGCAGATTAACTCATTGCTCTGAGATCTTGGACTGCGCGATACTCTGTTCTTCTAGGTTTCTTTACAGGCAGGAGAGCAGTGTTCCAAGGTGATTGGCATGTCATAAAAATACCATTTTTCAGAAACCTTTCCAGATGCAGTGTGATGCCCTGGCAGGCAGCAGATGGTGGCCGGTATTGCTTGATGGACACCACTTGTGTCTCTGGCTTCTGCTGCACTGTGACTGGAGGTATATTCTTGTATTCAGGTGTGGAATGATTATGTCATCCCTCTGGGCAGGAAAACCACCCAGTGGAACTGACAGCTGACCCATAGACCAGATACTGACTCCTCAGCACGTAGATTGGTACGAGGTGGAAAGACAAGAATTATTCTTACCGTTAATTCCTTTTTCATGAGTCCATCATGACAGCACACATGGAGGTTGCTCCGCCTGTGATCCTTGGGACAGGAAGAAGGAGTTCTTTAAAAGCCACCTCCCACCGCTTGACTCCAGTGACTTCCAAATTATCACAACGGATACGAGGTCCAACAGTTTTATTATTAGCACTGAAAGACATTTATCGTATGTACAGACATTATATACATCAATCAAGGGCGGGAAAGCATGTGCTGTCGTGATGGACTCATGAAAAAGGAATTAACGGTAAGAATAATTCTTGTCTTTTCATAGCGTTGTGATACGTTTGAGACATGATTGATTGAGAGATTGTGTTAGAAGGTAATCAATAACTACTTGCTGTAAGCAGTCTACTATTTTAACTGGCTTGAAGTATTCTACAGAAGCTCTGGACATATATGGTCTAGTGAAAAACCAGTTACAGTGACTCATAGTTACGGGATGTTGCACAGTAATATTGTCCAGATATGGATATCTTCATAGAGAAACTATGCAGTAGTATATATATTGCCAAAACACGCGTAACGCTTTATTTACCTAAGAATGACGTGTTTTATCATACTGCGCAGAAGCGAATATTTTACATAACCAAACAGTAGTATAAATAAGGGTGATCTTCAGAAGGATTCCGGGACTCGTTGTGGCCGATAGACGTATCGGCATATTCCCGGATTCCTCCTACCAATCGTACCTGGAGATCCCCCGATTGCGGAGTGATGCTACAATATCCGGTGATGTATTGATGCTTATCTTTGTTACCCATGTGATCTCAATGCCTATATGTTAATTAACTGTTTCACTTACATTCATATACTAAAGAGTGAATAAACTCGTGTTTTATATTCGTTTTACCTCAGACTGTGCTTAGCTTGTATGTTAATGAGGTCGAAAAATTGCTAAAAATCTTGAGCAGGTAAGACATAAATTGGCGTACTCGGCAGGATATATATATATTGTTGTCTTTGGTAAGGTTATATTACTGTATAATTTGGTATTGTGACAGTGCTTCTCAGTGCACGGGGGGCTGCTGTCGCCATATTAGATTTTTGGCCCATTGCCAAGGGTTTCAAATGGTTATAACTTTGCTTTGATAAGTGATAGAGTAAAAATAGTAAATACACATTGATAGTCGCAGTAAGTAGTCCCTGTTGAACCCATTGGCATACTGCCAAAATTTTATAAGTTCTGTAACTTTGAAGCAGGACTTGGGAGATTGGTGCCAGTTTGCACGGTGGTGTCTAGCAGTAAGGGGGACCTCTGTGCAAAATTTCACCAATTGGCACGTTGCCAAAATTTTCGGAGTTCTGGAACTTTGAAACAGGACTCGGGAAATCGGTGCCAAGTTTGCAGAGTGGTGTCTCGCAGTAAGGGGGACCTCTGTGCAAAATTTCACCAATTGGCACGTTGCCAAAACTTTCGGAGTTCTGTAATTTTGAGACAGGACTTGGGAAATTGGTGCCAGTTTGCAGAGTGGTGTCTCGCAATAAGGGGGACCTCTGTGCAAAATTTCACCAATTGGCATTTTGCCAATAAGACAACAATATGTTTACAAAAAGAACAAAAAAGGTTAAATCTGAACAGAAAATAGACATCCCCGGCTGGTCCGAGGGTCCCTATGATATATTAGCTCAGGAGTTGATGCATAGTGGGCTTGCAGAATCATGGGATAGTAAGCTAAAAGATTCAGAGCCCCTCGATGTTGTTAAGGTACTCGAGGAGACCCCTGCCAAGGCAGGTGATGCAGTTCAGTTGGGCAGGAGAAATTGGGTATTGGCCTCAGCCTATAGGAATATCCATAAAAAGAAGTCCCAACTAATAAGAAAACTTAATCAGGCGGAACAAAAGTTAGCAGAATCTGAAGTGAAAAAATTGATGTTGGAATGTAACCAAAGGCTGATAAAGGAAAAAATAGAACATTATCAGAATATTGCAGAAAAGGCTGTTGTAAAAGTTGCTCAGAATAAATATAAGGGACGTAAAGGTAAAGTTGATAAGCGAAAGGTATCGAAAGCTATAGCTTCTGCTTCTGTGAACTGGGACCCAGATAAGTGGGATGGAGACTTATGGGATTCCTCATCTTCTTCGGGGGAGGAGGACTGGCATAAGGGGGATTGGGAAGACGTACCCAATCCAATAATTGATCCACCCGCTTTAAAACGTGCCCAGCCTATTAGCAGAAGGAAGGAAACTACTGAATATGGACCCGATACCCAGCCTATCCTAGGTCATGATGGGCAAAGGTTGCCCAGGTATGACGATCAGGGAAACTATATGTACGATGCCGATGGGAGACTGTTGGTGCAAGAAGAATTGGTGCCACATAGGCGCACCAGGCTTGCCCTAGAGGATTTTTCTCAGTCAGAAGTTGATGATATACTGAGTAGATTTAGGCAAAAGCCTGGGGAATCTGACATACCATGGTTGGTCCGTCTATTCGAGCACGGGGCGACTGGGGTAATGTTGGATCCAAAAGATGCAATGAGATTTGTTACTCTAACTAGAGATCCAGTAATCAGTAGAAATTTTAGAGAATATTTTCCTAATCATCAAGGAGAAAGTGCTATTTCCCTGTTTAATATAGTAACCAATGGGTTTCTTAATAAGTTCCCAACAGAGGCAGACATTCCAATCAATGACAAACCTTGGTACACTATCAGGGATGGCATTGAAAGGTTGAAGGAGGAAGCTATGAGGGTCTCATTAATTATCATCGAGCATATGGAAGATTATTTGGAGACTCGGCTGACAGCAGGAATTAGAAATCGTTTAATTAAGACTGCACCTCCGGCTTATAAAGCCGTGATGATGACCCTACTTCTATCCATGACTAATGAGCCAATGTCTGCGGTCGTGGCTAGAATGCGGGAATTGCAAGATATGGGAAACTGGGATAGAGAGGAAAAACGAACAGATCGTGATAGGTCTAGGAATCCTAGTTCCCAGGGGACTGGTGATTCTGGAGTGCCAAGGATATCTCGTAGAGATATGTTTCAGGCTCTCCTGAAAGCTGGAGTCTCCAAGGACGCCATTGATGGAAAAGATACAGGTGATTTGTGGCGTCTTTATAAACAGAAGGTATTATCCAACAAAAAGGTGGATAAAAGGGAAGATTCAGTGGCCCCAAAAACTTCTAAAAAGAGAGAGAAGCAGGTCACTAATTCAGAACCTAAGAAATTAGAATGGGAGGACTTTCAAAAGATCTATCCATGGAAGGAGATGGCTGCAATGGTAGCTACCCAAGTGCAGGACCATTTGAAGCCATCTGCTCCGCTCCTGGAGGAATCAGATTCTGATTCCGCATAGGTAGCAAGCCAAGCCCCTGTCTGCGTTAGGCGGGATGACAGACCCTACGTCCCACTAGCCATACATTGGAAAGGGGGTAATGTCCAAAGGGTCCCAGCTTTAGTAGATACAGGGGCGGAGGCTACTCTGATTTATGGAAATCCCAAAAAGTTTAAAGGTCCAAAAGTTAATATTTCGGGGTTGGGAGGAAAAGTTACCGAAGGAGTACAGACACAGGTAACTTTGAAACTGGGCAATTTGCCCTTACGTAAAAACACGGTGTTAGTAGTACCTATTCCGGAATATATCATTGGCATAGATATTCTGAAAGGATTGACACTACACCTCGAAGATGGTAAGTTTGCCTTTGGCGTAAGGAAAATAGGGATAAAAGCTTGTCCAGTTACGGTGGGAAAGGTCAAAATGCCACCCGTACATATCCCTCCTGCAGGAAAACTGGTTGCTATGAAGCAATACAGAATTCCTGGAGGTCACAAGGAAATAGGAGAAACCATTAAGGATTTGGTCGATGCTGGGGTTGTGAGGCCTGCAACCACAGCATGGAACAATCCGGTATGGCCTGTGAAGAAGAGTGATGGGTCTTGGAGGATGACTGTCGATTACAGGGAGTTGAATAAACAAACACCTCCCTTGACGGCAGCTGTCCCAGACACCATTACAATTGTGGAGCAGATCCAAAGTCACAGTGGACAATGGTACGCTGTGATTGATATCGCACAAGCCTTCTTCACAATTCCAATAGAAGAAAAGGCACAAGATCAGTTTGCCTTTACGTGGCAAGGGCGTCAATATACGTTCACTCGATTGCCACAAGGTTGGATACATAGTCCAACCATCTGTCACCGGACGGTGGCAGAACATTTGGATGAGTTTGATTTACCATCAGAAATGCAGTTTTCGCATTATATCGATGATATAATGATTCAGGGACCGGATGAACAATCTGTAAAGAAACAATTGGACGGATTGTTACATCATCTGCGAGAAAAAGGATGGGAAATAAATGATAGCAAGGTGCAGGGCCCCTCTCAGACGGTGAAATTCTTAGGAATTCAATGGAATAAGGGCCATAGGGAGATTCTCCCTAAGGCAAGGCAGAAAATCTTAAATTTTCCCACTCCAAAAGACAAGAAGGAAACACAATCCTACATAGGATTGTTTGGATTCTGGAGACAACACATTCCGCATCTGGGGGAGCTTCTTGCTCCTCTTTACAAGGTGACTCGCAAGAAGTACGAGTTCACGTGGGGAGAGGAGCAACAGGTTGCGTTTGAGGCAGTAAAAGAAGCCATACAACAGGCCGTAGATTTATGGCCTTTACAAGATGGTGAGATAGAACTTCATGTATCAGTTCAGCATATGTATGCAAACTGGTCATTGTGGCAGAAGCAAGGGGGCAAAAGAGTGCCACTGGGCTTCTGGAATCGAAAATTACCAGATGCAGGAGAAAAATACACTCCACTGGAGCAACAGCTGTTGGCATGTTATTGGGCCCTGGTGGATACTGAACAATTGACAACAGGACACATAGTCCTTCTGAGGCCGCAAATACCCATCATGAGCTGGGTATTATCTAATCCAAAGTCCAATCGGATAGGACATGCCCAGGAGCAGAGTATCATTAAGTGGAAATGGTACATCTCAGAAAGAGCGAAAAAAGGTGAAGGGGGGATAGCTGCCCTGCATGAAAAGATAGCGGATATCCCTCCAGATGGTCAGGTTACACCAGTAGCACAAATGGAGGAATCCCCAGTAAAGTGGGGAATACCTTACTCTGAGTTGACAGACTCCCAAAAGGAGCATGCTTGGTTCACGGATGGTTCGGCCAAGTATATCAGTGGAAGGCGTAGATGGAAAAGTGTAGCCTTTAATCCAAAATTAGACAAGACGTTGGTCATGGAGGGAGAGGGTAAGAGTAGTCAATATGCAGAACTTTGTGCGGTATTCTTAGCTCTGAAGCAGGAACAAGGGCAAGAATGTCACTTGTATACGGACTCATGGTCAGTTGCCAATGGTTTGGCCACTTGGATCATGGGATGGAAGAAGAACGATTGGAACATTCATGGTAAGGAATTGTGGGGGAAGGAGCTTTGGCAAGATATAGAGGAATTCATTAGAAGTACCAAAAGTACTGTGTTTCATGTTGATGCTCATGTCCCTCTTGACTCATTGGAATGTTTATTTAATTCTCAAGCAGATGCGGCAGCATCGATCTCTGTTGCCGTACAAGAACCTGACAAGGAAAAGGAAGCATGGCTTCAAGGTACAGCTCACCAAGGTACAGGCTCACCAAAAAAGTGGACACTTGGGAGAGAAGGCCACTTACAGGTGGGCACAAGAAAGAGGTATCCCATTGACAGTGGACATGATCAAACAAGTAATCGCGCAATGTCCAGTATGTCAACATGTTCAAAAACGAGAAGTGCCTCATACAGTAATGGGACACATAGGGAGAGGCCAGTTGCCAGCGCAGATTTGGCAGATGGATTTTGTAGGACCCCTTCCTGAGAGCAGAGGATGTAAGTATATTTGTACAGCAGTAGATACATTCTCAGGTCTGATGGTGGGATTCCCGTGTAAAACAGCAACCCAATGGAGTACTTTACGTACTCTGGAAATTATTACCCAGTACTATGGGACTCCCCTGCAGATCCAGACAGACAATGGTTCACATTTTACCGGTAATCAGGTAAAAGAGTATGCCAGTAAAAACAACATAGAGTGGGTATATCATATGCCCTACTATCCACAGGCCGCGGGCCTGGTGGAACGAATGAATGGGTTATTAAAATCTACCCTAAAGAAGCTCACTGAGACCGACAAATATGGTCAATGGAGAGATAATCTGACTGCCGCTTTACAGATTATCAACAACAGGCCCATCACTGATTCTATGACACCCTTAATGCGCATGCTAACACCCAATCTCAGTATAGATGTAGCTAAGGTAGAGACAATCTTATACTGGAAAATAAATCCAGATGCGCAGGCACCTTATAGAGCCACTCCTGCCGCTGCAGGGTTGGATCTATACGCTCTTGATACGGTGGTGATAGCCCCGGGAAAGGTGAGTACTATTCCCACAGGGATAGGATGCAAGATCCCGGAGAATCACTTCGGGCAGATAGCTACTAGATCAAGTTTTGCTCTGAGAGGTGCAGTAGTCCTAGGGGGAGTCATAGATGCAGATTATCAGGGGGAAATTAAAGTAATCATGATAAATTTAGGAACAGATCCTCTGATAATAGGAAAAAAGGAGCGCATGGCACAGCTGCTATTGATACCAGTGTATCTGACACAAGTGGAAGAAGGGGCGGCTCCCACTGAACTTACAGTAAGAGGAGATAAAGGCTTTGGCTCAACTAATGTTACTAATGTAGGGGCCAAAATATGGGTTCAGAATCACCAAGGACCGCCCTCCCCGGCAGAAGTTATTGCTGTGGGGAAAGATCGAACTTTGCTCATTATGCGACCTGGAGTAGAGAAATGGGAATATGTCCCACAAGAAAAGTGCTATTTGCGGGAATAATGCTTGTTTCCTTGCTTTCTCTAGAATCATATAATCGCTCTTGGAATCCTTGGCATCATGTGTTCGGTGTTCGCAGTAGGTGATGCGTGGACGCCAGGGATCCGTGTTAATAACACCTTTTGAGAATGAAGCAACTTGGGGTTGGAAGAATGCCACTCTTCAGCGACAACAGGACAATTATACCTGTGAGGCGAATCATGGCGAATCATGTCGTTTTCTTAACATTAGTTTTAATGGCACCTTCTGGAATGGGATTCCTGATAGTACGGGGTATCGACCCACTTACGCTCTGCACAATGAAACAGGACAAGTAATAATCAAGTCACAAGTAAATGTGTCATTCTGTAATCGACCGGAGGTCTTCCCGTATTTATCACGAACGGAGCAAATTAAATTCATCTTGAACTGCACCCATGCCGGTTACAGTCACACCTTTGAACTAAATGTTACCGCTGTAATCACTTGCACAAATGCATCCACGATAGACGGTCGGGCGGGTTGGGGACAGTTCCTTGTGTTTGTAAATTTGAATGCTTCCAAAATAGATCCTGGACATATAAAAAGGGTTCCATCCACCTGTCGCCAGGTGGGACGAGACGCTCAAAAGACTGTTATACAAGCCTCTGTACAGTTTCCACCCTCAAGGACTTGTTCTACCAAGCGTTCCCGTCGAGCTTGGTATGATACCTTACTCGGAGGCTACGGAGCGCTTTCTGGGACTATTAATGGTTTTGATATAGAGACTTTAGCTAATCGAATGCATAACGCGGGAAGTGGTATTAAAGATGTGCTCACATTGCAGGCTAACTGGATGCCCACTATATGGCAGCCCTTTAGTATGCAAGCGGATGTGGACACAATAATGCTTGATTTGCAAGATGCATCAAATAGGTTTTCATATGAAGTAAATTCTAACATATCTAACTATGTTAATTGGTCAATATGTACCTTGCAGACCATTTATCAGCAACAACAAAAGAACACACTTCAACCTCTGCTCATGACTGGCAATGAGCAGGTGTGGAGGACCGTGTTCAATCAGACTATAACTGAGACTGATTGGATACAGTTGGAGGCGCAGAAAATGGTTTGCAATGATACATTATGTAAAGGGATCATATTCATATACAATGTTACTAAAAAGAGTGTGATGTGTAAGTTTGTAGTTCTCCCCTTACTTATAGGTGTTCCGGAAGATATGTATTTCTGGGTACCTAGATTTAACGGAATTTACATTGATGACCAAAATAGAACTCATGACTTATCATTGTGTGATGATACGTTAGAGGGGACCATATGCAAGGTCCAATCGGCTGTTTATGAACCATGTTTATTACAAAATACAATCAATGTATGTGAATGGACTGTGCTGCCACTCACTTTTAAAATGATGGTTGAAATAGCCCCACAGGAGGTATGTTTGGCAAGTAATTATCCTGTTGTACCTGGGATGGTTGTCCCGTTTTCAGGATGTTTGCGAAACATATCTGCACTTGTTTGGGAAAATGAGACCTTTGTGTTATTACCCGAACAAGAGAAGACAGTGGCTGTCAATTGGCAACCACTGCCTTTAAATGTGTCAAATTGGGATCTAAATTTGACCAAATTCAAAAAGTTGTTAGAAGACACAGAAGAAGTACAGCAACATATTAAATTGCTTAATAGATCTTTGGCAACGCATATTGTAAGTACTACTGTAATAGCTGGCAAAATTGTAAAGATGGGATCGGCTATTGCTGATGCCACGTCACACCATTGGTATGACATCTTTATGGGATATTCATCATCTGCACAAACCACTCTTAATTGGCTAATACATCCTGTTTTGGCATTGGCCATAGTTGTAATACTTTTATCGCTATGGAATTGTTTCATGGCATATAAGGTATTCTGTAGAAAACCCCAAATTTTAATGGTATCATACGGCAAATAGTGAATGATTAAGGACCGATTGTGATACGTTTGAGACATGATTGATTGAGAGATTGTGTTAGAAGGTAATCAATAACTACTTGCTGTAAGCAGTCTACTATTTTAACTGGCTTGAAGTATTCTACAGAAGCTCTGGACATATATGGTCTAGTGAAAAACCAGTTACAGTGACTCATAGTTACGGGATGTTGCACAGTAATATTGTCCAGATATGGATATCTTCATAGAGAAACTATGCAGTAGTATATATATTGCCAAAACACGCGTAACGCTTTATTTACCTAAGAATGACGTGTTTTATCATACTGCGCAGAAGCGAATATTTTACATAACCAAACAGTAGTATAAATAAGGGTGATCTTCAGAAGGATTCCGGGACTCGTTGTGGCCGATAGACGTATCGGCATATTCCCGGATTCCTCCTACCAATCGTACCTGGAGATCCCCCGATTGCGGAGTGATGCTACAATATCCGGTGATGTATTGATGCTTATCTTTGTTACCCATGTGATCTCAATGCCTATATGTTAATTAACGGTTTCACTTACATTCATATACTAAAGAGTGAATAAACTCGTGTTTTATATTTGTTTTACCTCAGACTGTGCTTAGCTTGTATGTTAATGAGGTCGAAAAATTGCTAAAAATCTTGAGCAGGTAAGACAAGCGTCCATCATGACAGCACACATGGAGGTATACCAAATCATAAGACCTTTCTTTAGGGGGGGGGACAACTGCCTGGAGTACTTTCCGTCCAAAGGCCAACTCCGTGTTTGAGTGGAGATCTAGTCTATAATGTCTTGCGAACGTATTTATACTAGACCATGTTGCTGCCTTGCATATCTGATCTATTGAGACTCCCCTGCGTTCTGCCCAGGAGGTGGCGAGTGCCCTGGTGGAGTGGGCCCCTCGTCCCCTCCGGAGCTACCAAACCTCTGGTTTCGTAGGTCTCCTGGATTGCTAATCTGATCCATCTAGCTATAGTGTCCTTAGAAGCTGGTCTGCCCCTATTTGCCCCTTGGTATTGTAAGAAGAACTTTTCTGACTCTCTGAAAGTTTGAGTAACCTCTAGGTAGGTTTTTACTACTCTACAGACATCTAAACTATGAAGACGCTCTTCTTTCGCGTTACTGAAATTTTGGCAAAAGAATGGCAGTGTTATTTCCTGATTTAAATGAAAAGGAGACACGACTTTTGGTAAAAAGTCGGGGGTGTGTTTGAATATTACCCGATCATCTAAGATCCTTAAGTAAGGTTCTCTACTGGATAAGGCCTCCAACTCGCCAATCCTCCTGGCCGATGTAATGGCGATCAGGAAAGCGACTTTTATAGATAGATTTTTAACCGTGATTTGGTTAATGGGCTCAAATGGCGGGTCACAGAGGCCCTCCAGGACTAAATTGAGGTCCCATGAGGGGGATGGCCCCCTCACGAAGGGTTTTGATTTGTCAGCCCCCTTCAGGAACCTTCTTATCCATTTGTTTTCCGAGAGTTTGAAATCAAACAGAGCACTAAGAGCTGCTGTCTGAACTCGCAGAGTTCGGGGACTGAGACCTTTGTCTAGCCCTGCTTGCAGAAAATCTAGAATTTTAATAATATCCGGACAATCTAGGTTAGGGCTCTCTGGTGTATACCATGTACAAAATACTTCCCAAATTCTGTAATAAAGTTTTGAAGTAGTTGATTTCCGACTCTTGAACAAAGTATTAATCACCTTGTTGGAAAGACCCTGTTTTTTTAATCTCTGCCTCTCAGCAGCCAGGCTGTCAGTTTTAGCCAGTAGATTCTCTGGAACAAAACTGGGCCCTGGGATAGGAGATCCTCTCTGAGGGGTAGCGCTATTGGAGATTGTATTGCCAACCAATTCAGCATTGGATACCAAGGTCGTTTTGGCCACGCAGGGGCGATGAATATGACGGTGGTGTGACTGCGTGCGATCTTTTGTAGGCATCCGGCTATCAACGGTAAGGGAGGGAACGCATAAGCCAGGGGCATTTCCCAATCCTGGGATAGTGCGTCCAGGGCTAGTGGTTGGTCTGCTGGATCTAGGGAAAAGAAGTCCCGGCATTTTGCATTTTTTCTTGAGGCAAACAGGTCTACTTGTGGTAGCCCCCACTGGTCTGTAAGTTGTAGGGACCAGTTTCCCGGATCCAGTCTTTCCCTGCTCAGGAAGTCTGCCACCTGATTTTGAGTCCCCTTTAAATGGACCGCCGAGAGCCATGCTGTGTTGACCTCTGCCCACAATAGGATTTTGCTCGCCATATGCTGCAGGCGAGGATACCGGGTGCCTCCCTGGTGATGGAGAAAGGAAACTGTAGTCATATTATCTGACAGTATTTTTATGTGTCTGTTTCTCAATACATCCTCAGATCTAATCAGGGCCTACCAGACCGCCCTTAGCTCCCTGTAATTGGATGAGTGGGTACTGGTGAACCTAGACCAGGATCCCTGTAAGGCTTCACCTGCCACTTGGGCTCCCCATCCTGTACCGCTGGCGTCCGTATTTATAGTGACGCATGGAGAGAGTGTCCACTGGACTCCTTTCCTAAGATTTGATGGTGTCAGCCACCAGTCTAAGGATTTTTTTACCCATGGTGGTAGTTTAAATTTCTCCTCCAAGGACTCCTGGGAGCGATCCCAGGTCGCCAACAATTTTTGTTGTAAAGACCTGGAGTGAAATTGAGACCAGGGAACTGCCGGAAGACAGGATGTCATTAGGCCCAAGATGTGCATTGTTTCCCTTACTGACACCTCTTTTTTTCTTTTGGAAATTCCGTACCTCTTTCAAAATGTGGGAAACTTTTGATTCGGGTAAAAAGGACCGATTTTTATTTGAATCCAGGAGGATCCCCCAAAAAAATCTTTTTGGTTTCTGGAACTAGGCTTGATTTTTCGTAATTGATGATCCAACCTAGTTTTTTGAGTAGATGTAATGTCTCCTCTAACTGGACCCTCATGGTTTTAGCGTCACTTGCTATCAATAGAAGGTCGTCTAGATAGGGGATGATTTTAATATTGCGTTCCCGCAGGAACCTAACTGGTTCTATCATGATTTTAGTGAACACCCTGGGGGCTGAGGAAATACCAAACGGTAGGCAGATAAATTGAAAATGCCGTATAGTATTATTCATATAAACTGAAAATCTTAAGAATTTTTGAGATGTCGCATGGATGGGGATGTGGAAATGCGCATCTTTTAGGTCTATAGTACTCATAACGTTATCCCGACCTATTAATGGGACCGTCGAGCGTATGGTTTCCATTTTAAACGTATAATTATTCACATAAGCGTTCAATTTTTTGAGATTCAAAATAACTCTGAACTTGCTGTTCGGCTTTGGGACCAAAAATAAACGGGAATAATAACCCTGGCTTTGTTCCGCCGCAGGGACAGGAATAACCGCTCCTATTTTAATCAAATTAAGTACTCCCTCCTCCAATTTTGCTTGGAGGTTGGGGGGCCGCAATGGTGTTATGCAGAAATTATCGGGGGGAATCGAGTTCAGCCTGATTTTATAACCTGTAGAGACTATCTCCAGAACCCAGGGGCTTTTTGAGATCTGCAGCCAGTTTTCTGAGTACTGGAGAAGTCTAGCCCCCACTTTAATGCTTTTATCTTGGGTCAAATCTAGAGGGAAACCCCGAAGTTCTCCCTCTACCCCCTTTCGGGTAGGACCACCTACCCGTCTTCCCTTTGCTTTTTCCTCTTGGAAAATACTCTCTCTGAAAGGGGATGGTTTTTTTAGGTAGATAGTCTGTTGGGAAGCCTAGTTTTTATCTGCTGCTTTCTCCAAAATTTTGTCCAGTGTTGGTCCGAAAAGGTATTCGCCCATTAGAGGGATCGTGCATAACCTGGACTTGGACATTTGGTCTCCTGTCCATGATCGGAGCCATAAAGGCCCGTCTGGCCACATTCCCTAGGCCTGCACCTCTTGCAGCGAACCTTCCGGACTCCCCCGATGTGTCCGCTAAAAAAGCTGTCGCTTTTTTAATTAGGGGTAGACATTTGAGAAGCTCTTCCCTAGGGGTTTTTAATTGTAGGTGGGAATCCAACTGATCAAGCCATAGGTGAAGGGATCTTGCCACCGATGTGGCCGCTATGTTGGTCTCTATGACCATAGAGGCTGATTCCCATACGCCTTTCAGAAACCCCTCCATTTTATGCTCCATAGGATCTTTTAAGTGGGAGCAGTCCTCAAAGGGGAGCGCCGTCTTTTTTGTCAGTTTTGCGACTCGAACGTCAACCTTGGAGATTACTCGCCACAGAGAGGCATCCTCTGCAGCAAAAGAGAGTCTCTCTCTGAACTCTTTTTGTGTGCTGGCTCCTCGTGTGGGTTTGTGCCACTCATCCAAGATCATATTTCGCAGATTTTCATTAACTGGGAAGCACTTTTTGTGACGGATTCTGAGGCCCCCAAACATTTCGTCTTGCACTGATTTGACCTGCGGTGTATCAGTGTCCTCCATGGTGTTACGGACTGTGGAGATTAGCTGCTCCAGGTCCGCATTTGAAAAAAAGAATTTTTATCCCCTTCTGTGGGGGTTAACAATTCCGAGGAGTTGTCTGAGAACTCTCCCTCGGAATGTTCGGGTGAAGAGACCATATAAGTTTCAGTGCGGGCCCTTTTCCGGGATGGTCCCGGCTGGGCGTCCAAGGTTTGCTCTTTTAGTGCCTGTACCTCTTCCCGCACCATTTCACGGATACCCAGTAATAGGTTTTGTTGCTTGTCTTTAACTATTTTCGTAGCACAGTCCGAGCATAGGGGTCTCTTGGCGTTATCGTCCACTTTTTTTTGCGCATAACGCACGCCTCTTGATCCTTTTTTTCTCCTGCTTAGTTTTTAATGCTTCCTCCTATAAGGAGAAGCCATTACTAATACCAGGTGTGAAAAAACTTCTTTTACTCACAAAAAAATGTCCCCCATGTTTGTCCAAGTGGACTACTTACGGTTGGCACAATCTTATCCCCTTCAGCGCTATCTATACTTCCTCAGCCAGGAAGGAAAGAGATGCCTGGGACATGAAGAGGATCTTTCTTTTGAATTTGGCGCTTTTAAGCGCCCGCGCTGCGTCTGACGTCATCGCGCACGACGCGGCGCCGCCCCATACCCGGAAGCCGGCCGCCGGGGAGTAGAAGCGCAGAGCAGTCACCCCGCACCTGCCGCTCCTTCCCCACTGAAGATGCTGATTCCTCCGGACGGAGCGAGGAAGCTGCCTCCCCTGGTCGGATACTCCGTGCCCCGGTGAGTAGCTCCCCCTGCATCCATCCTCAGCACGGAGAACTCCTCCTGTGTCCATTTGGGACAGGAAGACACTGGAGTCAAGCGGTGGGAGGTGGCTTTTAAAGAACTCCTTCTTCCTGTCCCAAGGATCACAGGCGGAGCAACCTCCATGTGTGCTGTTATGATGGATGCTATGAAAATTAGGACTGAGCAAGCCCTGCACTGGTGAGGAATAGGAAATACTTGCCTAACAGAGAGCAGGGTAATCGTCCTGACAAGGACAGCCCTGAGCTGGAACCTGGGCGCTGACTAACCCTGTCATGACCCTAACACCAGAGTGGCCGTACCAAGCAGGAGCAGAGGCCGAAGGTGAGAGTAGATAACAGAGAACCTGGAAGGTACACAAGTTGCAAATAGCTACAGCAGACTGAAGCTCAGTAACAATAAAGATCACTGTAGAAGCTGCATCACAAGCTGTCATACAATTCTAAGCTAATCCTGCTAGATTTTTTTTTTAACATGATTCATAATGACTTCCTTCATAATGAGGTAATGTGGGGTATACACACAAAGGGTGCAGAGGAGGATATTATAGGAGCATGGGTATAAATAAAACAGTTCTTCAATTTTCTACAAGTACTTCATGATTTTTAACACACATATTGTCCCAATTATTTTCTAACATATTATTCAAGCCTCAAACCTTGGTATGGACCCAATTATCTTAGCGTTTCAATTTGAGTGAAGTAGAAGTTGTCAATTGGATCTGGTATGGTGCATCAAATCTTGGTTCCAAACTTTTGGACATATATCCTTTTAAGGACAACCCAGTCACCTTAAAACACAACTTTTTACAGTTGTGTTTTACAACTGTAAAACACAATAGCCCTTTTACATGCAACAATTATCACTCAAATGAGCGATAATCGTTACATATAAATGTGGGCATCGTGGACTTTTTGTTTGAACAATAGATTTCAGTCCGCACAAAATCCATCATCAAGCCGCTGAAAGACTGAGCATATTCATTTCACTAGATCCCCCGATATTCGCTACACGATCATAAAATGTTTTGAAGAATGATGGTTGTGAATCTCCTCCCCTCCATGCCAGTTTTCTCTTTCTCTCCCTCTCCTCGCTCTCCATTCCGCTACTCTCTTCACCTCTCTCCATGCCGCTTCTCTCTTCACCTCTTTTTATGCCGCATCTCTCTTCACCTCTCCATGTAACTTCTCTCTCTCCCTCTCCAGGCCGCTTTTCTCTCCCCTCTTTTCCATGCAGCTTCTCTCCCCCCTCTTTTCCATGCAGCTTCTCTCTCCCCTCTTTTCCATGGAGCTTCTCTTTCCCCTCTTTTCCATGCATCTCCTTTCTCTCCTCTTTTCCATGCTGCTCCTCTCTCCCCTCTTTTCCATGTTTCTCCTTTCTCCCTTTTTCCATGTGGCTCCTCTCCCCTCTTGTCCATGCTGGTCCTCTCTTTTCCATGCTGCTCCTCTCTAGTTCCTCCTCTACATGACGCTTCCCTCTCACACACCCCTCTCCATGGCACTCCCCTCTCCCTCTCCATGGCACTCCCCTCTCCCTCCCACTCTCCATGATTCTCCTCTCTCACCCACCCCCATTTCCATGACGCTTATCTCTTGACCCGCTCTGCATGACGCTTATCTCTTGACCCCCTCTACATGACGCTTCTCTCTCGACCCCGCCTCCCTCCATAACACTTCACTCTCAACCCCCCTCCCTCCATGATGCTTTTTTGGACACCCCCCTCCATGACACTTTTCTCCACCCCCCTCCCTCCATGACGCTTCTCTCGACCACCCTTCCCTCCATGATGCTTCTCTCAACCCCCCTTCCCTCCATGATGCTTCTCTCGACCCCCCTTCCCTCCATGATGCTTCTCTCTCGACCCCCTTCCCCCTCCATGACCCTTCTCTCTCAACCCCCCTTTCCATGATGCTTCTCTCTTGACCCCTTCTCCATGATGCTTCTCTCTTGACCCCCCTCCATGACGCTTCTCTCTTGACTCCCCCTCTCCATGACGCCTCTCCCTCGACCCCCATTTCCATGATGCTTCTCTCTCGACCCTTCTCTCCTTGAAGCTTTTCTCTCGCCCCCCCTCTCTCCATGATGCTTATCTCTCAATGCCCCCCTCTCCATGACACTTCTCTCTAGACCCCCTCCCCTCTCCATGATTCTCTCTCAACCCTGATCTCCATGATGACCCCCTTCTCCATTTCGGTAGCAGGATTCGGAGGTGAGGAGCTGAGAGACGTTCCCTCAGCTATGCAACTTTCACTGCCATCCTCACGGCCTGCCATTACCACCTCTTCCTACTGCTGTGCACCCAACGCCATCATTCTCGTGGCCTGCGCTCCCTCTATGATTCTCCTCTCCCTCTGCTTCTCTATGTGTGACAGCCATCCAGGAGAAAAAAGGCACAGGGAGATGTCCCTCGCCTCCACTGTTCTCACAGCACTCGGCACCACCGAGCCTGTGGCCCTTGCTGCCGCTTCTTCTCCCGACTCCTGTGGTAGACCCAGGTACATCACGCTGTCAGGGAACAGGGGACAAAGAGAAGTTCTTGTGTTGGGGTGTCAGTGCACTGCTTTGTATACATAATCAGTACTCTGTAGTGAGGAGAACAATGGAATCTGCCAGCAGATGCTTGCTTTGCTGGGCGTGTGTTTAACACATGCCCAGCTGAGCAAACAACTCCTGGAGGGAAAAAAATGATTAAAGGTCCTTTTACACGCAAATGAAGATGATTAAATGCTTTACCACTTTATGCAAATACAGCGCATATCTTTTAATCCTAAAGCCCTTTGAAAATTATCTGGAATCAAGGAAAATGCATTTATGACACATGGGCAGTGAGATTCTCAAGCCAGGACTTAAGCAAGTACATGTGTACTACAGGAACCCTATCAAAACTTCATGGTGGCTCAATTCAGTCTTATGATTAGGACTAACTGAGTAGAAGACTACTAAAATCTGAACCTTCATTATTCTCTATGACTTCTGGTACACTATATATATATTTTTTTTTATATACACACACACTTAATTTGACAATATCTTAGCTATATCTTTGGCATTTTTACCTGGGCGCTTTTTTCTACAAGCCACACTTCTATTTGAGAAGAGATCTATGCAAACCAATATAAACTCGAAAACACCTACCTCTGGTAGCTGTATGCAGTCATTTGCAGTCACTGAAGTGGATAGTCTGGCTCGCAACGAGGAGGTATGTTGACCAGTTGGTCTGGATTGTAATCAGGCGCATACCATGCAGCCCAGTACAAACTGGGTCACAGCAGTGTTGAACCCTGGGGAAAATCAAACAGAAGACACAATACCACACAGTACCTCCTTAGATTGAAGGGTTAGCTCATGGCTCATGGAGTAGAGCGTGCGGGGATGCACACAAGATGATTCTTCCTTCTGACCTTGTCAGTGTGTGATTCATTCTTCTTTCTAAGCTCCCTCAGAGACCTGTTCCTGCAACAGAGAGATATCCACACCCATTCCGGATGTAACCAAGTTAGCATCCGTACTTAGTTAAGTCCAAACTGTTCCAGCATCACATGGAGGCCAATTCTAATGAACACAATGTCCTCCACCCATTTCTAAAAGATTAAGCGGCCAGTCAAAAGAAAGAAGCAGTTGAGCCGAAGCTGCAGATGGTTGTCTTCATCCTGTAATGGTTACTGAAAATTGTTGTATGCCCATCTGGAAGGGTCAACATTACCCCAGGTCCTTCTCTTAGAGCATTTTGTCCATAGTAAAGGCTTACAATGAAGATACATTGTCATACATTCTCATTCCACAGTAGCTTAAAACCTGAGTACCAAACCCCTTGGACACAAGAGACCCAATGTTGGTCTGTTATCAACAGAAGTGATCCAACCTATTAGCGAATATCGCTTACCGCTCCCCACTGCTATGTTCTCCCTATTTCCAGGCACCATTGACCACAGAGTTGCACAAAAGCTGCAGTGAAGACTGACACTTATCTATGCAAAGGCTGATAATTCCAAGGTTGCAGATGAATTTCTGCAAAATAAAAGCTAGCAGGGATACCCGGTGTTGCCTGGAATTAAAACGTCAACTAAAGACACATTAATATGGATGGAGATTTAAACAAAATCTGTATTGTTCATAGCAACCAATCACAGTGCAGCTTTTATTTTACTTCAGCAGTATAACAAAAAAATACAAATTCCACACGAACGAAGTTGAGGGTGATAAGCTAGTTAGCTATAAAACAGTAACCTATGAACCAGTAATTTTCAAAGAGTTTTTGGCCTGGAGAATGTTTGTTATGGAGTGTATTTCTAATGACTGTTTAAGAGGCTTGAAGGTGTTGAAGGAGTTATGTTAGATGTTGAGAGATGGTGGACAGCCCCAGGTGTAATCCACCCGGTTATTTAAATTATTTTTTTTTTAATTCGATCCTTTGTGACCAGATGTTCAGGCATTTAGTTCAAGTACCGTTCTACCAGCTCATGAGTTCCTCGGAGCGCAATATTTGATGTATTTTGTTTTCCCACTGGCCTAGAGAGGGGGGATTCATTGTTTCACCACAGTAAGGGGAGGAGAAATTTGACAGCAGTTATTCTTTATTTTTTGTACAGTTTAACAAAACAGGTTGGGAAAAATGGCTTCTCTCCTATGTGAACGTTATAATGCCGCAGTAAATTTGATTTGCCAGTAGAACATTTCCCACACTCTGAACTGGAAAATCTCTTCTGTGAATTCTCTGATGTTTAACAAGAGATGATTTCGCTCCAAAACATTTCCCACATTCTGAACAAGAAAACAGTTTCTCTCCTGTGTGAGTTCTCTGATGTACAACAAGGGCCGATTTCCCTGCAAAACGTTTCCCACATTCTGAACATGAATATGGCTTCTCTCCTGTGTGAATTTTCTGATGTACAACAAGCGCTGATTTCCCTGTAAAACATTTCCCACATTCTGGACAAGAAAATGGCTTCTCTCCTGTGTGACTTCTCTGATGTATAATAAGTTCTGTTTTCGCTGCAAAACATTTCAAACATTCTGAACAAGAAAATGGCTTCTCTCCTGTGTGACTTCTCTGATGCTTAATAAGTTCTGTTTTCGCTGCAAAACATTTCCCACACTCTGAACAAGAAAACGGCTTCTCTCCTGTGTGACGTCTCTGGTGTATAACAAGATCTGATTTTGTTGCAAAACATTTCAAACATTCTGAACAAGAAAATGTCTTCTCTCCTGTGTGAGTTCTCTGATGTCTAACAAGCTCTGATTTAGCCTTAAAACATTTCTTACATTCTGAACAAGAAAACGGCTTCTCTCCTGTGTGACTTTGATGATGTTTAACGAGGGCTGATTTTCGGGCAAAACATTTTCCACATTCTGGACAAGAAAAGGGCTTCTCTCCTCTGTGAGTTCTCTGATGTCTAACAAGCTCTGATTTATCCTTAAAACATTTCCCACATTCTGAACAAGAAAACGGCTTCTCTCCTGTGTGACTTTGATGATGTTTAACGAGGGCTGATTTTCGGGCAAAACATTTCCCACATTCTGAACAAGAAAATGGCTTCTCTCCTGTGTGACGTCTCTGATGTGTTATAAGGGATGATTTCCGTGTAAAATATTTCCCACATTCTGAACAAGAAAATGGCTTCTCTCCTCTGTGAATTCTCTGATGTATAACTAAATGTGAATTCCATGGAAAACATTTCCCACATTCTGAACAAGAAAATGGCTTCTCTCTTGTGTGACGTCTCTGATGTGTAATAAGGGCTGATTTCCCTGCAAAACATTTCCCACATTCTGAACATGAACACGGCTTCTCCCCTGTGTGAGCTTCTTGATGTTCTCCTCTTCTGTAACATTTCTCCTGCTTATAAATCTGTGATGAATCAGAAGATGGGGCCTGTATAAGAGGATCAGATGATGGATCTTTTCTGTGAAGGGCTGAGGAGATATCTGGGATAATGGCAAGCTCTTCATATGTAACTTGCATGATACCACAATCTTCTGCTTTACAGTCTGCAGATATCAAACATCCCTCTGAGCTCCCGATACCGTCATCTGCCAAGAACGACAAAAATTATTCTTTAATACTATAAACCTTAAAAATTATATAGATTTTTTTAATAACATTTACATAGAAATAACAAGTGTTGTAGCAAAATGTAATCATCATCTAAGGGTGCTTTTACACAGGTTGAAAGTCGTTGGAGTAATCACTCAAAAGAGCCATTAGAGATAACTGTCCATGTAAGTATGGGTCCTGACAGAGCAAGTGAGTCAGAATCGCTCACTCATCAAAATCGCTTGGTTTGTATCTCACTTAAAGAATAAGCAATTATCAGTGCAGAAAACATCACCAAAAACTACATATGTTAATCGGCACTTACAACTAACTAATTCTGGTTTCCATCAATAACATGGAGTTCTGGGGGATCTGAAAAGGGACGTGAAAAGTAACTTGCAGCAGAGTCCTCCACAAGCCCCGGGTTCCGGTCCCCGGTAGACCTTCGAACCCAAGCTATAAAAATAGTATATTCCATACAGATGGAGTTCGGCCATTTCTGCACCAACATTAGTTTCTGTTTTTCCATAACTCATATAAAATCTCCCATGAAGCCGGATGTCAGTAACACACGGTGTGCAGCAAATACAGAACTGCTCATCTATAAGACAGCCTAGTACATACAATAACTGTTTTCACTCGGGCAGAAGTAGTCTACAAACTAATATACCCTTCACAGATTAGACTAACTAAAATGAACATTTATTAGAAAGTGTTAAAACACATATAAAGGTTACCAAGAACACAAATAACAAAAGTTAGAATCAATACGTATAGATACTGGCTAAATAACCACTACTTTGTTGATTAGTTGGAAAGATCCATCTATATTTCAGTATTGATTATTAATCCTACAAGAAAACTGAACACTTTCCAGGTACTAGATGTCCATCCGATACAGAGTGTTATAGATTCTAGTAGGGGTAAAAAGAATCCCTTAGGACGATATGATGGAATAACTCTCAACCAAAACTTTATAAAGATATAGATCAGAATGGTGGAATATGTTTCTCTGGAGCCCACAGATTGTCAGGGAACCCCATAAACCTCAAAAATGATTATATGTGAACTGATATAGATGGCAAGTCAGTTTGTCAGATGAACCACCCCCAAAAATCCCATCATCTCAGGATATAGAAATCCCACAGAAACATGGAAAACTTGGTAGGAGCTACAACTCCCACCAGTAATATCTACTGTAACATTCCAATGATATGCCGGGGTCTCACCAGGATTTGCAGCCTTCCCCTAAAGAAAATGAGGCAAACCAGGATACCAGGCTGCATGGATGGTAAAGTATTTCACCTCAGTACAACTAGCACCTACTTGTCAGCTTCACACCTATAGAACCTGCTAACCTCCCACTCCTCGCAAATTATTAGTGAGTTAGGATCCTTTGTTTAGAGAAAGCCGACACCAGTGGTGACTACCTCAACCTGACTAGCTACATAGTAGCAGCAGGAGGCTGATAGCCTCTTAACTAGGAACTATCTCAATGTCAAAAATAACTAAAATAGAAAATAAATGAGGCAAAAGCCAGCCGTCCTGATGGTGGACTGCTTGTATCACATGACCAGCAGTTCACCATCAGGACAGCTGGCTTTTGCAGCCCTTTTTTTTCTTTGGAAATGGATCCCAGAAATAGTGATAGGAGGACAGTTTCCGGAGTTAAGGCAACAGAGGAGTTGCAGACTACGTTGTAGAGCGACATAATATCTCCCCATAGGCTGGCTACTGTATGACATTCCCATCATAGATGGATCATGTTGCTCACCTCAGAGAAGCATCTCCAACATAAGGGAGAGTGATGGCTATACATTTTATGTAGTTTCTCTTGGGTTCTATAACATTGGGTTAGGGTCTATATTTAAGGTCCTGCAATCTACAGGATACCACTATCTTGTGCGATAAGAGGAAGGCCTTATGCCAGAGCTCCACTGAGAAGCACATACCTAGTCCTCTCTCCCGCGCAACCAGAAAGCTTTGCTTAGAGTCCCCCATCTCTAGACTCAGCAGTGCCCTGTAGATCACAGAGAGTGTGTGTCTGGGGGTCCACGGATACACACAGAGCCTCAAATAGGGTGAGGGATCTATTGAGGGGTCCCCTAGGGGTCATGGAGTCCGCAAAACTTCTTAACTGAAAGTATTATAACCAGGCCCCATCGGGAGTCACAGATTCTCTAAAGTCATCCCTAAAGGGTTTCAACATGACATCCCAATGTGCAAGCCTAACTTCATGAACCTGGTGACAGAATCACTTTTTGGAGCAATTGTAGCCTAAAAAGGGCGTCCACTTTGGATGGTGTAGGTCTACCTGATTCTGTCCTTATACTATAGAGCTTGTATCAGTAACTGCATACTCAACCTCCTACACCATCGCCTTAACATAATTTGGGTAGAAACAGAACATGACCAGGAAACAAACTGAATCCCAAGGAGGTATCATGACAATATAGGGGTACACTATATAGGGGTACACTCAACACTCATTGAGCAGATACTGCAAATCTAGGTGAGATTCCCTGATTAATTTAAACTAGTTACCTCCACAGGCCCGCTCACCACCTTGGTAGGTAATCCTCAATTTAAGGTCACACTGCAGAGCTCCTCTGCTATCTCTTCCTTGTCTCCCTACTCCCAGTCTACAAGACGTTTACTCATAAGCCAGATTGAAACTAGAGATGAGCGAGCGTACTCGCTAAGGGCAAATACTCGAGCGTGTATTGCCTTTTGCGAGTACCTGCCCACTTGTCTCAAAAGATTCGGATGCTGGTGGGGGAGAGCGGGGAGGAACGGGGGGGATCTCTCTCTCTCTCCCCCCTGCTCACTCCCACAACTCACCCCTGCCGGCACCCGAATCTTTTGAGACGAGTGGGCAGGTACTCGCAAAAGGCAATACTCGCTCGAGTATTTGTCCTTAGCGAGTACGCTATTCATATAATGAATAGTAGTTCCTGCTCACATAGGTGTGTTTCATGTCCGTGCCGTAAATGCCCATCATGTGTTATCACCTATAACGCTATCACATTTCATCCATATTTAGTTTGTACTCCGGCTGAATGGGGGAATATACAGCGGCAACTGACAGATCCCAGAGCCTATAAATCTACATAACTATCAGCAGCCGCTGACCGAGGAGAATCTGTGACTCCTCTTTGCCGTATTTAGTGGTTACTACTCACCTGGGCGGTTACCTGTAGGAATCTCCTCTTTACACCGCTGATCGCCCCTCACATTTGTCTCTGTTGTATTAATATTGGTCAGATCTTCATCCGGATACAAAAGCTGTGAGACACATATTGTAAAAGTCAGCAGACGGTTGGAGAAGTCGTGTGGAAGGTTTTACATGACCAGAAAAGATCAATTCAGCTTTCTGTGAGGATTTATTTTTTGCACAAGAGTACAATGGGGCCTGGAATATTCAGTTGTGCCCTGACATCCAATGGGTGTTCCCTTTATTACAAGCCTAGCCATGTGTCCTGTAAGCAGATTGGGGCTATAAGAGGGGTATTGCTGAACACAGAAGAGCTAAAGATATAAAATTTGGGGTGCATCTACCCAGTTTTCCCTGCTTGAAACAAATAAAACGGTCATGAAAGTGACAAATTTGTGAAAAAAAAATATTTTTCACTTGCTTTATAATAATTTTTGCAAACAAATGTTAAGTCAGAACGCTCAATAGACCCCGAGATAAATTGGCTAGGGGGTCAAGATTTCAACATGTATTCAGTTGTGCCCTGAAATCCAATGGGTGTTCCCTCCATTCCAGGCCTAGCCATGTGTCCAGTAAGCAGATGATGGCCACAATGGGTGTGTTTCTGAACACAGGACAAACAGGTGTAGCTATTTTGGTGCACCATAGAAAAAGATATGTCTTTAAAATAACATATTTGCAAAAATATGAAATTTTATTTTTTCTACTCTATTTAGCAAAAAATCTGTGAGGTCAAATACTCATGACACCCCTCATTGTATACATTAAGGGGTGTAGTTTCTTTTAAAGTGGGGTATCTGTCATTCTGACACCTATGAGCCTTTGCAATCTTGGCTTGGTCTAGGAAATCAAAGTGTTCATCAAAATGTTGATAATCAATGTTAAATTTGTACGTCTCCTAAATAGTTAAAGAAAAAGTAAAGTTTTTCAAATGTGCATCCAGAATAAAGTAAACAGATGGAAATATGTTTGCACATATTTGAGACATTGCAGTTGAAAATGAGAAAAAAAAAACATTTTTAATTAATATATACACAAATTCTGTCTGTCTATTTTCACCACTTAAATGAAGTACATTATGTGGCAAAAAAAACAATGTCAGAATCACTTGGATATGCAAAACCTTTACGGAGTTATTCTATGTTAAAGTGACACATGTCAGATTTCCAAAATTTAGCTTAGACGTTAAGATACAAACAGGTTTGTTCACTAAAGAGTTAATGTAGAGAAGATCTTGATAAGGAATCCTTACACTTTCACTTAACCTCACTATACACCTGGGTGATGTTATTTGGGCTAGTTGTCCACAGAAGGTCCAGTAGGAAACCTCTTGTCTGAGTGGGTTATGTTCTATCTACGCTGATGGCCACATTATTGGCTCCTCCATTTGGTAGTCAGTTACCTGCATGGTGAGAGGATACATCTATATGCACTCCACCCAATAAGTAACGGCCATTTTCTGTGATTGCTTTTAACTTTTTATTTCCCCTTCTGTGACGCAGTTGTCTATAGAAGGTCCAGTAGGAAACTTCTCTTTCTGAGTGGGTTATGTTCTATCTACTCTGATGGCCACATAGCTGCAGGTCTAGAAGTCGGACATAGATATTAGATGGCGGCTCAGTAACCCCTCAGCAACCTCACATGTATATCAGGCATGGCTAGACACGCTGCACACGTTGTCTCAGTGGAGGAGATCAGCGTCTACCAGACACATCCGCTGTTTGTCTCGGGGAAAATAAAGGAGCAGATAAATATAAATCCAACCTGTTGGCTCCTTATTCCCACCAGCAGTCTCCACTGCCATAAAACTGGGAGAAGATCCACAAAACATCTAAAGGGCTTGCAAAAAGAATGATCAAAGTCCACTTTTTGCATTTTTTTAAACAGAACCTGCCATGTTGTAGATTGTTGTAGAATGTGTTGCTGATGGCAGATAAATGCAAATATGATCCTAGTCCATTCCAGAGCCGTGCAAAGAAATCAGTTGTTGGAAGAACGATAAAAGTCCACTGTGCATCAAGAATGATCAGGTCTGATCTGTAATAGTAAGCTGTACTCTAATCTTCCCCCATTACAAGATCACAAATACAACGATCTGCAGACTCTGAAACTGTGTGTGCCAACAGAATACCACGATTACTATGAAATGTCATAATTGGGCAATGCCCAGATGACGATTAAAGAGAAAACCCAGTGAGGGGCAAATTACATCATGAATAAAAACCTCACTGGGGTTTCTCTTTAGTCATCATCTGGGCATTGCCCAATTATGACATTTCATAGATCTTTAGAGGGGGACACAGAGACTCCTAGTATAGTTACTGATGATGATCCTGTCACACAGTAATAATGAAGGTGGTGACAGTTCAGTCTCCTGACTGAATACTTATAGTCTGTAGCTGATTTAGGTGAATACAGAAGGTACTGACAATATGGTACTTGTCACGGATGTGTTAGTGGAGACCAGACAGATCCCCCTCCATCACTGATTACTCACGGAACAATTATTCTGTCCGCCTTGCGGCTATGACCATGTGTCATGGCAGAGCCTTGATCGATCACTATAGCGAGATTGCTAGTGTGGAGTCGCCAGACTACAAGTGCATTTGTAACCAGCTTTCACATGGTCCTGCCACATGCAGACCGAATGCACCCCGTAATCCGGTCTGACGCACTCCAGCACTATACAATGCCGCTCACATACACATGCTGCCACCACCAGCTGTTAAGGGATGCCAGGACCCAGACTATGAATTATGAACACAATCTTCAGAGTTTATGGTTTGTTTTAAAATGGGAAAGGCTTAACTAATAAATTGCAGATTGATTTTAGAAAAGGATTAGCAGTGAAGATATATATATATATATATATATATAAAATTATAAAAAGATATACAAAAAGCTTGGTACACAGGAGTATAAGGGCACACTAGTATACACACACAAACAGTATTTTAAAATAAACAGGAAGAAAATGAAAAGAAAGATACCAGGTTTGGGATATCTGGCTCACGATTCTGATTTGTGCAGAGTCACTGAAGCAGGATCTGAAGTCTGACCGAAGATCTCTCTGAGACCATAAGTTTTAAAATTTCCCTAGAACACACCTCCACCACCCCCTCTGAGGTCATTCAGAGAAAGGTGGGGTAAATACGTATGGACTTCTGGAAAATCACAATTTCCCATTTTGGCCATATCTTTGCAGAGGATCCTCCAAACAGGAATTCCTGGTCATGATTACATCAATTCGGCGGTACCAAACATGACAAGTAAATTATGCCCCGGTATGCAGATACGCCATTGGGGGGTGTTCCGCGCTTTGAACCTCAATATGTTTAGGTGTGTTTTGTTTAGCTGATTCCCCAGATTCTGAAAATATAATTCATATCAGGCTTGTACATTCACATGACTAAGAATCTTTATTAACAAATTTTCCTTTAATTTAATTAGCTATCTAACTGCACACCAAATGGATGACATACAGCCAGGCTTGAATGGGCTGATATAAAATGGATACTGAGACAGGCCTACCAGTCTCTATATCACAGTACTGGCAATAGCTATTTACATAAAATGTGTTTTTTGCTGAAGTGGTGCTTTAATGTAAAGTTACATTTTTTTAAATGATATGATTTTTCAGCCTTGTTTTTCCTTTAGAAATGTTCCCTGCATAAATTACAGGGTTCAAACATCCCATCTTATGGTTTACTTTGGGCACAATGAGTTGTGAAACTTTCAAATTAAAACTAGCAATTTTCAGTAAAAGTGGACCGTGATCATTCTTTCCCCCTAGGCCTTCATCTAATGCCTCTGGTCAGCGGTAATCCAACCATCTCCACCGGCCTCATCACACAAATATAAAACATATAGTAAGACAGAACTCAAGAGCTTCACAGCCTTCTACAGATCAGAGGGACATCTCCATCTACCTGATGGTCCTGCGGAAGAAGAGGACAGGGACATCTCTCTGGTGGGCTTCTCTTATTGGCTGGAACTGCAGGAAACACAGACAGACACTGAAGTCATTCTTTATGTACAGATAATACAGTCCTCGTGGATTTAGTCCTGTCTATTACCTGGTGATGGGAGCGGCTGGTGGGTCTCCATCATGGCATCCTTGTACAGATCCTTGTGTCCTTCTAAATACTCCCACTCCTCCATGGAGAAATAGACAGCGCCATCCTGACACCTTATAGGAACCTGACAACACAATATACAGTCATTACCCAGAAGCCTCCAGTGCTTGTACTGTATAATGTCCCAGCATTCCCTGCAGCGTCACCTCTCCAGTTAGCAGCTCAATCATGTTGTTGGTGAGTTCTAGAATCTTCTGTACATTGATGTCCTCATGAATCAGGGGGTTAGGTGGGGGCCCCAGGGTTGGGCTCAGGAGTCTTCCCCATGCATCACACACAGGGGCCCAACGACCATCACTAGAGGTCTTCTTCACTACTGTGTAATCCTGTATATGGGGAGACATTAATAAATATCACTGCAGACATTTCCAGTCCATCACCTCTCGAGTGACATCATCTGTTATTACCATAGATAAGAATGATGTATTGTGACATCATCAGAATCTCTCCCCTCTAGAGTGACATAATTGTTATTACCATAGATATGAATGATGTAATGTGACATCATCAGAATTTCTCCCCTCTCCAGTAACATCATCTGTTATTACTGAAAAGGTACAGGCTCATAATATGGAAGAATCTGTCTCAAAATGTCCGCTTAATACAAAATGGAGCATTATAATATATAAATAAGCTTGTGCGTAGTGAAACAATAATTCAAGCAGAAATAACTTTGGAGCATGAGACTCGGTACAATGTTTCTTGACATTTGTTTCTATTTTTCCGAGAACCAAGCCTGGTATAATCATTATCAGAAGTGACTCCCCCACGCCCTGAGGTTTGGAAAAAGAACGAATCGTGCTAATAAGACGCTGCGACCATCCAAACTCACAAGGGAGGACTAGATAACGTCGAGAGAAATAAACATTTGAAGGACATTTCATATGTATTCTCACGCTATGCTGCTGCTGAACAATGCATGATTCTTAATGTTTTTCTAACCCAATGAGATTAACGCCGTGACTAATGACGCATTCCTTTCCTGTATTGAAAAACCTATGCAAAGTTAATAAACGTTCAGAGTATGCGCGCCTTAAGCAGAGTGATCTGTATACTTGCCATGGCTTCACTCTACGTATCTGAGGAGAACTGAAAACTGACTCTTTCTGTCTAGTTCTTGGCCTCCCTGGTGCACCCAGATACGAACTCATTTGGAACCCAAGGCCTGAAAGGTTAAGTGGCCGTGCAGCGGTCCTTAACATTACCATAGATAAAAATGATGTAATGTGACATCATCAGAATCTCTCACCTCCCCAGTAAGCTGGAAGAGTATCTCCAGTGTGAGATTGAATACGCTTTCTGCCATCTTGTTTCTGTCTTTCTCCATGTGTGATGAATCAGTCATGTAGGACCTGAATGGAAAGAATTTATAACAATGTAAAAAACACAAAAAATTAACACATAAAAATTAACTGCCGAGGATAAGAGGAAACATTTAAAAGTACTTTCCATTAGTTAAAATTGCTTCACAACCCCTGTGTCCTTCCTGCTTGCTGCTGACCAGGACATGTGACTGCTGCAGCCAATCACTGGCTATAAAAGGCAACTTCTGTAGGCAATGATTGGCTGCAGCAGTCACATGTTCTGGTCAGCAGCAAGCAGGTAGTGAAGCAGGTCACGGGAAAACCTCTTTAACCACTTAATGCTACAGGACATACAGTAACTGAACTAAAAAAGAAAAAAAAAGTAAAAGCTTAAAAAAAGGAATAAGAGTTAAAAAAAAAACCTTTTGCCACATTTATAAGAAAATAATCGAAGTAATAAAACAAAAATAAATATTTGGCATCAGTGTCTCCAAGAAACAACGCAATAAAAAGTCATCGTATGTTTTAAAAAAAGGTGCCAACAGAAACGACAGGACGTCCCACAAAGACTTTGTCCCTTTGCAAAACTATGTCAAAAGGAAAAAAAGTCAGATAGTGTCAGATGGCTGTCAGAAGATAGTGACAGAAAATAATTTCAAAAAATGGCAGAATTTTATTTTTTTTCCCATTTTCTTCCAATTAGAAGTCTTTTTAAAGTTTTTACGTACATTAAATAGTAACATTGAAAAATACAACTTGTCCCCCAAAAAACAAGCCTCCAGAAATCTGTCGGAGGATTAAGAAAAAAGAGTTAAGTTTTTTTGAAAAAAAATACAAAAAAAAGGAGGGGGGGGGGGGGGGAACTTAAAATGGGAGAAAAAAACAGAGCCATGTCTTTAAGAGGTAAAGGAGATATTAAACGGAACCCTTTTAGTGAGTTTATGAAGCCCGAACTACAGGCAACACAAAATCCCGACAGGGTTCTCCTCACCCGGATCAGCTGGACTGATAGCCGACCCAGGCAGGAAGAAGCCAGCAGCAACCACGCCCAGCCCATTTTGTGCTTATCTAGTGATAACAGGAGTACCAGTGATGTCCGGATGATGTGGCCCCTGTAACACACGGCTGTTACACCAGCCGCATACAGCCATTTGTATTCTGCTATAAAACCCACCTAGTACAAGTAAAGCAGAATCATTCGGTGAAGCGTCTCATGTGTTACGTGTGCCGATTCTCCGAGCTCCTACCAACCTCCCCCAATTAGTCACCCACATTATATCTAACAGCGCAGTTGTGCCAACACTCCAAATTCTGAGCCCCAGACCTTCTCACATTCCCCTTTGGTGGATCTGTGTGAGATTATTGCCGGCTGAGCTGCAGTTTGTATTAGGGATGTTTTAGGGGATATTGGACCTCTAGGTTATTTATTTTTATTCCATTTTTGGTTAGATGAGGCGCCTACAGATCAGCCATGATAGCATTAGTTTTTCTCTCTCACACAACATTCACTGTGTGGCATAAATACCATGCTGCTTTAATCCTTCTCTCTCAGGGAGGCACTCCAGTAGGTAATAACGTAGGTGGAACATCCTTGCTACTAATAGCTGTATCTCAGGCTGTATTGTGGCTGGAGGATTGATTTTATGCTGGTTTTAACCCTTCAATGACACAGCACTTTTTTCCCATTTTTGTTTTTTCCTTCCCCCTTTTAAAAAAAATCATAATTCCTTTATTTATCCATCGACTTAGCTGTATGAGGGCTTGTTTTTTGTGGGACAAGATGTATTTTACAATGGTGCTATTTAATGTATTTTGAAAAACGTTAAAAACATTTCTAAGTGGAGTAAAATGAAGAAAAAAACCCCCATTCCACCATCTTTTAGTGCGTCTTGTTGCTACAGCTCACAAACTGCAACAAAAATGACATAACTTTATTCTCTGGGTCAGTACGATTACTACGATACCAAACTTTACATTTTTAAAAATAAATTTTCTACTGCATTCTTCTGCACTTAATAGCAAAGTTGTGCGCGGGCTCATTTTTGTGGGGCGGTCTGTAGTTTGCATTGGTACCATTTCTGAATATATATATACCTTTTTGATCGCTTTTTATTGCATTTTTTCCTGGGAGACAGGGTGACAGAAAAAGTGCATTTCTGGCGTTCTTTCTTTCTTTTCTTTTTTTTTCAAACGACGTTCACCATGCGGGGTAAATAATCTACTTTGAAATCGGACTTTTACGGATGTGGCGATACCAAATATGCATTTTTTATTTATTTATTATTTATTATGGATATGGCAAAAGGGAGGTGATTTAAACTTTTAATACTTTTTTTTTCATAATTAGTAAAACTTTATTGATCTGATTTGTACTTTATTTTTTAGCCACCCCTGGGGGACTACAACATGCAATGCTTTAATCGCTCTTTCAGTATGACGTAATGCCATAGCATTACATCATACTGCAATCTGGCAGGGATGGCTTGATAGGCAGTCTGCTAAGGCAGCCCTGGGGCCTTTCAGAAGGCACCCAGTTGCCATGTCACCCTGCGATCTCATTGCAGGGGGGCCGTACAGGACGTTCGGGGGATTTAAATGCCGCTGCCAGAATTGACTGCGGCATTGAAAGGGTTAACAGTTGCGATCGGCCGCCGTAGCTAATTACGGCTATTGCCCGCAGGTGTCAGCTGTAATAAACAGCTGATGCCCACCCTGTATGAAGAGAGATCGGGCAATCTCTCTTCATGCATACCCCAAACGCTCCATGATTTAAGTGTACATCCTGGAGGGGGAAGGGGTTAAAGCCAATAATGTGGAATGTTGGTCCTGGCCACAATACAGCCTGAGATACAGGGGGGTGAAGAGTGGATGTAGTGACTGCTGCGCAGACCTGCAGCTCTCAGTCTGGTCATTCTTGGGTCATTCTATAGGCTTTATTTCAGGCTGTGTTGGCCTGAGATAAAGCCTTGTTTTAAGTCCAAAACCTCCCGATTCTTGCTCGTCGCTCAGTCGTCGGCTCGTGCTTACACCGAATGATTATAATTCTGTTTTGTTGGTTTGAATGATTTCCTGAAGGATAATCATTTAGTCTAAACGAGACATCAGTTCAGTGTGAGAAGGGATGCAGGGAGCCGACGGCTACAGGCAGCAGAGACAGATCAGATCTGCCTGTGTCTGTACATCACCCCACGGGAGGGGAACAGGGACTTTTCTTCATGTTATCACCAACACCTTTCCCCCTCATCAGTCATAATATACTTTCTGTCATTGCTGTCATGTCCATGCGGGTCACAAGCACCATGCTCAGCCCAGATGCAGGGTGACGTTCGCAACCACTGCAGTTGAACATACCATGCACTGTAGAACAGTACGCGCCACACTATACTGAACAGTAGCACCACTCCAGGGAGAAGGGCCTAGAAGCGGAGTAATCGCCTCAATATAAGCGGCCCCAAAGTCTTCTTCTAGTCTCCTGGCTATCCTTGATCTTGGAGCTGGAGAGATGCACTAAACAGACACACAGGACACAACACTGTACTGACACACCAAACACAGAACAGGACTGAACATACGGAAGATGTCGGGCAACAGCACAGACATATCAAACACGTCGCTGTTCACACCAAACGTACAACAGTGTATATAACAGGAACCCCACCCAGAGCTCACATGCAAACAGGGGATAGACCACAGGAAGTCTAAGTGTCCTTATACCAGGGGGATAGACAGTCAGCCATCGTGCTGACCTAGGGAACTGAGTCAGATCTCAACCATCTGACACACAAATGAGATATAAGACGCCTGGAGGCCGCACCTGTCAGGGGAGGGAAGAGGGGGTCAGCATATACTACAGACAAGGACTACAAGTGTCCATACCATCATAAGGGAAACAGAAAGACACTAACTGACAGACATGCACACACAGCTCTGAGTGGGCACAAGACAGTGACATCCAAGCAGTAAAAGGACCAGCATCAACTACTGAGAGATGCTGTTTTTAATATGCTTAGATATCACCGTCTCTCTGCTTCCTTAAAAATACTTTGGACACCTGTAGTCCTTATCTATAGCATACGCAGACCCCCTCTTCCCTTCCCCTGACAGGTGCGGCCTCCAGGTGTCTTATTTGTGTGTCAGATACTTGAGGTCTGACTCCGTTCCCTATGTCAGCATGGTGGCTGACTGTCTATCCCCCTGGTATAAGGACACCTAGACTTGCTGTGGTATATCACCTGTTTGCATGTGAGCTCTGGGTGAGGTTACCTGTTTTATGCACTCTGTTGTACGTTTGATGTGAACAGCGATGTGTTTGATATGTCCGTGCAGATTGCCAGACATTTTCCGTATGTCTAGTCCTGTTCTGTGTTCGGTGTGTCAGTACAGTGTCGTGTCCTGTGGGTCTGTTTAGTGCATCTCTCCAGCTCCCTGATCAGGGATAGCCAGGTCGTTAGAAGACAATGGGTCCGCTTCTATCGAGGCGATGACCGCTTTTAGGCAGGGGTGCCCTTATTTCACTGATTAATTAGGGACAGTTGTCTATTCAGTTTCCTGGAGAGGTGCAATTGGTCCGTGCAAGTACTATATGCGTGTGTTGGCGATTTTATATGGACACATTTGCTTCCCACCTGTGGAGTGGCACTTTAGTGCACCAAGCAGACTTAACAATTGCAAGTTGTTGTCCCCTCTGGGGACTAAAATAAAAAAGTAAAAAGCAATAAAGTTTAACTAATTATTAAAACAAATAAAAGTTTTTAAAAAAACGTTGCCATATTTATAATAAAAGAATTAAACTTTCCCTCTTTGCCGATGACCTCTTACTCTACATTACAAATCCCCGGGTGGCTATCCCAGTAGCCCTAGAAGAGTTTGAGAGATTCAGCAATGTTAGCAACTTCAAAATAAATATAAGCAAATCCGAAATCCTCAACGTCGCGATCCCACCGGAGGTAGCTGCGGCAGTAAGCAGATCTTCCGCCTTGAAATGGAGGAATGACCATATTAAATACCTAGGTACTAATATTACCAGCGACCCCGATGGCCTTTTTGACGCTAACTTCAAACCAATGCTAGACAGTCTTAGAAGGGACCTCGGAAAATGGAGACCCCTCATGTTGACTTGGTTCGGAAGAATAAAGGCGTTAAAGATGGACGCCTTGCCCAAATTTCTGTATCTATTTCATACCCTCCCGATCAAAATCCCGAAGTCATACTTGACTAAGCTTCGCAAGCTCTTCATGGAGTTCGTTTGGGGAGGGACAAAACCAAGGATTAAATACAAGACCTTAATCAAAAGGAAAAAGGATGGGGGAGTAAGCCTACCCAGTTTCTCTATTTATTACAGGGCCTCCCTATGCAGATGCATGCTAGACGTCATCCACAGCAACCCTCCTAAACTCTGGGTAGACCTGGAATGAGGGGAACATATCGCCCTGGTGATAGGTTGTTTCTGGCTCCTGCCAACGGTGGCAGGTCGGATTCCTACACTCTCTCCCCTATTGAAGCAGATATTAGTAGCGTGGACCGGCTTCGCCTCCCACTTGGGCTTGATCTCTCGCCCTGGACCCCTTACACCGGTGATCGGGAACCCTGACCTTCCCGTCCTACTTAGGGGCTCCCCACTCCTGCGGGAAGGGGAATCCCTGGCTCTTAGAACAAGGGATGTAGTGACGGCCCTGGGAATACGACCAATACACGAGATCTTGTGTGGAGATGGCCCCCGGATAGGAGCATGGTTCCTATACCTGCAGATTAGAGACTTTGTCCAGTCCCTGGGCCCTCTGACCTCCCTCCAGGCCCCCCTTTCCCGGTTTGCACTTCTCCCGCCATCGGCCCAGTAAAGGTCTCGGCACTTTATAGCCTGCTGCTGGATGTGGAAGCCGGGGACGACCTGCCGGGGCTTGTGGCGAGCTGGGAGAAGGACTTGGGGAGAACCTTTGAGAGGGACACATGGAGAAACGCCTTTATTCTAACCCACTCATTGGCGACCTCCTCCAAATTTCAGGAGACTAACTATAAGATCTTAACCAAATGGTATAGAACCCCGGCCCTGCTAGCCAAAATATATCCCCAAACCCTGGACGCGTGCTGGAGATGTCAGGACAGAAGAGGCGACCTGCTGCATATCTGGTGGTCCTGCCCCTTGGTTCTGCCAGTATGGCAGGATATTGTTAACCGGTGCACAAAGATAGTGTGGTCCTCACGCTGGAGATGGCTCTGCTGTCCATGATCCCGAGACATCTGTCCAAAGCTAAAAAGAGAACCCTCAGATTCTTCCTTATGACCATAAGACAGACAATCCCGAGACTGTGGAGGTCTTACTCCCACCCCCCACCCCCACCCCCACCCCCACGAGGTCCCAGTGGTTGGATACACTAGACAATATAAGTCACATGGAGGACCTTGGCACAGCAGACAAAGGGAACGCCCAAAAGTACTTTGCAGCATGGACGGCATGGATCCTGTTCAGGAATTCCCTGGAATTAAAGGTCTGGCTCGAAACAGGTACAATGTCTTCTTCCTAGATACTAGCAGCTCGTCCATTGTCTCATAATCTACAAGACCCACTCGGAGCTCTGGTCAGCAGATGTCCACTCCCCTCCTCCCCCCCTCCCAGGTCCCGATCCCATCCCTCATTCCCCCCCAATCTCCTAATTTCCCCCACCCCATCCTACTTTCTTTTCCCTCCTTGCCTTGTTGTCTACACCTAGTTATCATATAAGTTAACAGCATCAAATTAATAGCAGCCCCTAGCCCTTGGCTCAGATGAGCATAATAACCAGGGGATGGTCAACAAATAAACAAACTTATAACGATTGACCCGATTAGGGTTTCTGACCCACACGGCTGATCCCTGAAGGCGGCATTGTGATTTCTCATGTTTTAAGGCTGTATAAGAAGCACATTATACCTTAAGCAGTTTCCTAATTTGTTCTTTATTGTAAACCAATAAACATATTTTGAACCATATAATAAAAGAATCTAAATCATAAAACAATGCATATTTGGTATCTCTCAAAGTAACATAGTAACATAACATAGTATGTAAGGCCGAATGAAGACATTGTCCATCTAGTCCAGCCTGTCTATCCTACTGTGTTGATCCAGAGGAAGGCAAAAAACCCCAAGGCCAGAAAGTAAGTAACGTATTATTTACCCCATAAGGTGAACATCTTCCAAAAAAATAATAATAAAGAGCGCCAGGTCACCCTGTCTCCAAGAAAAAATGCTATAAAAAGTAATCAAAAAGTCATATGTATTTCAATATAGTACCATTGCAAACTACAGGAGTTCTTGCACAACTATGTGGACAGAAAATTTAAAAAGTTATTGGGCGCAGAAGATGGCGGCAGAAAATAATTTTTAAAAAATTAAATGTCAGTAAAAAAATAAAAGTAGTACAGCAAAAAAAAAAACAATATAAATTTGGTATTGTATTAATCTTACTGACCCATAGAGTAAAGTCGTCCTGTTATTATGGTATTTATGTTGTAGGTTGTGTGCCATAAAAACAAGACGCACAGAAAGATGGCAGAATTTCACTTATTTTTTATTTTACTCCAATCAGTATTTTTTAAAGGTTTTTCTGCACATTATTGTACATTAAATAATACCATTGAAGAATACAGCTTGTCCTACAAAAGACGAGCCTCATACAGCGATGTTAATGGGTAAACAAAGGAGTAATGATGAGGGGGAGGAGAAAACAAAAATGGAAAAACGAAAAAAAGCTTTGTCACTAAGGGGTTAAGAGTATAAATGTTGTGCCCCTATTGTGTTGCGAGAATACACTCATGTGAATGAGCCCTGAAGGTTATTATCTTAGGCCCTTTTTACACCAGACGGCGTGTCGGCGCAGAGGCTCTATAGATCGTCCAGCGCTAATCTTTCTTGTGCTTCTACACAGTAGGGATCATCGCTGAGTGAATGGAGGTGCAGCGAGTCGGGGATCATTCAGTGCGTCGTTCATAGATGAGCGGCTGCCTGTTTACACGGGCCGGGCCATCGTTCAGTCGGGGATGTATTTACACGGAGCGATAGAGTTTAGTTTCCCGCTGGATGCCGGAATCTGAACGACTCATCGGTCCTGTAAAAGGTCCTTATTCAGCACTTTATTTGTGATAAGTTTATTTTTGTTTTCTCCTTGTAGATTAATGAAGAGAATCATATAGAATGATAATAATGACATTGCAGGGAGGGGAATCAGCTGGAAACGGCACAAAAGGAAAGAAATGGGCAAAAGGTGGGCATTAATGTGGGCACACAAAAGTGTGATTAAAAGGGATAAATGGGTTTGGCCCACTGATGTACCACACAGAGGGTCATGCCCGGCATCACATACAGATGAGTTCAGCCCGATCCAAAGTGTTTCTACAAAATGCTATGGAATATGAACTTCAGAAACAGAGGATTGCTGCTGCCTGCTCTTATATTTCCTAAAGGTCATACAAATAGCTACCAATATAAATCTGCAGGGGGCGCCCTCTAACCTCATGCCTGCCCGGCAAAGAATTACATCTTCCTACATAAAACAAAAGAAATCCTCATGGTCAAAGGGACCTGGTCCTTCAGCCCAGAGGCGTAACTTGAAGCTCCCGGGCCCCAATGCAAAACTTGTAACAGGGCCCCCAACTATAATGCTTTATTCATAGTACTGGGTTCCCTATATAGAGAACAGAGGCCTTATGGGCCCCCTAAGGTTCCTGGGCCCGGGTGCAACCGCATCCCCTGCATCCTCTATAGTTACGCCCCTGCTTCAGCCGCTAGGACTTACTATTCTTATACAGAGGAGTCTACATCCTGGTGGTCGGAGGGATCTGCTGCTTCAGCCGCTAGGACTTACTATTCTTATATAGAGGAATCTACATCCTGGTGGTAAGAGGGATCTGGTCCTTCATCTACTAGGACTTACTATTCTTATATAGAGGAGTCTACATCTTAGTGGTCAGACGGATCTGGTCCTTCAGCCAATAGGATTTACTATTCTTATACAGAGGAGTTTACATCCTGGTGGTCTGAGGGATTGGGTCCTTCAGCTGCTAGGATATACTATTCTTATACAGAGGAGTAAACATCCTTCTGGTCAGAGGGATCTGGTCCTTCAGCCACTAGCACTGACTATTCTTATACAGAGGAGTCTACATCACGGTGGTCAGAGGGATCTGGTCCTTCAGCCACTAGGACTTACCATTCTTATACAGAGGAGTCTACATCCTGGTACGCAAAGGGATCTGCTCCTTCAACCACTAGGACTTACTATTCTTATACAGAGGAATCTACATCCTGGTGGTCAGAGTGATCTGGTCCTTCAGCCACTAGGACTTACTATTCTAATACTAAGGAATCTACATCACGGTGGTCAGAGGGATCTGGTCCTTCAGCCACTAGGACTTACTATTCTTATACAGAGGAGTCTACATCCTGGTGGTCAGAGGGATCTGGTCCTTTAGGCACTAGGACATACTATTCTTATACAGAGGAGTCTACATCCTGGTGGTCAGAGGGATCTGGTCCTTCAGCCACTAGGACTTACTATTCTTATACAGAGGAGACTACATCCTGGTGGTCAGAGGGATCTGATCCTTCAGCCGCTAGGACTTACTATTCTTATACAGAGGAGTTTACATCATGTTTACAATGATAAAGTAGCTCCATCACTTGACTTTCACCCTATTGGTGGATCTATAGAGTTGGTTGTGAATACTGGTACAATTGTACATGGGAGGTGCTACCAGCCAGATGTCTACCTGTACAAGACAGGATAAGACATACACAGTGGGAGAAAAATGTCTTAAGGCACAACGACTCAAAAAAATGGTGATAATGAGATATAAAGATTTTATGATCTAAGGAGTAAAACCAGCAGAACAAATGAATTTGGAGGAATAACCTCTTCTTTAGAGATTGCTGGGGCAAGACAGGCTACAGTGCATAGAAAAAGGTAGAAGTCTAAAAATAAAATGGAAGGAAAAGTAGAAACCACAGTGACCCCAGTAGTAATAGTGTCCCCCCTCACCACAGTGGCCCCAGTAGTAATAGTGTCCTCCCTCACCACAGTGGCCCCAGTAGTAATAGTGTTCCCCCTGCCGCACATTTACCCCAGTAGTAATAGTGTCCCCCCTCACCACAGTGACCCCTAGTAGTAATAGTGTCCCCCCTCACCACAGTGGCCCCAGTAGTAATAGTGCCCTCCCTCACCACAGTGACCCCTAGTAGTAATAGTGTCCCCCCTCACCACAGTGACCCCAGTACTAATAGTGTCCCCCCTCATCACAGTGACCCCAGTACTAATAGTGTCCCCCCTCATCACAGTGACCCCAGTACTAATAGTGTCCCCCCTCATCACAGTGACCCCAGTACTAATAGTGTCCCCCCTCACCACAGTGACCCCAGTACTAATAGTGTCCCCCACACCACAGTGACCCCAGTAGTAATAGTGTCCCCCACACCACAGTGACCCCAGTAGTAATAGTGTCCTCCCACCACAGTGACCCCAGTAGTAATAGTGTCCTCCCACCACAGTGACCCCAGTAGTAATAGTGTCCCCCACACCACAGTGACCCCAGTAGTAATAGTGTCCCCCCCCTCTCCACAGTGGCCCCAGTAGTAATAGTGGCCCCCCTCTCCACAGTGGCCCCAGTAGTAAGAGTGTCCTCCCTCTCCACAGCGGCCCCAGTAGTAATAGTGGACTCCCTCTCCACAGTGGCCCCAGTAGTAAGAGTGTCCTCCCTCTCCACAGCGGCCCCAGTAGTAATAGTGTCCTCCCTCACCACAGTGGCCCCAGTAGTAATAGTGTCCTCCCTCTCCACAGTGGCCCCAGTAGTAATACTGTCCCCCCTCACCACAGTGGCCCCAGTAGTAATAGTGTCCCCCCTCACCACAGTGGCCCCAGTAGTAATAGTGTCCCCCCTCACCACAGTGGCCCCAGTAGTAATAGTGTCCCCCCTCACCACAGTGGCCCCAGTAGTAATAGTGTCCCCCCTCACCACAGTGGCCCCAGTAGTAATAGTGTTCCCCCTGCCGCACATTTACCCCAGTAGTAATAGTGTCCCCCCTCACCACAGTGACCCACTAGTAATAGTGTCCTCCCACCACAGTGGCCCCAGTAGTAAGAGTGTCCCCCCTCACCACAGTGACCCCAGTAGTAATAGTGTCCCACCTCACCACAGTTGCCCCAGTAGTAATAGTGTCCCCCCTCACCACAGTGACCCCAGTAGTAATAGTGTCCCCCCTCACCACAGTGGCCCCAGTAGTAATAGTGTCCCCCCTCACCACAGTGACCCACTAGTAATAGTGTCCTCCCTCACCACAGTGGCCCCAGTAGTAATAGTGTCCCCCCTGCCGCACAGTTACCCCAATTGTAAGAGTGTCCCCCCTCACCACAGTGACCCCAGTAGTAATAGTGTCCCCCACACCACAGTGACACCAGTAGTAATAGTGTCCCCCACACCACAGTGACCCCAGTAGTAATAGTGTCCCCCCCTCTCCACAGTGGCCCCAGTAGTAAGAGTGTCCTCCCTCTCCACAGTGGCCCCAGTAGTAATAGTGTCCCCCCTGCCGCACAGTTACCCCAGTTGTAATAGTGTCCCCCCTCACCACAGTGACCCCAGTAGTAATAGTGCCCCCCTCAAGACAGTGGCCCCAGTAGTAATAGTGTCCCCCCTCACCACAGTGACCCCAGTAGTAATAGTGTCCCCCCTCACCACAGTGGCCCCAGTAGTAATAGTGTCCCCCACACCACAGTGACCCCAGTAGTAATAGTGTTCCCCCTGCCGCACAGTTACCCCAGTTGCAATAGTGTCCCCCCTCACCACACTGACCCCAGTAGTAATAGTGTCCCCCCTCACCACAGTGGCCCCAGTAGTAATAGTGTCCCCCCTCACCACAGTGACCCCAGTAGTAATAGTGTCCCCCCTCACCACAGTGGCCCCAGTAGTAATAGTGTCCCCCACACCAGTGACCCCAGTAGTAATAGTGTCCCCCACACCACAGTGACCCCAGTAGTAATAGTGTCCCCCACACCACAGTGACCCCAGTAGTAATAGTGTCCCCCCCTCTCCACAGTGGCCCCAGTAGTAATAGTGGCCCCCGTCTCCACAGTGGCCCCAGTAGTAATAGTGTCCCCCCTCACCACAGTGGCCCAGTAGTAATAGTGTCCCCCCTCACCACAGTGGCCCAGTAGTAATAGTGGCCCCCATCTCCACAGTGGCCTCAGTAGTAAAAGTGTCCCCCCTCACCACAGTGACCCCAGTACTAACAGAGTCCCCCACACCACAGTGACCCCAGTAGTAATAGTGTCCTCCCACCACAGTGACCCCAGTAGTAATACTGTCCCCCCACCACAGTGGCCCCAGTAGTAATAGTGTCCCCCCCTCTCCACAGTGGCCCCAGTAGTAATAGTGGCCCCCCTCTCCAGAGTGGCCCCAGTAGTGTGTCCTCCCTCTCCACAGTGGCCCCAGTAGTAATAGTGGTCTCCCTCTCCACAGTGGCCCCAGTAGTAATAGTGGTCTCCCTCTCCACAGTGGCCCCAGTAGTAAGAGTGTCCTCCCTCTCCACAGTGGCCCCAGTAGTAATAGTGTCCTCCCTCACCACAGTGGCCCCAGTAGTAAGAGTGTCCTCCCTCTCCACAGTGGCCCCAGTAGTAATAGTGTCCTCCCTCTCCACAGTGGCCCCAGTAGTAATAGTGTCCTCCCTCACCACAGTGGCCCAGTAGTAATAGTGTCCCCCCTCACCACAGTGGCCCCAGTAGTAATAGTGTTCCCCCTCACCACAGTGGCCCCAGTAGTAATAGTGTTCCCCCTGCCGCACATTTACCCCAGTAGTAATAGTGTCCCCCCTCACCACAGTGACCCAGTAGTAATAGTGTCCTCCCTCACCACAGTGGCCCCAGTAGTAATAGTGTCTCCCCTGCCGCACAGTTACCCCAGTTGTAATAGTGTCCCCCCTCACCACAGTGACCCCAGTAGTAATAGTGTCCCCCCTCACCACAGTGACCCCAGTAGTAATAGTGTCCCCCACACCACAGTGAACCCCAGTAGTAATAGTGCCCCCCCCCCCTCTCCACAATGGCCCGAGTAGTAATAGTGGCCCCCCTCTCCACAGTGGCCCCAGTAGTAAGAGTGTCCTCTTTCTCCACAGTGGCCCCAGTAGTAATAGTGTCCCCCCTCACCACAGTGGCCCAGTAGTAATAGTGTCCACCCTCACCACAGTGGCCCAGTAGTAATAGTGTCCCCCCTCAAGACAGTGGCCCCAGTAGTAATAGTGTCTCCCCTCACCACAGTGGCCCAGTAGTAATAGTGGCCCCCATCTCCACAGTGGCCCCAGTAGTAACAGTGTCCCCCCTCACCACAGTGGCCCCAGTAGTAATAGTGTCCCCCCTCACCACAGTGGCCCCAGTAGTAATAGTGTCCCCCCTCACCACAGTGGCCCCAGTAGTAATAGGGTCCTCCCTCACCACAATGGCCCCAGTAGTAATAGTGTCCCCCTAACCACAGTGGCCCAAATAGTAATAGTGTCCCCCCTCACCACAGTGGCCCAGTAGTAATAGTGTCCTCCCTCACCACAGTGGCCCCAGTAGTAATAGTGTCCCCCCCTCCACAGTGGCCCCAGTAGTAATAGTGTCCCCCCTCACCACAGTGGCCCCAATAGTAATAGTGTCCCCCCCTCCACAGTGGCCCCAGTAGTAATAGTGTCCCCCCTCACCACAGTGGCCCCAGTAGTAATAGTGTCCCCCCTCACCACAGTGGCCCCAGTAGTAATAGTGTCCCCCCTCACCACAGTGGCCCCAGTAGTAATAGTGTCCTCCCTCACCACAGTGGCCCCAGTAGTAATAGTGTCCCCCCTCACCACAGTGGCCCCAATAGTAATAGTGTCTCCCCCTCCACAGTGGCCCCAGTAGTAATAGTGTCCCCCCTCACCACAGTGGCCCCAGTAGTAACTGTCACCCCCTGAAACCAATATACTTGCCTCTTCCTGGTCTTCTAAGCTCCTCTTTTAGACTCAATCAGAACTCACTGATCTCTTCCTGCAGTGTCGGACAGCGGTGAGCTTCCAGGACCTGTGATGATGTCACCGTCATGTGATCACTAATGTGGGAGGAGCCGGGTAACAGCGTCTGCAGGATTTCGTTGCTGGATGATCAGGAGGTGTGGATACCTACCGCAGCTCTGCAACAGCGACAATACAGAGTACCCCAAAATGACAATGGGCATAGATGTGTATACAGCTGTGTATATAATCATATCCACCGCAGCTCTGCTACAGCCACAATACAGAGTACCCCAAAATGACAATGGGCATAGATGTGTATACAGCTGTGTATATAATCATACCTACCGCAGCTCTGCAACAGCGACAATACAGAGTACCCAAAAATGACAATGGGCATAGATGTGTATACAGCTGTGTATATAATCATACTTACCGCAGCTCTGCTATAGCCACAATACAGAGTACCCCAAAATGACAATGGGCATAGATGTGTATACAGCTGTGTATATAATCATATCCACCCCAGCTCTGCTACAGCCACAATACAGAGTATCCCAAAAATGGCAATGGGCATAGATGTGTATACAGCTGTGTATATAATCATATCCACCCCAGCTCTGCTACAGCCACAATACAGAGTACCCCAAAAATGACAATGGGCATAGATGTGTATACAGCTGTGTATATAATCATACCTACCGCAGCTCTGCTACAGCCACAATACAGAGTACCCAAAAATGACAATGGGCATAGATGTGTATACAGCTGCGTATATAATCATACCTACCGCAGCTCTGCTACAGCCACCATACAGAGTACCCAAAAATGACAATGGGCATAGATGTGTATACAGCTGTGTATATAATCATACCTACCCCAGCTCTACTATAGCCACAATACATAGTACCCAAAAAATGACAATGGCCATAGATGTGTATACAGCGGTGTATATAATCATATCCACCCCAGCTCTGCTACAGCCACAATACAGAGTACCCAAAAATGACAATGGGCATAGATGTGTATACAGCTGCGTATATAATCATACCTACCGCAGCTCTGCTACAGCCACCATACAGAGTACCCAAAAATGACAATGGGCATAGATGTGTATACAGCTGTGTATATAATCATACCTACCCCAGCTCTACTATAGCCACAATACATAGTACCCAAAAAATGACAATGGCCATAGATGTGTATACAGCGGTGTATATAATCATATCCACCCCAGCTCTGCTACAGCCACAATACAGAGTACCCAAAAATGACAATGGGCATAGATGTTGTGAGGGATTAGCGTTTAGGATCGGTAGCAACCTGGGCATGAGCAGTCAGAGACAGTGACACATAGGATAAAGTCTTTAGTCCAGGCTTTGCCTGGGTTTATTTCCAAGCAAACAAAAGCAAAATACAGGCCTTAACATCAGGCAAACATAACGTAAATCCTGCTCGTCTGAGCACTTACCAAACATGTAGCGTCCCTGTCTACGTACTGGTAAACAAATGGCCCCTGCACACAGTCAGCCAGGACTCTCAGACCTGCAAAGGTCGCAGCTCTCCCTCTAGGGCCTGTAGGCCCAGGCTTTATAAGGCCTGGTACCAGCCCCACCTGGTACGTGGGAGTGACCATCCCACCCTTCGCTTTGGTCACTCCAGGAAAAGCCGGCCCGGATTATGCGGCTTGGAGCCACTTACTCACTACAACGTGTTAGTGGCTTAATGCTACTAACACTATACTGCCGGCTTCCTCCACCGAGCCCAGGCTGCTCGGTGGCACGTATCTGCCCAAGCGCTCCCCAAAGCCTCATAGGAGAGCATCCTAGGTGACACATACCTGCCCTCCAGCACCTTGCCGGTCACCGTCTCACATACCCTCCCCCTCTGTTCGAGCCTGTGGGGTCGGACACCTTTCGCCGTCATGCAATGCGTCCTTGATAGGGCATCGGCATTGCCCTGTAGCTTTCCGGCCCTGTGCTCTACCGAAAACTAAAGTTTTGAAGGGTCAGGAACCATCTAGTGACTCTGGCATTTCTTTCTTTTGCCTGTGACATCCAGGTTAAGGGGGAGTGGTCTGTGATCAGCCTGAAGTGCCGACCTAGCAGGTAGTATTTTAGGGATTCCAGGGCCCACTTGATGGCTAGGCACTCTCGCTCAACGATACTGTAATTTTTTTCGGGTGGCGTGAGCTTCCTGCTCAGATATATCACGGGATGTTCCTCTCCCTCTACTTCCTGGGACAGAACTGCTCCCAGTCCCACATCGGACGCGTCTGTTTGGACAATAAATTCTCTTTTAAAATTGGGTGTGACCAATACTGGACGTCTACAGAGTGCCCGTTTTAACTCTTGGAATGCCTTTTCTGCGTCAGGGTTCCACTTGACCATGACTGACTTACTGTTCTTGGTCAAGTCTGTTAGGGGCGCTGCTATGCTAGCAAAGTTTTGCATGAACCGCCTATAGTACCCTACAATGCCTAAAAAGGCTCTCACCTGCTTTTTAGTTGTGGGTTGTGGCCAGTCCTGAACGGCTTCAACTTTATTGACCTGGGGTTTTATAATACCCCTGCCTATTACATACCCCAGGTACCGTGCTTCTTCAAGACCCAGGGCGCACTTCTTTGGGTTTGCTGTGAACCCTGCTTTTCTAAGGGAGTTCAGTACTGCCTGTACCTTGGGTAGATGGCTGTCCCAGTCTTCGCTAAAGATGATGATATCATCTAAATATGCTGACGCATATTGACGATGGGGTTTGAGTATGATATCCATCAATCTTTGGAAGGTTGCTGGGGCTCCATGCAAACCGAAGGGTAGGCAGATGTACTGAAACAACCCTTCAGGTGTGGCAAACGCAGTCTTTTCTTTCACGCTCTCTGTAAGGGGAACCTGCCAGTAGCCTTTAGTAAGGTCGAGAGTGGAAAAGTATCTGGCATGACCCAGTCTCTCAATTAACTCGTCCACTCTCGGCATTGGGTATGCGTCAAATTTTGACACGTCATTTAGCTTCCGGAAGTCGTTACAGAAGCGCAGAGAGCCATCAGGTTTGGTATCAGCACGATAGGGCTGGACCATTCGCTTTTCGACTCCTCAATTACTCCGAGGTCTAGCATTTTCTTGACCTCCTCTGAGATGGCTCGTCTGCGGGCTTCTAGAACCCTGTACGGTTTCAACTGAACCTTTACCCCTGGTTCAGTTATAATGTCGTGTTTTATGACACCAGTACGCCCTGGTATATCAGAGAACACATCCGCATTACGTCGTATAAATTCCCTAGACTCTTGCTGTTGGGACTTGGACAGGGACCCTGATACACACACCTCTGGGACCCCACCATGGGGGGTGCTCACTGCAGTCAGGGCTTCTCTGTCCTTCCATGGCTTAATTAGGTTTACATGGTACAACTGTTCTGGTTTCCGCCTACCTGGCTGGTACACCTTATAATTTACCTCTCCGACTTTCTCAATTATTTCATAGGGCCCTTGCCATTTTGCTAGGAATTTACTTTCTAGGGTGGGCACCAACACTAGTACCCGATCCCCAGGGTTGAAGGTTCTCACCTTGGCGGACCAGTTATATACCCGGCTTTGGGCTTCCTGAGCCTGCTGTAAATGTTCTCTAACAATGGGCATGACCGCCGCAATTCGATCTTGCATGAGGGAGATGTGTTCAATAACACTCCTGTAGGGGGTGGACTCGTGCTCCCAGGTCTCCTTAGCTACATCAAGGAGCCCTCGGGGATGTCTACCATAAACTAATTCAAAGGGAGAGAACCCAGTGGAGGATTGTGGTACTTCACGGATTGAGAACATTAAATATGGCAGCAGACAGTCCCAGTCCTTCCCATCCTTATTGACCACCTTTTTGAGCATGCTTTTTAGGGTCTTATTAAATCTCTCAACCAGACCATCCGTTTGTGGGTGATACACAGATGTCCGTAAGTGCTTAATATTCAGCAGCTTACACAATTCCTTCATGACCTTTGACATAAAGGGGGTTCCTTGGTCCGTCAGGATCTCTTTTGGTATGCCCGTGCGGGAGAACATGTGAAGTAGTTCCTTTGCAATACCCTTGGATGACGTATTGCGTAAAGGAACGGCTTCGGGGTAACAGGTGGCATAGTCTACAACCACTAATATATGTTGGTGACCCCGGGCAGACTTTACCAAGGGCCCAACTAGGTCCATAGCGATCCGCTCAAACGGCACCTCTATGATGGGCAAGGGCACTAAGGGGCTCCGGTAATGGGGCATAGGAGCTGTTATTTGACACTCCGGGCACGACTCGCAGTAACGTTTTACATCACCATATACCCCCGGCCAGAAAAAACGCTGAAGGATGCGTTCCCTAGTCTTTTCGCTCCCGAGATGACCTCCCAGCACATGCTTGTGCGCCAGGTCTAAGACCATCCTGCGATAAGACTGAGGTACCACCAGCTGTTCCACCACCTCCCCACGGACCTTGTCAACCTGATACAACAACTCTTGATTGACTGCCAGGTATGGAAACACAGTATCAGCCCCCGGGAATTGAGGCTCCCCATTCAGTACTTTAACATTTTCCCTGGCCTTTACTAAGGTGGGGTCTCGGAGCTGCTCAGTTCCGAAATTGGCACGTGAGACCTCTAAGTCAGGCATAGCAACCACTTCGTCCTGTACCTCTGTCTCACCCGCTAGTACTGTTAAGGGAAAGTTATCCCCATTCTCTTGGGTCACCCCTACTGCTGGAACCGTATCCTCAGAGTCAAACGGTTCTGGACACACATCATACACATTTGCATTATCATGAACCTTATTTGCAGACGACCCTTGGTGCCGCCACAAGTACCAAAATAGGGGAAAGTCTCTCCCGAGGATCACGGTGTGCATTAAGGATTTTACGACGCCCACCTCATGGGTGGCAAGTCCACACGGAGTATCAAGTCGTACAAGGGCAATAGGATACTCCTTGGGGTCCCCATGCACACAAACAACCCCCATGCGACGGCTGGTGAAGGTTGTGGGATCGACCAGGCTGGAGTGCACCAGTGTAACCAAGCTCCCTGAGTCCAGTAGAGCAGTCACCGCAAAGTCATTCACCTTCAGGTGACATAATGGTCAATCAGTCTCTGACGCAGTCTCTGCCGAACACACTGGCCGTGCGAACATCGACCTCCGCCGGGCAGAGTCACAGTCCATTGGTTCCACGGTAAGTGGACAGTTGGCAGCAAGATGCCCGGGCTCATGACAGCGCCAACATCGTATGGAGGCCTGGTCTCCTTGGGGTTCTACCCGGGACCCGAATGTCCATTTGGGGCTCCTCCTCTGCCCCAAACGATCCCGCTCTGAGCCGCCTCCCCTTGGGACACTTTTGACACCCCTTACATATGGAACAGTCTTACCAGGGGCTCCAGCCGACTTGCTGTTCACGGGGTTGGAACGTCCAGGAGGCACGGCTTGCAGTAAGTCCTCCGTGGCTTTATACCTCTCGACGAGGCTCACGAGTTGGTCCACGTCCTGAGGACCTCCTTGTCCCACCTAGTGCTGGATTGCGGGGGGCAACGAGCGTATAAACTTATCCAGAACCACTTTCTGTACGATCTCTGCCGGGGACGACTCCTCCGGCTGCAGCCACTTTCTCACCAGGTGGAACAGGTCGTACATCTGGGAGCGAGCTGGTAGGTCGTCCGTGAAAGTCCAGGTGTGCACGCGTCGGGCCCGCACATGGGTGTCCACGCCCAAGCATGCCAGGATCTCACCTTTGAGCTTATTATAGTCCTTGGCATCCTGCTCACCGAGGTCAAAATAGGCCTTTTGGGGTTCTCCTGTCAGGAAAGGCGCTACTACCTCCGCCCACTGAGGCGCTGATAATTTCTCCCTCTCGGCCACTCTCTCAAAGACCGCCAGATAGGCCTCGATGTCATCGGTGGCCGTCATCTTTTGGAAGGCCGCCTGTACCGCGGTACGGGTGGTGGGGAGCGAACCAGACGACCTCTGCACACTTTGCGCCAGGAGAGCATTAGTTTCGGCCTGAGCTCTCATCGCCTCCTCATGGATCTTTTGCTGGGTCGCCGCCACTTGTTGCTGCTGGGCCAACGCTTGCTGTTGCTGCACGTTCATTTGTACCAGCTGCTTTATCAGTTCCTCCATCTTGGCAGTGTCTGGTTGCTGCACCATTGCAGCTTTCACCCAGGACATGGGGGTTACAGCACTCTCCCGTCAATCTCTGTTGGGCGGTTGCCCTTAGCAACGGGTCTCCAGCTGCTGCAGCAAAATGTCCATTAATTGGTGTATGTCTCTTTAAGACCGCTGCCCGCATCCGAACACCATATGTGAGGGATTAGCGTTTAGGATCGGTAGCAACCTGGGCATAAGCAGTCAGAGAAAGTGACACATAGGATAAAGTCTTTAGTCCAGGCTTCGCCTGGGTTTATTTCCAAGCAAACAAAAGCAAAATACAGGCCTTAACATCAGGCAAACATAACGTAAATCCTGCTCGTCTGAGCACTTACTAAACATGTAGCGTCCCTGTCTACGTACTGGTAAACAAATGGCTCCTGCACACAGCCATCCAGGACTCTCAGACCTGCAAAGGTCTCAGCTCAGCTCTAGGCCCTGTAGGCCCAGGCTTTATAAGGCCTGGTACCAGCCTCACCTGGTACGTGGGAGTGACCATCCCATCCTTCACTTTGGTCACTCCAGAAAAAGTCGGCCCGGATTATGCGGCTTGGAGCCACTTACTTGCTACAATGTGTTAGTAGCTTAATGCCACTAACACTATACTGCCGGCTTCCTCCACCGAGCCCAGGCTGCTCGGTGGCACGTATCTGCCCAAGCGCTCCCCAAAGCCTCATAGGAGAGCATCCTAGGCGACACATACCTGCCCTCCAGCACCTTGCCGGTCACCGTCTCACAATGTGTATACAGCTATGTATATAATCATACCTACCGCAGCTCTGCTACAGCCACAATACAGAGTACCCAAAAATGACAATGGGCATAGATGTGTATACAGCTGTGCATATAATCATACCTACCGCAGCTCTGCTATAGCCACAATACAGAGTACCCAAAAATGACAATGGGCATAGATGTGTATACAGCTGTGTATATAATCATACTTACCGCAGCTCTGCTATAGCCACAATACAGAGTACCCAAAAATGACAATGGGCATAGATGTGTATACAGCTGTGTATATAATCATACCTACCCCAGCTCTGCTACAGCCACAATACAGAGTACCCAAAAATGACAATGGGCATAGATGTGTATACAGCTGTGTATATAATCATATCCACCCCAGCTCTGCTACAGCCGCAATACATAGTACCCAAAAATGACAATGGGCATAGATGTGTATACAGCTGTGTATATAATCATATCCACCGCAGCTCTGCTACAGCCACAATACAGAGTACCCAAAAATGGCAATGGGCATAGATGTGTATACAGCTGTGTATATAATCATATCCACCCCAGCTCTGCTACAGCCACAATACAGAGTACCAAAAATGACAATGGGCATAGATGTGTATACAGCTGTGTATATAATCATACCCACCCCAGCTCTGCTACAGCCACACTACAGAGTACCCAAAAATGACAATGGGCATAGATGTGTATACAGCTGTGTATATAATCATACCTACCCCAGCTCTGCTACAGCCACAATACAGAGTACCCAAAAATGACAATGGGCATAGATGTGTATACAGCTGTGTATATAATCATTTCCACCCCAGCTCTGCTACAGCCACAATACATAGTACCCAAAAATGACAATGGGCATAGATGTGTATACAGCTGTGTATATAATCATACCCACCCCAGCTCTGCTACAGCCACACTACAGAGTACCCAAAAATGACAATGGGCATAGATGTGTATACAGCTGTGTATATAATCATACCCACCCCAGCTCTGCTACAGCCACACTACAGAGTACCCAAAAATGACAATGGGCATAGATGTGTATACATCTGTGTATATACTCATATCCACCCCAGCTCTACTACAGCCACAATACAGAGTACCCCAATATGACAATGGGTATAGATGTGTATACAGCTGTGTATATAATCATATCCACCCCAGCTCTGCTACAGCCACAATACAGAGTAACCAAAAATGACAATGGGCATAGATATGTATACAGCTGTGTATATAATCATACCCACCGCAGCTCTGCTACAGCCACAATACAGAGTACCCCAAAATGACAATGGGCATAGATGTGTATACAGCTGTGTATATAATCATATCCACCCCAAAAGATAGTCTCAACACAGATTAGGAATATAGAAAAAAATCTTTACCAATCATTAAAATATTTTTATATAAAATGTCTGAGTGTCACAGGAGCGGGCAGCCGTCACACCACACAGTACAGAGTGTCACAGGAGCAGGCAGCCATCACACCGCACAGTACAGAGTGTCACAGGAGCAGGCAGCCATCACACCGCACAGTACAGAGTGTCACAGGAGCGGGCAGCCCTCACATCACACAGTACAGAGTGTCACAGGAGCGGGCAGCCCTCACACCACACAGCACAGAGTGTCACAGGAGCGGGCAGCCCTCACACCACACAGTACAGAGTGTCACAGGAGCGGGCAGCCCTCATACCACACAGTACAGAGTGTCACAGGAGCGGGCAGCCCTCACACCACACAGTACAGAGTGTCACAAGAGCAGGCAGCCCTCACACCACACAGTACAGAGTGTCACAGAAGCGGGCAGCCCTCACACCACACAGTACAGAGTGTCACAGGAGCGGGCAGCCCTCACACCACACAGCACATCATCAGTAACATCTGCATTGGTACAATGGTTGATGTGCCACATGTGTTGCAGTGTATAACCAGCATCATATCACAATACATTACTAGCAGTCACATGTTACCACACAGACTACATGAACATAACACCATATAAAGCACAGACCTAGATGCACCCGACACAAGGGATCACCCAAAAGATGGCTTATTCTAGGGCAGTAGTGGCGAACCTATGGCACACGTTCCAGAGGCGGCACGCACAGCCCTCCCTGCTGAGTAGCTGTTCATCTCACCCTTGCAGGAAGTAGGGATTCAATTATATTACCTACAAACAGTCCTCCACCAATAACAGACTCGTGAACAAGGATTCCTACTCAGACCCATTCGTTCCTCTAGGACTGCAATATCATTTTAGGATCTGCGCCCATCAGTCTATGCCGAGAGTAAAGTAAACATCTAACAAGCGGGGATATAGATAAAAACATAAACAGGACCAAAAAGGTCTACTGCAACACATAAAAATACATGATGTCTCTAGCGGGATTCACACCAAGGCCCCCACATTACATGACAACAGTGTTATCCATTGAGCCCCACGTCCACATACCTAAAGCTGGAGAAAAATAGTATATACCATCTAAAGACTTATTTACACGAGCGTATATCTGCAGGGGTATTAGAGCCTACCAATATACGCTTCCATCTGTGCAGTCACCCCTTTCCCTCCCCCTCACTGACTCTCTGCCTCTCTCCTCCGCTCTGGCGTCTGCAATGGCAGTGAGCAGGACAGGGGCGGAGCTTAGCTCCACTTTTTTTCCCGCCCACTCCCATTTCTGGCTGTAGATAAGGGTTGGGAGCTTAGCTCCGCCTTATCCCGCCCACTCCCAATGCAAATCGCTCAGAGATGAGGAGAAAGATAGACAGCCAGTGAGGGAGAAGGAATGGGGGATTGCTCAGATGAAAACGTGTATCAGCCGGCCATGAAAACGCCGGCCAATATACGATCGTGTAAATAAGCCCGAAAAAAGGGCAAAAATAAGAGATATATAAATATTTCACATACAGAACTACAAAATAAGTGAAAAATAAAAAGTACACCCCCATGTGAAGTGTAAACTGAGGGAAATGAATAAATATCTTTACATCTGATGTATACATACATTTCTCACAGAGGTCATTGGCTGTTACTATGCACTCTAAAAAGGAGGAAGTGGGGAACATGAACACACTTATGAACTGTTAAAACCAATATATACAACATATACCAGGGCCCAGTTCAAGGACATCCGCAGCACATATAGAGTTCTACAAGAATGATACAAAGCTATCGGCTTCATTAAGGCCTAATGGTGAGATAGTGATGTACAATCCAACTTCTGATGTATACCCAGGGCACGCAGGAAATGAACAAAGATTTATTGTGTTGACACAAATGTCTGAGGGACACGCAAGTTCACAAATCTCAGACTACCTTCTTACATCACAACTGAGCTTTTTATATCCAGTAGGCAGGCTTAGTAAAAGCTGACACTTATTGGTTCATCTTATCGTTCCATCATGTTAAGAAGCAAGGAAGAGTAGATTTACTTTCACTTATGTGAGTTACATGTAGAAAAGGTGGGAGGGAGATACAGGAAGAGAGACACAGTCAGACCAAGGGGGCCAGAAGCGGATACAGGAAGAGAGAGAGACACAGTGTCAGACCAGGGGGGCCAGAAGCGGATACAGGAAGAGAGAGAGAGACACACACAGTCAGACCAGGGGGGCCAGAAGCGGATACAGGAAGAGAGAGAGACACACACAGTCAGACCAGGGGGGCCAGAAGCGGATACAGGAAGAGAGAGAGAGACACACAGTCAGAACAGGGGGGCCAGAAGCGGATACAGGAAGAGAGAGACACACACTCAGACCAGGGGGGCCAGAAGCGGATACAGGAAGAAAGAGAGAGACACTGTCAGACCAGGGGGGCCAGAAGCGGATACAGGAAGAAAGAGAGAGACACTGTCAGACCAGGGGGGCCAGAAGCGGATACAGGAAGCGAGAGAGACACAGTCAGACCAGGGGGGCAAGAAGCGGATACAGGAAGCGAGAGACACAGTCAGACCAGGGGGGCCAGAAGCGGATACAGGAAGAGAGAGATATAGTCAGACCAGGGGGGCCAGAAGCGGATACAGGAAGAGAGAGACACACACTCAGACCAGGGGGGCCAGAAGCGGATACAGGAAGAGAGAGACACACACTCAGACCAGGGGGGCCAGAAGCGGATACAGGAAGAAAGAGAGAGACACTGTCAGACCAGGGGGGCCAGAAGCGGATACAGGAAGAAAGAGAGAGACACTGTCAGACCAGGGGGGCCAGAAGCGGATACAGGAAGCGAGAGAGACACAGTCAGACCAGGGGGGCAAGAAGCGGATACAGGAAGCGAGAGAGACACAGTCAGACCAGGGGGGCAAGAAGCGGATACAGGAAGCGAGAGACACAGTCAGACCAGGGGGGCCAGAAGCGGATACAGGAAGAGAGAGATATAGTCAGACCAGGGGGGCCAGAAGTGGATACAGGAAGAGAGAGATATAGTCAGACCAGGGGGGCCAGAAGCGGATACAGGAAGAGAGAGACACAGTCAGACCAGGGGGGGAAGAAGCGGATACAGGAAGAGAGAGACACAGTCAGACCAGGAGGGCAGAAGCGGATACAGGAAGAGAGAGACACAATCAGACCAGGGGGGCAGAAGCAGATACAGGAAGAGAGAGACACAGTCAGACCAAGGGGGCCAGAAGCGGATACAGG